>CM054136.1:42079152-42196652 GCA_028751875.1 Rapana venosa
TTGGCTATGCGGGTATGTAATGTACATGGCCGGACAGCCAATGCATTAACTAGGCGAGGCCAGGGTACCCAAGCCAGCCTCTCGCTCTGGCATCACTTGTGTGTCTGTCAGCTGATGCGGCGAAAAATGTGTGCTTTGAATGACTCACTCTGAGAGGGAGGAGAAGGGTGAAAAGGGTGGGGAATGATTGTGATTTTAGTGTGTGTGGGGGGTCGGGGGGGGGTGGGGGGGTGGCAGCGGGGATTAGTGTGTGTGTGTGTGTGTGTGTGTACGCGCGTGTGTGGTGTGTGATTTTGCCGTTTCCTTATATTTATTTGTACGTTGTCTGTATTGGGTTGGTTTAGCTTTTTGTTTCAAAGCATGTTCTCGAAATATCACATTTTGGTATATGTTAATGCTATGATTCTTTTCGACTCCCAAAGCCAATATCTGCGCAAACCTGCCAGTGCCTTTCGCTACATTGTGCAAACAAGCAAGCAGAAGATCGAATCTACACTTTAAACAACCTGCAATTCGTGTTTTAATATGCTATGTTCAAAAGGTTAAGGAAAATCATACTAATATCCAACATGCACCCGAAGTCTTACCAGCCTTTCCGAAGCTGTACTTTGTCAAACAACCGATCACTGGATTTCGTTGTGGATCTGTAACGCGTATTGTGCGCATCACGCAACACTGAACCTCCTTGTGATTGGTTCGCCTTAGATAAAGGTCATAGTAATAAGGAACCAGTTTCAGCATGAATTTATTTCAGCAAAGACTGGTGGACCAAAACAAGTCCACAAACAAGGACAAAAACACCCAAACAAACGAGCTTCTCCTCCGGCCTTTCCATTCTCAACTAAAAAGAAAACTGCCCATATGTAAACTGGTGCTTAAATATCAAATGTTTACAAATGCGCATAGAAGATCGGATATGCAAGTTAATGATCCCTTTGTGCATATTTAAGTTCTACTGGGTTGTTTTTTTCTTTTTGCAAACATTGAGATCTTAGCAGATACATTTCATTTCAGCCAAACCTAGATTCGGCAGAGCTTTGAGCAGCAGCCGGTAATATTTACGTAGAAAGGGCAGGCAAACAACGACTTCATAAAGATTAATGATGTTGGGAAAATACTGAAAGAAAATCTGACCTGAGCTACTTCAACAGATATTTTTTGTTTGTTTGTTTCATTTTTCTTTGAAAAGCATGTTTGTGCGATGTTTGTCTTTGTTTGATTTGTTGTTTGTCTTTGTGATATCATCTGAAACCAAGCATGAGACACGAGTGCTTCTAAAGTTCTAGTCATATGCATGCATAACGGTTGCATATTATGCACACAAGTACAGACAGACCGACAGACAAATGTGGACCGTTCCACTTTTTGCGATAGTAGGCCATTGTGAGCCGGTGGGAATGGATGACAAAAATTTACAAAACTGCATACACACGGGGACTGGATGAAAAAGCACATAAGTGCTTTTTCCCTTATCCTCGAAATAAAAGAATTTTTTAAAAATAATAAAACAGTGATCAGACAGAACAGACAGACGAGACGTACACACATGGACACATAGCAAGAGCTACGCACGCGAGCACTCTCTCTCTCTCTCTCTCTCTCTCTCTCTCTCTCTCTCTCTCTCTCTCTCTCTCTCTCTCTCTCTACTCTCTCTCTCTCTCTTCCAATCTCTTCCAATCTCTTCCCATCTCTATTTGTCGTCTGATTCGCCACCTCGGGCCCTGTCTGTCAGTATGATGGGAAACCATAAACCAAAGCACTGCTACCACCAAACCCCTAAATGCACGTCGCTGTCAGTTACACAAGACAGACAGAAATAACAAAGCAGTGACCAACCCCCCACCCCCTCACCCCGCTATAATCAATGAACAAGTCAAATTTACCGCTTGATCCCAAGAGAGAGAGAGAGAGAGAGAGAGAGAGAGGGGGGGGGAAGAGAAAGGGGGGGAGGGGGTGAAGACAGACAGGCAGGCAAACAGACAGACATACAGAGACAGAGAGACAGAAAGAGGGGGAGACAGAGAGAGACAAACAGAGATATCAGATTTCTGTTATTTTGAGGAGGATGAATAAGCACTCATGTCCCTTTTAACAACCAGTTCCTGGCTTGTCAGGTATGACATTATGATAGAAAAAACCAACAACATCAAAACAACCAAATAAACATCAACAACAAACAGACAAACAGACAAAAAAACAAACAACAACAAGAGAGACAGACAGGCAGACAGACAGACAGACAGACACAGACACAGACAGAGATAGAGATACAGAGAGTGATTCTTTTCTTTCGAGGATAATGTAATAAACAATCATTTGCTTTCTTTTTTACATCCAGTACCTCGTGTGGATGAGAGAAAGAGAGACAGAGACACAGAGGAGAGACAGAGAGACAGGCAGACAGACAAACAGAGACAGAGACAGACAGGCAGGCAGGCAGACAGACAGAGACGAAAGACAGACAGGAAGACAGGCACAGAGACACACAGACAGACACACACAGAGATAGAGAAAAAAGGCAGACAGACAGACAGACAAACGGAGACAGAAAGACAGGAAGACAAACACAGAGACACACAGAGAGACAGCACACAGAGAGACAGAGAGACACACGAAAGACAAACAAACAGACAGACTGACAGAGACAGAGAGAGACGAATGATGTAGACAACACACTCACTGTCAATACGTCTAGTCAGGGACAGCAAAGCCCTTCTTCCCTTCCCACACTCTGACTTCATCACATAAGTCATCATGAAGGATCGATGGTTCAGAGGTAATCTGTCTGCCTCTACAGCGAAATAACGAGTTCGATCCCCTTTTACGTGCCAAATCCCTCCGTACCCAATCCACTAGACCTTGAATGGTGGTCTGAGTGCTAGTATTTCGGATGACACGAGAAACCAATGTCGCGAGTGGAACGTATATTCAGTGCAGGTAAAGACAATTTACGGCAACAAGAGTGTTGTCCCTGGGGTAACATTCTGTGGGGAAAGCCACTGTTGTAGAGAAACCAAACATAGATGCAGACAGGAAAGTGTTATGTGTAGCACTGTTCTTGTGACGACGGGTTTTTCCCGAAGAGAGCAACCCGCGGTTTATGTAGAGATTGTTGTCATGGCTGAAAGTAGTATAGGATTTAAAGCAATACGAGACAATGCAATGCAATGCAATACAAGACGATGCAATACAACACAATACAATACGATACAATGCAATACAACACAATACAATGCAATGCATATACAGCACAATACCATGCAATAGAATGCAATACAACACAATGCAATGCAATACAAGACACTGCAATTCATTACAATACAATGCAATGCAGTGCAATACAATACAACACAATACAATACAATACAATATAAGACATTGTAATATTCAATTTAATAGCCTAGTGATCAATGAACCCTGTCTGAAAATTCAGAGATGCTTGGTATGAGATCGCCCTAAAGCCAATAACCATAGTCTACCATCCTTTCTACGACGAACCACCGATTTTGTTTCTTCTAGATAGGCTTGGAATCAGACATTGATGATGAAGAAGAACTACACTACCACACCACACTATATCATAAAAACGAGAGTGGTCGTGCTTGCACACAGAAGAACGGCAGCTTTGTCTAATTGTGGCGATCATGTGCCAATGCCTGAGTCTCAGCAAAGCTCTCTATGTGAGTCCATTCAGTCAGTGATGTTGTTTGATAAACCATGGAGGAAAATATCATATTCGTTATTGACAGTGCGGTGACTTAGAAAACTTGACAGAAGCAAAGAGTGGTTCTTGACTGAAACATCTATAGAGGAAAGTGATGTTGCAATCACACGTTAAATCTTACGCATGTGTATGCTTCTGCTTGTACTGTAAGGTGTGTGTGTGTGTGTGTGTGTGTGTGTGTGTGTGTGTTGTGTGTGTGTGTGTGTGTGTGTTGTGTGTGTGTGTGTGTGTGTGTGTGTGTGTGTGTGTCCATGAATATTGCCCATGTTATGAAAGGGCCAGATTTTTTTTTATTGCTTACCAGTGCAGT
The DNA here is from genome assembly GCA_028751875.1 of Rapana venosa. Lineage (NCBI taxonomy): Eukaryota > Metazoa > Mollusca > Gastropoda > Neogastropoda > Muricidae > Rapana > Rapana venosa. The sequence continues at coordinate 42,083,187 of CM054136.1, forward strand.
CATCTTGAAAATGTAGTTCTTCATCATCATCATCATCATCATCATCATCATCATCATCATCATCATCATCATCATCCCATCAGTTGTCATCGTCATGGTCATCATCATCATCATCACCATCACCGTCATCATCATCATCATTGTCCTAATTGTTGTCATCATCAGGATGATGATGATGATGATTTTAATGATAACGCTGATCATTATCATATCTCTCTTCTTCTTCTTCTTCTTCTTCTTCTTCTTCTTCTTCTTCTTCTTCTTCTTCTTCTGACTGGCAGGAGAGATACACTGACCAGATACAATCACCATCATCTCAAGTGGCCACATCAGCAGCCCACTGGTCACTGCATCTGTGTCCACTCTCCCACAAGCTGGCAATTAACCCTCTGAGTGCCCGCCTCCTGAGATGAAAGGGGTTAGTGTGAATATGATTCCTTCCTCACTCCTTTACCTCTTTCTCCTTTACTTCTCTCTCCTGCTACTTCTTTCTTCATCGCTTCTTTCTATATTTGTTTGTCTTTCTTGCGCTCTTCTCTTTCTTTCTTTGGAATGCTCAAGTTCAGAAGTAATGAGAGAATGAGAATGTAGGTGAGCCTAAAAATAAAGCGTGTGAGTAAAAAACGTAAGTGAGTTAGTAAGTAAGTAAGAAAGCATGCAAGTAAGTGAATGAGTAACACACACGCCAAAATTACAATATGGCAAACAGTCAATCTTTTCTGGAAGAATCACATTTATTATCATATTAAACATTAAAGTAGCGACAAAACAACTCTATCTATAAAATATAATCGCAAAGTCAAATACAACAAAAAAGAAAAAAAGCAGTTTTTAAAATACTTTTGAGAAATCTAATATAATGTTAAAACATCAAATTCGCGACGACATAACAACTCCCTCTACCAAAAAATAATCCCAGTGTTTGCATGCAGTCAATAAAGAGAGGCAAGAGGTGGGTGCTTTGAGTCTGTTTTAAAAGCCAGATTTCTCTACAACAAAAATTTGAAATATTTTTGCTTAATTTTTCGGGGACTAAAATGATATTCAAAAACAGTGCCTCTGTTTGTTGAAAAGGGCCCCCCAAAAGGAGACGATGGTCCCCCTTGACATCCATATCATCAGGATACCGCGATGTCCTTCTTCTTTTCGTCAAACGCTAAAAAAGAAACTATTGTCTGCATATACGAAAATGCGTTGGGTGCCTTTTAAGCCCTAAAAATCAGCCCCCGCATTGGACTTCGGAGGGGAAAAATGGGCAGTTTAAACTTTTTGGGGTAAAGGCAGAGAATAGCTAAAAAGACAGAAAATAACAAAAAGGGGGGAGAAGAAAAGGAAAAAGGCAGAAACAAAGAAGGATAGAAAAAGGGAGTTTTTTACACAAAATTTTTCCCGAAGAGGGGATGCTTTTATCTGAAGGTCCCCCTTCTCCACAGGCGGTTACTTGGTACCTAAACCAAAACTAGGTCACAAAAAAACAAAATTGACCTGGTTTTTTAAAAAATTTTAACTATGCACAAACATCTCGACGTGCACTTGACTTCAAAGTTAAAAATATATTTTAAAAATCCGGGGGTGGGGGGGGGGGAACCACCTAAAACTTGTGCATATTTTCAAAGTGAGACAGTATTTAACCGTCTGTTTCACCAAGACACATAAATCAGAATGAACAACCATATCCCCCTTTCAGGGGAAAAGTTTCCACAGAAGTTTGGGGGATTTTTTTTTAACCCCACGTTGTCTGTGTGATTATTCCTGGCCTGCCATTCTTTGGAGCTCCCAGACCCGTGTAATAGACCTTTTTTTCCTCCCCGAATACCAAGCAGACAAATCGTCTGTTGGGAAGGCAACCGTGTTGTGTTCAGGCGCCATCACTCCACCACCCAGCGCCTACTTTTCCCCCAACGTTCGCGTGTATTCTCAGACAAAAAAATCGAAACCAAATCCACTGAATTTAAAAAGTTTTAAGAACTTTTTTTTTTTTTTTTTTTATAAATGTGTGGGGGGGGGGGAAGGGTTGGGGGGGGGAGGGGGGGGGGGGGGGGGCGGGGGGTGTTATCTCTAAAACTTTTCAAAAAATATGTGTGTGTGTGTTTGGTGTGGGTGTGTGTGTGTGTGTGTGGGTGTTGTGTGTGTTTGCTGGTGTGTTCAAAGATTTGGCAAAACCCCACCAACAATGCTTTTTTATTTTTAACTAAAAAAAAATAATTTTTTTAAAATTTTTTTTAAATTTTTCAGTGAGCTGCAAAATTGAAAATAAAATTTTCATTTTTAAAATTTTAAAACCATTTGTAAAAATCATTCTTTACCTTTTGAAACGGAAGGAGTGAATGGCTTTGCACTCAAAAACATTTCTTTTTGAATAATGCAATTGACCCTTATTAGTGATAATTTTTGGGAATCCCAAAGCTTTCTGAAAATTGGATAATTTTCTTTTCATTTTAGCAAAGGGGCATTTCAACAAGAGAAAGGTTTGAAATTGTTTTTTAAAAAGGGGGGGGGGGGGGGGGGGGGGGGGGGGGGGGGGGGGGGGGGGGGGGGGGGGGGGGGGGGGGGGGTTTTTTTTTTTTTGGTGGGGGTTGGTTTGTTTGTTTTTTTTGGTTTTTTTTTTTGGGGGGGGGTTTTTGGGGGGGTTTTTTTTTTTGGTGGGGGGGGGGGGGGGGGGGGGGGGGGGGGGGGGGGGGGGGTTTTTTGGGGGGGGTTTGGGGGGGGGGGGGGGGGGGGGGGGGGGGGGGGGGGGGGGGGGGGGGGGGGGGGGGGGGGGGGGGGGGAAAATGGTTTTCCCCCCAAACTTCCCCCCGGGAAATTTTTTTTAATTCCAAAATAATAAGGGGGGGAATCCCAACCTTGGCATGAGCACCCCCCAAAAAATAAAAAAAATAAAATAGGTTAAATTTTAAATTTCTTTGGTGTTTTTATGGGAAAAAAAAACTTTTAAAAAAAAAAAAAAGGGTTTGGGAAAAACCCACCCCCCCTCCCCCCCCCCCCCAAAAAAAAAAAAAAACAAAAAAAATGAAATTTAAAAAGTTTGCCCGAACAATTTTTTAAAAAAAAACTTAAAAAAAAATTGTTTTGTTCATTATTTCCCAAAATTGGATAATTTTTCTTTTCTTTTTAGCAAAGGGACTTTGCAATAAGAAAAAGGTTGCCTGAAATTGTTTTTAAAAGTGGGGGGGGGGGGGGGGGGGGGGGGGGGCAGGGAGCAAGTTAGGACAAAGAACGAAATTCATTTCAATTCAACTCAAACATTTTATTATCTCAGAGATAGAGAAATTCACACGGGTTGCAAGCAATACATTAAAACAGTAAATATGTAAACATAATATTTTTATTGTTTTTAGTTTATTTATTACTTTATTTCGAGGATAATGGAATAAGCATTCATGTACTTTTTTTCATTCAGTCCCCGTGTGTATTGGAAATGTTGCCATCCGTTCCCATCGGCACACAATGGCCTACTCTTTCGAAAATCGGAACGGGTTTTAATATGTGCGCAAGATGTTCTGCGTGCGTTCGCTCACGGGACCTCGGTTTCATCGAAGGACTTTTGGGGAGAGTGGAGTCGGCACTGATGTTAACTCCAGAGGAAAAAAATCCTCTTGAACGAGAATCGAACCCGGGTCAGCAGATCACGAGTATATAACTCTAACCACCAGGCTATCCTGTCCCCCATCACGTGATATTATCCTAATACCCTATCCAAATCCTAATATCACGGGGGGGAAATACCCGAACACAGTACGGAACATCAGCACGCCCCCATCACAATATGAAAAGCCCCCACAAATCACCAAACCTCAGCCAGTTAAACTGAAATTACGTTCCGTGTGTGCTTTTGAGTAAGACAATGAACCTTTGCAACAAATAAACGAAAAGGAAATAGAAACACACACCCCCCCTCCCCCCCCCCCCCCAAAAAAAAAACAAAAAAAAACCAAAAACTATAGACATGCAGATAAACGAATAAAAGCCCATGAACAATTATTTTAAAGGAAATAAACTTAAAAGCAAACAAAGTCATGTTACTTGTTACAGTTATGTGTCACCAAGATAATAATGCCTATGGAAAGCAAGTGCTCTGACCACTGAGCTATCCCGTCCCTAAGCTAAGGTTAAGCAGCACTGAGCGTGGATATCAAGAGGATGGGTGACCGTTCGCGCGCCTCGGCTTCAGTACAGTCCCCCATCTCACCCAGCTGTAAATGGGTACCTGCCCCTTTTAGGGGCAGGGATGGTCCAAGCAGCGAGGAAGAGGAGATGGGCGCCGCCCTCAATATGCTGGCCCCTGGAGAAGCTGAGGTATCAGACGCCTCGCTCCCAAACAACCACACAGATTATGGGAACACCTTTTTCCTTTACCTTACCTTTAAGATAATGATGATATTTCAAAGAACTAAGAGGGATTCATGTGTTCCCCCATTAAATTTTTATGGATTTGGGGTCAAGATGTAACGCACCTGCTTAGAAAAACGAGAAGTACAGGTTTGATCATCATTTGTTTCCCCCATCCACTAGACCTTGTGTGGTGGTTTGGGTGCTAGTCTTTCGGATGAGAGGATAAACCGGGGTTCGTGTGCAATATGTGTTCAGGGCACATGACAGAATCCACGGCAACATGAGGGATGTCCTTGGCAATTTTCTGTAGAAATAAGCCCCTTTGATAAGGAAACATATGCACTGCTCTTGTGGTGATGCGCTGTCCATGGGGGAGAGCAGCCCAGTTTTCAAGCAGAGGAAATCTGCTGTTACCGTAAGTAGCATTCAACACAAAGCAATGCAATACAATACAATGTATGACAGTACTGTACAACACAATACAATACAATACGATGCAATACGATACGATACAAATTTAAATTCAATATATGATACAACACAATGTAATGCGATGCAACACAACACAAATACAATTAAAAAAAAGGTAAAGGTAAAGGAGTCCCATAACCTATAAGGTCGTAGGGGAGCGAGGCGTCAGAGACCTCAGCTTCTCTAGGGCCAGCTTATTGAGGGCGGCGCCCATCTCCTCTCCCTCGCTGCTTTACCTTCCCTGACCCTAAAGAGGGCAGGTACCCATTTACAGCTGGGTGAACTGGGGGAACTGTACTGAAGCCAAGGCGCGCAAACGGTCACCCATCCAACTGGCAACCACGCTCGACGCTGCTTAACTTGGCTGGGGGAAAGCGAGTGCTCCGTCCACTGAGCTATCCCGTCCCCATACAAATACAATACACTACAATAAATATCACCGTTCTTTTCTTATTTCCTGACCAAGTCTTTCCTTTTTATCCATCCCCGCCTATTCACACCACTACCTTTTCCATTCTCTGCTAGTCATAGTAAACGGTGTATTAGGCTAGTCAATCCTTGCATTTCCCAAGGAACTAATTGCAATAGTTTTCAAACTTGGTGCAACAGGTAGATAAAAATATCACTAACAACATATCAAAAAAGTAGGAAAAAGTAGGTGTCGGAAGTTGCCGAAAATCAATAAACAAACAAGCTCAAAAACAATATTTGGCACTCTGAGACTGATCGTTTGCTATAGCTGGCCTGCCTCACACACCGCGGCATCCTCCCTTATTTGGTAAGGCTCCACCCATTTTTGACCCAGAAAGGGCCATGGCGGCAAATGCTCTTGACCTACTGATTCTGTTTAGATGAGCATAAATACTTATCTTTGAAATTTAACACACACTAACAGTACCTGCTTGCTTGTTTTTACGACGATGTGGTCGTTACATCACTGATGTACGTATTAAACCAGACAACATCAAAACAACTGTCCCATCATGACCAGTTCCTACACAATACAGTAGGGTAGTGATTCTTGTATGGTAAACCACTTTTGCCAAAATCATCTCTCTGGTGCCTTGTGTTGTTTACTTGAAAGTGTTTTTTAACTTCATAAACATAGCCAGAGGTCTTATCTGTCCACAGAACACTGGATAGGACAGGCACTGGAGAAATCTGCCCATAGAAATTAGGAAGGGAGTGTATACACACTGGGGTCTATCCCCTTTCTGTTGATATATCCTTGATCCAGTAAAGCGGGAAGTAGATCTGTGTGCTCTCTGCTTTTGGAAAGTAAATCTGTGTGCTCCCTGCAAAAGTGTGTGTGTGTGTGTGTGTGTGTGTGAATAAATAAATAAATATAGGTATTTTCATTCTGTTTCATTCTCTGTACGTTTCCTGTCTCTGACTGTGTGTACAGATGATGTCTGCCCAGTCCTATTTACCCTACTGGTGTATTTAAAATTCTGAATAAAAGGCTTGCAACTGTTTTCAGTTTAACTTGAAGCTAAGGGTGGGGTGTGATGTTTTTGTGTTTTTTTTCTCCTGCTCTACAAAAGTGCTGATTAAATATTTTGGTTGCCATTTTGCAAAATTTTCCCAATAACTGATCACATTTTTTTCCTTGTCCACATGAAAGGACTGAATGGGTATGTCTGTATGTTATTATGTGGAGAAAGACTGCTGACTGATAGCCAAGATGAAGTAAGGCAGACTGAGAAAGGTATAGCAGGTCTCAAAAAAGCATGCTGTTTGAAGGATGACAATGTAGAGATAGAGGGAAGAGCAAGATATTCAATGTGTAAACAACACAGCTCTTTGATCCAAGCAAGCTAGGTTTAAATAATTCCTCTTTTTGTCTCTTTTATGGTCAGTCCATTAATGATTTCGGGAAGAAACGAAACACAGCTGCGTATCAATTTCGGACATGCAATTGCCAGCAGCAGATTCAAGAAAGTGGTTTAAAGCATGGACCAGAGAACAAATGGGCAGAAAGAGTGTGCAAAAGAATCCAAGCTGTCAGTGACCTTCATGCTGCAGATGTTGTGTATCACAAGCAGTGCAGTGTCCATTTCACAACTAGGAAATCTAACCCTCTAGCATTCCGCCGTTCTTCAGAGGAAACAAACCACAGCAACTGCAGGCAGACCAGTAGACACAGCTCATGATGAAGCTTTCAGACATGTCATGACTTATTTCAAAGAGAATGATGATGAAAAAAATCACAATCATGGACTTGTGCACAAAGATGAAATAGTATCTCCATAGTGACACTCCATACACAGAGAAATACATGTGGCAGAAACTAGAAGTCACTTTGGTGATTTAGCAATTATTATCTGCATCAGAGGGAAAAAGAATGTCATTACAATAATGTCAAATGCAGAGAAGATCCAGGAGAAATTTGCAAAATCCAACAGAGAGAAAGATGCAGAGAAAGAAAAAAATCAGAATGATTCAGACACTTCAAAACTTTCCTATCAAATATCAGGAACGTCAACACATCAACAACAGAGTATCTTTCTGCAGAAGCAAGTATCTCAAACAATTAAGATTTACGCCCTAAAACAGTTGGGATTGTTAATTTTACCATCTTCTTTGGATCTGTTTCTCAGAACTTGGCTGGGAAGGAAAACAGATCCTGACTTGACAATTGCTTCTCTTGGTCAGGCACTATAGCTGGCAGCACGACCAACAGTACTCATCCCCCCTCTTCAGATTGCTCTTGGGGTTGCCATACCCCAGCAGACTGGCTCCAAAAACCTTGTTGAACGTGTCCACAAGCTTGGGTTTTGTTCTTCATACAAAGAGGTCAGTCTGTTTGAAAATGTGTGCTGCTACTGACTAGGAAACAGACCTGGTAGGCATGAACCCCAACAGCTGGATCCAGTTTGTTGCTGACAATGTAGATCATCAGATCAGGACACTTGATAGAACTGGTACCTTCCATGGTATGGGCATTATTGGAGCAGCACCCCTGGCTCCAAACAATGTAAGGCTGTACATCATAATCTAACATTATCACCAGAGACAATGTTCCCGTTGGCTATTTTGAAAATTCTGCAGCTACTTTGTCATTAGCATACCAAATATTACATGTTTTGGTAAGCATGACAAAGCCTGAACTGGATCTTCTGAGGAAAGAAAATGTCCTGGCCTCCCTGTGCCCCACCTTCAGGATAGTCAGGGATGAGGGAAGCTGTGTGCAATGGAAACTATTCAGGTCAGAGCAACTTTACATTTGTCTACATTATAGACATGGACCCCACAAATATGAGCTGCCTATTCTCCACACTGCACTAATAGGAGCTGGTTATTCTCTACACTGCACTAATAGGAGCAGGTTATTCTTCACACTGCACTAATAGGAGCTGGTTATTCTTCACACTGCACTAATAGGAGCTGGTTATTCTCCACACTGCACTTATAGGAGCTGCCTATTCTCCACACTGCACTAATAGGAGCAAGTTATTCTTCACACTGCACTTATAGGAGCTAGCTATTCTCCACACTGCACTTTGTCTCAGGGAAGACTGATCTCTCTCCTGCTCCAGAGAATATAAAGGTCCTGCGATGCGCTTTGATTTGTTTGTTTTACAAGATTCAGTGCTACATAAATTCCATATCTTGTTCTTGTTCTTCTTCTTCTTCTTCTTCTTCTTCTTCTTATCATTACTACGGACTGCAGAAAAAGATATGGGCTCCAATTTCAAATGGCATTAGGACAATGCAAAGACTTGAGCTGTCTCAATGCACCCACTCTTCAGGAAGTGGTTGAGAACTAGGTGTACCTGATCTTGATTGATTCTGCTGTGTTACTTCATTCCAGCAAGAGTGCACTGGATGAACTGAGCTTTCCATGTTCTGATTATGCTGGACTGAAGTGACTTGCCACAGTGATTTGAACTAACTCTGATGCTGTTTGCCTCTACCTGCACTGTTTTATCTTATAACTCCTTGTGAAGTTCTTACTCTTCAAGGAGAGACTACCACTTGCTCTGCCATGGGAATGTACAGTGGTTCGAAACTTTGTTTAACTGGTAAAAATGCATTCTTCTTTTTCTTCCAACGCTCAGGCAGCAACCATTGTTGTCTGTTATATGAGTAAAAATGCGTCACGCTACTCTTAAGCACCTTACAAGTCAGGTCCAGCGCATCTACTGCGGCATAAAAGAAAACTTTTATCTTTTATAAGTCTTTCTGGGGAAAAAAAGGCAGCAGAATGGACCAAGAAGGCAGAAAATATACAAGAAGGAGGTGACAAGCAGTAAAGGAACAAGGCAGAAACAAAGAGAGAGATAAAAAAGAGGAAATTTCTATCACAGAATTTCCAGAATGTGGGGATGCTATTTATACTGATAGGCCCTGGCATCTCCACGTTGGAGGTAAAATGCTTGAGATATACTTGATTTCGCATGCTAATGGCTTCGAACTCTAAATATGGAACATATGCGGCATATTTTCATTAATGTTTGCTTTCTATTACGTCTAATGGTGATTCTATTATTAAATTCGTAATCAGTAGGTTGAAAGCTTTCAAATGATATGTCACAAGACCATATTACATTCTGTTTTTAAAAAATTATAAAATCGAAATTTGATGACGTCATATCTTTAAAAAAATGGTCTTCCGACACTTAGAGCGTCCTACTTTTTGGATATGTTAAAAGTTAGGTACTTTCCTATCCAAATATCATAAAATCATTACTATTGCAATTAGTTCCTTTCTCGGCACTTTTTTTGCAAAGATTGACTAGACTATATGGGAAAAGGGGGGCATGGCATCAATTATCACACCAACAACAACACACACAAAAAGATTGACCCTGACCACGGCACAGCTCTCACTCCCCCCTCCTCCTCCTCCCCCCCCCCCCTCCACAACTGCCACCCCCTACCCCCACGCCTTCTTGTCCTTAGACTGTTTTTACCCCAGCAGAGTGTACACCACAAGGGATTGTTTCTCGTTCACACTCAAGTTGCCCTGGCCCATGTGAATCCCTGGTTCCTCTGTTCTGGTGAGTGGAGTGCCACTATTGGTGCTGCTGCCTATCGTGCCACTGGTGTCTGGAGAAGGAGCTTATGGTTGAATGTCCCTTTATTTTCTTTGTTTTTGTACACTGAATGGGCTTGATCCTATGTCGCCTTTTGAGTTTATGCATCGTATTTCTGAGTGAAATAAGCTTTTTAGTTGCTTTCCTTTGATGAGGGGGGTGGGGGGGGGGGGGGGGAGGGGGGGGGGGGGGGAGGGGGGGGGGGGGGGGGGGGGAGGGAGGGGGGGGGTGGGGGGGGGGGGGGGGGGGTGGGGGGGGGGGGGTGGGTGGGGGGGGGGGGGGGGTGGGGGGGGGGGGGGTGGGGACGGCGGAAGGGTCGAGGGTGTTTGGGGGATCATTTATTTGTTTGTGCATTTTTGTGGTGTTGCTTTTTTGTGTGTTGGCTTTTTTTTTTGGTGGTTTTGTGTGCTGTGTTGTGGTTGTGTGTGTGTTGTGGTTGTTTATGTTGGTTTTGATCCTGTGTGTTGATTTGCTGTTTTGGGGATTTTTTCTTGGTCTCGTTGTTGTATTTGTTTGTTTGTTTGTGGAGGGTGGCTTTGTTTTTCTTTTGTTTTTCTTTAGTTTTTTCTTTTATTTTTTTCTAATATTTTTGGTTGGTTTGTGTTTGAATTTTTATCTTGTTGCTGTTGATGTGGGGGGTGTTATTGTTTGTTCTTTTGCTTTTATCTTTTATTGCTTTTGGGAAGAGGGTTAATTTTCCTTATGCATCATTTTTGCTGTCTTGAGTAAATTTATCATGTCCGGAGTTTTTCCAATTTTTCGGGTGTAAAATATTCAAATTAGATTTTTCTTGTTTCATTTAATTTTTCCTACTTTAAGTATACCAGACTACTGTTACGATCCATGAAAAAAAAATATACTACTATAAGAAGATAAAGTTCGGTTAGAAACCAGGTTATTTGATTTATAACACCTGTCATCTGACAATTAAACTGTTATTTGATTTCCTAGTTTTTTTCCAGCTTTGAACACTTCTCAAGAACTTATTATTTTTTATCAGATTTGTGCTTAAGTATCAGAACAAAAACAACAAACGAATAATCATAACAGAGCAATATTATTTCATAATAAAAACAACATCAATGACACATTTATCCTTCAGCAAGTGGTCTCTTTTTGGTGGGATGAGAGACACTTTGCATTTTCCATATATTAATCACTCAAGCCAGTCAGGGGTCGTTGTTCTAGGCTCTGTATGTATCCCTTTACTCTTTTTTTACTTTTTATTTTGGTCTCCTTTGATTTCTCTCCCTTTATCCACAAATCCAAACCCTTTGTAATGACGCAAAATCCAGGGAGTCAACACAAAAAGGCGTATTTAGGGAAAGGGGGAATTAATCGAGCACAAAGAAACAACTCCGCCTTCTTCCTCTGTCCCGCTACCAGCACTGGTCCTCTTAAGAATGCTCAACAAAAGGCACTGTGATGTTCTCCAGTCTCCTTGTCTCAGGTGGTCCCTTCTGTTTTTTCTCTTGAGCGCATAGAGGTGCGCATGCACTGGGTGTCCGAGAACATCGCTTACGATGGAGTACCATTAGTCCTAGTGTTTGTTTTTTTTGCTATTTGGTGTTTTTTTTTATGGTGAGAACCTATAGAATAATTATGGTTTCCTTGATCTGTGTCCTTGGTTCTCATCTGACTTTGTCTTTGTCCCTCTGTGTAATGTCCTTTCTAATCTCTGTTCTGTGGATCCATTAGTGTTTCTATCTCTCTCACTGCGTCATCTCTCTCAATACTCTCATCTTCGTCTCTCTAGCAAACACGGTCTTATTCTCTCTCCAAACAGTATCAGTCTTTCTCTCTCTCTCTCTCTACTCTCTCACTCTCGAACTCTTGAATTCTATATGTGAGTGAGGGAGGGAGGAAGGGAGGGGTAGTTGAGGTGGTGAGAGAGAGACGCAATAACTTTTAAATTTCATTTATTTTTTTTTTAGTTTTGAACTGAAGTTTAGTTGTTTTTTCTATCAAATAAAAGCAAATAAACATCCCTCTGATCCGTGAAGAAAGCGTCCATAAAACCGTTGATTAGTATTTTGTGGGTGTCTTCGCATAAATCTACTCCATGAAAAATACAGCTTTTCGATAACAATTGAAACTTTTACATCGATTTATACCTTCATACAATGAGGAGTGAAAAGCCATCTGTGTTCTTGCTTCCTGGGCTTTTATTACTTTCTCTATGTCCCATATTGCCCAAAATACTTTAGAACTCAAAACAAAAGAAACGGTCTCAAAAAAGATTAACAGCTAAACAGAAAGCACCAAAACAAAAATGTACATGTTTTAATACCTAACATATATCTCATCGTTAGGGGGAATTAAACTCACTAAGGCTTACAAATCAATTCTGTTTCGAATTCCAAAACATATTCTTTCTCTAAATATATCCTAAGGAAGTCTTATATGGCTTGACAGGTCTGCGCTTATATACATTTCCTTTATTTCATTTTTGTGTCAAGGGGATGGGAGGAGGGCGGTCACATCCACTTGTCCACACACCCACCCATTTTGTGATGGACCTACAGAGAAAAAGTGTATGGGGAAGGCATTAATTATCACTCCAAGAGCCGAGAACCCACCCCTCTTACTCTCTCCCACCACATCCGCCGCCACACAACCCCACCCCCACCCTATCCCCCCACCAACTCCACTCAGCACTCTGTGCCACCCCCCCTCCCCCCCCCACCACACCCCATCAACCACCCCAATCCACCCACCACCACACTCAGGCACAATCTCTCTGATGTGTCCTTCCATTGAGTGTGTATACAAAGTCCTTTCACTCCAGGTGGTCTCCTCTGTGGGATCTGGCCAGGCCATTATTGGTTGCTTCTTGCACATGCGTTTCTAAGCGCGCATACCTCAAATGTCTGTACCTTCGAGGAAAGATTTGGCGTTTGGTGTTGTTCCATAACATAATATGTTTGGGTTTTGTTTGGTTTTTTCTTTGTGATCTGTTCTTGTATGATTTTGTATTGTTTGAAGCTTTACTTGAGAAAAGTAGGATCTGTCTTGTTTGTTTTTCTTTGTGATCTCTTTTTTGTCTGTTTGTATTGTAGAAACTTTACTGAAAAAGTAGGTTTTGTTTATTGTTTTTTTTTGTGATCTCTTTTTTGTTATGTTTGTAAATTAGGAGCTTTACTGAAAAAGTAGGGTTTGTTTATGTTTTTGTCATCTCTTTTATTGTATGTTCTATTATTGTAGACTTTACTGAAAAAGTAGGGTTTGTTTAAATTTTTTTGTGATCTCTGTTTGAATGTTTTTATTATTGTAACTTACTGAAAAAGTAGTATGTCGGTTTTCTTTATTACTTTGTAATGATTTTAGGTATGCTTTGTTTTATTATTAACTTAAATGAAGAATAACTAAGTTTGATAGCTTAGCTGTGGTTTGTGTTTGTCTTCAGAAGAACAACTCTGAGGAAGGTTAATAAACCGAAACGTTCGAGAATTCCAAATGCACAGCTTAGTTTTGGTTATTTATTTACCGTCTTGTCATAAATATATTATATAATATAATATATAGAGAGAGAGAGAGAGAGAGATAGATAGATAGATAGATAGAGCAGTGTTTGGTGTGTGTGGTTGTGTGTGTGTTGTGTGTGTGTGTTTGTGTGTGTGTGTGTGTGTGGTGTGTGTGGGTTGTGTGGTGTGTGTGTGTGTGTGTGGAAGAGAGGATAGAAGATTATTACCCATTAGAGAATCAGAAAGCAGAATCACGTTAGTCCTTGGATGCGACTATAAAAACGAGGCCCCGTGTAGCGAACGCATGCAGAACATCCTTGCGCACACGTGTAATCCTGTTTACGCTGATCGAAAGAGTAGGCATTGTGTGCCGGTGGGAACAGATGACAAAATTGTTATTTAAAACCGCTACACCCGCAAACAAAACAAAGAAAAGAAACAAAGTCATCTGATGCTTTTGATTTTGTTTGCTTTACAAGAATCAGCGCTATATAAATCCATACATGAGATGAATGATGAATGATGATGATGATGATATGATGATAGATTGATGATGATATGATGATGATGCATGGTGCAATATAATTATTATTAATTATTATAATTATTAATATTTATTATTATTATTATTACCTCTGTGATTTGTGTACTTGTCACTCTACTACCTAGGAACAGTTTTTTAATCACAGCAGACGTCCCAGTGAGGCGAGCATACCTCGCCTCCTGGACATCTGTGCTAAGAGCTCCCTCCTCAAAACATGAACACATATCAGGCATACATCCCCCGAAGTTAGAATGAAAGTACCACCAATCGAGGTAGAGGAAAAAACGGTTGTACTAACGCCAAAACTACACCACTGGAAACATTCGGAGCTGTGGGCCGAGGACTAAAGCCCAAACCCAACCAAAAAAAAAAAAAGAAAAAAAGATCATAATACGTTTCTCCAATCTCTCATTAACGCTATGGCTAACAGCTGTGTTAGCCTCTTTGCCCTTTCCCTTGATTTGTCCCCATCCTTACTAACGTAAATAAAAAAATTAAAAAACAAAACATCATCTCAACATCATCATCATCATCATCAGACGTCGTTACCTTGGCGTGTCGAGGAGGAGACACGAAGACGAAGCCGAGGTAAAGCTCCTCCATCCATCTCAGGATCCCCTTCGCTCTGCGCAGTAGTGCCGAGTCATCAATCCATGGGAATACTGGTCCATTCTCTGTAGTTCATCATGACTTGTTCTGTCTACCCCTCTTTCTGCCACCTTCGAGTGTTCCTGCAGTACTGTTTTTGCAGAGTGTTGTGGTGGGTGACGAGTGGCCGAACCATGTCAGCTTTTCCTTCTTGAGATGTGAGAAGGGGTTCCTGGTGGACCTGCCAGCCGTGTTATTTGACTCTTTACAATTCATTGTCTTTCGTTCTCTCCAGGATATGCCCAGCAGTTTTCTTTCTATGGCATTTTGTTCAAAATTGACTGGATTCGCTTTGCTGTTTCAGCAGTCAATTCCAGTTTCCACTTCCTGTACAAATCAAAACACAGCAAGACAAAAAAACCACTCACACCTTCTATGGAGCGTGACAGGTGTGGTTTAGATGTAAATGGGGTTAAAGTAGAGTCGGCAGAAGGACGGGAAATGGTGGTTAATGGTTGGTAATGGTGGGGGTGGGGTAAGGGGGACAGGGTTGTTGAAGACGGGTGAGGTTTTTAGCAGTGGAAGGGGAGAGAATGAATCACTAGGCCGGCCTAGCAAATGGCGCAAGCTACACCACAAGTAGATCTGATGTCTGTCTATAGCTTTAGAGGGAGTTCTGCTATCCAAATGCGACCGAAATGCTCAAATATGGAGAGACATACAGACTGATAGAGAGACAGAGATACAAAGACAAATACAGATGACAGAGAAGAGAGAGAGCGAGGGTGGAGAGGCATGCAAATACATTTGTCATGGTACTTTTACTTTTATTCAATGCGAAAGACAAGCAGTAAATTGGACTGGAGGCATGTAAGAGAGAAAGACTGACTGACATACAAACAGGATAGACAGACGGAACAGACAGACGAGACAGACCTGGCAATAGGGAAAGAGAAGAGAATCAGCTTTTAAAAACTTTTCACATTATCATCTACTTTTTTTTTTGGCCTCATGGAAAATCAGAGAGTTACAGAAGCTTTCAGCACATTCTGCATTTCCTGGACATCAAGCATACAAAACCGCCTTAATGCAGAACTGCACTGACGTGGCAGTGATGAGGTGCATTGTGACCACGTGCTGCCTGGCTCACTCACCAGTAGAAAGTTAACTTACTATAGAAATTGAACACAGCAAGCAGAAAAACTTGAAGTGCATACTGAACCTGTCCTTCTTCATCTTCTTTTCTTCTACTTCTCATCGTCTACTGTCTTCTTTCCCCTTCTTTCTTCTTTCTTTATCTTCTTAACCTTCTTCTTCTTCTTCTTCTGTCTACAACTACTACTACTGCTACTACTACTACTACTACTACTACTATACTCGTCTCTTTTCTCTCATCTTCTCCGTCCTCCTCCTCCTTCTCCTACTTCTTTCTTCGTTCTTCTTCTTCTTCTTTCTTCTCTTCTTCTTCTTCTGTCTTCTTCTTCTTCTATCTTCTTCTTCTTCTCTTCATTAGCTTTACACAATCAAATATGTCCTGGGTGGAGAATGGCATGTCCTTTGACGTTGACTTGACTTACTTGGACTCTCGTGTGCCGTACAGCTTGGTTTGCAGGTTATCCTCCGTCGGTCACACCATCTTCCTCAGGTCGCATCTTTGAAGATGTATTCACCTACTTTTAAAGATGAAATATGATCATTAGTTTCAACGTTGAGTAACAAGAACAGTTTTTGGCAACATGTAATTATGTTCGTATGTCTGCCTTCTAAACACCACCCTACCCTTTTCTTTACACCGCCACTGACGCTCGCACACACACACACACACACACACACACACACAACGAAACACGCTAACAAACACACACTAACTAACACAAACACACACAACACACCCACACAAAGGCTTTCTTCTTTTGAAGTACACATATGTCCTTGAATTTTTTTTTTCTCTAAATGTCATATTTCTAAAAGCCGCACAAAATCACAGCAAAAAGACACAAAAACAAAAGGGCAACAACACAACAGACGACCTGTCACACGATATCTAAACACAGCTACTTTGACATTGCGCTCAGGGTGTTTTTTTAAATAAATATTCAGAGCAAACAAATTCAGAAAGTCTAAAACTGCATAAACTATTCTAACATCTTCTTCTGAATTAACTCACAGTGTATTTTTCAGACTGAGAATGCTACATGAGCAAGAACAGAAAACGACTTAATAGCTACTTTTTTCAAATCAATTCATACAACAATCTCTCGCCACATTCAAATGCAGGCTTATGATTTTTGTGACCATACAAGAGCTCTGTGCTCATTACATCCTTAACGACAGCTTTCACTGACATCTGTCTCTCCCCTTCCATCCTATTCATTATGTCCCATCCTTCATCACACAAAAGACGCCGCCACCACGAGCGTGAGAGGGTTATTTAGGGGTGGGGAGGGTTGAAGGGGAAAGGTCGGCAGGATGACAAAGACAGGCGGGTGGGTTGGGGGTAGGGATGGGGAGAGGGTTGTAGTGGAGGGAAAGGGGTGTGTGAAGAGTATGGGAGATAAACATTACCAGACAATGACGCATGTGTAGTTACACGCGCGCACGCACATAAAGACTCAAAGGGCACACAATCCACACACACATACACACACACACACGCACACACACACACACGTGAAAGACGAAATGAATGCTGTATACACCTTTGGGCTTTCTGGAATTACATGCTGTGAAATGTGTTAATAATATAGAAAGATAGAGAAGAGAAATGAGAGAGACAGAGAGAGACAGAGAGGTGACGAAAAAAGACAGAGTCAGACAGGCAACAGTCAAATAGACATGTATGACAAGCAGGCAGGCTGAAAGGTGATGTCATTTGTCTTTGTCACTTTTTCAGTCATGGACAAGGGACAGATGGAAATGACAGAGTCCAGAGAGATAGAAGAGAGAGAGAAGATACAGACAGACAGAAAAGACAGACAGAGAAACAGAGAGACAGTAGAGACAGAGAGAGAGAGAGAGAGAGAGAGAGAGAGAGAGAGAAGAGAGGAGAGACGCTTGTAGGCTGGTTGAAGCTCTGACACTTTGATTATTATTTGTCATTGCTCCAATGCGGCCCATTATCAAAGAAGAAGTAACACGATCTTATCTTTTGTGATTGCAAATAATTACAAGTAGAAATTGCATAATTCATTTATCGTAATGTAAAAGAACAAGAGCTTCATTAGATATGGATACGACTTTAATAAATTCTGCTGTCAACTCGGCTACAAAATGACCACAAAAAAATAAGAAGACAAACAAACAGGAAACAATAAACAACAACGAAACTTACAACAGAACATACTACAATGCTATATTTGGCCATCCCGTCAAATGACTGTGAAACTTTCATTAAGTGTTCTTACTGAAGATTTAAAGCGATACAATATATCATTAGTCGTGTCACAACACTCTTTTGCCAAGTTTATAGCTGGAGCATAGAAACTGCGACAATCCACAGCTAACAACCATTAGTTGAGAGAGAAAGACTGAGACAGAGAGGGACAGACAGAGAGACAGAGGAGAGAGAGAGACTATAGAGACGAAGAGAGACGAAAAAAAAAGAGATACAGACAGAGAGATATAGAAAAGAGAGAGGGAGGTGTGGGTGAGGAAGTGATACAGAGAACAGCAGTTAACAGAGATATATTCTTCTCTATCTTCTTCTTCGAACGCTCAGCCATGCAACTAATGTTGTCTGCCATATTAACGAAAACGCTGCGTTAATCGCCTGAACAAAGTCAGGCCCAGCACATCCGAGACTAAAAAGGGAGATAGAGTTATCTATTAAGCGAAATAGACATTATCGACCTATAGCACATCTGGGAAATCAGAATTAGGTACAGTAGCTTTCCGCGCGTTTTCTGCTTTCCCTGGACATCAAATATGAAAGGAGGTAATGCAGAAACTGAATGACAGTCCCTGCCAGTCATATAGCATAGCCTCGCTGAGGGATTCATTCAACGATACAAAATCCCCCCTTTGATGATGCCAGCATCATGCAGAACAGATCCAAAGCACTCTGAGTTGAACTTTTAAAGACCGATAGTTGGGCGAACAGTGAGGGTATACCCGGAAACTTCTTCGCGATTTGGTGCCCAAAACTCCCCCCTTCCCCCCCCCCCCCCCCCATTCAATAGACCATGAGTGTGGTCTGGCGCTAGTCTTTCGTGGATGAGACGATCAACCGAGGTCCGTATGTCAGCAATAAATTTATATGGGGGGAGCGCACGTAAAAGAACCACGGCAACAAAGAGTAGGTCCCCTGGCAAAATTCTTAGAAATAAAAAGACACTCTGATAGAACAACAAATACAGATGCCAGACCCCCTTCCAAAACAGAGAAAAAGGGTGGCGCAGCTTCTTGTGGCGACGCGCTCTCACCCGAGGAGATGGTAACAGCCCGAATATCACGCAGAAGAAATCGTGCGTGACTAAAGTGGTATAAATAGATAAATATAAAATAAATCTATAATTATCTTTGGTTTATTAAAAATATATTTAATAGCGAAATGTCTCTCTCTCTCCACTCTCCAGTTGCTTCCCCACAAAAACAAAACAAAATCAACACAGTCAGGCGCCTGAGCACACATAATAACGACCTTTCTGTACTCTTCTTCCCTCGCCTATTAACTTCACCGGTTTGGGTTTTTTGAGAAATTCAAAAGAAAAATTGTAACATACTGCACAAAATGCAAACTGTAGATAGTAATGACAGATTTAATTACCGCTATCTATCCTGCCCCCCCCCCCCCCCCCCACCTCCCACACCCCCCAACTTTCAAGAATGAAAAATACGATATACAAGGGAGAAACATACCTTTTATATTCTCAATTATAACCCCCCCCCACCCCCACCCCCGCTATAAATTCTCTTTTCTTTCACTCTCATTTGTTTTTTTCTGCCTTGTCCTTTTCTTCCTGTTACCTCCTCCATGGTCGATTTTCTTTCTGCATTCATGTCAATGTCACCAGCCTTTTTTTTCCGGAAAGAGACTTTTTTTTTTTTTAAATAACAATTTCTCATCTCGTAGCCGAAGTCGAATGTCTGGCCTGCTTTGTAGGCGCCTAATGGCAGCGCGTGACACATTTTTGTTACCCTATAACAGACAAATAAAGTTTGCTGTCTGACGTTCGACGAAAGAAGAAATTCAACAATATTACGAATTTATGGATCTCTCGTCACATCAAACTGCAGGCTACAATTCTGTGACCATACAGTGTTTTCCTCATTAGCATCATAATAGCAGCTGTCTACTCGTCACCCTCACCCCCCCCCCCCCCCTCCCATGCCCGTTGATTTGTCCCAGCCTTTATTCTCACATAAAAGAAACCGCCACTGGGAGCTTGGCAGGGTGTGTAGGGATTGTGGAGGGTGGGAGAGAGATGTCGGCTGGAGGACAAGAGAATGGGGTGATTTGGGGAGAGATTGCCGGAGTGTGTGTTGTGTTTTGTGCGCGGCGCGCGCGGGCGCGTGGTGTTGTGTTGTGTAAGTACCAAGAGGAGTGTGAGTGTGGTGTGTGTGTGTTGTGTGTGTGTGTGTGTGTCTTGTGTGTAGGACCCAAGAGAGGTGTGTGGTGGTGAGTGACCGAGTGCGGTGTGCGTTGGTGTATGTTGTGTAATGTGTGGAAAAAAAAGAACCAAGAGGTGTGTTGTGTGTGCGTGGCTGCGTGCGTTGCATGTGTGTGTGTGGTGTGGTGAGTGTGTGTGTGGGAACGCACGCGGAGGCATAGTAGAATCATTTGCACGTAAACACAGCACGGCTCGAGGGTCACTCTCTCTCGACAAGACAGCCGCAGAGCGCGCGGCTCACTATGGGAACATCTGATGTCGATTCTTGTTAGGTACTGCTTCACGGGCCTGATCTCTAGCGTAGGAGCGTGACACACTAGCGGTGTTCGTCGAGAGACGGGGGCGTGCAACTCTATACACAGGAGAAACAATCAGCATGACAGGTGGGGGGAGTGATCGGAGGAAGTAGGGCAAGGTAGCAGTGTACTACACGAGGACCAGGGACGAGTGAGACGAAAAGGCGAGTGGAGAGAGCACGCACTTGTGCACGAACGACTAACATATGTGAGTGCGAGTGTATCTCACTGAGGCCTTCTGATAACTATGGACACAGGAATATGAGTGCTCACATCTGTAACTAGCACACACTTTATGTGCAGCACGAAGTGTGGTGGTCGGGTGTATGAGGACTGAGGGGGAGGGAGAGAGATGATACGGGGAGGGAGGGAGTAGGTACGTCATGTACGGGTGGTTTCGGTCTGCGGAGCACGGTGATTATATCGAAGAGTGGGTGAGGAGTAAGATTGATGAAAAGAAGCGTAGCTCACTGAACGCTAGAAAGTGTGCAGAGCAGATAGACCACCGAAAAAAAGATACAGTGATGGAATACAACACGTGATAAACACAAACAGACAGTACAAGACTCTAGACACAGAGCAGACGCGTACAGAGAACATTGATAGGTAGTGCAGAGAGTCGAGAGATATGCTTAGACATATACCTAATGCCACTTTCTCACTACAGAACACGAAAGGAGGACTCATATGTGGAGAGAGAGGGGAGTAAAACAGAAAGAAAGTAACACATAAGTGAATATTAGAATAGAGTATGAGAGTGAATCTGAGTAGAGAGTATGAGTATACATGAATTATTATACTGGACGAGGAAAATATAGTAGAGAGAGACACATATGATATAGAGAGCATAGGACACTAACGCACATGTAGAACTCTTAGCAACGAATATCTGAGATAGAGAACAATACTCTTCACCTGTCGGAACGGGCGTAATGCAATATGACATAGCACGCTAGATAGAACTACACTAGAGCTAGATAGCAACACGAGATAGACACATCATCGAGAAGAAATAGATAGACACTAGTACTAGTGCACAGAACAGATAGACATAGATACAGAGATAAGATAGGTAGAGCACAGGTACTAACAGACAGACAGAACAGACAGACAACAGATAGACAATATACAACTATCTATGAATCAGATACGATAGACATCTTAGGATAGGATACAGAACATAGAGACAGTATCAGACACATCACAACTGAACATTCGATACATGTCGTGGTCTTACATATCAGCTATTCGTATGTCATGTAATACAGTTAGAATATTGCGTTGACACGACTGTGTGTATACACTTTGAGCGATTGAGTCTTTGTACACAGCTCTAGGGATTCAGCGACGTACTCTCTCTAATTGACTTCTAGGAATTAACACTCTGTAGGTGGATATTAGGTATTAGCTGTGCAAATAGTGATAGCGGTCTAGAGCACACTTCGGGAGCGAGTGAGAGTCTAATCTAATCACCCTTAGGAATAGGAGAGTATTGGATATAAGCATTCTGTGGCGACACATGGGTGAGTGATGTCAAGAGATAGATATCACGAGAATAATAACACACATTAGTCTATCAGGAGGTCACTACTCGTAAGACGTCCGCGAAGGCGCGCGTATCTCTTCTGATCAGAAGATCTAGTAGCAAGAACTCTTATCAAGTAGCCATCACGCTGTGTGTGAGTGCAGAGTACAAGACGAGTAGACTCTAAGTATGCAGTAGTCTCACACTCAATCCACTGCGCGAGATTCATGATACTCAAAACTTCTGCGCAGCGAGAAGCACATCCCAACGGTAATCATCACACCACTAGTTTCTCTCGACGAGCACATTTATACCTCTCCAACGAGCGTCTCTCGCACTTGATACTATACATGCGGCGTCGATTAAGGTTCTGAGACTCACACACGTCATAGCGGTCGATCATCGGCGATAAGGATGAGAGCGCGAGGCACTGCACTGTAGTGTGACATATCGCACAGAAATGAAGTATAGTTGATGAGATGCCTCACCGTGCGTGCTCACGTATACATTTGACGTGTCATCTATGATTTCTTATTAATCTCACATTTAGAGTGTATCAGCACAAGCAGAGCGACACACACGCTAACATGGACCAAAAATTGTGACATCTATTAGTGAAGAGGGTGGTATGATGAATAGTAAGGTGGAGGGTAGTGACAAGTCAAGTTGGTGAGGGGTGGTATAGGAGGATAGGTTGTAGAGAGGGATCCGAGTGTGTAGTTGTGAGCGGTATCAGCAGAGAATAGTGGAGTATTGCTTGACAAGCTATAGAACAAGACCATGTGAGGCATGGGAGAGGGAGATGATTGTAGACACAGGCAAGCTCTACGGAGAGGTCTTGACAGAGCGGATGAGAGAGACAACAGTCTATGTGTGCAGAGTGGTTAGTGGTGACGGATCACAAGAGAACATGTCACAAGAATTTAGATCTGAGTGTGATAGGCGAGACACAGTTCTACATTGAGAATAAACGATGAGTATAGAGTCTGATAGATACGAATTGGGGGATGTGTGTGCAAGCGTCGACAGATATGCAGATAGACTTCATATTAGATGCGTAGAAAGAGATAAATTACAATGAAGAAGATGCATGCATTATAGCAGAGGTAAAGAGTATAAGAAGATCAGAGTCTGGATTTGTTTATCGGGAAATTAATTACAGATATTTATTACTCAGGAGTAATACAAAAGGTGGTACATAGTCAACTTCTCTATGCTACAAAAATCGTACGTTGGCTCTCTAAATTATGACAAACAGGTTGACCTTGGGACACATAGCCACTTATGCCACTGATGAGATGAGGGAAAGCGAAAAATATTGTGTTTATTCTCATGGAGAGTAGTATCATTATATACAGTCGAAGTATTATAACGTCATGCTGATTCAGAGAAGAATAAAGTTTACTATATACATTATTTATTACTAGAGAGTCTTTAGTTCAAGTGGTCTTATCTGATATCAGAGGCGACCTGAGCGTACTCCGAGCTACACACACAGACGTCTCTGTTTTGTTGAGTGTTTTGTTTATTGTCCCAGCACGCGGGCCAAGCAACACAGAACAAACGTCAACACTGGGCAATACATAGACACTCACTTGCTGATCACTGGGGGGACAGGACTACACACATCAGTCAAGGGAGCAGGGAGTGACACAGTCAGTAAGAATGCAGATCACACAAATATGAACATACAGACACTTAATAAGCATAATAAAATAATTAGATTATAGAGGTTAAATTAATTTGATAATGTTTATGATCAAAATTCCACAAGTACCCAGCACATGTGACATGGAGGTTTTATGTATTGGTTTAGTATGTTTATAGTGTTAATGGTACACAGAAAATGATATTTTTGTAGATGTGGGGCTGTATGACGAATAGAAATGATGTGGACGTGGTGATGGGAGACTTAGATTGGCTTGAGTGACATTAGTGTTTACACTCATAAGTGAGGAAATAATGTAGTAATTGCTATCAATGATATATAAGTTGAGAGACATGGGATGTTAGACGTGTGTAGACACACAACACATGAATACGGACACTCCTATTTTGTAGATGTGTATGATGGTATAGCATGTAGTGACGTCGGCGAAACACAGTGTAGGATATAGTACAGCATTAAAAATTAACTAAACATCTGGTTAAGGGCACGACGAGTGTGACTGAGTAGAGTCTCGAGAGTCAGAGAAACTACACAGTAACAGAGTCTAACAAGAATTAGATGAATATGTCTGAGCACTCACGACTACAGTAACATTTCTCAGTAACATTAGTCTCACAAGAGTACACAGTTGCGGATGAGATCTCAACAGCAGGATAGTAACATATAAATATCTACACACATTAAACAAAAACTTAAACGAGAACGAAGATACTCTGACGACAGACACACTACACCAATCAACAATGAAGGGGGGGTTTTATCAATATATAAGAAGAATCATGCATATATAATGTCTTTTGAGGGGCGATGTTAAGATGAAGAGGAATGTATAGCAGTGGTGGAGGGCTGGTCAGGATGCAAGGATACCGAAGGAGATTGTTGTCTGTACGACAACTTTTCATATGAAACAGTAATGACAGGATATATTACTACATGTTTACAGTATGTGTAGAATAGGTGACATAGCGGGATGTCTTTAATCTTATAACAAACATACATCTTGAGACAGGCATTGCTGACGTGGGGTCATGAGCACACACCACCAGGGGAAGTCACGATAATGACACACATTTTGGAGAGTGAGATATGAGGAGATATGAGTTGATTGCACAGGTACGACTGTGTATCACTCTCTTATCAGTGTGTATAAATGAAATGTACAACGGGTCAGTGAATGTGCACGCGAAACGAACAGCACCAGTTCGACGTAGAGGGACAGGAGACAACGGGAGGGGGCGCAAGTGGGTAAAGAGGGAGTGACGACGAGGGCGCGGGCTCACACGTCAAGAAGTATTAACTATGTAATCTGGGCTGATGGGTGGGTGGGTTAGATCCTAGCGTGGCGATGTCGTTACACTGAATGAGACTGGGGGGTGGGGTAGAGGGGGGCGGGGGGGGAGTCACACACTATCTATGTGACGCAGAGACGATGTGTGAGCGGTCGTTGAAGCGAGAGCTGTGCAGACAAGCGCCGATGCGGACAAGCATGCTTGGATAGTGGTGTTGAGGAAGAGTAGCGGAGTGATATGGGGAGGGAGAGTAGGGCGGGTGAGGTAGGCGCAGTGCGGTTAAGGTGGACGACAGAAAATTGATTGGTCATGGACCGGAGTTGGACACCTTGGCATAAGGGGTGGGTGGTGGGGGGTGTGGGTGTGGGGTAGAGGTGGGAGAGGTGAGGTGTGGTGTGGGTATGTAGGAGTGAGATGGAATATACCTTGAGATATCACACACATTGCGATTGAATTGGATTAGGTATGAGTCTAAGACACACGACTGCAGGACGATTTAGAATAATGCGTGGGGGGCACGTATAAGACACATCTATCATATGACACACAGACTAGCACACAGGCTGAAAAGAATCATCACCAAGGCGATAGTATGTGAAATCAACGCACACAACGAAGCAAGTGAGCCGTTAATATCAAACAGACTTACTAACTACATGTTAATCTAGTAAGGAACGATGATAGATGGATAATATGATAGGCTCTGCATCTCCACGTTGGAGGTAAAATGCTTGAATATACTTGATTTCGCATAGCTATGGCTTTCCGAACTCTAAATATGGAACATATGCGCATCATTTTCATTAATGTAGCTTTCTATTACGTCTAATGGTGATTCTATTATTACAATCGTAATCAGTAGGGTTGAAAGCTATCAAATGAAATGTCATACAAGACATATTACATTTCTGTTTTTAAAAATTAAAAAACGACATTATGATGACGTCATATCTATTAAAAAAATGGTCTTCCGACACATAGAGCGTCCTACTTATGGATAATGTTTAAAAGTTAGGTACTTTCCTATCCAAATAATCATAAAAAATCATTACTAATAGCAATAGTTCCTTTCACGCACTTTTTTTGGCAAAGATTGACTAGACATATGGGGAAAAGGGGGGCATGGCATCAATTATCACACCAACAACAACAAACACACAAAAAGATGACCCTGTACCACGGCACAGCTCTCACTCCCCCCTCCTCCTCCTCCCCCCCCCCCCTCCACAACTGCCACCCCCTACCCCCACGCCTTCTTGTCCTTAGACTGTTTTTACCCCAGCAGAGTGTACACCACAAGGGATTGTTTCTCGTTCACACTCAAGTTGCCCTGGCCCATGTGAATCCCTGGTTCCTCTGTTCTGGTGAGTGGAGTGCCACTATTGGTGCTGCTGCCTATCGTGCCACTGGTGTCTGGAGAAGGAGCTTATGGTTGAATGTCCCTTTATTTTCTTTGTTTTTGTACACTGAATGGGCTTGATCCTATGTCGCCTTTTGAGTTTATGCATCGTATTTCTGAGTGAAATAAGCTTTTTAGTTGCTTTCCTTTGATGAGGGGGGTGGGGGGGGGGGGGGGGAGGGGGGGGGGGGGGGAGGGGGGGGGGGGGGGGGGGGGAGGGAGGGGGGGGGTGGGGGGGGGGGGGGGGGGGTGGGGGGGGGGGGGTGGGTGGGGGGGGGGGGGGGGTGGGGGGGGGGGGGGTGGGGACGGCGGAAGGGTCGAGGGTGTTTGGGGGATCATTTATTTGTTTGTGCATTTTTGTGGTGTTGCTTTTTTGTGTGTTGGCTTTTTTTTTTGGTGGTTTTGTGTGCTGTGTTGTGGTTGTGTGTGTGTTGTGGTTGTTTATGTTGGTTTTGATCCTGTGTGTTGATTTGCTGTTTTGGGGATTTTTTCTTGGTCTCGTTGTTGTATTTGTTTGTTTGTTTGTGGAGGGTGGCTTTGTTTTTCTTTTGTTTTTCTTTAGTTTTTTCTTTTATTTTTTTCTAATATTTTTGGTTGGTTTGTGTTTGAATTTTTATCTTGTTGCTGTTGATGTGGGGGGTGTTATTGTTTGTTCTTTTGCTTTTATCTTTTATTGCTTTTGGGAAGAGGGTTAATTTTCCTTATGCATCATTTTTGCTGTCTTGAGTAAATTTATCATGTCCGGAGTTTTTCCAATTTTTCGGGTGTAAAATATTCAAATTAGATTTTTCTTGTTTCATTTAATTTTTCCTACTTTAAGTATACCAGACTACTGTTACGATCCATGAAAAAAAAATATACTACTATAAGAAGATAAAGTTCGGTTAGAAACCAGGTTATTTGATTTATAACACCTGTCATCTGACAATTAAACTGTTATTTGATTTCCTAGTTTTTTTCCAGCTTTGAACACTTCTCAAGAACTTATTATTTTTTATCAGATTTGTGCTTAAGTATCAGAACAAAAACAACAAACGAATAATCATAACAGAGCAATATTATTTCATAATAAAAACAACATCAATGACACATTTATCCTTCAGCAAGTGGTCTCTTTTTGGTGGGATGAGAGACACTTTGCATTTTCCATATATTAATCACTCAAGCCAGTCAGGGGTCGTTGTTCTAGGCTCTGTATGTATCCCTTTACTCTTTTTTTACTTTTTATTTTGGTCTCCTTTGATTTCTCTCCCTTTATCCACAAATCCAAACCCTTTGTAATGACGCAAAATCCAGGGAGTCAACACAAAAAGGCGTATTTAGGGAAAGGGGGAATTAATCGAGCACAAAGAAACAACTCCGCCTTCTTCCTCTGTCCCGCTACCAGCACTGGTCCTCTTAAGAATGCTCAACAAAAGGCACTGTGATGTTCTCCAGTCTCCTTGTCTCAGGTGGTCCCTTCTGTTTTTTCTCTTGAGCGCATAGAGGTGCGCATGCACTGGGTGTCCGAGAACATCGCTTACGATGGAGTACCATTAGTCCTAGTGTTTGTTTTTTTTGCTATTTGGTGTTTTTTTTTATGGTGAGAACCTATAGAATAATTATGGTTTCCTTGATCTGTGTCCTTGGTTCTCATCTGACTTTGTCTTTGTCCCTCTGTGTAATGTCCTTTCTAATCTCTGTTCTGTGGATCCATTAGTGTTTCTATCTCTCTCACTGCGTCATCTCTCTCAATACTCTCATCTTCGTCTCTCTAGCAAACACGGTCTTATTCTCTCTCCAAACAGTATCAGTCTTTCTCTCTCTCTCTCTCTACTCTCTCACTCTCGAACTCTTGAATTCTATATGTGAGTGAGGGAGGGAGGAAGGGAGGGGTAGTTGAGGTGGTGAGAGAGAGACGCAATAACTTTTAAATTTCATTTATTTTTTTTTTAGTTTTGAACTGAAGTTTAGTTGTTTTTTCTATCAAATAAAAGCAAATAAACATCCCTCTGATCCGTGAAGAAAGCGTCCATAAAACCGTTGATTAGTATTTTGTGGGTGTCTTCGCATAAATCTACTCCATGAAAAATACAGCTTTTCGATAACAATTGAAACTTTTACATCGATTTATACCTTCATACAATGAGGAGTGAAAAGCCATCTGTGTTCTTGCTTCCTGGGCTTTTATTACTTTCTCTATGTCCCATATTGCCCAAAATACTTTAGAACTCAAAACAAAAGAAACGGTCTCAAAAAAGATTAACAGCTAAACAGAAAGCACCAAAACAAAAATGTACATGTTTTAATACCTAACATATATCTCATCGTTAGGGGGAATTAAACTCACTAAGGCTTACAAATCAATTCTGTTTCGAATTCCAAAACATATTCTTTCTCTAAATATATCCTAAGGAAGTCTTATATGGCTTGACAGGTCTGCGCTTATATACATTTCCTTTATTTCATTTTTGTGTCAAGGGGATGGGAGGAGGGCGGTCACATCCACTTGTCCACACACCCACCCATTTTGTGATGGACCTACAGAGAAAAAGTGTATGGGGAAGGCATTAATTATCACTCCAAGAGCCGAGAACCCACCCCTCTTACTCTCTCCCACCACATCCGCCGCCACACAACCCCACCCCCACCCTATCCCCCCACCAACTCCACTCAGCACTCTGTGCCACCCCCCCTCCCCCCCCCACCACACCCCATCAACCACCCCAATCCACCCACCACCACACTCAGGCACAATCTCTCTGATGTGTCCTTCCATTGAGTGTGTATACAAAGTCCTTTCACTCCAGGTGGTCTCCTCTGTGGGATCTGGCCAGGCCATTATTGGTTGCTTCTTGCACATGCGTTTCTAAGCGCGCATACCTCAAATGTCTGTACCTTCGAGGAAAGATTTGGCGTTTGGTGTTGTTCCATAACATAATATGTTTGGGTTTTGTTTGGTTTTTTCTTTGTGATCTGTTCTTGTATGATTTTGTATTGTTTGAAGCTTTACTTGAGAAAAGTAGGATCTGTCTTGTTTGTTTTTCTTTGTGATCTCTTTTTTGTCTGTTTGTATTGTAGAAACTTTACTGAAAAAGTAGGTTTTGTTTATTGTTTTTTTTTGTGATCTCTTTTTTGTTATGTTTGTAAATTAGGAGCTTTACTGAAAAAGTAGGGTTTGTTTATGTTTTTGTCATCTCTTTTATTGTATGTTCTATTATTGTAGACTTTACTGAAAAAGTAGGGTTTGTTTAAATTTTTTTGTGATCTCTGTTTGAATGTTTTTATTATTGTAACTTACTGAAAAAGTAGTATGTCGGTTTTCTTTATTACTTTGTAATGATTTTAGGTATGCTTTGTTTTATTATTAACTTAAATGAAGAATAACTAAGTTTGATAGCTTAGCTGTGGTTTGTGTTTGTCTTCAGAAGAACAACTCTGAGGAAGGTTAATAAACCGAAACGTTCGAGAATTCCAAATGCACAGCTTAGTTTTGGTTATTTATTTACCGTCTTGTCATAAATATATTATATAATATAATATATAGAGAGAGAGAGAGAGAGAGATAGATAGATAGATAGATAGAGCAGTGTTTGGTGTGTGTGGTTGTGTGTGTGTTGTGTGTGTGTGTTTGTGTGTGTGTGTGTGTGTGGTGTGTGTGGGTTGTGTGGTGTGTGTGTGTGTGTGTGGAAGAGAGGATAGAAGATTATTACCCATTAGAGAATCAGAAAGCAGAATCACGTTAGTCCTTGGATGCGACTATAAAAACGAGGCCCCGTGTAGCGAACGCATGCAGAACATCCTTGCGCACACGTGTAATCCTGTTTACGCTGATCGAAAGAGTAGGCATTGTGTGCCGGTGGGAACAGATGACAAAATTGTTATTTAAAACCGCTACACCCGCAAACAAAACAAAGAAAAGAAACAAAGTCATCTGATGCTTTTGATTTTGTTTGCTTTACAAGAATCAGCGCTATATAAATCCATACATGAGATGAATGATGAATGATGATGATGATGATATGATGATAGATTGATGATGATATGATGATGATGCATGGTGCAATATAATTATTATTAATTATTATAATTATTAATATTTATTATTATTATTATTACCTCTGTGATTTGTGTACTT
The DNA here is from genome assembly GCA_028751875.1 of Rapana venosa. Lineage (NCBI taxonomy): Eukaryota > Metazoa > Mollusca > Gastropoda > Neogastropoda > Muricidae > Rapana > Rapana venosa. The sequence continues at coordinate 42,113,529 of CM054136.1, forward strand.
GTCACTCTACTACCTAGGAACAGTTTTTTAATCACAGCAGACGTCCCAGTGAGGCGAGCATACCTCGCCTCCTGGACATCTGTGCTAAGAGCTCCCTCCTCAAAACATGAACACATATCAGGCATACATCCCCCGAAGTTAGAATGAAAGTACCACCAATCGAGGTAGAGGAAAAAACGGTTGTACTAACGCCAAAACTACACCACTGGAAACATTCGGAGCTGTGGGCCGAGGACTAAAGCCCAAACCCAACCAAAAAAAAAAAAAGAAAAAAAGATCATAATACGTTTCTCCAATCTCTCATTAACGCTATGGCTAACAGCTGTGTTAGCCTCTTTGCCCTTTCCCTTGATTTGTCCCCATCCTTACTAACGTAAATAAAAAAATTAAAAAACAAAACATCATCTCAACATCATCATCATCATCATCAGACGTCGTTACCTTGGCGTGTCGAGGAGGAGACACGAAGACGAAGCCGAGGTAAAGCTCCTCCATCCATCTCAGGATCCCCTTCGCTCTGCGCAGTAGTGCCGAGTCATCAATCCATGGGAATACTGGTCCATTCTCTGTAGTTCATCATGACTTGTTCTGTCTACCCCTCTTTCTGCCACCTTCGAGTGTTCCTGCAGTACTGTTTTTGCAGAGTGTTGTGGTGGGTGACGAGTGGCCGAACCATGTCAGCTTTTCCTTCTTGAGATGTGAGAAGGGGTTCCTGGTGGACCTGCCAGCCGTGTTATTTGACTCTTTACAATTCATTGTCTTTCGTTCTCTCCAGGATATGCCCAGCAGTTTTCTTTCTATGGCATTTTGTTCAAAATTGACTGGATTCGCTTTGCTGTTTCAGCAGTCAATTCCAGTTTCCACTTCCTGTACAAATCAAAACACAGCAAGACAAAAAAACCACTCACACCTTCTATGGAGCGTGACAGGTGTGGTTTAGATGTAAATGGGGTTAAAGTAGAGTCGGCAGAAGGACGGGAAATGGTGGTTAATGGTTGGTAATGGTGGGGGTGGGGTAAGGGGGACAGGGTTGTTGAAGACGGGTGAGGTTTTTAGCAGTGGAAGGGGAGAGAATGAATCACTAGGCCGGCCTAGCAAATGGCGCAAGCTACACCACAAGTAGATCTGATGTCTGTCTATAGCTTTAGAGGGAGTTCTGCTATCCAAATGCGACCGAAATGCTCAAATATGGAGAGACATACAGACTGATAGAGAGACAGAGATACAAAGACAAATACAGATGACAGAGAAGAGAGAGAGCGAGGGTGGAGAGGCATGCAAATACATTTGTCATGGTACTTTTACTTTTATTCAATGCGAAAGACAAGCAGTAAATTGGACTGGAGGCATGTAAGAGAGAAAGACTGACTGACATACAAACAGGATAGACAGACGGAACAGACAGACGAGACAGACCTGGCAATAGGGAAAGAGAAGAGAATCAGCTTTTAAAAACTTTTCACATTATCATCTACTTTTTTTTTTGGCCTCATGGAAAATCAGAGAGTTACAGAAGCTTTCAGCACATTCTGCATTTCCTGGACATCAAGCATACAAAACCGCCTTAATGCAGAACTGCACTGACGTGGCAGTGATGAGGTGCATTGTGACCACGTGCTGCCTGGCTCACTCACCAGTAGAAAGTTAACTTACTATAGAAATTGAACACAGCAAGCAGAAAAACTTGAAGTGCATACTGAACCTGTCCTTCTTCATCTTCTTTTCTTCTACTTCTCATCGTCTACTGTCTTCTTTCCCCTTCTTTCTTCTTTCTTTATCTTCTTAACCTTCTTCTTCTTCTTCTTCTGTCTACAACTACTACTACTGCTACTACTACTACTACTACTACTACTATACTCGTCTCTTTTCTCTCATCTTCTCCGTCCTCCTCCTCCTTCTCCTACTTCTTTCTTCGTTCTTCTTCTTCTTCTTTCTTCTCTTCTTCTTCTTCTGTCTTCTTCTTCTTCTATCTTCTTCTTCTTCTCTTCATTAGCTTTACACAATCAAATATGTCCTGGGTGGAGAATGGCATGTCCTTTGACGTTGACTTGACTTACTTGGACTCTCGTGTGCCGTACAGCTTGGTTTGCAGGTTATCCTCCGTCGGTCACACCATCTTCCTCAGGTCGCATCTTTGAAGATGTATTCACCTACTTTTAAAGATGAAATATGATCATTAGTTTCAACGTTGAGTAACAAGAACAGTTTTTGGCAACATGTAATTATGTTCGTATGTCTGCCTTCTAAACACCACCCTACCCTTTTCTTTACACCGCCACTGACGCTCGCACACACACACACACACACACACACACACACAACGAAACACGCTAACAAACACACACTAACTAACACAAACACACACAACACACCCACACAAAGGCTTTCTTCTTTTGAAGTACACATATGTCCTTGAATTTTTTTTTTCTCTAAATGTCATATTTCTAAAAGCCGCACAAAATCACAGCAAAAAGACACAAAAACAAAAGGGCAACAACACAACAGACGACCTGTCACACGATATCTAAACACAGCTACTTTGACATTGCGCTCAGGGTGTTTTTTTAAATAAATATTCAGAGCAAACAAATTCAGAAAGTCTAAAACTGCATAAACTATTCTAACATCTTCTTCTGAATTAACTCACAGTGTATTTTTCAGACTGAGAATGCTACATGAGCAAGAACAGAAAACGACTTAATAGCTACTTTTTTCAAATCAATTCATACAACAATCTCTCGCCACATTCAAATGCAGGCTTATGATTTTTGTGACCATACAAGAGCTCTGTGCTCATTACATCCTTAACGACAGCTTTCACTGACATCTGTCTCTCCCCTTCCATCCTATTCATTATGTCCCATCCTTCATCACACAAAAGACGCCGCCACCACGAGCGTGAGAGGGTTATTTAGGGGTGGGGAGGGTTGAAGGGGAAAGGTCGGCAGGATGACAAAGACAGGCGGGTGGGTTGGGGGTAGGGATGGGGAGAGGGTTGTAGTGGAGGGAAAGGGGTGTGTGAAGAGTATGGGAGATAAACATTACCAGACAATGACGCATGTGTAGTTACACGCGCGCACGCACATAAAGACTCAAAGGGCACACAATCCACACACACATACACACACACACACGCACACACACACACACGTGAAAGACGAAATGAATGCTGTATACACCTTTGGGCTTTCTGGAATTACATGCTGTGAAATGTGTTAATAATATAGAAAGATAGAGAAGAGAAATGAGAGAGACAGAGAGAGACAGAGAGGTGACGAAAAAAGACAGAGTCAGACAGGCAACAGTCAAATAGACATGTATGACAAGCAGGCAGGCTGAAAGGTGATGTCATTTGTCTTTGTCACTTTTTCAGTCATGGACAAGGGACAGATGGAAATGACAGAGTCCAGAGAGATAGAAGAGAGAGAGAAGATACAGACAGACAGAAAAGACAGACAGAGAAACAGAGAGACAGTAGAGACAGAGAGAGAGAGAGAGAGAGAGAGAGAGAGAGAGAGAAGAGAGGAGAGACGCTTGTAGGCTGGTTGAAGCTCTGACACTTTGATTATTATTTGTCATTGCTCCAATGCGGCCCATTATCAAAGAAGAAGTAACACGATCTTATCTTTTGTGATTGCAAATAATTACAAGTAGAAATTGCATAATTCATTTATCGTAATGTAAAAGAACAAGAGCTTCATTAGATATGGATACGACTTTAATAAATTCTGCTGTCAACTCGGCTACAAAATGACCACAAAAAAATAAGAAGACAAACAAACAGGAAACAATAAACAACAACGAAACTTACAACAGAACATACTACAATGCTATATTTGGCCATCCCGTCAAATGACTGTGAAACTTTCATTAAGTGTTCTTACTGAAGATTTAAAGCGATACAATATATCATTAGTCGTGTCACAACACTCTTTTGCCAAGTTTATAGCTGGAGCATAGAAACTGCGACAATCCACAGCTAACAACCATTAGTTGAGAGAGAAAGACTGAGACAGAGAGGGACAGACAGAGAGACAGAGGAGAGAGAGAGACTATAGAGACGAAGAGAGACGAAAAAAAAAGAGATACAGACAGAGAGATATAGAAAAGAGAGAGGGAGGTGTGGGTGAGGAAGTGATACAGAGAACAGCAGTTAACAGAGATATATTCTTCTCTATCTTCTTCTTCGAACGCTCAGCCATGCAACTAATGTTGTCTGCCATATTAACGAAAACGCTGCGTTAATCGCCTGAACAAAGTCAGGCCCAGCACATCCGAGACTAAAAAGGGAGATAGAGTTATCTATTAAGCGAAATAGACATTATCGACCTATAGCACATCTGGGAAATCAGAATTAGGTACAGTAGCTTTCCGCGCGTTTTCTGCTTTCCCTGGACATCAAATATGAAAGGAGGTAATGCAGAAACTGAATGACAGTCCCTGCCAGTCATATAGCATAGCCTCGCTGAGGGATTCATTCAACGATACAAAATCCCCCCTTTGATGATGCCAGCATCATGCAGAACAGATCCAAAGCACTCTGAGTTGAACTTTTAAAGACCGATAGTTGGGCGAACAGTGAGGGTATACCCGGAAACTTCTTCGCGATTTGGTGCCCAAAACTCCCCCCTTCCCCCCCCCCCCCCCCCATTCAATAGACCATGAGTGTGGTCTGGCGCTAGTCTTTCGTGGATGAGACGATCAACCGAGGTCCGTATGTCAGCAATAAATTTATATGGGGGGAGCGCACGTAAAAGAACCACGGCAACAAAGAGTAGGTCCCCTGGCAAAATTCTTAGAAATAAAAAGACACTCTGATAGAACAACAAATACAGATGCCAGACCCCCTTCCAAAACAGAGAAAAAGGGTGGCGCAGCTTCTTGTGGCGACGCGCTCTCACCCGAGGAGATGGTAACAGCCCGAATATCACGCAGAAGAAATCGTGCGTGACTAAAGTGGTATAAATAGATAAATATAAAATAAATCTATAATTATCTTTGGTTTATTAAAAATATATTTAATAGCGAAATGTCTCTCTCTCTCCACTCTCCAGTTGCTTCCCCACAAAAACAAAACAAAATCAACACAGTCAGGCGCCTGAGCACACATAATAACGACCTTTCTGTACTCTTCTTCCCTCGCCTATTAACTTCACCGGTTTGGGTTTTTTGAGAAATTCAAAAGAAAAATTGTAACATACTGCACAAAATGCAAACTGTAGATAGTAATGACAGATTTAATTACCGCTATCTATCCTGCCCCCCCCCCCCCCCCCCACCTCCCACACCCCCCAACTTTCAAGAATGAAAAATACGATATACAAGGGAGAAACATACCTTTTATATTCTCAATTATAACCCCCCCCCACCCCCACCCCCGCTATAAATTCTCTTTTCTTTCACTCTCATTTGTTTTTTTCTGCCTTGTCCTTTTCTTCCTGTTACCTCCTCCATGGTCGATTTTCTTTCTGCATTCATGTCAATGTCACCAGCCTTTTTTTTCCGGAAAGAGACTTTTTTTTTTTTTAAATAACAATTTCTCATCTCGTAGCCGAAGTCGAATGTCTGGCCTGCTTTGTAGGCGCCTAATGGCAGCGCGTGACACATTTTTGTTACCCTATAACAGACAAATAAAGTTTGCTGTCTGACGTTCGACGAAAGAAGAAATTCAACAATATTACGAATTTATGGATCTCTCGTCACATCAAACTGCAGGCTACAATTCTGTGACCATACAGTGTTTTCCTCATTAGCATCATAATAGCAGCTGTCTACTCGTCACCCTCACCCCCCCCCCCCCCCTCCCATGCCCGTTGATTTGTCCCAGCCTTTATTCTCACATAAAAGAAACCGCCACTGGGAGCTTGGCAGGGTGTGTAGGGATTGTGGAGGGTGGGAGAGAGATGTCGGCTGGAGGACAAGAGAATGGGGTGATTTGGGGAGAGATTGCCGGAGTGTGTGTTGTGTTTTGTGCGCGGCGCGCGCGGGCGCGTGGTGTTGTGTTGTGTAAGTACCAAGAGGAGTGTGAGTGTGGTGTGTGTGTGTTGTGTGTGTGTGTGTGTGTCTTGTGTGTAGGACCCAAGAGAGGTGTGTGGTGGTGAGTGACCGAGTGCGGTGTGCGTTGGTGTATGTTGTGTAATGTGTGGAAAAAAAAGAACCAAGAGGTGTGTTGTGTGTGCGTGGCTGCGTGCGTTGCATGTGTGTGTGTGGTGTGGTGAGTGTGTGTGTGGGAACGCACGCGGAGGCATAGTAGAATCATTTGCACGTAAACACAGCACGGCTCGAGGGTCACTCTCTCTCGACAAGACAGCCGCAGAGCGCGCGGCTCACTATGGGAACATCTGATGTCGATTCTTGTTAGGTACTGCTTCACGGGCCTGATCTCTAGCGTAGGAGCGTGACACACTAGCGGTGTTCGTCGAGAGACGGGGGCGTGCAACTCTATACACAGGAGAAACAATCAGCATGACAGGTGGGGGGAGTGATCGGAGGAAGTAGGGCAAGGTAGCAGTGTACTACACGAGGACCAGGGACGAGTGAGACGAAAAGGCGAGTGGAGAGAGCACGCACTTGTGCACGAACGACTAACATATGTGAGTGCGAGTGTATCTCACTGAGGCCTTCTGATAACTATGGACACAGGAATATGAGTGCTCACATCTGTAACTAGCACACACTTTATGTGCAGCACGAAGTGTGGTGGTCGGGTGTATGAGGACTGAGGGGGAGGGAGAGAGATGATACGGGGAGGGAGGGAGTAGGTACGTCATGTACGGGTGGTTTCGGTCTGCGGAGCACGGTGATTATATCGAAGAGTGGGTGAGGAGTAAGATTGATGAAAAGAAGCGTAGCTCACTGAACGCTAGAAAGTGTGCAGAGCAGATAGACCACCGAAAAAAAGATACAGTGATGGAATACAACACGTGATAAACACAAACAGACAGTACAAGACTCTAGACACAGAGCAGACGCGTACAGAGAACATTGATAGGTAGTGCAGAGAGTCGAGAGATATGCTTAGACATATACCTAATGCCACTTTCTCACTACAGAACACGAAAGGAGGACTCATATGTGGAGAGAGAGGGGAGTAAAACAGAAAGAAAGTAACACATAAGTGAATATTAGAATAGAGTATGAGAGTGAATCTGAGTAGAGAGTATGAGTATACATGAATTATTATACTGGACGAGGAAAATATAGTAGAGAGAGACACATATGATATAGAGAGCATAGGACACTAACGCACATGTAGAACTCTTAGCAACGAATATCTGAGATAGAGAACAATACTCTTCACCTGTCGGAACGGGCGTAATGCAATATGACATAGCACGCTAGATAGAACTACACTAGAGCTAGATAGCAACACGAGATAGACACATCATCGAGAAGAAATAGATAGACACTAGTACTAGTGCACAGAACAGATAGACATAGATACAGAGATAAGATAGGTAGAGCACAGGTACTAACAGACAGACAGAACAGACAGACAACAGATAGACAATATACAACTATCTATGAATCAGATACGATAGACATCTTAGGATAGGATACAGAACATAGAGACAGTATCAGACACATCACAACTGAACATTCGATACATGTCGTGGTCTTACATATCAGCTATTCGTATGTCATGTAATACAGTTAGAATATTGCGTTGACACGACTGTGTGTATACACTTTGAGCGATTGAGTCTTTGTACACAGCTCTAGGGATTCAGCGACGTACTCTCTCTAATTGACTTCTAGGAATTAACACTCTGTAGGTGGATATTAGGTATTAGCTGTGCAAATAGTGATAGCGGTCTAGAGCACACTTCGGGAGCGAGTGAGAGTCTAATCTAATCACCCTTAGGAATAGGAGAGTATTGGATATAAGCATTCTGTGGCGACACATGGGTGAGTGATGTCAAGAGATAGATATCACGAGAATAATAACACACATTAGTCTATCAGGAGGTCACTACTCGTAAGACGTCCGCGAAGGCGCGCGTATCTCTTCTGATCAGAAGATCTAGTAGCAAGAACTCTTATCAAGTAGCCATCACGCTGTGTGTGAGTGCAGAGTACAAGACGAGTAGACTCTAAGTATGCAGTAGTCTCACACTCAATCCACTGCGCGAGATTCATGATACTCAAAACTTCTGCGCAGCGAGAAGCACATCCCAACGGTAATCATCACACCACTAGTTTCTCTCGACGAGCACATTTATACCTCTCCAACGAGCGTCTCTCGCACTTGATACTATACATGCGGCGTCGATTAAGGTTCTGAGACTCACACACGTCATAGCGGTCGATCATCGGCGATAAGGATGAGAGCGCGAGGCACTGCACTGTAGTGTGACATATCGCACAGAAATGAAGTATAGTTGATGAGATGCCTCACCGTGCGTGCTCACGTATACATTTGACGTGTCATCTATGATTTCTTATTAATCTCACATTTAGAGTGTATCAGCACAAGCAGAGCGACACACACGCTAACATGGACCAAAAATTGTGACATCTATTAGTGAAGAGGGTGGTATGATGAATAGTAAGGTGGAGGGTAGTGACAAGTCAAGTTGGTGAGGGGTGGTATAGGAGGATAGGTTGTAGAGAGGGATCCGAGTGTGTAGTTGTGAGCGGTATCAGCAGAGAATAGTGGAGTATTGCTTGACAAGCTATAGAACAAGACCATGTGAGGCATGGGAGAGGGAGATGATTGTAGACACAGGCAAGCTCTACGGAGAGGTCTTGACAGAGCGGATGAGAGAGACAACAGTCTATGTGTGCAGAGTGGTTAGTGGTGACGGATCACAAGAGAACATGTCACAAGAATTTAGATCTGAGTGTGATAGGCGAGACACAGTTCTACATTGAGAATAAACGATGAGTATAGAGTCTGATAGATACGAATTGGGGGATGTGTGTGCAAGCGTCGACAGATATGCAGATAGACTTCATATTAGATGCGTAGAAAGAGATAAATTACAATGAAGAAGATGCATGCATTATAGCAGAGGTAAAGAGTATAAGAAGATCAGAGTCTGGATTTGTTTATCGGGAAATTAATTACAGATATTTATTACTCAGGAGTAATACAAAAGGTGGTACATAGTCAACTTCTCTATGCTACAAAAATCGTACGTTGGCTCTCTAAATTATGACAAACAGGTTGACCTTGGGACACATAGCCACTTATGCCACTGATGAGATGAGGGAAAGCGAAAAATATTGTGTTTATTCTCATGGAGAGTAGTATCATTATATACAGTCGAAGTATTATAACGTCATGCTGATTCAGAGAAGAATAAAGTTTACTATATACATTATTTATTACTAGAGAGTCTTTAGTTCAAGTGGTCTTATCTGATATCAGAGGCGACCTGAGCGTACTCCGAGCTACACACACAGACGTCTCTGTTTTGTTGAGTGTTTTGTTTATTGTCCCAGCACGCGGGCCAAGCAACACAGAACAAACGTCAACACTGGGCAATACATAGACACTCACTTGCTGATCACTGGGGGGACAGGACTACACACATCAGTCAAGGGAGCAGGGAGTGACACAGTCAGTAAGAATGCAGATCACACAAATATGAACATACAGACACTTAATAAGCATAATAAAATAATTAGATTATAGAGGTTAAATTAATTTGATAATGTTTATGATCAAAATTCCACAAGTACCCAGCACATGTGACATGGAGGTTTTATGTATTGGTTTAGTATGTTTATAGTGTTAATGGTACACAGAAAATGATATTTTTGTAGATGTGGGGCTGTATGACGAATAGAAATGATGTGGACGTGGTGATGGGAGACTTAGATTGGCTTGAGTGACATTAGTGTTTACACTCATAAGTGAGGAAATAATGTAGTAATTGCTATCAATGATATATAAGTTGAGAGACATGGGATGTTAGACGTGTGTAGACACACAACACATGAATACGGACACTCCTATTTTGTAGATGTGTATGATGGTATAGCATGTAGTGACGTCGGCGAAACACAGTGTAGGATATAGTACAGCATTAAAAATTAACTAAACATCTGGTTAAGGGCACGACGAGTGTGACTGAGTAGAGTCTCGAGAGTCAGAGAAACTACACAGTAACAGAGTCTAACAAGAATTAGATGAATATGTCTGAGCACTCACGACTACAGTAACATTTCTCAGTAACATTAGTCTCACAAGAGTACACAGTTGCGGATGAGATCTCAACAGCAGGATAGTAACATATAAATATCTACACACATTAAACAAAAACTTAAACGAGAACGAAGATACTCTGACGACAGACACACTACACCAATCAACAATGAAGGGGGGGTTTTATCAATATATAAGAAGAATCATGCATATATAATGTCTTTTGAGGGGCGATGTTAAGATGAAGAGGAATGTATAGCAGTGGTGGAGGGCTGGTCAGGATGCAAGGATACCGAAGGAGATTGTTGTCTGTACGACAACTTTTCATATGAAACAGTAATGACAGGATATATTACTACATGTTTACAGTATGTGTAGAATAGGTGACATAGCGGGATGTCTTTAATCTTATAACAAACATACATCTTGAGACAGGCATTGCTGACGTGGGGTCATGAGCACACACCACCAGGGGAAGTCACGATAATGACACACATTTTGGAGAGTGAGATATGAGGAGATATGAGTTGATTGCACAGGTACGACTGTGTATCACTCTCTTATCAGTGTGTATAAATGAAATGTACAACGGGTCAGTGAATGTGCACGCGAAACGAACAGCACCAGTTCGACGTAGAGGGACAGGAGACAACGGGAGGGGGCGCAAGTGGGTAAAGAGGGAGTGACGACGAGGGCGCGGGCTCACACGTCAAGAAGTATTAACTATGTAATCTGGGCTGATGGGTGGGTGGGTTAGATCCTAGCGTGGCGATGTCGTTACACTGAATGAGACTGGGGGGTGGGGTAGAGGGGGGCGGGGGGGGAGTCACACACTATCTATGTGACGCAGAGACGATGTGTGAGCGGTCGTTGAAGCGAGAGCTGTGCAGACAAGCGCCGATGCGGACAAGCATGCTTGGATAGTGGTGTTGAGGAAGAGTAGCGGAGTGATATGGGGAGGGAGAGTAGGGCGGGTGAGGTAGGCGCAGTGCGGTTAAGGTGGACGACAGAAAATTGATTGGTCATGGACCGGAGTTGGACACCTTGGCATAAGGGGTGGGTGGTGGGGGGTGTGGGTGTGGGGTAGAGGTGGGAGAGGTGAGGTGTGGTGTGGGTATGTAGGAGTGAGATGGAATATACCTTGAGATATCACACACATTGCGATTGAATTGGATTAGGTATGAGTCTAAGACACACGACTGCAGGACGATTTAGAATAATGCGTGGGGGGCACGTATAAGACACATCTATCATATGACACACAGACTAGCACACAGGCTGAAAAGAATCATCACCAAGGCGATAGTATGTGAAATCAACGCACACAACGAAGCAAGTGAGCCGTTAATATCAAACAGACTTACTAACTACATGTTAATCTAGTAAGGAACGATGATAGATCAATAACCTATGAACAATAAAAGATCAATAACATATGAACAATAAAGATCAATAACCTATGAACTAACAATAATGGATCAATAACCTATGAACTAACAATAAAAGACCAATAACCTATGAACTAACAACAAAAGATCAATAACCTTTGAACAATAAAAGATCAATAACCTATGAACAACAAAAGATCAATAACCTATGAACTGATGATAACAGATCAATAACCTATGAACAATAATGGATCAATAACATATGAACTAACAATAATGGATCAATAACCTTTGAACTAACAATAAAAGATCAATAACCTCTGAGCTTTCGACAAAATTGATGTTGTATAGAAAGAGAAGGGTAGGTAGAGACAAAGGGAAAGAGAGTAACAAAAGAAAGATACTTTTACATCTATATATTTATTTATTTCACTCTTATATTTCAAGGATAATGGAGTAAGCACTTGTGTGCATTTTTTTAAAATTACATCCAGCCCCTGTATGTATAGTTTTGTACATTTTGTCATCTGTTCCTACCAGCACACAATGGCCTACTCTAACAAAAGCAGAACAGGTTTAATGTGTGCGCAAGATGTCCTGCATGTGTTCACACATGGGATGTCAGTTTAGCCTCATCTGAGGGACTTTGGAGGGAGTGGAGTGAGCACTGACTTTTCCTCTTAAACAGGATGTTACTTGGTCACAGATCACGAGGCAAGTGCACACTAACCACCAGGCTATCCCTTCCCTTAAATTTTCCACAAAATTTTCCCTATGCAAAAAGAACAATAAAAGACAATAACCGAGTCCTTTAATGAAAATACTGATGTTGTATAGAAAAGAAGGGGTAGAGAGAAAGGGAGAGAGCAAGAGAGAGGAAAAGTGAGGAGACAGACAGACAGAGCTAGAGAGAGAGGGAGAGTGAGTTGCGAGAAAAAAATTCAGGCAAATGGACTGGGAAAAATAGAGACATGACAGAACAGAAAAAAGACAAAGGGAGTGACAGAAAAGGGGAAATTTCTAGTACATAGTTTCCAAAAGACGGTGAATAATATTCAAAGTGCCCTCAGCATCCCTGCGTGGGAAACACAAAGCCCACACACACACACACACACTGCAGCCCATTTGTGCCAGAGGGAACAGACGGTGAATAATATTCAAAGTGCCCTCAGCATCCCTGCGTGGGAAACACAAAGCCCACACACACACACACACACTGCAGCCCATTTGTGCCAGAGGGAACAGATGATGAAATTTACAAAACTCCATGCACATAGGGACTGAATGTAAAAAAGCACTTTAATGCTTATTCCATAATCTTTGAAACAAAAGAGAAAACGTGTGTGTGCGCGTGTGTGCGTTTGTGCATGTGTGCACATGTGCATGCATGCATGTGTGTGTTGATGTAAAAAAAATGTTTTAAAAAAAGAGGAGAAAGTCAAATAAAGGATAACAAATTAGTTCTCTAGATCTATAAAGTGTTCATTCAGTAATTGCCGCACTGTCATATACTCACACACACAAATCTTTAAAGAAGTTAAGCCTTTAGACTTAGTCTGATCAAAATTTTTGTACATTCAAATCTTGTGATGAAAATCTTTTTATATATCAGTCTTACAATCTCAACACATGCACACACAGACACACACAGACACAGACACACACCCACACACACACACACGTGGAAACGAAAAACAAACTAAGAATGGTTTTAACATTAATGCAAGTTTATTACATCAATAACAATAAATAAATAAGAATGGCACTAATACAGTTTTCTGATATGAACATGATAAAATAAATGTGTATGCATTGCAAAACTAAAATCAAACAGTAACAATTGGAAAGTTAACTTCTCTCATATTATATATGAGATTGCATGTTTCATCACAATTTCATTTTGCCTCTCCCATTTTTCCTCTGGAGGGAAAAAAGTATGCAAATAATACATCCATCTCAGAGCATTACATACTTTCAAAAATAAAGAAAACCTAGAGAGAAAAAGAATAAAAAAGAAAGAGAAAAAAAAAAAAATTTTTTAAATCTGTCAAAAAATTTTCTTTCGTTTTCCCCTTTTTTTAACCCACAAAAAAACCCAAAGATTAACCCCTTTTTTAAAATTTTTGCCCTTCCCCTTTTCCAAAAAAAAATTTTAAAAAACCCCCAACCCTCCCCCCCCAAAACCCCCAAAACCCCCCCCAAAAAACCCCAAAACCCCAACCCAAACCCCCCACCCAAAAAAACCCCAAAAAAAAAAAAAAAACTAAATTTTTTACTTTTTTTAAATTTTTTTCCAAAAAAATTAAATTGGATAAAAATTTTTTTTTAAAAATATAAAATTTTTTTTGGGAATAAAAAAAAAAACCCAAAATTTAAAAATTTGGGAAATTAAATTTTAAAATATTTTGGGTTGTGTTTACCAAACCCTCCCATTTTTCCCCAAAAAAGAAAAAAAGTATCAAATTAAAACCCTCAGCAAAAATTTTTCAAAAAAAAAAAAACAGAGAAGAAAAATAAGAAAGGGAAAAAAAAAATCTTTGTGGTTAAAATGAATGAAAAAAAACCCAAACCCCCCCCCCCAAACTTTTTTTCCCCCCAAAAAATTTTTTAAAATTTTTAAGAAAAACCCCCCATAAAAAAAGACCAAAAAATTTAAACCAAAATAAAAATTTCCCCCCCTTTTTAAAAAAATTTTTGGGGGAAATAAAAAAATTGTTAAAGAAAAAAAATTACTTTAAAACAAAAACTTTCAAAAAAAAAGGGGGGGGGGGTTTTTTTGGGGGGGGGCCAAAATTTAAAAAAGAAAAACCCCCGGCTTTTTACCAAAAAAAACCCCCGGGGGGGGTTTTCCGGGAAAAAGTAAAATTTGGTTTTTTTTTTTACAAAAATTTTTTTTTTTTTCCCCAAAAATTTTTTTTTTCATAAAAAATAATTTTTCCCCAAAAAACCCCCTTTTAAAAAACAAAACCCAAAAAACCCCCTTTTCCATTTTCCAAAACTTTTAAGAAAATTTTTTTTCCCCAAAAAAATTTTTTGGTTATGAAAAAAAATTTTTTTTACAAATTTTTTTTAAAAATTTTTTTTTAAAAATAAAACCTCCCCTCCTTTCCAAAACCCCCGGGTTTTACCATTTTTCCAAAAATTTTTTTTTTTTTTTTTTTAAAAAAAAAACCCCCCCTTTTTAAAATTTTTTTTTTTTTTTTTTGGGGGGGCCCATTTATTTTTTTTTTTTTTTTTTTTGGGGGGGTAAAAAATTTTTATTTTTTTTTTTTTTTTTTTTTGGGGGGCCAACCCCTTTTTTTTCCCATTTTTTTTTCCTTTTTTTTTTGGTGGGGGCCTCCAACCCCTTTTTTCCCCGTTTTTTTTTTTTTTTTTTTTTTGGGGGGGCCCTAACCTTTTTTTTTCCCCCCTTTTTTTTTTTTTTTTTTTTGGGGGGAAAACTAATTTTTTTTTTTTTTTTTTTCTTTTGTTTTTCTTTTTTTTTTTGGTGGGTCCCAATTTAACCCAAAATTTCTCTTTTTTTTTTTTTTTGAAGGGGGGGGAATAAAATTATTCTTTTAATATAAAAAAAATTATTAATAAAAAACTTTTTTTTTTAAAAAATAAAAAAGGGATGAAAACAAAAACAGAAAAAAACCCCCCCCAAAAAAACCCCCACCCAAAACCGAAAAAAAACAAAAAACCCCCTTTAAAAGGTTTAAAAAAGAAATTTTGCTTCACCCATTTAAATTTTAAATTGTATTCCTTTTTTAAATTAAAATCCCCCCAACCCAACCCCCAAAAAAAAAAAAAAAAAAAAAAAAAAAAAAAATTTTTTTTTTTTGGGGTTTTTTTTTTTTTAAAAAAGGGGGGGGGGGTTTTTTTTTTTTTGGGGGGGGGCCCCCTTTTTTTTTTTTTGGGGGGGGTTATTTTTTTTTAAAATTTTTTTGAATTTTTAAAAAAAAAAAAAAAGAAAAAAAAATTCCCCCCCCTTAAACCCTTTTTTTAAAAATCCTTTTTGAAAAAAAAAAATTTTGCCCTAAATAACGGGGGTTTTCCCCCCCCAAAAAAAAAAACAAAAAAAAAAAAAAAAAAAAATTTTGTTGTTTTTTTTGGGGGTTTTTTTTGGGGGGGGGTTTAAAAAAATAAAAAATCCCCTTTTTTAAAGAAAAAAATTTTTTTAACTTTTGGCCCCCCATGTTTTTCCCCAATTTATTAAAAAAAAAAACCCTTTCCCAAAAAAAAAAAAATTAAAAGATTTTAAAAAAAATTTCCCCAACCCCCTTTTTTTCAACAAAAATTAAAATTTTAAATTTTTTTTTTTAAAAAAAAATTTAAACCCCCAAATTTACACCCAAAAAAAAAAACCAAAATAAAAACAAAAAACCCAAATTTTTAAAAAATTTAAAAACCCCAATTTTTAAAATTAAAAACCAAAAAAATTTTTTTAAAATTTAATTTTCCAAAAAATCTAATTAAACCCCAAAAAACCCAAAACCCAAACCCCAAAAAAAACTTTTAAAAAAAAATTTAAATTTTAAATTTAAACCAAAATACAAACAAAATCAACCCAAAAAAAAAAACCCCCCTTAAAAATTCCCAAAACCCCCCCAATATAATAAATCCCCCCCCAAAAATTTTCCAAATTTTCCCTTATTTTTTTTTAAAAAAAAATAAAACCCCCCCCCCAAAAAAATTTTTTTTCCCAAAAAAAATTTCCAAAAAAAAAAATTTGGGCCCCCCAAAAACCAAAAATTTTTTCACTATAAAAAAAAAACCTTTTAACACTTTCCCTAAATTTTCATTTTTTTTTTTTTCCCTTATTCCACAAAAAATTTAATCCCCAATTTTTAAATTTTTCCCCATTTTTTTTAAAAGTTTTTGTTTTTGCAAATTTTTTTTCTTTTTGAAGTTTTTTTAATACCCGAATAAAAAATTTTTAATAAAAAAAGAAAAAAATTCTGAAAAATTTTAAAAAATTTTAAAAATTTAAAAAAGAAAAAAAAAAAAAAAAAATGTTTTTTCCCAGTTTTTTGGGAAATTTTGTCAAGGGTTTTTTTAAACCCAAAACCCCCCACATTATTTAAACAAAAATTTTTCTTTTTACTTAAATATTTTTTTCCATTTTTTCTTTATTGAAACCCCAAAAAACTGAAAAAATTTCCCAAAAAAAATTTTTAAAAATTTTTGGAAACCCAAAAACCGGGATGAATTTATATTGACCAGTTTGAATTTTGGGAGAAAAAATTTGAATCGGGTATATAACTTAATTAAAATTAAACTTTTAACCTATGAAATTTTTAAATAAATCGAAGTCCGGGAATTTTAACCCAATAGGAAGTTAATTTTGGTTATAAATTTTAACTGAGTATGTGATTTAAGGGGGGTTTAAAGGGAAATTTGGGGAAAAAATTTGGCGGGAGGGTTTAAGGGTAAAATTTTTGGGGGTTTAGCCCCCCAATCCAAAATCAAACCCAACGAAATTTTTCTTTACTTTGCAAAATTTTTTCCCAAAGGAAAGGGTGGGAGCCTCCCTTGGGAAATTAAAAAAAAATCAAATTTCAAATGAAATTTAAAAAAGGGCCAAAAAACCATTTAAATTTACAAACAGGCAAAACCAAAAATTCCCCCTAAAATTTTTCCCTTTTTTTTTAAAAATTGCCCCCCAAAATTCCCCTTTTTCCCAAAACCAGTATAAAAAAAAAAAAAAAAAAAAAAAAAACAAAAAATTAATTCCCTTTTATAAAAAAATTTTAAAATAATTATAAACCTTTTTTTTAAACTTTTTTTTTAAAAAACCATTTTATAAAAAAACCAAAAACCCAAAAAAAGCAAATACAAATCAACAACAAGTTGGGTTTTTTCTTTTTTTAAAAAACAAAATTTAAACTTTAATTAATAGAAAAAATGCAAAAATGGATTGTTATTTTTAAAAAGCTATGCATTATTTTGGTTTTTAAAAAATTAACCCCCATGTAATTTTTTTTACCATTAAAAGCCCCAAAATTTTTTATTACAAAAGGGCCGGGGAAGGGTTTTTTTTAAGTTTTTTAATTGGGATGAGAAAAAGGGGGAAAAAGTTGGAAAATAAATTGGTGATGTAACCCCCGGGGGGTAGGTTTGGGGCCCGGTTGAAGTTCCCCCCCAAAAAAAAAATTTATTGAAAAAGAAGCCGGGTTTTTTCGTCCGTTTTTTTAAACGGAAAAACAAGCCCAAAATTCAAAAAAACCCCAAAAAAAAAGGGTTTTAACCACTTTTTACACTCATTTAAATTTTCAAAAAATAAAGGTTCCAAAATTTCCCTCCAATTTTACGATTTTTTTATTTAAACTTTAAAACCCCATAAAAAAAACCCCCCAAAAAAAACCCAAAAACAAAAAAAACCAAAAAAAAAAAAATTTAAACCAAAAAATTTCATTTAAAAAAAAATAAAAAAAAAGGGGAAAACCCAAAAAGTTTGCACCTTTTTTTCCCCAAAGGTTTTTTAAAAAAAAATTTTTCCCCCAAATTTACAAAACCCCAATAAAATCAAAATTTTCTTTTTTCGGGGTTTTTAAATTTTGCGAAGTTCCCGGGGGTTGTCGGGGATTAAAAAGGGACGGGGTAAAAGCGGCCAAAATTGGGGTTAAAGAAATCCGGGTTTTTAAGTTTTCAATTGATTTTTGTGAAGTCTTAAGTGACAAGTCTTTGATGTAATTTTAATTTCCAAAAATTTTTTGTTGTAGGTTTAAAGTCCTGGGAACACAAAAAAATCAACCATTAACCCCCCAAAAAATTTTAAAAACCCCTCAAATTTATTTTTTTCCCCCAAACCGTTTCATATACCTGTTTACATTTTTTTTCAACTTTTTTTTGTTTCATAATGAACATGATAAAAAGAAGAAATGGAAATCCATTACTACTTTTAAAAAAATAAACTTTTTTAAAAATCCTAGGGCAACTCAAAAACGTACGGGCATTTCTAACTAAAAGTTTTTAATCGAATGGCAATCTTTTCTATTGTTTTGTCCAAATTTTTTAAACTTCCTTTAAATTCCATACCACCAACAAAATAAAAATTATTTTTAAAAAATCAAGAAAAATTTTCTGAATTTTTACATGACGCGCGAATTACCTTTTAAGTTTGGGTTTTTTGGGGAAAGGAAACCCCCAAAATCATTGGGAAAGAATTCGGGAAAGTTTCCAGTTGGAATTTCCCGATGTGATTCCCCGGCGGGATTTGCGTTAAAGCTGGCGATGTGAAAACTTGGCGTTGGGATCTGAATCTGGCGTGATAAACTTTAAGGGGTTCAGTTCTAAACTGTGAAATTTAATTTGGCGTTTAAGTCCCCGGGGATTAGGGAAACCTTGAAAATAATTTTTCCCACATACACAAAACAATTTTTCATCTCCCCCCCCGAAACCCAATACTTCAACCCCCAATTTCAAAAAAAAGAACCCTTTTAACCAAAATAAGAAAACATCCACTGGCTTGCAAATATTTTGCATCACTATTTCAATTCTTTTCCCCCTTATTTTTCCCACTTTTTAAATTTCCCACCTCACTTTTCTTTTTAAAAAAATAAAAACCAAAAAAGAAAAATGGGCCCAAAAAAAATCTTAAAAAAAAAACCCCAAAAAATGTACAAATTTTTTTAAGGGTAAGTCCCTTCAAAGCACTTTTCCTACAAAACTAAAAAAAAATAAAATTTTAATAATAAGGGGCCCCAAATAAAATTTTATTATGGTAAAATTTCATTTTTTATCAAAGGACACTTTAAAAACTTTTACATACACAAAATTACTTTTTTTTTAAACAATCAAGTTAGAGACATTTTTGGGGTTTTTTAATGGGCAAGCAAGAAGTTGCCTTTTGAAGAAAACGGGGATTGGTGAGATGCCCCCAAAAACTGGGATGAAGAATTCCGGAAATTGAAGGGGGTGGTTGGGGGAGTTTTTTTGATAAAGAAGTTCTGGGGGTGATGATTTTGGTATGACCGTTGAAACCTGGGAGATGAAGTTTTGGGGTGATGCAGTCAAGTCCCGGGTGATGAAATTTTGGTGAAGGGAATTTTTAGTCGCGGGAAAAGAAATTTTGTGGATTTAAAACTGAATTCCCGGCGGAGAAGTCTGGGGTGAAAGCAGTTGGAAGTCCCCGGGATAGAAGTCTTTGGGCCCGAGAGCCGAGAAAAATTCAGGTGAAACGAAGTCCTCCCTCAACACTAAGTTTTTATTCAAAGCGGGCAAATTCAACATAAAAACAATCATTCAAAAAAATAACATATCAAAAAAAGAAGAAGAAAAAACCACACAATGTAACTCAAAACTCTTCATCAATTTTAATTTGCCCCGTACTTTTTACCCCTTTCCCCCATTTTGGCCGCATTTTCCTCTTATAGCAAAATCCAAAAAAAAAAGTAAATGAAGCCAAAAAACACTCAAAAAAAAAAAAAACCACCCCACCCAAAAAAAACTTGGTAAAATTGGGAAAAAATTTTTAGTAAACATTTGTTTTCAAATAAAAGTTAAAGGGGAAAAAAACAAAAGGAATTTGGGACTTTTTTATCAATGTTTTATTAGCAGCAAAATTGATTTCCTCTTAAGACCCCTAAAACCAAAATTTAACCCCCAATCTTTTACCTCTAATCATCCAAAAAGTTTTTTTGTGTTTTACGTGACAAGAGTAGAAGTTTCCCTTTTTAAGTTCGGTCGGTGATTGGGAGAGACCCCGATTTATGGGGAAGAATGGGGGCGCAAAAAGCGGGGGATGAAGAAACCGGAATTTTGAATTTTTTGATGATGCAGTTGTGAAATCGAAAATCCCAACTTTAGTGGTAAAGTTTAAACCCGCAGAAAATTTTTGTTATGAAGCGATTAATCCGGGAACCTTCAACCAAAATACCACACAAAAGTATGTCATACAACTCCTTCTTAATCATGCTCAAAAATTTTTTTATTTAAAAATTTTTAGCCCCCTTTTCTTTTCAATTGAGCTTAAAAACCCCAATAAAAGGAAACCCTTTAACAAATAAAAAAAAATTTTTAAAAATCCTATGGTAAATCAAAAAAACCTGACGGGTAATTTTCTATCTGAACCCTTTTAATTTAAACAAATGGCAATTTTTCTAATCTGTTTGAAAACCATTCATTTTTTTCCAGAAAAACTTCCTAAAAATTTCCCAAAATCCTTTTTTCCCCCATTAAAAAAAAATAATAAAAAAACAAGAAAAGTTTCTGAATTTTCGTGAAAGCAAAAAGAATTACCTTTGAAATCTTGGTGTTTGGGGATGAAAACCCCGAAAAACAGTTTTGGGAAATCCAAGGGAATTGGAAGTGATGATGAAAAAAACGGGGAGTTTTTGTTTGACGGCGGGGGTTTTTGAAGTCTGGCGATGATGAATCTTGGGGGGTGCAGTTCAAGTCTGGCGATGATGAAGTCTTTGGGGGGTGCCGGTTTTTAAATCTTGGGGGGTCAGTTCAAGCTAAAAAAGGAAATTTTAGGTTGGGATTTGAAAGGGGAGATGAAGTCTTGGGGGTCCCTCTTTTTCCTTCAAAATTTCCTCATTCAATCCAAAATTAACAAAAGGTTTCAGTTTGAATTGGGGGATGGAAATCTTGAAAGGGGGGAGTTTTTGGCTAAATCAATTCAGTTCCAAACTTTTTCCTTCCTTCTAAAATTTTTGGCGGTTTTTCCATTAAACATAAAAAAGTCTGAAACCACAAAAAATCCTAAAAAAAACCCCCAAAACTTACAAAGAATTTCAAAACAAAAATAAACCTTTTTAAAAAAAAAATATCCCCCGGAGGGGTTTTTTAACTATTTTAAAACATGTTCCCCAAATTATTTCCCCCCCCTTCTACTTTCTACACACATTTCTTTTCAACATAAAATAAAAATTAAACTGAAAACCACAAATTTTTGAAAAAAAAACCAAAAAAAGGGAAAAATTTAAAAAATTTCCCGAAAGATTTTTAAAAAAAAAATAAAAATTTAAAAGAGATGGCCTTTTAATCTTTATCGATTCCTGGTAAAAAAATTTATTTTTCCAAGGACCTTTTAAAAAACAATTTCATAAACAATTTACATCATAAATCAGGGGAAAGGGGAAATTTCGTTTTCTTAATTTCCAAAACAGGAAAATTCCTTTTAAAAAACTATCTTTGATGACCAAAAAAATGGGAGAAATTCCAGAAAAAATAATTTGGAAAAAAAATCTTTTATTACATTTCCTTTATTGAATTTAATTCCTGGGAATGGTTTTTTTGCCTCCAAATCGGGGAATGAAGGGGGGATAAAACAAAAACCCCCCAAAAAATCGTTAAGAAAAATTTAATTCATTAAATCTTTTATGTAAGAAAAACCTGGTGATATAAAATTTTTTGGCACAACCTCAAAAAAGTCATAAGAAAAATTGACTACACAAATTTTTTTTTCAAACCCAAAAATTTTTTTGTACTTTCAAAACTTTCAAAAGAATTCTTAAACACTGGGAAGAAACCCCCAACAAAGTAAAGAAAATTCGCCAATTTCATAAGCCCCCTTAAATTTTGTACCCTTCCAAATTTCCCCAAGATTTTTTTTGTAACTCAAAACCAAAATCCTGAAAGCATTAACCTAAACAAAAAAAACCAAACCCCACAAAACAAAAGTGGTAAAATTTTAAAATCTTTAGCCTAACCCTCATTTTAAAACTGTTTAAAAAAAAAATCCCAAAAAGCATTCCATTATCCAAAAATTTTATTTCAGTAACATTTATTCTTATTAAGATCCACTTTTTAAAAACCCCCAATTTACGACCCCCCTTACTTTTATCCACAATTTAAAACATCCGAAAATTTTTTGTTTTTAATGACAAGCGAAATTCCCTTTTTAAGATTTTTGGGGGTGAAATTTTGGGGGGGAAACCCAAACAGTGATGAAGAAATGAGGGGAAAAATTGGGGGTGATGAAGAAATTGGGGTTTTTGAAACCTGGAGGGTTTGAAGGATTGTTTTTTAATCCAAAATTTTAAGGTTGTAGTTTGGAAATCTGGCAAAGAGAAGTCTGAATGATTGAGTTTTTGAAAATCTTTTGGGGAACAAAAATAACAATTCCCCCCCCAAAAGTCGGTCATACAATTTTCAAAACCAAAGCCAAAATTTTTTTGTTAGGTTTACTTCAGCTAAACTTTTTTTCTTTTAACAAAATACCCCAAATAAAAGGCCAAATTAAAAATCAAAATTTTCAAAAAAAATTGATTTTCAACCAAAAGAACCTTACAAATCATTTTAACAACAAATTTAATATATCAAAAGGGCAATTTTTTTTAATCTGTTTAAAAACCTTTTTTTCCCAAATATCCCTTTAAAAAATTATTCAAAAAGTCACAAATCCCAAAAAAAAAAAAAAATTTAAAAAGTTTCTGAAAACTTCAGAAGAGCACAATTACCTTTAAAAATTTGGGTTTTGATTCACCCCGAAGAATGGGGGGGAAAAATTCCCGGAAATAATATTTAACCTTTTTTATATAATTTCCTGACGGGTTTTCGTTGTGAAGTCCTTTTGGATGGTTTTTGGGGGCTGGCGATGAAGTTTGGGGTCTGTTTAATCGGGGTTGAGAATTGAGGTGTGCGCTAAGTCGGCGAAGGGCTTGGGGGGGGCAGTCGAAGATGGCGAGATGAAGTTTAAAAGGGGGGCGCTGGTCGGCGATGAAGGTTTGAAGGGGTGAGTTTTTAAATCTTGGTGGATGCATTTAAATTCCCGGAGTCGGAGTTAGGAAGCCTGGAAAAATGAAGTTGAATAAAACACTCCCCTTTTATCCCAAAAAGGAAAATCCCAATTTTTAACAAAAGCCCTTTTAAACCCCAAAAAGAACCTTTTAAAAAGAAGGGAAATCAACCCCAGGAGTTGAAGAATTTTTGAAACATTTAATTATGTTCCTTTTTTCCCCCCTTTCTAAATTTCCAGCCCTAAATTTTTTTTTGTAATCAAACTTTTAAACCCAATAAACTGGAAAAAACCCAAAAACTTAAAAAAAACCCCCACCAATGGTAAAAAACTTTTTGGAACGAGCCCTAAAAGAAACACCCTTTTTTTTAAAAAAAAAAAAAAAAAGATTAAAAATAGTTAAAATTAAAAAATCCCCCTTGAAGGGTTTTCATTTCCTAAAAATGAATTTCCCCAAAAAATTTTTAACAAATTTTTTTTAATAAACCCCCTCCTTTTGGAGAAAATTTTTTTCTTCTGACAACATTAAACCAAAAACGGGGAAAAGGTTAAAACCAAAACACCCCAATAAAACCAGGAAAAAAGAAGTTGTAAAAAAAATCTTTAAAAGAGATTTCCCTGGTTGTATCAGCTTAATCCATGAAAAATTTTTTTTTGGCCCTCAAAACCCTGGCGCTTAATTTTTTACGATTGGTCTGGCGAAAGAGAAGTTTTTGAAGAATTCGGGGTCTGGGGAGTGAAAAAATTTTAAAAATTTTTTTTTAAAAAAATTTTTAATTTTGGGGGGAAATTTTTTTTTTTTTAAAAAAAAAAAACCCTTTTCCCCAGTTTTTAAAAAGGGTTTTTAAAAATTTTAAATTTTTTTTACTTTAATTGTTTTTCCCCCCCCCTTTTTTTTCAAATTTTTTTTTTTAAAAAAATTTTAAAAAACCCCCTTTCCTTTTTTAAATTTTTTTTTTTCCTTTTGAAAGGAAATTTTTTTTTTTTCTTTTTTTTTTCCCTTTTTTTTAACTTTTTTTTTTTTTTTTTTTTTTTTACCATTTTTAAAAAAAATTTTTTTTTTTGGGGGGTCCCCCCTTTTTTTTCCCCACTTTTTCTTTTTTTTTTTTTTTTTTTGGGGGGCCCCAATCCATTTTTTTTTTTTTTTTTTTTTTTTTTTGGGGGGGGCCAAACCCTTTTTTAAACTTTTTTTTTCTTTTTCCCCCCGGGGGGCCCCCAACCCCAAAACCCCAAACCCTTTTTTTTTTTTTTTTTTTGGGGGGGGGGGGGGGGGGGGGGGGGGGGGGAAAAATTTTTTTTTTTTTAATTTTAAAAAAAAAAAAAAAAAATTAAATTACATCCCCACATAATTTTAAAAAAGAATTGATTTTAAAAATAAGCCAAAACCCTTTAAAAAAGCCAAAAAACCAAACCGGGAAAAAACCCAAAAAATTTTTAAAAAACTTTTTAAAAAGAAAAAGAAAACAACCTTTGCTTTCCGGAAAAAAAAAAACAAACAATAACACCAAAAAACCCCAATACAAAATTTTTAAAAATAAGAAAAACACACACCAAACAAACACCCACCAAAAAAAAACCCCCAAAAAAAACCCCCAAAAAAAAAATTTCCCCCCCCAAACAAAAAACCCCCCCAAAAAAAACCCCACAAAAACCCAAAAACCTTTTTTTGTTTTTGGGGGAGGTTTGAAAAAATATCTTCAACATTTCCCAAAA
This sequence comes from Rapana venosa, assembly GCA_028751875.1. Lineage (NCBI taxonomy): Eukaryota > Metazoa > Mollusca > Gastropoda > Neogastropoda > Muricidae > Rapana > Rapana venosa. The sequence continues at coordinate 42,138,448 of CM054136.1, forward strand.
ATCCCAATTTTCCAAAATCTTTTGTTTTCTGCCCTAATTTTTTTTTTTAAAAGAAACAAAAAAAAAAAACCCACCTCCTCCTAACCCCCTTTTTTTTTAAATGTTTCTTTAAAATCCCCCTTCCCTTTTTATTAAAAAAAAAAAGAAATTTTTCCCCCCCCCCAAAAAAACCCCCCAAAACCAATTTTTTTTTCCTTTTTTTAAAATTTTTAAACTTTTACTTTCCCAAAACGTTTTTTCCCCCCCCCCAAAAAAAAAAACCCCCAAAAAAAAAAACAAAAAAAAAATCACTTTTTACCCATTTGTTAAACCCCGAAACCCATTTTTTTTTCCCCTTTTTTTCCAAATTAAAATTTAAAAATTTTAAAAATTTTTTTTGGGTTTTCCCCACCTTTTTTTCATTTCCCCCCTTTTTTGGGGTCCCCAAAAATACTTTTTTTTTTTTTGGGGGGAAACACCCCTTTTTAAGTTTTCCCTTTTTTTTCCTTTCCACCTCCCTTAAATTTTCCCCAAAATTCCCTTATAAAGGTGGCCCTAAAATTATAAAATTTTTTTTGGGGTTTTTTTTTTTTTTAAAAAATTTAAAAATTTTCCCTTTTTTAAAATTGGGAAAAAAATTTTTTCTTTTTTAAAATTTTTTAAAATTTAAAAAAATTTTTTTTTGAAAAATTTTTATAAAAAAAATTAGAAAAGGTTAAAATTAAAAAAACAACCTATTAAGGGGGAAAAAAACCCATAATCCAAAAAATTTTAAAAGAACCTCCCAAAACCCAAGGAACAAAAAATTTTAAATTTTCCTTTTTTTTTAAGGACCCAAAAATCAATTTTTCTTAAAATAAAAATTTCGCAATAAATCCCTTCCCATTTTGAACCCAGCTTTACCAAAACCCAAAACAAAAAAAAAAAACCCCAAAAAATTTTTTAAACCCCCCCCCCCGAAAAAAAAAAACACCATTCCTTTTCCCAAATTTTTTTTTTTTCCTTAAAACTCTTCAAAAAAACATTTTTTACCGCCCCCCCCCCCCCAACATACATTTTTCCTATAAATTACGCACCCTTTTAACATTTTTTTAAGACCAAAAGTTTTTTCCTACTTTACCCTTTTTAATAAAAATTTTTTTTTTCCCCCTTTTTTTTTTCCGGTTTTGTTGCCCTTTTCACTTTTTAAACATTTTTTTTTTAAATTTGACATAAAAATTCCTCAAAAACAAAAAAAAATCGGGAAAACGGGCCACACTCCCCAAAAAAAAAAAAAAAAAAAAAAAAAAAAAAAACTCTTTTTTTTTTTCCTTTTTTCAAAAACTTTTTGTAAGTTTTTTTTTTAAAAATTAATAAAATTTTTGAATTTAAAGGTTAAAAAGAAAAACTTTTTAATGAAATTTTTTCTTTTAAGCTTTGGTATTAGTACCCAGAAGTCATGGTGAAGAACCGGAAGAAAATTTTTAGGGTTTTAAAATTCTTTTTTTTCCAAAAAAAAGGTTTTAAAATTACTGAGCGGTATGAAATTTGGGGGTTTGGGTTGAAGGTTTAAAAAAGGTTTTAATTTGTGTTAAAAATTTTAACCGGGTTTTAAACCAGTCCGGGTATTAAGTTTTCCCCTTTTAAATAATAATTTGAACTTTTTTAAAAAAAGCCAAAATAATCTTAACCCCCGGTGTGAAAAATTTTAAGCCCGGTGGGTGATTTTTTAAGGGGGAAAAATTAAACGGTTTAATCCGGGGAAAATAATTTAAAAAACCCGGGGGAAAAAAAAAATTTTTTAAATTTTTTTGGTTTTAAAAAATAAGTTTTAAGTCCTTTGAAAAAACTTAACCGATTAAATTTAGAAATTAAGAACCTTATGATAAAGTCAAAAATTTTTAAAAGCTTGGTCCTCTGATGCCATAAAAAAAAAGGCAAGCCCCCCCATTACCCTTTAAAACACCCAAAAAAATTCTACAAAAATTTTTAAGTTTAAAAATAAATATGAGCCATCCGGGGGTTAAACCTTCCTCAACATTCCAAAGCATTTTATTTCTAGTATTGGAAATTAAGGGGGGTTTTTTTAAATCTCCCAATCAATTCTTTACGCCCCCTTTTTTCCCCTTTTTGGGGGTTTATTTTTTTTTTTGGGGTTTTTTGTTATTTTTTTTAAAAGTTTTTTTGAGTTTTTTGGGGTTTTAAATTTTTTTTTGGGGGGGGTTTTTTTGGGGTGTTTTTTTGGGGTTTTGTTTTTGGGGGGTTGGTTGTGTTTTTTTTTGGGGGGGGGTTTTTTGGGGGTTTTTGTTTTGGGGGGTTTGTTTTTGGGTGGGGTTTTTTGTTTGGTGGTTGTTTTTTGGGGTTGGTGGGGGGGGGGGGTTTGTTTGTGGTGTGGGGGTGTTTTTTTTGGGGGTGTTTTTTGGGGTGTTTGGGGGTTGAGAATTTTAAAATAGAAATGAATTAAAGCCCCTTTTTGTCGAATCTTTTGGGGAAAAAAAAAAAGGGAATAAAATTTTCCCCTTTTGGGGAAAAATGGCCTTTTCCCCCTTTGGTCCGGGGGGGGAAAAAAAGGGGGGGAAAAAAAAAATTTTTGGGGGGGTTTTTTGGGGGGGGGGGGGGGGGGGGGGGAAAAAAAAAAAGGGGGGGGGGGGGGGGGGGGCACAAAAACATCAAGAAATAAGAAAAAAATTAAATAAATGAAAATGCTTTAAAAAATTTTCCCCATATAAAACCCAAACCACTTTATTTTTACCCCAAACATTTAAATTCAAAATACCCAAAGGAACATACCACTCCCCCCAAAAATTGGAAGGGGGCAAAATTTCTTTAAAAAAAAGTTAAACCACATTTTAAAAAAATAAAAAAACCCAAAATTTGGAACAAAAAATTGGGGTTCAAAAATTTAAAAAACCCCAAAAAACCCATTATGCCCCCTTTTCCTTTTAATCCTAAATAAACCTAAAAAGTTTTTAACTTCGAAATGAGGGGGGGGGTTTTTTTTAAATTTTATTTTTTAGGGGCCCAAAAAGCTTTGGAAAAAATTCCACAATTTTTAAAAAAAAAAGCCTAAAAATTCCAAATGACATTTGAATCCTATGATTTTTTTATTTTTTCTGAAGTTTATTTTATTTAACTACCCCCGCAAAAATTCATAAACCAAAGTTGCCCCAAAAATTTTTCTTTTATTTTCAACAAAAAAAAAAATTTTAAATTTAAAAAGTAAAATATAAAAAATGGGGGAAAAGTTCCACACTGTAAAATTAAAATTTTTGGTTTTTTTTTTAATTTCACCCCCTTTTCCCTCCCTTTTTCCCCGGCAAAACCAAAACAAAAAAAAAGCAAGAACCTTTCCAAAAAATCCCCATCCAAAAAAAGGGGTTAAAAAATAAAAAAATTTTTTTTAAAATAAAATTTTCAAAAAAAAGGGAAAAAAAACAAAAAAAATTTGGCACATTTTTTCTTTTTTAAATTTTAGCAAAACATTTTATTTCCTCAAATCCACAAAAAACTCAAATTTTCCCCCCCCCCAAAATAAAAAAAACCCAAAAAACCCCAAACATGCCCAACAAAATTTTTTTGGGAAATTGGCATAAATTTTTTAAAAAAACCCCATCTATTGGGAAAAATCAACGAAATTGCTTTTTAAAAATGGGATTAAAAATTTTTTAAAGGGGGGGATCAAAAATTTTATGAAAATATTCTAACCCAGTGAAAATTCGGGATTGTGGTTTAAGTGGGGACCAAAAAAACCAAAAAACCCCAAAAAATTTTGGGCAAAAAACCCAATTTTAACCCAAAATTTTAAAAACCTGCATTTTTTTAAAATTTTTTTTCTTTTTTAATCAAGTAAAATAATAATTTCTTAAAAAAAAAAAAATTCAAAATAAGGTCCCCGAACCTTATTAAAAATTTTAAAAATATTTAAAAAACAAATAATTTTTTAACCCGTTTAAAAAAAAATTTAATTTAAAAAAACCTTTCCTTTTTTTTTAAATAAATGAAAAAAAAAAAAATATTTAATAAAAAAAAAAATTTCAATTCCTCGCCGCCCCTTTTTAAGCTTAAGTATTTTAAAAACCCAAAATATTTTTTCCCTTTGACATTGTAAGCCAATTAATTTTCCCCTAATCATTCGGGGGGTTTTAAAATTTTTTACCTTCTAACCTAGAAGTTTTAAGGGTTTCAATTAAAAGGGGAAATCCATTTTAAAATTTTTGGGGGTTTAAGCCCCTTGGGAACATCTGAAGAGAACCCGAAATTTCTAAAAATTTCAAAAAAAGAGAAACTCAATATCTTAAACCCCTTTTAAAAAAAAATGAACCTTCCCTAAAAATTTTGGCCCCCCAAATTTTTAATTTATTTCCCCCCCAAATTCCCCCAATTTTTTTTTAGACCCCTTTTTTTCATTTCATATAATACCAACAATAAACTAACCCCAAAAAAAAAAAAAACCCAAAAAAACAAAAAAAATTTTGATTATTATTTACAACCCTTTTCCCATAAAAACTTTTTAAAAAAATTAAAATTTTATAGATCCTTTAAATTTTTTTTTAAATTATTCTTTAACTTTTCTTTTTTCCCCCGGCCCTTTCTTAAAATTAAAACAAAACACCAATTTATTTTAACAAAACAAAAACCCCCTTTAAAAATTTGAGAAATTTCCTTTTAAGAAACTATCGGGATAACCCAAAAATTTTAAAAAATCCAAAAATAATTTTATAAAGGGCCCTTAATTTTTTGGGGTAAATTTTTTTTTAAAGTCCTCTTTATGAATTTTGGTAGAGAGCTTAAGTCCTTTTGAAAGGGGAGTGGTTTTTTGGGGGGATTGAAGATTTTAACTTAAAAACGGAATGATGAAGTTTGGGGGAAATTCTGGGGGCGTTTGGAAGTTTTGGTGGATGAATTTGAACCCTTGGGCGATTTTATTTTGGGGCCACTTAAAGTCCGGGGAGAATTTTGGGGGTGATTTTAACCCGGTGATGAAGTTTGGGTTTTTTGGGTTTGGGGAAATTTCTAAACCGCCAGAAAAAAATTTGGTGAAGCGGAAGTCCTGATATAAAATTTTTTAACTAAAGGGGAAAAAAAAAAAACAAGTTTTAAAAAAAAAATATAAAAAAATGGAAAAATTCCAAAAATTAAAAAGAAAACAAACAAAATTTAAAGCTCCTTTAACTTTGACATTTTTCCCAAAAATCTGCACGATTTTTCCCCAACAAACTCCAAAAAAAAAATGGCCAGTCCTCAAAAAAAAAAATCCAACAAAAAAAAAACTAGGGAAATTTTTAAAACCCCAAAAACACTTTCAAAAAAAAAAAGGGAAAAAAAAAAAAAAAAATTTTTAAAAAAAAAAAACCAACTTTTTTTAAAAAACCCCAAAAAACCCCCTTAAAACCCCCCATTTTTTTACCACATGAAAAAACCCCCTTTCATTTTCAAACCCCGGGAAAGTTTTTTTTAAAGATTGGGGGTTCTTTAAAGGGCCGTCTGATGGTGAAAAAGAACGGGGACAAAATTGGGGGTGAAGAAAACCGAAAATTTTTGGTTTTTAGGGGGGAAGTTTGAAGTTTGAAGAGGGGAAAGTCTTAAATTTTAAAATTTTAATTGAAAAAAGGTTTTTTTTTGGTTTGTTTTTTGGGGGAAAACCCCCCTTAACACCAAAAAAACAAAATTGTTTCAAAAACCCTTTTTAAAATTTCATGCTCAACCCGTTTTTTTAAAATTTTTTTTTTTTAAAAAATTTTTTTTTCAATTGAACAGTATACCAGAAAACGGGAAACCATTACACTTAAAAAAATAAACTTTTCAAAAATACCTAGGGTACAACTCAAAAGACGGGTAATTTCTATCTGAACGTTTAAAATAACAAAAATGGCAATTCTTTTTAATCTGTATTGTAAAACCATTCAATTTTCATCCAAATACTTCCTAAAATTCCTATTAACAGTCCTTTTTATCCAACAAAAAAAAAAATAATAAAAAAAAAATCAAGAAAAGTTTTGAATTTTTTTACAGTGACAAGCAGCAGAATTTTCCCTTTTAAGTTTGGGATTTGGGATGAAGAATTTCCAGGCCAATGTAGCAGTTGTAAGTCCGAGTGAATTCTGGGTGATGATGCTTCTGAAATCTGGGGGAGTTTTTGTCCTTTAGGGGTGAGGTTTTTGAAAACTGGCGAAAAATAACTTGGCGGGGGTGCAGTTTAAATTGGCGATGATGAATCTTTGGCGGGGTGCAGTTCTGGTCTGGGGATGATGAAGCTTTAAAAAGGGGGGGCAGTTCTGAAGCGGGGTGAGAAGTTTAAGGGGGGGCATTCTGAGTTGGGGGATGATGAAGTCTTTGGGGGTGCGTTTCCCTTCTTGGTTTCCTGCAGTTTAAAATCTTTGGCGGGGGATGGCGGGAAAATTAGGAGCACTGCTGAAGATGAAAATCCTTTCACATTCATAAACACTACATTTTTCTCTCAAAAGCACGGGAAACTCCAAACTTTCAACCACAATTTCAAACAAAAAAACCTTATAAACCAAAAAAAAGTTTTTAAAAAATCATCCCACTGGCTACTGCAAAGTATTTTGATCACTATTTCAATTCATGTTCCAATTATTTCCCACCCCTTTTTTCTTTCTACACTACACTTTTTTAATTTTAAACATAAAATACCAACAATAAAAATGAACCCAACAAAAACCTTGAAAAAAAAAAACCCCAAAAAAACGGTAAAATTTGAAAGTAGTCCTTACAAGCACTTTTCCCAAAAAAATAAATAAAAAAAATTATAATAAGGAGGGCCCCTTTTTAAAATATAAAACGTATTCCCTGGTAACATTTTTTTTCCAAGACACTTTTTAAAAACTTTTATTTTATACCAAAATTTACTTTTTTTTTATCAAACAAAACTTAGAGAGTTTCGTTTCTTACTGCAAACAGTGAAGTTGCCTTTTTAAAAACGGGATCTGGGGATGATAGCCCAGAAGACTGGCGATGAAAAATTCCGGAAATATGAAGTTTGGTTTTTTAAAGAAGTTTGGGGATGCGATTTCCGGTGGTATGATGCAGATTTAAGTCCTGGGGGAGTGAATTTTTGGGGGTGTGCGTCGAGTCGGTGATGATAAATTTTTGGTGGGGGAGCGTTCTAAAATCCGCGAGATAAGTCTGGGGGTGAGTATTTGAAGTACGGCGAGAGAAGTTTGGTGGTAAAATTTGGGGGGGTCCCGGGATGAGAAAATCTTTTGGCACGACGACTGGCAGAAAAAATTTAGGTGAAAAGGGAAATCCTCCCACAACACTTTTTTTATTTCTCAAAGCGACAAATATCAATACTACAACAAGTCATTTCAAAAAAATTAACATATCAAAAACTAAAAAAGAAAAACCCACAATGTCACGCAAAAAAATTTCTTTCCTTTTCATTCATGCCCCCTTACTTTGTACCCTTTTCCACTTTTGGCACGCATTTTCCCCTTATAGTCAACTCCCAAAAAAAAAAAAGTAAAATGAAAGCCAGTAACACTCAAAAAAAAAACAAAAAACCCCCCCACCAAAAAAAAAAATCCCTGGTAAAATTTGGAAAATCTTTTTGCAAACATCTTTTAAAATTTTAAAGTTTTAAAAGGGAAAAAAAAACCCAAAACGGAAAATTTGGGACTTTTCACAATTTTCTTAGCAGAACTTTTTATTTTTCATTAAGTACCACTAAAACCAAATTTAACGCACCCCCTACTTTTATCAATGACTTCCCAAAATTTTCTGTGTTCTTACATGACAAGCGAGAAGTTTTCCCTTTTTGGTTGGTCGGTGATCTGGGTGAAAGCCAAACTGAGTGAGAAGGGAAAGCGGCGACAAAATTTTCGTGATGAAGAAACCGGGAATTATGAATTCCTGGGATTTAGCGTTGTAATCAAAATCCCCCAAAAAGAGGAGTAGTTTGGAAATTTTTGGGAATGCGAAGTCTTGAAATGAGCAGTTTTGAGTCCCGGGAACACAAAAATCAACCAAATAATCCCCCCCCAAGTACTGTCATTAAACATCTTTCAAAATCAGCCACTTTTTTTGTTACCCTGTTTTCATTTTTAGAACTTTTTATTAAATTAACATAATACCCAAATAAAATGGAAATTAAAAACCCCAAAAAATCAAAATTTTAAAAAACCATGATACAATCAAAGAACCTGTACAGTACATTTCTAACTGAACAAAATTTAAAAAATCAAAAGGAATTTTTTTCTAATCTGTTTAGAAAACCTTATTTTTTTCCAAAATACTTTCCTAAAAATTTTCCCAAATTTTCGTCCACAAAAATTTTTCCCCAAAAAAACACAAGAAAGTTTTGAATTCTTCAGTACAAGCAGCTCAATTACCTTTGATTCTTGGTGATTTGGGATGATCACCCAGAAACAGGGGAAGAAGAATTTCCAGGAAATAATAGTTGTAAGCCTTTTTATGATGAATTCCACGGGATTTTCGTTGTGAGTCCTGGGGATGATGAATTCTGAGCTGGCGTGATGGTCTTGAAAGGGGCAGTTCAAAAATTGGCGATGTAAGTCTTGAAGTGGTTTCGGTCTAAATTTTTGGGGCCATAGTTTAAACTGGCGTTGGGCGGGGATTGGGAAACCTCTGAAGATGAAATCCTGCCTCATTCAACACATAATTTTTAAAACTCAAACACCCCCAAACTCCAAATCTACAATCCAGCAAATTTTTAAACAAAAAGGAAACCCTTTAAACCCCAGAAGAAATCCCCCATGGCAGTACTGCAAAGATTTTGCACACATTTCTTCATGTTCCCATTTTTTCCCACCTTTCTAAATTTTAGCCCTCACTTTTTCTTTTATATTTAAACATTAATACCAAAAAAGTAAATGGAACCCACAAAAAACTTAAAAAAAACACCCCAAAAAAATGGGACAAATTTTTGAAGTCAGCTTAAGCACTTTTTAACAAATAAATAAAAAAAAATTTAAAACGAGGGGCCTTTTAAACAAATTTTGAATGGTAAAAATTTTATTTTCCTAAAAGGGAAATTCTTTAAAAATTTATTAACACCAATTTTTCTTTTTTTAACAATCGCATTGAAAACAGTTTTTTCTTTCGTGACAAGCACAAATTCCTTTTAAGAAACTGATCTGGTGTGATGAGCCAGAAGCATGGCGATGAAAGAATTCCCGGAAATGGAAGTTGTGGGGATAAAGAAGTCTGGGGTGAGTTTTCCTGGTGGGAGTGAATTGATCCGGGATGATGAAAATTTTGGTGGTGAGGTTCTGAAGTCCCGGCATGTGAATTTTGGTGTGAGTAATTTGAAGTCCTGGGTTTTGAACTTTGTGGTGATGTAATTCTGAAATCCTGGCATGATGAAGTCTTTGGTGTGACGTGGGGAAAAAAGTTGGTGAAAACGGGTCCGCCCAACTACTTCTTTATTTTCTCAAAGCAGACAAAATTCAAGTTTACCTCGTTTTCCAAAAGAAATGACATATCCAATAAATAGGGGAAATTACCCAAATGTTAAAAATTTTAAACAAAAAACAAATTCTTGATCTTTTTTTAAAATTTTGACCCCGTTTTTTTTGTACACCTTTTCCGCATTCTGGAATGATTTTTTTTTTCAGCAAACATCCCCAAACTAAAGAACTGCCGAGTTAAAAACTAAACAAAAAAAAACACAACACCATCCCAAAAAACAATTCAGTTTAAAAAAGGATAATTTTACCCATAAATTCTTTTCAAACAAATTTGAAAAAATCCAAATTTTAAATTCCTTACTTCAATTTTCATTTTCGGGAACATTTTATTTCCTTATTTTTAAAAAAACCCCTTTAAACCAAATTTAAACCACCACACACCAAAAACTCAAAAAAATTTTTTTTTTGTTCCCCAGGGAAAAGTGAAAATTCCTTTTAGTTTTTTATCTTTAAACCCAAAGGTAAAAAAAAATGCCACGAATTGCTTTTTAAAATTCGACAATTTGAATTCCTTGGTATCAAACAAATCACAACCATTTTATGGGTTGAGTTTTGTTTCTGGCAAATGCGGCTTGAAGATTCGTTTTGAATCCGGGGAACCCACAATAAAATAACCAATTAAAAAAAATTGATTATAAAATTTTTTCAAAACCTGTAACATTGTTGCGCCTGTTTTATTTCTAAAAAGTTTTCTTTTTTCTTTTGGCTAAACCAAAAAAAAAATAAATCAACTAAATTCCTCAAAATTTTAAAATTCCAGGAACAAACCAAAGAACCCGTTTCAAGTTTTCATTTCTAACTAACAAATTTAAATATAACCCAAAAAGGAAACTTTCTAAAAAATTAAAAAAAATTTTTTTTTACCAGGGAAAAATCCTAAAACCTTTTCTATGCCCTTACCCCCAATAAAAAAAAAAAATTTGAATTCTTTAATGACAAGCACATCAATTCCTTTTAATTTGGTTTTTATTTGGGGGAGATCCCCGAAACATGGGATTTGGGGAAATTCGGAAAAAATTGTATTTAACCCTTTAAAGAAGAAATTCCGGGAAAAAGCATTGTGAAGCCGGTGAATGAATTCTGAATTGGCGAGATGAATCTTGGCGGCTTGCTGTTCTGAAATTGGCATGTGAAGTCTTTTGGGGTGCGTTCTGAAATCTGGCATGATGAAGTCTGAAGGGGGTGCAGTTTGACGTCTGGCTTTATGAAGTTTTGAAGGTGGGGCGTTTGAAAACTGGGGAGAAGTTAAGGGGGTTTGCGGTTTTAAGTCGGCAGGGTTTGAAATGGTGAGTTTTAATCCCGGGGAAAATAACTGAATTTTCATTTAAGCCGGGAAAAAATTTTTAATCGCATTTTTTAAAACTTTCCCAGAGAATCAAAAATTGCAGTTCTGAAAAATTTTTCATCACTAAAATTTTCTTCCAATTCCCAATTTTAACCCTTGGGTTTTTCTTTGCACCACAATTAAAATTTTCACAAACACCAAAACCAATATTTACAAAAAAATTTCAAAAAAAAAGGAACCTTATAACCAAAATAAATAAACATCATACAAAAATATTTTTATCCCAAATTTTATTCAGTTAAATTTAAATTTTCCCACCCTTTCAAATTTTTAGCATAAAACCCCTTTACTTTTTATTAAAACATTAAAAACAGGGTAAACGGAAAAACCCAAAAACAAAAAAAAAATTTTAAACAAAAAACCCGTGGGAAAAATTGTAAAAAAATTTTGGGAGATTTTTTTTAACAAAAATAAAAAAGATTTTTGGGGTTTTTATTCAATCTAGTAAATCCCGAATGGAAAAACATTTTTCTTTGGAACTTCCCTAAAAACTATTTTTTTACACAAAAATTTTCTTTTATCAAATCAAAAAGCAAAAACAGTTTTTTGTTTTAAAAAAGTAAAACAGTAGAAGTTGCCCCTTTTTGAGATTCGGTTATTTTGGTAAAGGGGAAAGAAAGGGGGATAGAACCAAAATTTTAATTTGGGGATAAAAAGCCCCGGGGGGAAAAAAACCCGGTTTAAATTTTCCCAAATTCCAAGAATTTTCGTTTTTTGGGAAAACCCCCAAAATTTTTGGGGAATAAAATTCCCCCCTAATCCCCTTGAAAAATTTTTAAAAACCCAAAGACTGGGGATGTTTAAAATTTTTTGATGAATTCTAAGTCCGCAAGAAGAAAAATTTTTTGAAGGGGGAAAAACCTCTGGGGATTAAGCTTTTTGGAAATTAAATTCGGAAGCCTTGTGAAGCTGGATGGGGAGAATTTGGTTTTGGGGAAAAATAACCCCTTTTTTAATGCATTTTTTAAAAATTTGGGGGGGAAAAAAAAACGGGGGTTTAAACATTCCCAAAAAACCGGGGAGTGAATCTTGTTGGGGATCTTCGAAACCGGGATGATTGAATTTTGTTTGATGATTTAAAAAACCCAGGCGTGAAAAGCTTTTAAATTTTCTGAAGTCCTGGGCCAATGGGCTTGGGAGTAATTTTTCTGAAGTCCTGGCAAATTAAAATCTGGGGTGAATTTTCCCCTTCTGAAGTCCTTGGGGAAAAAGTTTTGGGGTGGCAGGGGTTTTGGGGGGAGTGAATTTTGGCACTGACAAAGTGGCCCGAAAAATTTAGGGAAAAGGCCTGCACCATCCTTTAAAACGTTATTTTAAAAGCGACAAAATTTAAACCTCTTAACAGGGGCTTTTCGTGTTTTCAAACAAAAAGAGAAATTGCCCAAAAAGTATCGAAAAGTTTTGTTCACTTAATTGTGGAAAAACATAAAACCCAACCAATGCTTTAACGGGGCAGTACAAAAAGAAAGGCAAAAAATAATCCCTCCCCTGCAAAAACCTTGCAAAAAAAAACATCACCCCCCAAGTATGTGACTTCCTCTGTAAAGGTTTTGTCGAAACACCCCACAATTCAGAACCCACCCCACAGAACAAGATGACCCACATGACGACTTTTAATCTATTAGACTTTAAAGGAACAGGCGTGAAGGAAGAACCACGAAGTTCCAAAGTTTAAGGGAAGAGTCCTGGGGCCAAATGTGTCCCTTCCCTTAGAGCACTTTGCCGGGGTTTTAGGCTGTATGTGCCATTTTAGGAAAACCTTCCCCTAAGAAACTGTTGCCAAGGGTTTTATTCGGCTGTATGTGCATTTTAGAAACCCCCTTGGGCACGTGTGCCGGGTTTTAGCTTATGTGCTTTTAGGACACCTTCCCTTAGGACATGTGCCAGGGGTTTTAATATTCAGGCTGTATGTGCCATTTTAGGACAAACATCCCCTTGGAGCACTGTGTGCAGGTTTTAGCTGTAATTGTGCAAATTTATAGGACACCTTCCTTAAGGAGCAGTGTGTGCAGGGGTTTTCGGCTGATACTCGTGTGCCATTTAGACACTTCCCCTTAGGAGCAGTGTGTGCCATGGGTTTTGGCTGTGTGTGCCAATTTAGAACCTTCCCCTTAGAGCACTGGTGTGCCTAGGGTTTAAGGCTGTATGTGCCAGTTTAGGAACTCCCCTTAGGAGCAGTGCATGCCAGGGGTTTTCGGCTGTGTGTGCCATTTTAGGACACCTTCCCCTTAGGAGCAGTGCATGCCAGGGGTTTTAGGCTGTATGTGCCATTTTAGGACACCTTCCCCTTAGGAGCAGTGCATGCCAGGGGTTTTCGGCTGTGTGTGCCATTTTAGGACACCTTCCCCTTAGGAGCAGTGCATGCAGGGGGTTTTAGGCTGTATGTGCCATTTTAGGACACCTTCCCCTTAGGAGCAGTGCATGCCAGGGGTTTTCGGCTGTGTGTGCCATTTTAGGACACCTTCCCCTTAGGAGCAGTGCATGCCAGGGGTTTTCGGCTGTGTATGCCATTTTAGGACACCTTCCCCTTAGGAGCACTGTGTGCCAGGAGTTTTAGGCTGTGTGTGCCATTTTAGGACACCTTCCCCTTAGGAGCAGTGCATGCCAGGGGTTTCAGATTGTATGTCCATTTTAGGGCACCTTCCCCTTAGGAGCACTGTGTGCCAGGGGTTTTAGACTGTATGTGCCATTTTAGGACACCTTCCCCTTAGGAGCACTGTGTGCCAGGGGTTTTCGGCTGTGCCATTTTAGGACACCTTCCCCTTAGGAGCACTGTGTGTCAGGGGTTTTAGGCTGTGCCATTTTAGGACACCTTCCCCTTCGGAGCACTGTGTGCCAGGGGTTTTAGGCTGTGTGTGCCATTTTAGGACACCTTCCCCTTAGGAGCAGTGTGTGCCAGGGGTTGTAGGCTTTATGTCCATTTTAGGACATCAAGATATCTCATTGTGCCATTTCAGGACACCAAAATCAGTGTCAGTGCCAAGACTGCCTATGGTTGAGATCGCTGTTGAAGATTGAAATGCTCCTGACGAAGTCTTAAAAAAGACACCAAAAGCAGTGTCAGCGCCAATACTGGCTCCAGTAGATCGCTGGTGAAGATTTGATATGCTCCTGACGAAGTCTATAAAATAGACACCAAAATCAGTGTCAGCGCCAATACTGGCTCCAGTTGAGATCGCTGGTGAAGATTGAAATGCTCCTGACGAAGTCTTAAAAAAGACACCAAAATCAGTGTCAGCGCCAATACTGGCTCCAGTTGAGATCGCTGGTGAAGATTGAAATGCTCCTGACGAAGTCTTAAAAAAGACACCAAAAGCAGTGTCGGCGCCAATACTGGCTCCAGTTGAGATCGCTGTTGAAGGTTGAAATGCTCCTGATGAAGTCTTAATAATTAAAGACACCAAAAGCAGTGTCAGCGCCAATACTGGCTCCAGTTGAGATCGCTGTTGAAGGTTGAAATGCTCCTGATGAAGTCTAAAAGACACCAAAAGCAGTGTCAGCGCCAATACTGGCTCCAGTTGAGATCGCAGGGAGATTTAGAAAGCGGAAGTGCACAGCACAGATCCCTGGGCAACAATGCCTGGCTCATGCAGCGGAATTGGAAAACGGATGTGTGTCCCTAGATCCCTAGGCAATAATGCCAGGTTCTGCACTGGATTTGCCCTGTAAGACTTTGACTTCCAAAACTTTGCCCTTCCCACCACAGATTTGAAGGTTTGCCCTTAAAAGGGTTCTCCCAAAACGTCCCCCTTCTAACCCCTTTTCAAGCTTTAATTCTCTACATGTAAAATTTAAATAAAGTGGGTCGGGAAAAGCTCATTTGGGCCCTTGTGCCCCCCGGCCATTGTGTTTCGGGGTTCCGGAGCCTGCAGTGAGGTCAAGGACAGTGGAGAAGATCGGGAAAACAAAAACCATAAACACAACTACGTATTTTTACATCAAATACTTATGGGGAAAAATGGGAAAGGGGGTTTTTTTTAAAGGTTTGAGCCTCTCCAAAAAATTTTTTTTTTTAACCCTTTTTTACCTCCCCAGGTCAAATCTTTGGTTGGCTAAATTTTGTTGCATTCTTTTACATTTCAGGGATTTGTTTCCCTTTTATTTTTTTCCCACTTCTTTGGAAAAGGGCTGTTTAAACCATTTTTATAAAACAAAAGAAAAATACTCTGTGAATGAAAAAAACAATAAAATTTTGCACCAAGCCCAAAGGGGAATGTTTTGTATGGTTTTGTTTTTTTTACGGGCCAAACGTCAAACAGGGGTAAAAATTTAAGGGGGGGGGGGGCAGAAAAAATTTGGTGAAAAAGACCAAAAGTTGGAAGCCCAGCAACTGCTGTTTTGCCTCCCCTTGCTGCACGTTTCCCTTTATTCTCTGTTTTTACAAATCTTCCTCTTTTCGCGTCAAACTTTTTGGGACAGAAACTATTGTAGTCTGCAATTAAGGCCCACACTTCCGATTTTAAGAGTGGGAGGGGCCCGGGGGTATTTTTTTTTAAAAATTTTTCCAAAAAAAGCAAAGGGGCCCAAAGAAAGCAAAAAATAACGGAAAAAAACAGGATGAAAAAAAATCAAAGAGAGACAAAAAAGGAAATTTCCCTATAACGGGGAAATTCCCAAAAGGGTGAAATGCTTTTCTTTCTGAAAGGCGCCGACATCCCCAAAGGGGTTAATAAAAAATTTAAAATTGAAAAATAAAACCAGCCCTCGAATCATTTTCTTCAAAAGTCAGGGGGTCTTCGGGTTTTCATTTTAAGGTTTTGCAGAATTTTTATAGATGTTTATTGAAACTGTTGGTGTTTTTTTTCTCCCTAAGGCCCTTTTCGGGGAATAGATTCTACACTGATGTTAACTCTGGGGGAAAAAACTTCCCCTTGAATGGAAATTTTTTTCCCCATCATGTAAAGTTAAGTAACACTCATGATTGCCATGGAACCACCCAAAAAACTGGGGCCCGGGAGTTTGTATTGTGCAAAACATACCCCACTTCCCCTACCCCCGGATTTTCCAAATTTTACTCCCAAACATGGGGTAGACCCTTTGGGCCCAGTCGCAATTTTGCCAACACGGACTAAGGGGGTGGCTACAGAGGAGTGAAGAACCAGTCGGGTTGTAGTTCTGCACGGGGAAAAAAAAGTTTTTTTACCTCTGTTCTAGGGGACCCAGTGAACTGCCGGGGGTTTTGAACCCATGTTAAATAAATTCAAGGGAAGTGGAACCCAAAATGATTTAAACTCCAAAGGGAAAAAATTTTCCCCTCGAACAATGCCTCCGTGGTGGCTAAAACCCTGGGCTGCCCAGATCTGAGCAAAAACCTCAAAAACTGTTTAGGCTATTCCGGGGAAAGGCAAAAAAAAGAGAATAAAGGATAGACAGGAAAGGGAAAAAGTTTGAAAAAAAAAGAGTGATGAAAGGGGAAATTTCTAGCACATAATTTCCAGAAGGTAGGGATGCTATTTTCGGTGGAAAGAAACAGCCGACATCCCCCTCGGAGGGAAAAAGCTTATCTTTAAAAAAAAAACGCAACAACAACAGCAAAATCAACATTTGCAACTAATGTTAACCCAAATCTAAGTTCCATTCTTTCTCAAAAACACAAATTTTGAATCACTGCTGGCCTGACCTCTAAACTGGTACTGATGCCAACTCCAGAATAAAAAATCCCCTCAAATGGGTGCCTCGGAAGGGCTTGAACCCAGGCTGTCAGATTGCGAGCTAAAAGCTCTACCAGGCTTTCCCTTCCGGGCCCCCCAAACCCCCCAGCTAAAAAAAATATTTAAACAAATTTACATTTTACTTTTCTAAAAAAAACAATCTTCCTCAACCTTTTTCTTTTATGTGGGGGGGCAAGCGAGCCCCCAAAGATGGCTGGGCTTGAAGGGTCAGAGATCACCCCCCGGGGTTCTTGCTGTCTTCTGTCAAGAGGCTTCAGGGTGGCAGGTGAAAAATTTGCTTTTGTTTTTTCCACGGGAATTTCAGAGAGACCTTGTTCTTGAAAAAGTCTTTTGGGGGCCCTTGGGGGTCCCTTAAACCAAAACCCTCATTTTAAAGGGCACAGGGTCGGGAGTGGGGGGGCCCCGGAGGGTTCATGCTGACAAGTGTTCAAGTGGTTTTGCGACCTTTCTCCAGAGTAGGGGGGGCCTGGAAGTCTTTTTGTGACCCTTGAGAAGAGCGGGTTTTTGTGGCGTTGTTCCCCATAGAAAAAGGGTCTTTGGTTTGGGGCGCTTCAAAGCCGCATAGCCCCTGATGGATGAGGGTTTTTCCCACCCGTTTGGGTTCCCAGCAGGGATTCCTGGGTTTTCTTTCAGTTTTGTTTTTGCAGCAGGGGAAAAGTTCGGTTTTGTTTTGTACCGGTGTTTTTTTATTATTGTCTTTTATTTGGGGGGTTTTTTTATTTTGTTGTTTTTTTCTTGTGGGGGGAGGGGGGGGAGGAGGCTTGATGTTTTTTGCTACAGGCAAACTGCGGAAAATTCTGGAAAAAAACAGAGTACATGACAATATCAAGTGTGTGAAAAAACCATCAGCCCAGTGCTTTCACTTTCTATACAAAAAAACTCTTTGAGGGAGAAAGAGGAAGACGGGAAATGTTTATATTTTTTTTAAAGGATGGTACTGTTGTGAAAATGTTCTTTTATTTATTTTTATTTTTTCTTTTATATCGAGGTTAATGGAGTAAGCACCATGTGTTTTTTAACCCCAGTCCGGGGGTGATTTGGTTTTTACTTTTTGGTCATCTTTTTCCCCCCGGGCCACAAGGGCCCTACTCTTTCAAAAAAGGGGAAACCCAGGATTTAACAGTTCTCTGTGTTTTTAACACAGGGCCCCCCTGGGTTTTAAAGTCTCACCCAAAAGGGTTTTTAGTCTGCACCGTTTTTAACCCCAAAGGGGAAAAAACCCCCTTTTAAGGGGGATTCGCCCCCCGGGTCATTCATTTTTTATGACAGTCATAAAAACAGTGTAAAGCTCAAAAAAGATTTTTTTTATATACATTTTTTTGGGGAAGAAAAATTTTTTAAATTCCCCGTAATGCAGACTGGACATGACGGGGAAAACCCATTTTTGCAAAGGCTTGGGGCCTTGGGGCACACAAAGTTTTTGCTGCCCAACTAGTTTTTTGCTGAGTGTTTTTCCTTCCAAACTTCCCTTTCTTGATTCTTTTTTTTTAATTTGTTCATGAATGAATTTATTTATTTATCATGAAAATTTTTTCCCATCCGAACACTGCTCACAAAATGTGATTTCAGTAATCAAAGGACTCCCCCTTTTTTTTGTTAAACATAAAAATAAAACACTCCCTTTTTTTATGAAAATTGGGTTTTTTGGGGGGTTTAATTTTTTACTTTTCTATAGTTTAAATTTTAAATATAAAATTCTTTAGGTTTTTTTAAATTCTTATCTGCTAGAATACATTTTCTAAAACCCTTTGTGTGTCAAAACTGTGTAGTCATTCTGCCGCCTAAGAGCAAAATCATCCCTTTAAAAACAATGCTACAATAAACAATTCATTAAGACCAGGGGCAATAAGCGTCCTTCAAGCTAGGATTGGGGTCAGTTTTGTAGTTTTCCACCCCAAAGCTATTCTATAAAAACTAAAAAGGGGAATGCTTCCCAAAAAAAGACCTTTTTTTCTATGAAACCCTTCCTTGCTAAGTTTGTCAGTCTCTCATTAGAAGTCGGGGTTTAGAAATTAGGATTTTAAAAAAATACAAAATCATTGTTTTTACAAAGTACATTTCTGTTTTGTACTTCCCCCTTTTTTTGAAAAAAAAAAAATTTAACAAAAATGGGGGCGGGTTAAAAATCTTTCAATTTTTCAAATATTAAAAGTTGCAGGGGGGAAAAAAGGGGGAGATCGCCTTGTGGTAGGGTTCAATTTTCCCAAACACATTCGAGTTTTTTTCCCAGGGTGACCATCGGTAACAACTCCACCAAAAGTTGCACAGATGAGATATAACTTAAAAAGTCGGGGCCCGGAAATAAAAACACACGCAGAACATCTTGTGTACATTTTTAAAATTGTTCCCTTTTTCAGAAGAGGGGGCCCATTTAAATAGGGGAAGGAACAATAAAACCATTTTTCTTTTTCCCATACCATTTTTAGTCACGGCAATTTCTCTGCATGAAATTCTAGCTGCCCCCCCAAAGGAAAAATGCTTTGCCAAAAGAGCAGCGCCCCCCTTTTTTTTTTTTTTTCCTTTAAACTGTAATTGTATTTTTTTTTTTCCCTGCGGGAAATTAAACTTGTTTCCCTTTCAGAATGTTTTTTTTTCTACGTTTTTTTCCCAGGGACAACCCTTTTTTTGCTAGGGCTCTCTTTATGTGTCATAAAAATTTTTTGAAAAACAAAAGGGCTTTTTTTTGGGGTCTAAATTGAAAAGACTAGCACCCGGGACCCCCAACTCATGGGTCTAATGGTTTGCGGGAAAAGTTTTGGGCCCAAAAGGGATAAAACCACCGCACACTTCCGACCCAGATTTTTTGTTTTCTGGGCAGGCGCGTTATCCTAGACCAGGGCTGCAGTCTTTTTAAATTGTAGTGTTTACACCATTAATGACAAAGTATCCTCGACTTTGAAAAAATCTTGTTTTCCCACTAAAAGTATAATAATAATTTTTTTTTTTTTACATTTTGAAATATTCTTTACCCCTGATTTTTTTTCCTCAAACTCTCCAAAAAGGCCCATCATGGCCTGGTTTTCGCATGCGTATGTCACAGGGGGTTTGTGAATTTGGTGGCACCATCTCATTTCCACTTAAGGGCCCAATTTTGGTTTCCTGTCAGAAGAAAAAAAAATATTTGGGGCAATAAAAAAAGAAAAGATTCCCACTTCAGATTTCCTTACCTTTTGGAATTTATTCATAACTTCATAGTTTAAAAGGGAAAAAAACTTTAAATCTAAAAAGAGAAAAATACTTTGGGAAATTTTTTAAAAAAGGTTTCATCTCTTTAATGAAAAACCCAAACACAAAACAATTTTTCACTAAAAACAATAAAATGAAAAACCCAAAATGACTGAACTATTTTTTTTGTTTACCCAATTTTGTTTTGTTTTCACAGCATTCACTTTGCTCCATTGTAACCTGTTGCCCCTAAAACACTGGAAACCCCCAATGTTACGGTGAAAAACTTTCCCCAAAAAATTCCAGGGGGGCATTTTTTAATTGCTTTACTGATAAAAACCCTTAAAAAGAAAAGGGACTTTTTTTTAATTTACCAACTCAAACCCTTTCATCATTGGGGGTTTTTACTGAAGGGTAGCATTATTTTCTAGGGCTGCCCAATTTTATCTTTAAGCATACTTCAGCAAGAGGTGCATTTTTTTTCATTGTGTGTTTTAGGGAAAACTGCCTTGCAGAAAAAAAAATCAAAAAAGGGGGTTGAAGGGTTTAAATTTGGTGTCACTTTGTATTTAAAACGAACAAACCAGGGGGGATGCACAGCCATCGAGTTTTTTTTTTGTTTTGTTTTTTGTTTGAATCTACCCAAAAACCCCAAAATTTTATTTGGTTAAAAACAACCCATGATAATTTTTTTTAACGTTTGAAACGATTTCTCATTTCTCACGGTCAAACTTTTAACCGAAAGTTCATAAATGTGTTCACGCAGTCAAAAAGGGTTAGGAAAAGGCCAAATACTTTGGAATTGAAAAAGTTTTACAAAAATAATACACATTGTGGCAAGAGGGTTTCGCGGGGCAAAAAAAATGAATGAAAAGTTTAAAAATTAGCGGTATTCAAAAATCAATAAAGGGCTTTTTACCTGAAAAACCAATATTCAAAGACCGACAGCTCGGGCACGCAGGGCATTTACTTTAGGAAATCAAAAGGCAAAGCCCCTCCGATGTTACTGGGGTTTTTCTGCTAAAAAATTTAATTTGTCCTTTTAAAATTTGCCCTTGCCCATTTGGGCGCACGTGAAAGGGGAAACTCCGTTTTTTCAAATTTTTTTGAGTAAAACTACCGGGGGCCTATTTTGCCCCAAATCTTGACAAGTGCTGAGGGTTCCCCCCGCCACTGTTTTACAACTTTTTAACAACGCAGCTTTGGGGGCGAGGTTTTTAAACCCACCAATTTTTCATTTAATAAAAAATTTTTGGGGGCGCAAACTTTTTTCCCAAACCTTCATCATTTTTTTCCTCTTTTTTTTTGGTGTGGGGTGTGTTTTTTGTGTGTGTGTGTGTGTGTGTGTGTGTGTGTGTTTTGTGTTGTGTAGGGATGTTTTATTTTTAAAAAATAGCACTGGATCTCAATCTCTGCTGCCCCCCTTCCCCGGAAATTTTGCCAAACCCCAAAGTAGCCTATGGGGAGGGAAGGGGTGTGTTTTTAGCCAGTCTTTCCTTTGATACAATTGAAAATTTTTCCCCAATTTTACCAAAAAGGCCCAAAAATTTTATTTTTTTCCAAGGTTTATGGAATAAGATTCTTGACCCCCCTTTTTATGTTCCCACCCCCCCCCCTTTTGTTTTATGCAGTTTTGTAAATTTTTGTAAACCTTCCCACCCCCCACAACGGCCCCCTCTTTTCGAAAAGCAGAAGGGGTTTTAACTTTTGTGGGCAAGATTTCGGGTTTCCCCTTTTCCCTTTTTAAAAGGCCCTCTTCAGGGGTGAGGGGGAGGGGATCTGGGATTTTGGGTAGGGGTTTAAAATTTACAAAATCTAAAAACAAGAAAACAAAAGGAGGGGAGATGAAGGGAAAAATTTACCTGGCTTCTCCTCAATTCCTTGGGGTTTTTGGTGCCCAGCGCCGTAAAAATGCACTGAATTTTTCAGGGCAGTGTGTCGGGGGTAAAATTAAAACACAAGGAGTCCAGCCCTCTTAAAAGCAGGGGAAATCCATGCAAAAATACCCTATTTTTCATGTCACCTATCCCACCGGGCATAACGGCCTACACTTCTCCAAATTGTTGGTTGGGGGGGGGGGGGGGGGGGGGTTTAAAACAATGGTACAAGTTTTTTTACAGAGTTTGCAAAAGGGGACCTGGGTTTTAAGTCTTATCCACAACACTTTTAGGGAATCAGAGCAGAAGCCAAAATTTTTAACTTAGGGGGAAAATCCCCTGGGAACGCAGATATGGGAACCCGCCCTAAATTTTACCGTCACTTTTAACAAATTCGCCACCCCAAAACCACTGGGCCAAGCTTATATCCCCCCTATTCTTCCCCCCTTTCATGATATCATTTGGGGCCAAATTTTATTTCTTTTAATTTAAATTTTTGGGCTTTATCTATCCGGGATTGCAAAAAAATTGTAAAATTTCTTTTTTGGGGGGGGGAAAAATATAATTTTTTATTTTAAATATGAGATACTAAATCATTTTGAAAAGAAAAAACCCTAGCAATGAAAGAAAATCGACAGTAACTGGCCCAAAAAAAAAATTTTTCAAGAATTTTTAAAAAAACAAAGACAGTAACTGGAAACAATAATTACCTGCCGAGACACCAGACTTGGGAAAGCAAATCTGAAATTTTGATGGTCAAGGCACACATTCCCCCCTTTTACATTGAATTTGTCACTGTCGGGCGCCCTTTTGGGTGAGAAGAGTTTACTAAAGTCTCTCTTCTCTCCACCCCCTCTCCCCTCTCATCGTGAAATTTTTTGATTAATTTTTTAAAGTATTATCTTGAACCACTCCTCTCTCTCCCCTCTTCTCCTCCCCCCCCCCCCCCCCCTCCCCCCCTCTCTCCTTCTCCCCTTTTTATTGTTTTTTTTTTAGTTTTGTTTTTTGTGTATCCTAAATGAAGTTTGTATATTTCTTATTTTCAATATTTTTTTGGGGCTTGTCGACTGTACTTAAATTCATGTGAATGTTTATTTCAATATTTTATTTTACGTGAAAAACTATGGTAACATTTTAAAATGTTTTAGTTTGTTCATTTTTTTTCCCTTTGTAATTTTGGGCCCTTTTTTTGGTTTTTGTTTTTTTCCCTTTCTTTTTTTTGGGGTTTTTTTTTTTTAAATTTTGTTTTTTTTGGGTTTGTTTTTGTTTTTTTTTTTTTGTCCTTTTTTTGGGTTTTTGGGTTTTTTCTTGGTGTGTTTTTGGGTTTTTTGGTGGGGGTTTTTTTTTTCCTTTTTGGGTTTTTTTTTTTGGGGGTTTTTTTTTTATTTTTTTAATTGTTTTTAAGGGGTTTTTCCTTTGTTTTTTCACGGTTTTGTGAGAGTATGATTTTTGGGGTTTTATTTTTAAAAGATTTAACCTTACGGGGGGCCGACGGGGTTTAAAAGGGCACAGGGTTGCTTATTCATTATCCCCGAAAAAAAAGGAATTTGTCATTCTCTCTCTCTCTCTCTTTCTCTCTCCCCGAGGGGTTTCCCCTTGCTTGGCTACCGCGGGAAAGGAATTTTGAAAAGCAGGAGTAATTTTTGGGCGTTTTTTTGTATCAAAAAAGACGTTCAAATCCCATGACGGGATTGCCTTCGCGCTTAAAAAAGTGTGTTTAAAACCCCTTTTTTGCGGGAAATGAATTAACTTTCATTAAATAGACATTGGGGCCCAAATTCAACTTTTTATTGTGTTGCGACGACCCCCAACTGGCCAACCCTTTGCCACACCCCAACTGGACATTGAAAGTGTATGTGGGAAAGAGGCCCCAGCGCAAGTTCCGGGCCCAAAAGGGGGGCGGGGTGCACGGGACATTGAGGACAGGGGAAAGGGAATGCAGGCAAGTTTATCTTCCCCTCCCTCAGGCCTCTTTTCCCTACGCCACCCAGTCTTTTACTATACAACACAGAACCCATTGCAAAAAAAAAAGGGGAACCACTTTCTTGCCACTGACACATAAAAAACCACGGCTCCTTTGTTTTGGCGGAATGTGCCGTGCAGAAACAGCGGGCCACCGTCCCGGGGTTTCAGTGCATGAGGGGAAAATTTCCCTTGTAGTAAAAAACCAGCACATGGATGGGCGGGGTGAATGAGGGTTTGATGATGGAGAAAGGGTAAAGACTGGAGTGAACAAACAGAAAAATTTTCGCTGAGGAGACAAGGAAAGTCACAGAAAAACCGACAAAACACACAGCAGAGGGAAGCTTTGGCAAAAGGGGAAAACGAGACAGTGACAGGGAGGGGTTGTGATGTGGAAATACGCCCGCATTTCAGAAAGTCAAAGAAAACCCAAACCCAAAAAGCCCTGTGACCATTGAAAGACAACCCATTGAGGGGTATTAAAAAGGGATGAAAAGGGGGAAAAGGTTTTAAAAAAAACACCGGTTTTAGTTAAAGAGAAGACAAAAACTCAGCCCGGCAAATCCCCAACATGGAAACCCGTCTACACCCCCCGGGCAAAACAGAACTTTCGGGCCCCCCGATAAGGACACGATGTGACCCCCCTTTCCCCTTCCTTTTTCAGGCAGTGATGACAGTGACAGTCGTGTTATTGTTGTAATTTTGCTATGAACTTTACCGGGGATGGGACTTCCATTCGCGAAGTTTCCTGTGAATGAAAAATTGTTCCTTGTGTATTTTAATTTTATGGGACCTTTCGACCCCCTTCCCCCCAATGTGAAGGGGGCCCAAAGCCTAACCCCAAAAATTTTATTTGTCATTGTCTTTGCCCATTGCCCTTGTTCTCTCTCTCTCTCCCCTCTCTTTTCATCAAAATAACGTTATGTTTGGTTGGAATCATTAGTTTTGATTAATGATAGCCCCTTTCCTTTGGAAAGGGGCCCTTTTTTTTTGTTAAAGTTGTCAATTTTTTTTTCTGTTACCCTTGGGAAAAAAGTTGATAAAATAAAACCAATTGTTTAAATCTTTCTCGGGGGTTTTGGGGGTTTGTACCATGGAGTAGTGGCACGCATTAAACAAAAAACCTGTGTGCATGTTATTTTTTTTCCCTATGAGTGGCATTTTTATACAAAATTTTTTTTCAAAGGGGACAAATCTCTTGTTCCCAATGTGTGCCAATATGTGTTACACACGGGACCTCGGTTTATTTTCTAAATAAAAGGGGACTTACACCCGGGACCACCCCCTGAAGTCTAGTGGATATAAAAAGGGTTGGGGGGCTCAAACGAGGATAAAAATGCACTTCCTTATTTTCGAGGCAGATGCTTTCCACTTACCCATTGTTTATGTCAGAATAAAATTTTTAAATCTTTATAGTATTAATTTAAATATGGGGGGAAATGTGCAAGATGTACATGCAGAAGTATATTTCACATTTCAGAAATCGTATTAAATTTTAATCCACCCCCCCCCCCCTCTTTTCTGGTAAAATCTATATTTTTTCTTTTTTGATTTGTTTTGGCTTTTTTAATTATCTTTCTAACTTTCAAAATTTTTTAGGGTTTTACACCCTGCTTCAACGCATTTGAATTTTTTTGCACTGAGGGGTTGCTTTTATTAATCTGTTTTGGCTGAGAAGAGCAAATATAACTGCAATGACCCCCTGCATTAGCTTACCCCCCCCAGGGGAAACAGAGCGGGAAATTTTAAAAAACTTTTTCAAACTAAAAAGTGGAAGGGGAAAAGATAGGTCAAGTCTTCAAAAAACCGTTTTACAATGCGTTTTTCCCTTTAATGTTTTTGTCACAATTTATTAAATTTAATTCTGGTTTTGAGGGGAAAACAGGAAAACTTTTTTTTAAAAAAAACGAACAAATACAGGGGGAAAAATTAACTACGGGACAGCAAAATTCCCCTAAACAGCAAAAACTACCATCCCGGGTAAAATTGGAAAAATGGTGCCCCTTTTATTCCCCCAAGACAAGGAAATATTAAATTTCATTGATGAAAAACTTTATTCCAAGGGGGGGTTTAAAAAGGGATAAAAGGGGGAATTGGTTTTTTTCCCAAATGTTTCTTTTTAATTTTTAATTAATAAAGGGTATGTTGTAGTAGTGCAGAACCCATTTAAAAGTACCTGAAAACCCGGTAGCAAAAATTTGATTCCAAAATTTTAACAGCAGTACCCGAGCATAAACGGGAAGCACAGTGGGTTGGGGTCAGGGCAGAAGGGAAAGTACCAAAATTAGCTTTAGTTCCCACAGTAGTAGAAAGCAAGTTATTCTATGTATTTCAGACCCCAAATTGTTTTTAAAGCAATGACAAGGTGAAAAATTTTTGGGTTGGGGGGAAAAAAAAAATGTTTTTGAATGCTTACCCCACACCACCCAAAAACCACCCCACACACACACAAAAGCACGCATGGCGCACGAACACACACACAAACAGAAAAAATAAAATTTTCAGATCAGATCAAATTTTTTTTTATTCTGAGGAAAATGAATGGCACGGGTGTGTTTTTTTTTACATCCAGCCCGCTTTTTTAGAGATTACAATCATGTTTAAAAAAAAACAACAACAAAAATACAGAGAGAGGAGACAGAGACAGAAAATTGAAAAAAGGATTTGGAAGCAAGATAAAAAACCATATCCAATTTAAAAACCTTTTAAACCAAATTTTTAAAACTTTTTAAAATACCATTTTACAACAACAAAAATGAAAAATTTTACCATAAAAATAACACAAAAAAAAGCCCCGCTTTAAATCACAAGATGAATTTAAACGAAAACAAACCTTAGCTAAGGGAAAATTATTAAAAGCTTTCAATGGCACAAGTAAAGCATTTTTCTCTTAAAAGTACGAAAAAAAAGAACTTCCAAAAAAAAAAAAATTCATCTGAAAGACAAAGTGAAAAATATGCTACAACAGGCCCAGACCTTACTACTTGCGGGACATGTTTGGGAGTGGGGTCTGAAAAAATGAGGTCAAGACAGGCCACAACTCCCTAAACTAGGGTATAATTTACAGAAAACCCATGGGCCACACAGAGAAGTGCCCTTGTGAAAACGGGAAACCCGGGGCAAAACGAACATGACCCTGCTGCCCGCCTGCTCCCATGGGGCACCATTTGAAAAAATTTTGGCCCCTGACCCCCCCCCCAGTGGCAAAAAAGCTCAAATGGGGGACTGAGGGGACCTGCAGCATACGCGCCCTTTGTACGGGAAACTATCCATAGATAAACCCGTTTTAAAAACCCGCCCTTGAACAAAAAAAATACATTTTTAAGGGGGGAAAAATTTCACCCCCTCTCATCTGTGTTTTTCTCTGGGAATTTTAAAGGTTTTCAAAACTTTCCCCTTCAGGAAAGTTTAAATCCCTTTCAAAACTGGCAGTGTTTTTTCTTTTAGTAAGATAAGAATCGGTTTACAAAGAGAAACCCAAAATGAGAAAAAAAACAGGATGGGGAAAATAAAAAGAAAGATAAAAAAACCCAAATGAAAACAGCAGCCCATTAAACTTTGGGAAAAATTGGGGTTTGTTTAAAACCCTTAAAATTAACACAAAAAAAAATGGGTTTTTACTTTGCAAATATTTTGTTAAACAGATACTTGATCAAAACCAATTTGACCCACATGTATACTGAGACTTCTGTGGGGTTCATGTTTAAATGGGGGAAAGAACACATTTAAAGAGTAAAAAAAAACATACAAAAAGGGACACTTGGAATATTTTCAGGCACAATAAACTGTCCCAAAATCCGAAAAATTTACTAAAACAAAAAAATACTTCACAAAATGCAGGGGGAAAACCCCAAAAGTTTCCAAAGAACGATTTTCAAAATAAAAACAATCCCAAATTTTAAAATTTTAATAAAAAAACAGGGGACATTTTTAGTTTACGTGTTTACAGTTTTATTCTTTTTTAAAAAGGAAAGGGGATTTTTCATTTTTAAACGAAATCCGCAGAAGAACTACATGACTTCAGTGGGAAAAACCCCAAAAAAAAGGGTTTTTGGAAACTTTTTCATTCAATTTTAGACTTTGAAGTGATCCAAAAAAAATTTTAATTGCTCTTCAAAACACAAACGAAATTTGTGATTCCACCAATTTTTGAGTTTTTTAATTATTTTTTTATGAAAAATCAAACTCATCAATCTACTCGGATTGTTTGGGGAAAAAATGAAGAAAATATGTGTATCGGTGCTTTACTCAGCATGTTGTGCCCCATTTTGGTGCTCCCCTCTCTCCCACACACCACACAAAAACCCCATGCATGCAAAACACAAATTTTCCCCATACAACAATTGAAATCTTTTTCTTAACCCCTTTTTAGTATGCAACAGGTAAACACTTTGGGTTTGAAATCCTTTCGTGTCAGGATTGCCTCATTTTAAATGTATTTTTTTCTTGGTTGGGGAAATTTTTGGGGAGTAAACTTCCACACTTTCCCCGCTTCTGATGAGTTTAAGGTTTTTTCTTTGTGAATGTTTTTTCCTTTCATTCCCCATTTGTGCAGAAAATGTTTAATAGTTTTTCTTGACTTGAGCTGTTTAAATGCACGTGGGGGGTGAAAGATTCGCTCTGCTGATGCACCAACTCACATTCATTTAGGGGAATCCCCATGTTCTGGCCAACTTTAAAAACAAAAACAAAATTTTTTAGGGAACAATTTTTGCTATTGTTGGGCACCCAAAAAGGGGCTTATTGAAAAAAATACATATGCAAAAACAAGGGACCCGGGAAAATTTAAAAATTGGAATTCGCATACCAAATCAAAAACACAAAAAAACCCTAACCCTTTATCACAGTAACCCGGGTTTAGCAAATTTGGGGGGGGGAAAAATGAAAATAAAGGCGTCTTAACAACCGTTTAAAAAAGATAAAAAAAGATCTACCCAACAATCTCACGGGAAAAAGGGATTAAGCAATTTTCCCAGAGGGAAAAAAAATTTATAAATGAGGAACTGTAGCAATTTAAATTGCCATATCAGAGGTATTAAAAATCCATGAAACAAATGGTTTCTGCCTAACAAGTCAAAAATTCTGGAAAATTTAAAAACTTGTTGGCCCAATTTTGGAAAGTCCTGTTCAAAACCTACAAATTTTTTAAAAGAGGCAGCAGTAAAGTATTAGGCATTGAGCGCATGCTTTTGTTTCAAATGTGTGGGGAGAGAGAAGAGAGAGAAGAGAGGGGAGATAGAGAGAGGAAAAAGAGAGAAGGGGGGAGAGAGAGAATATATGTTGTGTGTGTTTTGCGAGGGGGAGAGAGAGGGGAAGAGAGAAGAGAGAAAATGTTTTGTTTTAGTGTTTGTGTTTGTGTGTGTGTGGTGTGTGGGGTTTTGTGTGTACCCGTATGCCCAAAAACAATTTATAAGATGCTTCGTATTTGCTATTTCAAACCCCCCAAAAAAAAAAAATTTAAAAAAAATTTGGGTCATTTAAGGGCCATTGCATAGCCTTGGGAAAAAATTTTTCCTATTAATTTTTAAAAAAAATTAAAAATACTTTAAAAAATCCAAACAAAACAACAAAATTCTGGTTACCTAACTGATCAGCTGATTCAATACCTAGTGGGTTGTCTTTTTGGTTTTTTAAACATGATGAACCAAACAAGTTTTGGAGGTGATCTTGAGAAAAATAAAAAAATAGGAAAACGTTCCCTCCCCAGAAATTGTAAAAAGGGAAACCCAAACAGCACTTTTGAAAAAAAAAAAATTTAGTTGTGTCCCTTCTTCCCGGGTGTTTTTTTTTTCACACACACACACACCACCCCACACACCACACCAAAACAAACACAGTTGTTTGGGGTTTAAATCCCTTTCCCTTGGGGGTTTTTTTTAGCACCAGTTTGGGCCCCCCTACAGTGAGTTTTCTAAAGCTAATTGGGGAGGGTGGGGACAACCAGTTGAGCTTCACCACCTTTTGGATGGAATTTTGAGAGATTGTCCCAGTTACCCGAAACCCCAAAACCCGCAAGGGGGTTGCACCCCTCAGGCCTGGGTTTATGCCCGCTATATCATAATAAAGGGAAACTTTGGGTACAGCCCTCAAGTATTTCAAAGCAGTGCACTTCCACAAAAGCTCATAAAATCAATGATGAATTGATATCATGCAAAACAAAAAAATTGTTTTTTATTCAGTGGCCCCAGTTGCTCTGGTTTTTTTAGTGGGCCTTTAATTTTTTGGGTTTTCCCCGTACACTACTATGTCTGTGGTGGAAATTTGTTTTAAAGGAGGGTTTTTGGGGGGTTGGGGGCTTTTGGGAAAATTTAAAGGTTTCCCTTTGGTTCCCAATTTTAGTTTTTTGTTTTCCTTGGGGGGCTTTTGGGGGTTTGTCTTTTTTTTTTGCTTTAAACGATTGGGTTTTTTTTAAGGTTTTAAATTATCATCCCCCTGCTTTTTGATTCCCCCTTTAAGCCTCAAAAACCCCTTTTTAGTTTTTTGAATTTATTAACTTTTTGGGGTTTTTTTCCCAAACAAAAAATTTTGGGGTTCCCGGCGGACCCCCAAAAAGGGTTGGAAAAGCAGTTTTTTGGGAGGTGGTTTAAAAAAAAAAACCCCTTTTTTTTTTTGTAACCAAAAAAATTTTTGGTTTGTTTGGGTTTTTTTTTTTTGTTTTTTTTAAAAAATTGGGCCAAACCCCAAAAAGGTTTGGGGTTCATGCCTCCAAAACTTTTACTTTTACCCGTTAAAGGGGCCTAAGAAAGGGGGGGGGTCTTTGTTTTTGTTTAAAAAAAACCAAAAACAAAAGGGAACACTTTTTAAAACCAAAACAATTTTCCCCCCCCCCAACCCAGGCATGTCCTTGCCTGGTGGCCCACACCTCACCCCAATTTAACCTCCCTTTTTACTTTTTTAGCGAAAAATATTAAAAATTGGGAAAAGCCTAAACGAGAAAAAAATAAAAGGGGGAAAAAAAATTTGGATCTTTTACGTTTTAAAAAGGGAAATTTTTTAAACAAATAAAAAAACCCCCAAAAAATTTAAAAATGAAATTTTAAACCTGAAATCTTTTTAAAAAAAAAACAAAATTTTTAAAAAAAATATTGGTTTTTTTCTAAAAAAAATTTTCACCCAAAATTCAGTTTTTATTCATTTTTAATTCAAAAAATTTTTAAAATTTTTTACAGGGTTAAGGAAAAAATTAATTTAAAAAAAAACCAAAAACCCTTTTTTAGCTATCCTTTTTGCCCTTTTTTAAAAAAAAAACCAAAAAAGAAAAAATCACTTTTTTCCAAAATTTTGGTTTACCCCCCCACCCAAACCCCTGAAGGCCAAAAGGGGGCATTAATTCAATTTCCAAGGGAACCCCCCAAAACCCAAAATCACCAACAACATCAACAAAATCTTTCCCTTTTTAAATTTTTAAAGTCGTTAAAGAAATTAAAATGAAATTAAAACTTTGAAGATAAAAAAGCCCAAAAATAAAAAAATTTAGAATTTTTTCTTTTTTTAAAGGGGGTTCAAATATATGAAATCCACAATTTTGCCAAAGGGGGAAATTTTCCCCCAAAATAGAAAATTTTAAGGGAAAAAAATGCAAAAAAAAAAATTAAAAAACAAAAATTTTTAAAAAAAGATTTTTTAAAAAAAGGAATAAATTTTAATTTTTTTAAATTTTTTAAAAAATTTTTTGGGAATACTTCCCCGTTGGGTTACCTTCCTTTTTTAAAAGCAATTTTTAAAAATTTTGACTTGTGAAAAATCCCTTTAAAAAGCCTTTTTTTCCGCCCTTTAAAATTTTTTTAAAAATTTAAAACCGGTTAAAGATGATAAAATTTAAATTCGGGCAGGTTTTAAACACCAAATAAAAAACCCTATCAAAAAGGGTGTTAAAACCTTAAAATTTAAATTTAGAACCCCCCAATAATCAAGTTCCCCAACAATTTAAAATTTTTTTCCCAAATTTTTTTAAAGTTCAAATTTGGAAAAAATGAAAATTAAAAAAAACAAAAAAAAAATTAAAACCCTTTAAGCTTGTCCCCTTCAAAGCTAAACCCCAAATTTCTTCTTTTTTCAAAGGGTTTGGGGGGAATGGGACCCCTGCGGGTTGGAATTAAATGCCATTTTCTATGGAAACCCAAAGCGGAAATTTTCCCAAAATTCCCGAACCCTTTTTTAAAGGAAAAATAAAAAAAAGAAAAACCAAAATTTTTTATAAATAAAACCAAATTAAAACAAAAGAATTTTTTAAAATTTCAAAAAAAGGCCCAAAAGAAAACCCCTTTAAAAAGGTTTTTTTTTAAATTTTTTTTTAAAAAACCCAAAATTTTTAATGGGGGAAAAAATTCATTTTTTTAAATCAAAAAAAAAGCTGCCAAGGGCAATTTTTCAATGAACCAAAAATCTAAAAGGAAGGAATTATCCCCCAAAAAGTGGGTTTTTGGGTTTATTCGAACCCATAACCTAAAAAAACCCAAAAGAAACCCGGGTACCAAATTTTAAAACCCTTTTTAAAAACCTTAATGTTGGGTTGGGAAAAAAATTTCCCTTAGAAAAGGTAAAATTTTTTTTACATATCCGAAAAGTTTTCCCCTAACAATAAAAACTTTTTGACTAATTTTTTGGGGGTTTAAAATTTATACCAAAAAATAAAATGAAAATTTAAAAAAACCCAAAGGGAAAAATTAACCCGGGGGTTTTCCCAAAACAAATAACCCTTTTGGGGGTTTGCCCCGCTCTTTTTGCTGCCCCTAAAATGGGGGCTTAGAGGCATGGGATTTCCCGTCGCCCAAAACCTTTTTGGAAATTTTAAACCTTAATTTCCAAACCCAAAGGTTTAAGAAAAAGAAAAAAGGCCGGGAAAATTTTAAAAGGGGAAAAAAAAATTTAAAAAAACATTAAAAACAAAAATTTTTAACATTTTTTTAAAAATTTTTTTTAAAAAGGAACCCAATTTTTAAATTCCATTTTTTATTTAATTATTTTTTGGCATTTAAAAAATTTGGGGAATCCCAAAAAAGGGAACCTTTTCAAAAAAGCATTTTTTTAACCCCCAAAAGATTTCAAAACCCCAAATTTTAAAATTTCTTTCAATTTTTTAAAAAAGTAAAAAAGAAGGAAAAACAAGGCCAAAACACCTTTTTGGGCAAGGAACCCATCCCCAAATTTTGCTTTTTTTCCCTTCCAAAAGGGTACCCTAAAAACCCCCCTCAAAATTGCCCTTTTTGAACTCCCCTCTTCTGGAAAAACATTAACCTTACCCAAAACCAAAAAGTGAACCAAAATTTAAACCCTTTCAAATAAACCCTTTTCCCAAATAACATTAAAGGTTTTTTAAAAAAATGACATTCAGACAAATGAATTACGCAAAAGTTTTTTACAACCCCTAAAAAAGGTCCACATAACAAAGAAAAACAAAGGAATCGAACTAAAAAAATCCAACACCTGCAAAAAAAAATAATGAAAAAGGGTTTTAAAAACTTTCATAAAAGGGTAATTTTAGGGAAAACTTTTAAAGGGGTTAAACAAAAGGTTCTTTATTATACCCTTTCATAAAAAATTTACAATGTAAAAAATTGTCTTCTTTTAAAAGTTCCCCGAGGGTTTTTTTTTCTTTTGTTAAACCCAAATCATAAAGATTAAAACCCTTTTTTAAACCTTTTTTTGATTGTTTAAAAATTTTTAAAAAGGGGGAAAATTTTTTTTGGGGAATTTTGGCTTATTTTTGGATAACCCCAAAAATTTAAAAATTTGGCCTTTTTTTTAAAAAAAAAAGAAAAAAAAATTTTTTTTTGGATTTTTAAAAAAAAATTATTTTCTTTAATTACTTTTTATTGCTGTTTTGGCCCCTTTAAAAAAAAGGGTTTTAAAAAAAAAATATTACAAAACCCCTTTTTGGGGGGAAGCATTTTTTACAGAAAAATTTAAACTTTTTCTAAAGCACCAAGAAATTAAATTTTTCCATAAAAAATAAAAATTTAAAGGAAGGAACCCTTTAATGTTTTTTTCCCTTACCCAAATTTTTAAAAAGGCCTTACCCAAGCCCCCAAAGTCCTTTTTCAAAAACCCGGGCACCCCCAAAGTTTTGCTCCCCCCCCCCAAAAACCCCAATTATTTGACCCGGTAACCAATGGCCCCCTTTGACCTTGGGTCGTTCCAACTTTTCCCCCCTGGTTAAAAGGTTTTGTTTCCCCCCTCCCCCGGGGTTTTTTCTTTGTAAATTTTTCCGCCCCAAACTTTTGAGAAAAACTTTGAAAAAATTTTCAATTTTTTTCCGTTTTCCAAATTTTTTCTAAAAAAAACCAAAAAAAACCCTTCATGCAAGTTTCAATTTTTGGGAAAGGGTTTTTTTTTAATTTTCTTTTGGTTTTGGGGTTTTCCCTTTTTTCGGTTTAAAAAAATTTAAAAAAAATTTCCTTTTTTTTGAAAATTTTTACTGGAACCCTTCTTTTTAAACTGATTAATTTTTTTTGTGGGCCAAAAAATCCCCCGGGTAAAGGATTTTAAATAAAAACCCCCAATTTAAAAATTTTTTTGGAAAAAAATAAATTTTTTTTCCCGAATGTTTTCCAAAACACAAGGGGAAAAAGAAAAGGGGGGTTTGGGAAAAAGGGGGGGGGAAAGGGGAAGGAGGGAAAAAAGAGAAAAGGGAAAAAAGAGGGGGAAGGGGGGGAAAAGGGGGGAGAGAGAGAGAGAGAAGGGGGGGGAGAGAGAGAGAGGGGGAGGGGAGGAGGGGAGAAAAGAGAGGGGGAGAGGGGAGAGAGAAGAGAAAAGAGAGGGGTAAAGAGAGAGAGAGAACACTGAAAAGTTTTTTTTTTTTACTTTGCCTTGGGCCAATATACAAAACTGTTTTGGGGCCGGGGGAAGGAAAACATCGTAGGGAGAAAAAAATTTTTTCCTTTCAAATGTCCATTTTTTGCAAGCATACGAAACACACTCAAGATCTTTTTGTTTTTTCATCATCCCATCACATCTTCACCATCTACATAATTTATCCCATTAGCAAACTTCATTTATATAAAAGCAGCCCGCAGGGAAAATTTATTTTGAACATCACCCCTTTTCTTTCCAAACCTTACAACATCATGTCAACCTCATCTTCTTCCCTTTCTACACTTCCATCATCTTTTGAAAACCTTTTATAATTTCATTGTCATTATAGTCTTTTTCAAAATCTACACCATGGGCATGAAGAGGGGAAAGGGAGAGGAGAGAAAAGGGGAGAGAGAGAGAGAAGGGAGAGAGAGAGAGAGAGAGGAAAAGACGGGAGGATAAAACTACACGCTAACGTTGGGCCCCTTTTTGTATGATTTAAAGTTTCAAGTTCACATACAACAAAATCTGCACATATGCACTTAAAACAGTTAAAAGTAACTAAAAACACATGCCCAACACCCACACACCACACACACACACACACACACACACACACCACACCACACACCACCACTAACAGTAACCACACACACTCTAACAGTAACAC
Organism: Rapana venosa; assembly: GCA_028751875.1. Lineage (NCBI taxonomy): Eukaryota > Metazoa > Mollusca > Gastropoda > Neogastropoda > Muricidae > Rapana > Rapana venosa. The sequence continues at coordinate 42,173,340 of CM054136.1, forward strand.
ACAAAACACACACATACCCCCCCAACAGGGGAAACAACACAAAAAACCTTTAAAAGTACACACACACACACACACACAAATCTAAAAGTAAAAACCCCCACACACCCCACACACAACAACACACACAAAACACCACACACACACACACACACACACACACACCCTGTAGACTCACAAACCACACACTACAACTGACAAAAACCCCAAAATTTCATCACACCCCAGGCATCTGCTTTTCCTTCATTTCCCCCCATTTTTACTTTCTTTAATATCAATTTCCCACAATGGTGAAAAAATGTTAAAATGAAAAACAAACAACACACAGGCACCACTTTTCATTACAAATCTGCGAAAATTTAGCATATTTTCGTAATTTTTCTTGGTTTTTTTTTTTTCTTTTATTGGCAGGTCTGGGTTTTATAAAAAAAGTTTTTTTCCCCTTTTTATTTTTGGGTTTTCTTTTAAAAAAAAACAACACTGTTTTGTTTTCTTTTTTTTTAAATCCAAAATTTTTTTTTTTTTGTTTTGTTTCCCGTGAGGGGGGAGGTTTTAAAAAAGTTTTAGGGAAATCAATCTTTTACCTACAATAAAGGGCCCTTTCCAAATTTGGGCTTTTCACAACACACACACACCCACAAAACACCCACTGGCCCTGCAGCATGAAAAGCACATGCACACAACCTACAATAACACAGCTTTACACAGAGATTTTGGTTTGCAAATGCCTGACTTTTCTTGACTTTCCCTTTTAAATCCCCCAGGTTTTTCTACTTTTTTTAAAGGGAAAATGGGGATGGGGCTTTTTTAAAAAACCCTATAGGTGGGTTCGGCTGTTGTAATGATCAAAATCAATGCATTTGTTGATGTGTACTTTTTTTCCCCCTACATTTTTTGGAAAGGGTTTTATTATTTACTGGTTTTTCCCAAAAAACAATAATTTTAAAAATTTTTTTTAACTTTTTGTTTTTCATTGTTTTTTTGTTGTTTTTTTTTGTTTTGATCCCCTTTTTCCCTTTTTAATTGCCAACATGCACAAAAGAATTTTGAATTATGTTGTTGTGTTTGTCATGGGGGTGATAAAAATGACTGTGTGGAAGTTAATTCAAAGGCCTTTCGGAGCAAGGGGAAAAAAACATACATAAAAAACAAAACAATAAAAAACCCTTTGTATCGTCCCGGTTTTTACTGTTAAAAAAACCCCCGCGGGAATAAATGTAAATTTAAAATACAAAAAGGTGGTGGTCTATTTTCAATTTAAAAAAAGTACCGCTTCAAATGTCTAGTTTTTTTTTGGGAAAAAATGGCTGGAAACGACTGACTTCAATTTTCCCTTTTTTCATTTCCGTGTTAAGATTCCAAAAGAACTGCTTACCTGAAAGGTTTTCGCTGTCACCTCGCGTCGCCAATTTTGTTCACCCGTGCGTTTCCACTCATTTAGAAAAGGACCCCAAGAATATGACGTAAAGGGGCCCGTGACAGTCAAAAATGGTTTATTGCGGGAAAACCCCCGATGTGCCGGGAGAGACGGGTTTTTCAAGAAAAAAACTGTTTTCATGGAGGGAAGAAAGTCCCCCTAATGATTGGTAAGTGTTTGTTTACATCTTTTTTACTCCCGGGTTTCCCTTTTTACGGCGATCGAAGCTCTCTGCTTGCTTTTTAAAAAACCTTAATTTTTTATTTTTCAAATTTTTTTAAACCCAAAATTTTGGGCTTTTTCTTCACCACCAAACAGTCGATCGAAAAAAACCCTGCCCTTTTTGTCGTTTTGGAAAAAATCCCTGGGGGCTTTTTTTCCCTTTTCCCCTTCTCATTTCCCGAGCCTTTTTTCTCTAACTTTTTTCACTTCCATTTCACCCTTTTTTTTAAAAAGGCCAAAACCCGGGCTGCCTTTTTAAAGAAAAACCCCCCCCCCTCACCCGCCCTTCTTAGATGGCTTCAATTTAAAAAGCATCTTTTAAACTCCCAATTTTTTACCAATCCCGCTCGTGCAACTTTTTTGACGTTTGGCTCCGATTTTTTTATAAACCGCCAAAGTTTGTGCTTTAAAACATTAAAAAACCCTCTTTTTTTTAGGGGTGATGGGTTTGTGTTGGGGTAGGTTATTACAGCGTTTTTTTTGGTGATGGCAAAGGACTTTGTGTTTGGGAAAAAAAACCCTTCTTTAAACGAACGCTTTGGAATCGGAAAAAGATATAGGTGAAAATGATCGTTTTGAGTCTTGCTTGCAGTGCAGGGAGGGCCAGGCCGTGACCCCGTATGTAAAAATATGCTAAAGAGAGCCCAAAACTGCTTCTCACCAAATTTTTGTGCCTTTAGACCGCCGTAGAAAAAGGGGGGGGACTATAGCGGAAAGTTTGTTCTGCTTTTTGTAATTGTCCCTCTTTGCCGAACTTTGACCTTTTGTGGCTTTAATTTCATGTACCCCTTTTTTTTTGAATTGAAAGTTTTTGTAGTGAAAAATTCATGCAAAGGTTCTTGGCCGTTTTAAGAGTTTTTAAAAATAACCCCCTTTTTAACTTTTAAAAAAGCGACGTTTTCTCTCCAAAAATGTAACGTGTTTTTATGTGGTTTGGGGTGCCCCAAATTTTGGGCTGAAAGTGCTTCTACCTTTTCCTTTTTATTTGGGCCCCTTCCCCTATCTTTTCTCTTCCCCTCTTCCTCTTCCTCTCTCTCTCTTCTTCTTCTCTCTCTCTCTCTCTTTCTTTTTCTCCCCTCCTCCCTACGATCGCACACGCGCCCAGCGGCGTACTTTTACACACGGGGGATTCACGCCACAACCCCCCCCACACACACACACACCACACAAACACACACACACACACTCCACCCCCACCAAACCCCGACACCCCCACCACACCAGGGCACCCACACACACACACACACACACACACACACCCCACACACAAAACCCCCACACACACACACACTTTTCTCTCTTCTTCCCCTCTCTCTCTCTCTATCTCTCCCCCTTTTCCTCTCTCTCTCTCCCTCCCCTCTCCATTCCCCACACCAACACAAAGCGCATGCGCGCGGATTCGCAAAAGCGGCCCATCTCTTGTTTTGTGTGTTTGTGTGTTTTGGGTTTTGGTGTGTTTTTTGGGGTATTGTGTGGTTTTGTGTGTATCTGTGGGGTGTGTATCTGTGTGTGTGTGTGTATCTGTGTGTGTGGATCTGTTGTGGGGTGTGGTGTGTGTGTGTGTTTTTAAAATAAAAGGAAAAAGGGAAAAAGGGTCCCATAACCAAAAAGGTTTTTAGGGGGGGGGGAAACGTCCCAAAACCCACTTTTTCTTTGGGCCAGCATATTGAGGGGGCGCCCCCTTCCTCTCCCTCGCTGCTTTACCTTTCCCCGACCCTAAAGAGGACAGGAAACCCCTTTACAGGGGGAACTGGGGGAATGTATGAAGCCAAAAGGGGCGCAAACGTTCACCCATCCAACTGGGAACCCCGCCGACGCTGCTTAACTTGGGTGGGGGGAAAACGAGTTTCTCCGACCACTGGCTATCCCGCCCCCGTTTTAAAATAAGTAAACTAAAAACCCTTGGGTTTTCTCCCGGGGTTTTTACTTTCAATTTATTGTCAGTTTTTTGTTTTTTTTAAAAAAAACCCAACCCCAAACCCTATAATATGTATTTTTTTTGGGGAGAAAGAAAGAAAAAAAAAAAAAAAGGGGGGAAGGGGGAGGGGGAAGAGGGGGAAGAAGACAGACCCGCAAAACAGACACAAGAGAGACAGACAAAGAGAGTTTGGGGGGGGGGGGGGGGGGGGATATGTCCCAAAAGGCGATGGCAAAGCTTTGTTTAAATTTGATCTATACTAAAGGGTTTTTGGGAAAGGGGTGGGGGGGGGGTTAAAAATGTGTCACAAATTTTTGGGTCAGCGTTTTTGGGACATGAAAGATTCAAGGCCAGCTGGGGGTTTTTATTTAAAATGACAAATAAAAACCCCGGGCCCTTTGGGCCCTTTACCTTGTCCCCCAAGTAGTTGACCTTTTGGGGTTTCTAAAAAACATTTTGCAAACCCTTCTTCTGGTTGTGTGTGTGTGTGTGTGCCGTGAGAAAAAAGAGACAGTGGTTTCCCTGCATTCGGCAATTGGGGGTTTAAACAAATTAGTTTTGTTTTTTTGAAAAGAAAAATTTTTTAAAAGAATTTTGTTTCCCGATAGGCAGCCTATTTTAAAAAAAAAGACAGGAAATTAGCAAAACCCAAAAACCCGGCCCCTTTTTTGATTAGATTCATTGTCCCTGATTGCCTTTGTACAGCTGCTGCAGGTTAAGCTTATGTTGATTTTGCAACGCATGGGAAAAGAAGGTTTTCCCGGTTTAGTGCAGTTTAAAGATTCTCCCCTTTTTTTAACATTTTTTAGTTCGTTCACAAAGATTTTTATCTTGCATGATTCAGCTCATTGCATTCGTTAGCCATTTGGAAATTTTCCCCAAACCAAAAAAAATTATTGACATTTTGATTTAACCCCCTTGAAAATTTTTAAACGCTCAGCATTCTACCCCTTTCCCCAAAAAAAAATATGTATCATTGGGGGGCGTTTTGGGAAATTTTTTCCTACAAACTGTACAGGGGCCCACTGTTTCCAAATCTTTTAAATTCAGTCACTTGGGGAAATTCCCCCTTCCAAATATTTATATATACAAATATCTATAATTTTACAGGGAAAAAAAACCCTTTATTGAGAATTTTGCTTTTAAAAAAAGTTGTCTGTTAGTTTAAATCAGTGGGTCCCCTTTCCCCCCAAAAAAATTTATAAAACGTCACATATTTCAGTGAAAAATCTCTTATTGGGGAATTTTTTTCCACACATCTTTCATTAAATGATCCAAAACCCTTCAAAAATCGCCTGGGTTTAATTTTGGGAAATCCACCCCTGAAACATTTTTTATTTATTTATTGATTCAGTGTTGAAATCATTGCATTTTCTCCCTTTGGGGAAAAATAGTAGCCGCCCTTTTTATTTAGGATTCGCCTTTATTTTTTTTGTGTCCCCTTTGGGAAATTTCCCATTTAATCCGATTTTTTGGGGTTACAAGATTGGGAAAAGTATATTTTTTTTTGGGGATTCGGGAAAGTTTTCAAAAAAAGCCAGGGAAATGATTGTTTTTTGTAGGGTTTTTTACGAATTGGATACCCAATTTTTGTTCACAAGGAAACGATTAAAAAAATTTTGACGGTTATCTTGCTAACAAAAGGGATTTGAGTTTGCCTGATATTACAAGAGTAACAGAAATTTGATTTGTTTTGTGGGGGCTGAACATCTCAAAAATAAACAATTTAAAAACCCCAAATTTAATTTTGAAACACAAAAAGAAAACGACAACAAAAAAACCCAAACCCCCCTTTATTCTTTGAATACTTTGACCCTTCCTTTTTGAAGCTATCTAATTTTTTTACCCCAAAGGGAAATTTAAAAAACAAAAAGGGGGCAGTTGAAAATCTTTCAACTTTCAAATATTCAAAGTTGCAGAGGGGGAAAAAAGAGGGAGATCGCCTTGTGGTATGGGTTCAATCTTCCAAACACATATTCGAGATTTTTCCCCTGGAGTGACCATCTGTAACAACTCCACCTAAAGTTGCACAGATGAGACTATAACTGTATAAGTCGAGGTCCGGTATACAAACACACGCAGAACATCTTGTGTACATGTTAAAATCTGTTCCGCTTTTCAGAAGAGTGGGCCATTTCATAGTGGAAGGAACAATGAACCATTTTTCATTTTCATACCACTTTTAGTCACGGCAAATTTCTCTGCATGAAATTCTAGCTGCTCTCCCCAAGGAGAATGCATTGCCACAAGAGCAGCGCCACCCTTTTTTTTTTTTCCTGTCTACAACTGTAATTGTATTATTTTTTTCCTGTCTGCAACTATACTTGTTTCCCTATCAGAATGGCTTTTTTTTCTACAGAATTTTGCCAGGGACAACACTCTTGTTGCTATGGGCTCTCTTTATGTGTGCATAATAATTTTATGTAACAGAAGAGCTCAGTTTATGGTCTCATCTGAAAGACTAGCACCCAGACCACCACTCATGGTCTAATGGATGCGGGAAAAGTTTTGGGCCCAAAAGGGGATCAAACCACCGCACACTTCCGACCCAGACTTTTTGTTTTCTAGGCAGGCGCGTTATCACTAGACCATGTCTGCAGTCTTGTTAATGCTAGTGCTACACCATTAATGACAAAGTATCCTCGACATTGAAAAAGATCTTGATTTCACTCAAGTCATAATAATAATTTATTTTTTTTACATTTTGAAATAGTCTTTACCTCCTGACTTTTTCCTCGACTCTCCAGAGGCCATCATGGCCTGGATTCTGCATGCTGTATGTCACAGGCAGGTTGTGAATCTGGTGGCAGCCATCTCACTCCAGCTTACAGGGTCACATCTTGGTTTCCTGTCAGAAGTGAAAAATACTTTAGGCAATAGAAAAGCAAAGATTCCCACTTCAGTACTCCTTAGCCTAGGAATGTGATCTCATAACTTCATAGTTGTACAATGGAAAAACTTTAAATCTCAAAAGAGAAAAAAATACTTTAGGAATTGTGTGAAAGGTTTCATCTCTTTAATGATAAACCATCACAGAACAAGATTCACTCAAAACAATGAAATGATAAACCAAAATGACTGAACTATTTTTTTGTTTATCAACTTTGTATGATTCACAGCATTCACTTTGCTCCATTGTAACCTGTTGACTAGAACACTGGTAACCCAATGTTACTGTGCAAACATTCCAAAATACCATGGGGGCACTTTTATAGCATTACTGATGAGCCCTTAAAAAAGCAAATGGACTTTTTTTTAATTTACCAAGCTCAAACACATTCATCATTGTTGGTTTTACTGACATGTATGCATGTATTTTCTATGCTGTCATATCTTTAATGCATACTTCAGCAAGATGTGCATTTGTTTTCATTGTGTGCTGACGAAAACTGCCTTGCAGAAGAAAAAATCAGAAAAGGGCTGAATGGTTACTTGTGTCACTTTGTACTTAAACGAACAAACCAGTTTGGATGCACAGCCATCGAGTTTTGTTTTGTTTTGTTTTTTGTTTGAATCTAGCACAAACCCAAATTATTTGGTTCAAAACAATCACTGATCAATGTTTTACGTTTGATACGATTTCTCAGTTCTCACGCGTCAAATCTGTAACCGAAAGTTCATAAATGTGTTCACGCAGTCGAAAAGGTAGGTAGGCCTAATACTTTGGAACTTGAAAAAGCTTACTTAATAATACACATTGTGGCAAGATGGTACGCGAGCGAGCAATGAGATGATAAGTTTACAACTTAGCGGTATTCAAAAATCAATGAAGACTCTTACCTGATAACCAATATTCAAAGACCGACAGCTCAGGCACAGCATGGCATTTACTTTAGGAAATCAAAAGCAAAGACCTCGCGATGTTACTAGTCTCTGCTGAAAACTGAATTTGTGCTCATTTAATTTGACACTGCCCATGTCGCGCACGTGCATGGGGAAACTCCGTTTGTCAAATTCTGAGTAAAACTAGGCCTAGGCCTATTTTGACCAATCAGTGACAAGTGCTGACGTCTGCCACTGTTTTACAGACTATTTACAACGCAGCTTTGAGCGAGGCTTTTACCTTCAGCAATTTCAGTTATACAAAATTTGGGGGCGCTAACATTTTTCCACCTTCACTCATGTTTTCTCTTTTTCTTGTGTGTGTGTGTGTGTGTGTGTGTGTGTGTGTGTGTGTGTGTGTGTGTTTTGTGTTGTGTACGATGTTATATCTATACATAGCACTGGATCTCAATCTCTGCTGCTCCCCTTGCCGGCATATAGCCTAAACGCCAAGTAGCCTATGGGGAGGGAAGGGGTGTGTGTAGCCTCAGTCAATCCTTTGACTACAATTGCCAATCCATTTTGAGCCCTAGGCCTAATTATTTCTATCAAGGATAATGGAATAAGCATTCGTGTGCATTTTTATGTCCAGTCCCCGTGTGTATGCAGTTTTGTAAATGTTGTCATCCGTTCCCACCCCCACACAACGGCCTACTCGTTCGAAAAGCAGAACGGGTTTTAACGTGTGGGCAAGATGTTCTGGTTCACTTTCATTTTAGGTCTCTTCAGGGGTGATGGGAGGGGGATCTGGGAGTTGGGTAGGGGGTTAATTTACTAAATCTACAATAAACAAGTAAGACAAGAAGGAGGAGGAGATGAATGGAAATCTTACTCTGGCTTCTCCCTCAATTCCTTGAGGATTTGGTGACCAGCGACGTAGAAATGCACTGAATTTTTCAGGCAGTGTGTCGTGGTACAATTGAACACAGAGGAGTCCAGCCCTCTTCAAGCAGCCGGATCCATGCTAAATAGCCTATGTTCATGTCACCTATCCCACCGGGCATAACAGGCCTACACTTCTACCAATGTTGGTTGGGGGGGTTAACAATGGTACAAGATGTTTTACAGACGTTTGCACACAGGACCTCGGTTTTAAGTCTTATCCACAACACTTGTAGGGAATCAGAGCAGAAGCCAGAGTTAACTTAGGGGGGAAAATCCCCTAGAACAGCAGATATCGGAATCCCCGCCCTCAATTACCGTCACATTACAAATTCGCCACTCTAACCACTAGGCCTAGCTTATATCGCCCCCTATTCTTCACCCATCATGATATCATTTAGGCCTATTCTATTTCTTTTAACTTACGTTTGTCTTTATCTATCCAGATTGCAACAAAATTGTATAAATCTGTTTTGGGGGGGAAATATAAGTTTTTATTTTAAACATATGACGATACTGAATCATTTTGAAAAGAATAACATAGCAATGACATAGAAATCGACAGTAACTGGACCAAAACAAAAATTTCAAGAATTTTTAAAAAAACAAAGACAGTAACTGGACAACAATAATTACCTGCCGAGACACCAGACTTCGGAGCAAATCTGTAATTAATGACTGGTCAAGGCACACATTCTCCCCCATTTACATTGAATAGTAGTCACTGTCAGGCTGTCCTTTGGGTGAGAAGAGTTTACTAAAGCTCTCTCTCTCTCTCTCTCTCTCTCTCTCATCGTGTACTGTTTTGAGAATTATATATTAAGTATTATCTCTGAACCACTCACTCTCTCTCTCTCTCTCTCCCTCCCCCCCCCCCCCCCCCCCCTCTCTCTCTCTCTCTCCTCCTTTATTGTTTTGCTTTTAGTTATAGTTGTTGTGTATCCTGATGAAGTATGTATACTTCATATTTTCAATATTTTATTGGGCTTGTCGACTGTACTTGAGTTCTTGTGAATGTCTTATTTCAATATCTTATTGTTACGTGTAACAACTATGTGTAACATTTTACAATGTGTAGATGTTCATTTTTATGACTTTGTAAGTTTGGCTTTTTTTGGTTTTTGTCTTTTTCTTTCTCTTTTTTGTTTTTTGTTTTTATTTTGTTTGTTTGTTTGTTTTTGTTTTTCTTTTTTTGTCCTTGTTTTGGTTTTGGTTTTCTTGTGTGTGTGTTTTGTTGTTGGTGGTGGTTTTTTTTCCTTTTGTTTTGTTTTGGGGGTTTTCTTTTATTTGTTTAATTGTTTTTTAAGGGGTTTTTCCTTTGTTTCTACGGTGTGAGAGTATGAGTATTGGGTTTATTATTAAGATGTATCCTTACGGGCGGCGACTGGATTAAAGAGGCACATGAGTGCTTATTCATTATCCTCGAAATAAAAGAATTTGTCATTCTCTCTCTCTCTCTCTCTCTCTCTCTCTCGAGTGGCTTCCCTTGCTTGGCTACCAGCAGGAAGGAATTTTGAAAAGCAGTGAGTAATCTTGGCGTTATTTTGTATCAAAGACGTTCAATATGCCAGTGACAGGATTGCCTTCGCGCTTAGAGTGTGTTCTGAACACCTTTTTGCAGGAAATGTATCTAACGTCATTCAAGATAGACAGTAGGGACGATCAAACTGTTATTGTGTTGCGACTGACACCAACTGGCCAACCCGTTGCACACACTCCAACTGACAGTGCAGTGTATCGTAGGAAGAGTCCAGCGCAAGTTGCCAGGGACAAAAGGAGGGCGGAGGTGCACAGGACATTGAGGACAGAGGAAGGAATGCAGGCAAGTTTATCTTCACCTCCCTCAGGCCTCTTTCTCCCTACGCCACCCAGTCTGTACTATACAACACAGAATGCCACTGCACATGACACTTTCTATGCCACTGACACATACAACACGGCTCCATGTGTGGCGGAATGTGCACGTGCAGCACAGCAGGCCAGCCAGTCCCGTGATACAGTGCATGAGGCGGAGAATTCCTTGCTAGTGAAAACACAGCACATGGATGTGCGTGTGAATGATGGTGATGATGGAGAGAAGGGTGATGACTGGAGTGAACAAACAGAAGATTTCGCTGATGAGACACTGGCAATGTCACAGACACCGACAGAACACACAGCAGATGAAGCTTTGGCAGAAGAAAACGAGACAGTGACAGGGAGAGGTTGTGATGTGGAAGATACGTCGTCAGTCAGCAAGTCAAAGCAAACCAACCAACTGTCTAGTGACCATTGCAGACAAGCCATTGAGTGTATTGAAAAGATGCAAAGGGACATGCGTAGAATGAACACCAGCTTTAGTTCAAGAGAAGACAGACTCAGTCCGGCAAATGGCCAACATGGAAACCTGTCTACACCACCCGGCAAACAGCAGACATCGTGGCCACACCGATAGAGACACGACTGTGACCACCTTCACCTTCCTCTTCAGGCAGTGATGACAGTGACAGTCGATGTTATTGTTGTAATATGACTATGAACATTACCGCGATCGGACTTCCATTCGCGAAGATCCTGTGAATGTAAATTGTTCCTTGTGTATGTAATTATCGGACCTTTCGATCCCCTTCCCCCATGTGAATGGGCCCAAAGCCTAACACATTAAATTATTTGTCATTGTCATTGTCATTGTCATTGTCTCTCTCTCTCTCTCTCTCTCTCTCATCAAAATAACGTTATGTTTGCTTGGAATCATTAGTTGTGATTAATGATAGTCCCTTCTCATGGCAAGGGCCGAATTTTTTTGTTAAAGTATGTCAATATTTATCTGTTACCCTTGGGAAAAAAGATGATCAATCAATCAATTGATTAATCAATCTCTGGGGTGAGGGTGTAGCCATGAGAGTAGTGGCACGCATTAAACAAAAAATCCTGTGTGCATGTGTATTTGTTTTCCTATGAGTGGCATTTTTATACACAATTTTGTCAAGGACAAATCTCTTGTTGCAATGTGTGCTCAATATGTGTTACACACGGGACCTCGGTTTATTATCTCAACTGAAAGACTTACACCCAGACCACCACTGAAGTCTAGTGGATATGGAAAGTTTGGGCTCAAACGAGGATCAAAATGCACTTCCTTATTTTCGAGGCAGATGCGTCCACTGATCCATTGTATTATGTCAGAATGAATATTTGATCATATAGTATTAATTTGATATGGGAGTATGTGCAAGATGTACATGCAGAAGTATATATCACATTTCAGAAATCGTATTCAATTTTAATCCACCCCCCCCCCTCTCTCTCTGGTATATCTATATATTTCTTTTTTGATTTGCTTTGCTTTTTTAATCTATCTTTCTAACTTTCAAAATCATTTTATGGTTTACACCCTGCTTCAACAGCATACTTGTATTTGTGCACTTGATGGTTGCTGTTATTAATCTGTGTTGGCTGAGAAGAGCAAATATAACTGCAATGACGCCTGCATTAGCTTACACCCCCCATGGGAACCAGAGCTGAAATTTAAAAACTGTTTCAAACTGAAAGTGAGGTGAGAAGATAGGTCAAGTCTTCAACATCCGATTACAATGCGCTTTTCTCTGAATGTTTTGATCACAATTTGATTGAATTAATTCTGGTTCTGAGTGGAACAGGAGAAACTTTTTTTTTAAAAACACGAACAAATACAGGTGGAAATCTAACTACTGACAGCATAATTCCACCAAACAGCAGAACTATCTCATGCCTGGTACATGGACAAATGGTGTCCCTTTATTCTCCCAGACACAGGTAATATTCAATCATCTGATGAAGAACTTTATTCCAAGGGAGGTTAAAGGGTGATAAAAGAGGAGATGGGTTTATTTGCCATGTTTCTGTTTACTTTTAATTAATCAAGGTATGTTGTAGTAGCTGCAGCAGCAGTAGAAGTAGCTGAAGAATCGGTAGCAGAAATATGATTGCTAAAGTAACAGCAGTAGCCGTAGCAGTGACAGAAGCAGCAGTAGTTGTGGTCATGGCAGAAGTAGTACCAGTAATAGCTTTAGTTACCACAGTAGTAGTAGCAAGTTCATTCTATGTATTTCAGATCCACATATGTGATGTTAAGCAATGACAGAGGTGATAACTGTATGTGCTGGGAGATAAAAAACTGATTTTGAATGCTTACCCACACACACACACACACACACACACACACACACACATACGCACGCATGCGCGCACGAACACACACACACACAGAGAAATCAAATCAGATCAGATCAAATTCTTTTATTCTGAGGATAATGAATGAGCACTGGTGTGCTTTTTTACATCCAGTTCCTGCTTTATTAGAGATTACAATCATGATAAAAAACAAACAACAACAAAAATACAGAGAGAGAGAGACAGAGACAGAGACTGAGAAAGAGAGTGAGAGCAAGATTAATATCCATATCCAACTTAAACCTTTTCACCAAACTTTTAAACATTTAATACCAGTTTACAACTGACATAATGTAACTTTACCATGAAAATAACACAGAGAAAAGTCCGCATGATCACAAGATGAACTGTCAACAGAAAACTACCTTCAGCTCAAGGAATTAGTCAAAGCATTCAATGGCACACAGTACAGCATTTTTCTTCTCTAAAATGTACGAAAATAAAGAACTTCCAAGAAAAAAAAATTCATCTGAAAGACAAGTGAAAAATCATGCTACAACAGGTCAGATCCTTACTACTTGCTGACATGATGGGAGTAGGTCTGTAAAATGAGGCTCAAGACAGGCCACAACTGCCTAAACTATGTATCATGTACATGAAACTCCACATGGGCCACACAGAGAAGTGCCCTTGTGAGACTGGCAACCGGACAAACGAACATGTGCTGCTGCCCTGCCTGCTACATGAGGCACCACTGAAAAAGGATCTGGCCTGACCCCATCCCAGTGGCAAAGAAGCTCTATGGAGACTGAGAGGACCTGCAGCATACAGCTGTCTTTGTACAGAAACTATCCATCTGATGAACGTTTTAAAAAGTCTGTCTTGAACTATATATACATTTTTGAGAGGGAAAAAGTCACTCACTCTCATCTGTGATTTTCTCTGAGAATTCTGAAGGTGTCATACTTTCACCTTCAGGTAAGATCAATGCCTTCAAAACTGGCAGTGTTTGTTCTTTTAGTGAAGATAAGAATCTGCATTAGCAGAAGAGAAACACCAATGAGAAAAGAACAGGATGAGGACATGAAAAGAAAGATAAAGAAATCCAATGAAAACAGCAGACCATTATAACATTGGAAATTTGAAGGTAGATACATCTCTTACATTAACACACATAATAGTTATCTTACTTTGCAGAATACTTTGTTACCACAGATACTTGATCAAAACCAACTTGATCCACATGTATACTGAGACTTCTGTGTGGTTCATGTTTATGGGGGCAAGAACACAGTTAAGAGTAAAAGAGAAACATACACAAAGACACTTGGAATCATATTCAGGCACAATAAACTGTACCACATCTCAGTAAAATATACTCAAACAAAAAAATACTTCACAGAATGCAGGGGGTAAACCCTAAAGTTTCCAAAGAACAGATTTTCAAAAATATAAACAATGCCAGATTCAAAGTAATAAAGAACATGGGACTATTTTCTGAGATACGTGTTTACAGTTTTATTCATTTTGAAAGGAGAGATTCTTACATGTTCACGTAAATCCAGCAGAAGAACTACATGACTTCAGTAGGTAAAACAAGAAAAAGTGTTGGACATTTCATTCAATGTTAGACTTTGAAGCTGATCCAGATAAATTATTGCTCTTCTGAACACAAACGCAATTGTGATTCCACACAATTTTTGCTGCTTTTAATTAGTTCTGATGTAAATCAAACTCATCAATCTACTCTGATTGTTTGTGAAAAAAATGAAGAAAATATGTGTATCTGTGCTTTACTCAGCATGTTGTGCACATACATGTGTGCTCTCTCTCTCCCACACACACACACAAACACATGCATGCAAGCACATACTCATACATACAATTGAACTCTTTTTCTTACCCTTTCTCAGTATGCAACAGCGTGAAACACTTGGCTAGAAATCCATGCGTGTCAGGATTGCCTCTATTAAGTGTATTTTTGCTTGGTTGGGGTTAATTTTGGGCAGTACAGCTTCCACACATCCCAGCTTCTGATGAGTTTAAGTTTTGCTTTGTAGAATGTTGTTCCTTTCATTCCTATTTGTGCAGATATGTTTACATAGTTTGCTTGACTTGAGCTGTCACTGCACGTGGGAGTGAAAGATTCGCTCTGCTGATGCACCAACTCACATGCATGAGAGCAGATCCTCATGTTCTGGCCAACTTAAAAGCAATCAATTTTGTAGGTAACAATTTTCGCTATTGTGGACACCCAAAAGGGACTTATTGAAAAACATACGATTATGCTAAAAACAAGTACCAGAAATTTAACTTGGAATTCTGCATACCAAATCAAAAACACAAAAACAACCCATAACCATTTATCACAGTAACATGGATTTAGCAATTGGGGTGAAAACTGAAAATACGGCAGTCTTAAGCAACCGTAATAAAGATAAATATGATCTACCCAACAATCATCACGTATACAGCATTAAGCATATCTCTAGAGTGGAAAAAAAATTCATAAGATGAGGAACTGTAGCAATTAAACTTGCCATATCACGAGGTATCTCATAATACCATGAAGACACTGGTTTCTGCCTAACAAGTCACAATTCTGAAAGTAAAATCTTGTTGCCTATTAGGAAAGTCCTGTTCAAAACCTACAATTTTAAATGAGGCAGCAGCTCATGTATTAGTCATTGAGCGCATGCTTTTGTGCACTGTGTGAGAGAGAGAGAGAGAGAGAGAGAGAGAGAGAGAGAGAGAGAGAGAGAGAGAGAGAGAGAGAATATATGTGTGTGTGTGTTTGCGAGGAGAGAGAGAGAGAGAGAGAGAGAGAGAATGTGTGTGTGAGTGTGTGTGTGTGTGTGTGTGTGTGTGTGTGTGTGTGTGTGTACAAGTATGCAAACGCACATTGATAAGATGCTTCGTATTTGCTATCTTCACCCCCCAAAAAAAAATTGTTAAAAATATTGGCAGCATAATGTCACATTGCATAGCCTTGGAAAACTTTGCATATTATTGATAAACAAAATTAAAAATACTTTAAAAAATCCTAAGACAAAACAACAAGTTCTGGTTACCTAACTGATCAGCTGATAGCAATACCTAGTGATTGTCTTTATGGTTATTAAACATGATGTAACCAAACAAGTTTTGGAGAGTGATCTTGAGAAAAATAAAAGATAGGAAAACAGTCGCATCACAGAAATTGTAACAAGGGAAACAAGCAGCACTTTTGCAACAAAATAAGTTTAGTTGTGTCCCTTCTTCCAGGGTGTTTTTTTTTTTTACACACACACACACACACACACACACACACACACACACACACAGTTGTGGGTTCAAATCCCATGAACCTTGGGGATTTTTCAGACACCAGCTGGCTCCTACCTACAGTGAGTTTTCTAGAAGCTAATTGGGGAGATGGGGACAACACAGTTGAGCTTCATCCACCTTATGGATGGAATTTTGAGAGTATTGTCCCAGTTACCTGACCAACACTGCAGGTGCTTGCACCTCTCAGGCCTGGTTGATGCCAAGCTATATCATAATAGGAAGCATAGAGTACAGCCATCAAGTAGTTTCAAAGCAGTGCACTTCCACAACAGCATCATTACATCAATGATGAATTGATCATCATGCAATACAAGAAAATTGTCTCTTATTCAGTGGCCCCAGTTGCTCTGGTCTTATAGTGACCTTAATTTTGGTTTCCCTGTACACTACTATGTCTGTGGTGAGTTTGTGTATGGAGGTTTATGAGAGAAGGGTGTAGTGCTGGTTGCCACCACAGGTAGGTGTCTCACTCAGTCTGGCTCCGCAACTGAGCTATTACTGTTACCAGTAGGGGTCTTAGAAGGGGGGGTGTCTTTGTATGTTAGCTCAGAACAGGCAGCACTGAAAACCATCAAGGTGACCCAGCAGCAGTGCATGACCTCTCATGCTGGTGGCCCCATGCAGCCTCACCCTCACATTGATAGGCTCCCTTTTGACTTATTAGACTGAGGATGCGACATAACAAATCTGGGTATGCCTAAGGCAGAGAGACTGAAATAAGCGGTTGAGAACAGCAGAATGGGAGCGTCACAGAAAATAAAGCAACCAAAAAAAACCCCTTTTTTTAAATTGATAAATGAAATAACCATGAAAATCTTGTGGGAAAAAAAATCAGTCTGAGCAGGAAATATCTGGTGTTTATCTAGAAAAATGGTACCAACTCAAAGAGTACTAAGTGCATATCATGACACTTCAAAAACATTTTACTTCTTACAGTTCACAGGAAATCAAATAATGAATAGAAACCAGAATCAGTTTCAGCTATCTATGCCCTTTAAAAAAACAACAACAAAGCAAGAGACATCACTATTCATCAAATTTCTGAGAATTCATCTTCACCCCCCTCCCCACACACACAGAAGCATGTGCATAAGTGCACATGTGCAAGTGTGAACACACACACACACATACACACACACAATCATCATCATCATCATCTTCTTCTTTTTCATCTTTATAGTCGTTATAGAATATGTAAGAAATGTAAACACTAAACTTTGAGATGAAAAAGCAAAAGATAAAAAAAATTTGAGATGCATTGTAAGTTCTACAAGGGTTCAAAATATATGAATCCACAATATGCAAGTAATTGTCCCATCACAAATTGAAAATGTAAAGGTATTCAACTGCACTCAATCATCTCACAAAATGAAACAGACAAGATTTTTAAAAAAAAGACTGATATGTTTAGATTTTCTTATCATAACAAATTTTCAGCAAAACTTCAGTTGTTACTTCTTTATTTAATATGCAGATTGTTCAACAGTCTTTGAGCAGTGTGTATAGATAGATCACTTAAAATAACTGCCTTTTATTCCGCATTTTCAGCTATACTTTTAAGCCATTTCAAAACCTTGTGCTTAAAATGAATGAAATATCACTTCGTTCCATGTTGTTTACAGCCCCACCAACCATGAAGGCCATATCAGGGCTGTCACCTTATCAATTTCAGCAACCCCAACCACACTCAACTCAAGTTCAACATCAACACCATCTAATCCCTTCAAATTAATATTTAACACCGTCAAGTTGAAAAAATATGACAAAGTGAAAATTAAAAGATCTATGATATGATACACCTTTCTCATAAGCAAAGTACAGTCAAGAGCTGACGCACATTTCTTCCTCTTTTTCACTGTTTGCTCAGACTGGACCCTGCGAGGCCCTGATGAATGCCATGCTGCACTGAATACATGCCAACAGCCGGAAGATTTTCTCAAATATCAGTACCTTGGAAGGCAAAGATAAAATAAGAACAAAATTCAAAAATAAAAACTCAAACATTTAAAGCAAAAGATTTAAGTTTTAAAAAGCAGAGAAGTAAATTTCTACTCTCATAAAGATCATTTAAAAAATGTTTTGTGCAAATCAGCAATATCAACAGGTCAAGTGAAAAAAGTTCACTTCTTTCTTAAAAGCATACAAAAGTGTTCAGACAATTTCAGATGAACAAAATCTACAGAGACTTAGTCAGCAGTAAAGTGTTTAGGATTTATATCAGGTTACCATAGCATAGAAAAAATTCAAATTGTAAGGCAGGTACAGAGATAAACACCTGATAATAAAAAGCATATCTAAGATATGGTGTATAAACCATTAGATAGTAATTTCATATGATCTCAATATGCCGAATTTTGTTCCCATAACAATCAAAATTCTTTGTGAACATATTTGTGTTAGTTACAATTTAGTACCACCAAAATGAAAATTAAAAAAACAAAGAAAAAATTAAATCCCGTTTGACGCTTGTCCCATGCAGCTAACTTCTAGGGTGTGCTGCTCTTTTTGCTGCCTCACGGGCACGGTTGATGGTCATGGAGCACTTTTCCCGTCGCATGATCTGGTTGGATTCAAAGTAGCCTTCATTTCTGGGCAACCCATGCGTACCATCAGCAAATGTAACCAGACCTGAAATTTGGAGGAAAAAATATAAAAAGAACATTATTATCAATTTCATTATCATTTTATCACTGTTTTTATTAGCACTATTATTACCATTACCATTATTTATTAGATTATTTTTAGCCAGCATAAATCAAAAAGGGAATCCAAAAGAGGCAACCTGCAAACAAGCAGTCAGGTACCCCTTATTTGATTTCACGCTCAATTTTAAATGTTGCGAGGTATTCAGTATTATTTTAAAGCCTCAATGAAGAAAAGCAATAGCCAATGACAGCCTTGTTTGTGCACAGGAACTCATCGAATGTATGCTATCACTGCGAAGGATACCTTCATACACTCAACAAAGTGCAGTTATTTGATCTCTCATCTCTGACACACTTCAACCTACAAAACCAAACCAGATGAACCAAAGTGTCACTTCAGAATAAATGCTATATCAAATCAACTTTACATGTTGTTGTAAAGGAAATGTACATCAGAACAGAGGCTGAATAGGTTCTACATATCACTGAAAAGATCTACATAACACTGAAAAGACAATGTGAATCAGAGTGGAGGCTATATAAAATCTGTATATCACTGCAAAACAATATATGTAAATCAGGTGGGATAGAACTACCATCCAGGAATTTGGAAAACTACCAAGGTGTCAAAGTCAAGTTAACTGGCTTCTTGTATTACTAGCCCGCTCATAGAAAATTTACAATGAAACAGAGTGTCTACATAAACTGTCACATCAAGAGGCATGTTTGATTTCTCTGTCTGATCCAAACTCACTGAATGAATTCAACCCTTAATCCTAACTTCGAATGTCAGAGAAAAATGCAAAGAAAGGCCAAGGAATTTTGAAGAGATGAGACTCATAATGATAAACAAAAAATTAAAGTACAAAACTTTTTAGACATACAGCAAAGAAAATGGGGGTGTGGTGTGTTGAATAAGGAATCTGAATTTGGGCTTATAAGTCTACTATTGTGATTGCAATGACCTATTCTGGCATTAAAAAGTGGAAGAACTACAAGATATCAGCAGAGGCCCTTTAGCACTGGGGAAGCACTTTATACAGAACATAAACTGATTGTCTAAATGCACTGCAAGAGTTACACTATCCTTCAACTTTTTAAAGAAAGTAGAACTAGTAGGAAGCGAACATTCCTGTTTCACTTATACATCATTTTAGCTATGAGCTTACCCATGCCCCAAATCTTTCCGTCTTTGAACTGTCCTTCAAACATCATGTGGTCAGCTCTCTGGAAGACACCCAGGCCATCAAACTTGCCCTGTTTGAACTCCCCCTCATATCTGAAACCACAGTGTGGGTCCTTCAGCCTACCTGTACTGTGCTAACTAATATCAAACCCTGTCGCACCAATATACCTTTCTGAGTTGTCACATGCATGGATGCCCATGCTTGCACATGCATGCACACACATATGCATGCACGCACACCCACGCATGCGCACACACATACACATGCGTACACATACACATACGCACACACATGCACGCGCACACTCACACACACATCCACACAACATGCAAAAAATTAATGAAAAGTTTTTATTACTTACATAACAGATCAATCTCTTCAGTACTCTATACATTTTATTGTTTAAACAACAAGGAATTCTATCATTCAGTCATCACTTAATCAGTCACATCTTCATGCACTTATCAGATAAACTTCATTGTCTTCTTTACATGTTGTCACTGATGATTTATTTTCATTCAGTTAATCAATCATCAATTTATCATATGTAGTTATTAAACCTGTTATCATCATTTAACATATGACTAATGCTACTCATTATTTATTGTGAAATCTGTTGCTGTAATCACTTTTCTTTCTTGATACCTTGGCTGCTTGAATAGTGGTATAACTCATCAGGAGATTTTCCCTAGGTTTGTGTCCTTTTTATTTGAAAAGTTATAAAAATGAAAAAAAGATCCATTGGTTTTGTATTTTAAAAAAAATTACTTTCCTTTCTTTGCATGTACTTCTATAGCTGTTTGTCCACTAACAAAACCCACAGGGTTTTTAACCAAAAATATGTACTATAACTATAAAAAAAAATCATGCATATATACATGTTACTTAATTCTTATTTCGTAAGCAGCCACAGAGTTATATCATCATAAAAAACTAACAAACTAAAGCCCAAGACACCATCAACAGTTTTTACCTTGACCCATCCTGAAAGGCCATGACCCCAAGTCCACTGTACAGTCCATTGTCAAACACACCCCAGTATTTGCTGCCGTCTGAGAAAACAATATGACCGTAACCATGGCGTTGACCTTGGTCGTTCCACTGTCCACTGTAGGTCGTTCCATCTGGGTACTTGTATTCAGCCATCTTGAGATCTGTGAGTCAATTCGGTGCATCTCTATAAACCACCATCATGCATTTCATAGCAGGTGATGCTTGTAGATTTTCTGCAGGTAAAATAATCTTCTCTTGACTGACTGACCTCTGTTAATATGATTATTATTGTGGCACTCTGTAAGGATGAAATAAAACAATAGTATGGGAAATAAATATCTGATGTTCCAAAACACAGTGAAAAGAGAGAGTGGAAGAGGGGGGAAAGGAAGGAGATGAGGAGAGAGAGAGAGAGAGGGGAGGGAGGAGAGAGAGAGAGAGAGAGAGAGAGAGAGAGAGAGAGAGAGAGAGAGAGAGAGAGAGAGAGAGAGAGAGAGAGAGAGAGAGAGAGAGAGAGAGAGAGAACACTGAAAAGTTTTATTGTACTTTGGCCTTGGGCCACTATACAAAACATGTTTGGGGCAGGGAGAAGGTAGACATCGTAGCAGAAAATATTTTTATCCATTTCACATGTCCATTTCTGCAAGCATACAGAATCACACTCAAGATCTTTTAGTTATCATCATCCCCATCATCATCTTCACCATCTACATAATCATCACCATTAGCATCTTCATTATATATAGCAGCAGCTGCAGTAAGTATATGAACATCACCCTCATTACTTTCATCCTCTACATCATCATGATCAACATCATCTTCTTCATTATCTACACTTCCATCATCTTTTTGAACCTGTATAATTATCATTGTCATGATAGTCATCTTCAATATCTACACCATGATCATGAGAGAGAGAGAGAGAGAGAGAGAGAGAGAGAGAGAGAGAGAGAGAGAGAGAGAGAGAGAGAGAGAGAGAGACAGGTGAGGATAAAACTACACTGCTATCTGTTGGCCCTTTGTGTATGATAATGTGTTCACTGTTCACATACATCAACATCTGCACATATGCACTAATACAGTCTAACAGTAACTAACACACATGCACACACACACACACACACACACACACACACACACACACACACACACACACACACACACACACACTAACAGTAACACACACACACTCTAACAGTAACACACACACACACACAATACACTAACAGTAACACACACACATACACTAACAGTAACACACACACACACACACACACTCTAACAGTAACACACACACACACACACACACACACACACACACACACACACACACACACACACACACACACACACACCTGTAGACTCACACACACACACACTACAACTGACAAAACCCAAACTTTCAGTCACACACAGGCATCTGCTTTTCTCCTTCATTTCTCCCTATTTGTCACTTTCTTCTAATATCAATACGACAATGGTGAACAGATGTTAAACTGAAAAACATACACACACACAGACACACACTTTTCATTACACATCTGTCTGAATTGAGCATATGTCGTACTGTCTTGGTCTTGATTTTTTCTTATATTGGCAGGTCTGGATTTTATAAAAAATGTTTTCCTCATTTTGATTTTTGTTCTCTTTAAGATAAAACAACACTGTTTTGTTTGCTTTTATAAGTCAATTTTCTTGATTTTTGTTTTGTTTCTGTGAGGGCAGGTTGAAAAAAAGTTGAGTAAACTCAATCTTTTACCTACAATAAAGACCATTTCAACTTTGACTTTTCACACACACACACACACACACACACACACACTGCGCATGCATGCATGAATGCACATGCACACAACCTGCACTAGATAACACAGCTTTACACAGAGATTCTGGTTTGCACATGCCTGACTTTACTTGACTTCTCCCTTAAGTCCCTCAGTAGTCTACTTTTCTATGGAAAGTGTGATGGGGCTTTTTAACACATATGCAGGTGGGTTCGGCTGTTGTAACTGATCATAATCAATGCATTTGTAGATGTGTACTTTTTTCTCCTGACATTTTAGAATGTTGTATGATTATTTACTGGTTTCCAAGAAACAATAATTGATTTCTTTTTAACTTTTGTTTTGCATTGATTTTGTTGTTGTTATTTGTTTGTTTTTGATCCCCTCATCCTTTGTAATTGCCAACATGCACAAAATGAATTTTGAATTATGTCTGTTGTGTGTGTCATGGCGTGATAAACTGACTGTGTGGAAGTTAATTCAAATGGTCTTACGGAGCAAGGAAACAAACATACATATAAACAAAACAATAAACACCCTTTGTATCGTCTGGTTGTGACTGTAAACAATCCCACGCGGAAGTAAGTGTACATAAAGTACAAAACAGGTGGTGGTCTATATCAACATAAACAACAGTACAGCTTCAACATGTCTAGATTCTGTTTTGAAATATGGCAGTGAAAGCGACTGACTTCAATTTCTTTCTTCATTTCCGTGTTAAGATTCCAAATGACACTGCTTACCTGAACGAGTTACAGCTGTCACCTCGCGTCGCCAATTCGTCTCACCTGTGCGTACCACGTCATGAGAATGGACCTCATAGAATCATGACGTACGCAGCAGTGCACAGTCAACATGGTTGATTGCGGGAACCCACGATGTGCCGAGGAGAGACGCTTCTTCAAGAAAGAACTGTTGTCATGGAGCAAGAAAGTCCCGCTAATGATTGGTAAGTGTTTCGTGACATCTTTTTCTACTCGGCATTTCA
>CM054136.1:42199152-42211652 GCA_028751875.1 Rapana venosa
ATTGTCCCTGATTGCCTAGTAGCAGCTGCTGCAGGTGAAGCTTATGTTGATGTTGCAACGCATGGCAGAAAGAAGGTTTGCCAGGTTTAGTGCAGTTAATGATTCATCTCTGTGTTTATTCATTTTGAGTTCTGTCTCACAAAGTATTTATATCTTGCATGATTCAGCTCATTAGCATTCAGTTAGCCATTTGGAATTCCACATCCAAAAATATTATTGACATTGTGATTCACCCCATTGAAATTTAATCGCTCAGCATTCTACCCCATCCCAAAAATCAATATGTAGTCATTGGGATCGTTGGAATGTTCTCCTACAAACTGTACAGGTCTACTGTTTCAAGTCATTGAAATTCAGTCACTTGGAATTCCACCTTCCAATATATTTATATATACAAATATCTAGTATTTGACAGGAATAAAAATCCTTCATTGAGAATTGTGCTTTTCAAAACAGTTGTCTGTTAGTCAACTCAGTCAGGGTCCTTCCTCCCAAAATATTTATATTCTGTCACATATTTCAGTGAAACTCTCTTATTGGGAATTTTCTCTCACACATCTTTCATTAAATGATCCAACTCGTTCAAAAATCGCCTGGTTCATTCGGAAGTCCACCTCTGAAGACATTTTTATTTATTTATTGATTCAGTGATTGAACTCATTGCATTTTCTCATTTGGAATACTAGTAGCAGACTTTGTATTGAGTGATTCAGCTTGATTATATTAGTGTCCCAGTGGAATTATCCGATTTAATCCGATTTAGGAGTTACAAGATTGAAGAGTATATATCTGCAGATTCGGGATGTTTTCAAAACAGCCATGTACATGATTGTTTCTGTAGGGTTTGTACGAATTGGATACCAATGTTGTTCACAAGGAATCGATTAAAAATTGTGACGGTTATCTTGCTAACAACGGGATTTGAGTTTGCCTGATATTACAAGAGATAACAGAAGTTTGATTTGTAGTGTCTGAACATCTCACAATAAACTATTAAACGCACATTGAATTTTGAAACACAAAGAAAGAAAACGACAACAACAACAAACCCCCTTCATTCTTTGAATACTTTGCACCCTTGCCTTTCTTAGAAGCTATCGTAATTTTTTTACCCAAGGAATTTAACACAGAAAGAATGTTGATCAAATATCGTTTTTGAATATTATAATCACACGATTAAATCAGAGAAGAATACTTTATGAATGTTGACATTCTCTTAGCTGTTATCAATCGCTCATCGTTATTTAACTGCGTTAAATATCACTATTTAAAGGAAAAAGTGGTTTGTTTAGAATCTGTCCCTGTTTATGGTTGGTATGAGTGCTCCCTGACACAAATTTCATTTTACAGTCAGTAGAATAAAAGTTGAAAAATCTTTAGTGGCGCCCCAACGGTCTACAAGACTACGGGATAAGTGAGGTGAGGAGGAGGAGGATAAAAGTTCTTGTATTTGTTGGAATTAAAACAATAATTACCTTTTTATACTTGTTACCGAAGATCTGTTCTCTGGTTTTGTTATTTGTCGCACACGACTATTTGTTGTAAACATTATCATTAGCACTTTTTTCTGCAGAGATCTGAAAGACTAGCCTAACAACATATGTTGCTAGGTTTTTGTTTGTTTGTTTGGTTTGGTTTGTTTTTGTGTGGAATTAATCAATACAGATTCTGAGATTGAGAGATCTTCGATCGTAATTAAATCTAGTTGCATAAATCACAAATGGCTGTGTGGATGAGAGATGAGAATTTAATTACTTAAATTGAAATACTCACAGTCCTGTTTTCTTATTAGAAAAGAAAAAAAAGAAAACGCAAATTTGGCATGCACTTGATTGCATGACAATCGAAATGTGACAATACTTTCCTGCTACAGTTACAACAGTTGATAAAAACCTTCAATTCAATTCAGTTACAAAACTTTATTATCTCAGAGACAGAGAAATTCTGGAAAAACCAGTTGAAACATCTTACGCAATGAGATTATTTGCCCGCGTTTAGTTGATATTACTATAGTGCATATTTTTTGGTGGAAATTGTATGGTAGCATGGGGATCCTTCAGACAGACTGACTGTCGCAAAGGAGGAAGGAGGCTCGTTACCAGATTTGTGGTGCCCTTACCGTCCCGAAAACAACGGGCTAAGCCATGATAATAAATACGGGAATCAGTTGAGATGAGAATCAGTGACAGTTTAAGTACGGATTGCTGCTTTTACGTTGATCTTTATGAGTAAATGATGTGAAACACTATATAATCTTTAAGCAGGTTTCATTTGAGTGTGTAATCTTCCCACGAAAAAAAATAATCTATATTCCTTCTCTCTCTTTGTGTGTGTGAGTGTCTCTCTCTCTCTCTCTCTCTCTCTCTCTCCTCTCTCTCTCTCTCTCTCTCTCTCTCTCTCTCTCTCTCTCTCTCTCACGGTCTCTCTCTCTCTGTCTCTCTCTCTGTGTCTTAGAGTGGATGCAAAAGATGTTCCTACCATTATTGTGAGAGTGCATACCGTTTGTTTGCGACAGTTTGAGTTTATTACCATTTTTGATTTTTTATCGACTCAGAATGAGGGAAACAAGGGGTGGGAATCAGAGAGGGACAGAGACAGACAGACAGACAGACAGACGGACGGACGGACTAACAGACAGACAGACAGACAGACAGACAGACAGAAGAGAGAGAGAGAGAGAGAGAGAAGAGAGAGAGAGAGAGAGAGAGAGAAGAATACAAACAAAAGATTTATTGTGGTCATGCTTTTCAGCCCCATCACAAAGGGACAGTGGGAAGAGGACTGTACGAAATCCAAACAATTCAAAACTAGACATTAATACGGTGATAAAACACAGTTTTCATAACTTGGATACCACAATATGAAGTTGAGAGAGAGGGGGGGGGAGAGAGAGAGAGAGAGAGAGAGAGAGAGAGAGAGAGAGAGAGAGAGAGAGAGAGAGAGAGGAGAGAGCGAGCGAGCGAGCGAGCGGGCATGGAGAGAGGGAGGGAAGGAGAGGCTGTTTCACATGTTTTGGGGATTTTGGATGAGAGAGTGAAAAGAGGGAAGTAAGAAGTTTAAGTACCTCACGTTTCTTTCTAATGGTATCATGGTATTGTCGACCAAGTCTTTCTGCTGTTGTTTTTCCCCGTGTCTTTGCAACGAGTGTGTGTGTGTGCTCGCGCGCGTGTGTGTGTGTGCGTGCTTACGCGCGTGGTTGTGTATGTGTGTGTGTCTGTGAGCGCGCGTGTTTGTGCGTGTGTGAGTATGTGTGCATGCGTGAGCGTTTATGTGTTTGTATGCGTGCGTGCGCGCGCGCGCGTGTGTGTGTGTGTGTGTGTGTGTGTGTGTGTGTGTGTTGTGTGTGTGTGTGTGTCCCTACGCGGTCCATTAGGCCATATTGAGTCACCACTCTTTGTTTCGTTGCGAGGCTCTAAGAGGCTGGCAAAAACCTCGTAAAACAGTGCTCTAATCGGATTTGTCGGACTGCGCGCGTTACAGTGATTCTGACGAAGGTCTCGTTAGACAGATCGTAAATAGTAGTCTTCGGGGATTGAGTAGCACCATTCCCCTATCTCTGTACCATCCGTCGTCTTGGGATTAGTAGATGGACCCTCTTTGTGTGTGTGTGTGTGTGTGTGCGCGCGTGCGTGCGAGCATGCGTGTGTATATGTGTGTGCGTGTGTCTGTCTGTCTCTGTGTGCCCCCCACTTCTCTCTCTCTCTCTCTCTCTCTCTCTCTCTCTCTCTCTCTCTCCTCTCTCTCTCTCTCTCTCTCTCTCTCTGAGTTACTGCTTCTGACTATGCTTTTCTCTTTCTGTCTAGGCCTCTCTCTTTTTATATGTCTTTTTCTATCTCTCAGTGTGTCTCTGTCCGTCTCCTTGTCTGTCTGTCTGCCTGCCTGCCTGCCTGTCTGTCTGTCTGTCTCCGTCTGTCTGTCTGTCTCTCATTTTACAGTACTGTCCATTTTCTTCGCAAAATATACTCTATGATGGCAGACAGGGGCATAGAAAAGGTTATTATTTATTATTATTATTAATTTTTTTTTACCTGCTTTCCACTGCAGACTTCATGAACAGTTTTTGTGTGTTTCTAAGTCCTGTGTGCGCGGTCCTCAAAATGCTCAGTGTGCATGTATGTATGTCTTACAGTCGTTGATTTGTATACAATTGTATGTATATATTCGCTGATACCTGAAGTAAAGGAAACTAGATACAAGTTTACATTAAAACACGAAAGACAAGAATAAGAAAATAAATAATGCTGTGCTATGTCGGCGAATGTGGTGCCGTGTTTTTATGTTGCTAACTGGATCAAGATGATCTACTACGAGATCCCTGTCCAAAAGTGGCTGGAAATTAGTTTGAAACGGCTTAGCACATCGATTTATATGAACACAGATTATTGGTGGGGAAATTCCCAAGAAGCACTTCCCCAAGAACACATGTTAAAACCCGTTTCGCTTTTCGGAAGAGTAAGCCATTGTGTGCTGGTGGGAACAAATGAGAAAATTTACAAAACTGCATACACACGGGGACTAGATGTAAAAAAGCACATGAGTGCTTATTCCATTATCGTCGAAATAAATGAATAAATAAACAATATACTGTACCTGCTAAATAAATAAACAATATACTGTACCTGCTGGAGATAGAGCGCACATGAATGTTTTTGTGCTCAGGAAGATAATAAAGACTAAAGGAGACCACTGCTCTTCTTTAATAGTAATAATTGTATGCATATATTAGCTTGACAGATTCTCAATAAATGAATAGGTGCACGATCGATTGACAAATAATCCATGAATACACAAGTAAATTAAAAAAAAATTGTTGCCTGGATGTTCAATAGGGGACTTAAACATATGCACGCAAACTATAATTATGCACGTTGAACATCCTCAAATTCATGTCAGCGTTGAAGATACGAGGGGAAAACAAACATACAGAGTGCTCATCCCATCTTTAGAAAGAAACGAAAAAGGTAAATGTATTTGAAACAAATCAACTTTACCGCGCTAGTGCAGTGGCTAAGATATCAACGTTGTGCTAAATGACTGTAGGTTTTCTCCCCGTCTGAAGCTTCCTTTTGCGGGGGGGGGGGGGGTCATGGTAATAATTGGCTCTTACCCTGAGTCGTGTGTGTTCTTGGCTCAGTAAAACGATTGTAAAATTTTGTTCTTAAAAATACATTCAGAATGAGTGTGATTGCTCTCATCTAGCCCATGTTCTAACTTCACCGACCGATTTCAGCCGTGCGTGGTCGATAGTACTCAGTGGGAGCTTGCCAGATAAAAACGCAGGATTCCACAGAGAGAGTTTCTTTGTATGCACTGTCGTGTTTCCTTTGCTGAAGTCATTATGCGTCATATGTCTGTGACTGTCTCCAAAGGGGATGATTCAGGGACACTCCTAGATTCTTGGCTTTGGTAAACATTCTTACTGCACCTGGAATGAAAGAAAGAAAAAGAAGGAAGGAAGGAAAGAAAGAAGTAAAAGAGAGAAAGAAACACTTGGGTGACTCAGAACCAGTTTCGGTTAATTGCTGACAAAGACAATGTTTGGAGAAAGCCATTATTGTTAGCAGGAATGGAAGAAAAGCTTGTGTGCGCTTTGTCATTAAAATGCCTCTAGAAATAGAAGTCACGCTTACAGAAACCAAACAGGAAAGCTGTGTCTCCTTTAGTTCACATGATCTTGGCAATTTTTCCTTCCTCCCACTCTTCGTCAGACGGGATGCTAAGACTCTTTTGACCCAAATTAAATTTCTTGTGCTTTTGGAAATCCACAGCCAGGAATGTCTTTTTTATCACTCTCCTTTTTTCTGCCTTTTCATACCATTTCTATCTTTACCCTTTTGCAGTCTTACTTCTCTGCCTTTAAAAAAAAAAAAAAGATTGTTTACGCATGTACACACACATGTGCGCGCGCATGCACACAGAGAAAACAAGAGATAGAATTCAGTTATCAAACCGCAGGCAAGGGGCATAGTCAAAATTGATTTGTTGACTGTTTCAGTCAACAAATGAAAATGAAACTGTAAACAGGTCCCATATTTCATGGAGGTCTAGAGGTAACGCACCTGCCTACAAAGCAGAAAGACCGGGTTCGAAGTGTGTGGTGGTTCTATCCCTGTCTGTGCCCGAAAATTTTCTCCATCCACTAGACCGTAAGTGGCGGTCTGGGTACTGGTCTTTCGGATGAGATGATAAACCGATGCCCCCTTTGTAACAAAACCGAAACCCCGTGTGTAACACGCATTTAGGGCAAGTAAAAGAACCCGCGGCAATAAGAGAGTTGTCCCTGCAAAACTGGGTAGAGAAAAACCCACTCTGATAGGGAAACAAATACACGAGCAGACAGGTAACGAAAAAAAAAAAAGAAGGTGGCGTTGCTCTTGTGGCGACATGCTCTCCCCGGGGAGAGCAGACTGAATTTCACGCAGAGAAATCTGCCGTGACTTAATGTGGTATACATACGCTCGGCAAGAAGAAACAACCTTTTTTTAAAATTTTGTTTAGTATAATTTTCTGTCTTTTCTCATAGCTCTTCAGACAAAAAGAAATACAATATATAACTCTAACCTTGAATTACTCATTTTTTTCCCCTTCGTCTGATAGTTCTCATGTAATAAAAAGTGTCATTTAGTCTCTTCTCTCTCTCCTCATCTCTCATGCTGCTTCTCTAATCTCTCTCTCATCATCCGTCTCGTCTCTCTCTCTTCTCTTCTGTCTCTCTCCTCTCTCTCTCCCTCTCTCTCTCTCTCTCTCTCTCTCTCTCTCTCTCCTCCCTCCCCCCCCCCCCTCCCCCTCCATAGGGCATGATATGAAGACACCCCCCCACACACACGCACCCCCCCGCCTTTTCCCTCACCCATTTTCTGTCGAAAAGTTTGCGTCTGAAAGAGTCTGTCTAGTTATTTTTATACTGATGACGAGAAATGTACCAGTGATATGCTTTCTGAAGACGAATGGCGCAGGGTTTTCATTTTGCTAGGTTTTTAATGTATCTATCCAGGGAGGAAGGGGGGGGGAGGGGGGGGGACGGACTCCTCCTGTAAAACGGTATGTGAACATTGTTTTTATTGTTTGTTTGTCTATCATTATGGAACAATTTAGACAAAGCGATAAAATCAAGAGAGGAGAGAAGAGAGAAGAGAGAGAGAGAGAGAGAGAGAGAGAGAGAGAGAGTTTGGAAAACGTGAATAGAATTAGATAGAGCGAGTCTCTCTCTCTCTCTCTCTCTCTCTCTCTCTCTCTCTCTCTCCTCTCTCTCTCTCTCTCTCTCTCCTCTCTCTCTCTCTTTCTTTCAGCTCCTTCTGAGCACAGTGCTACTTTAGTTACAGGAAATTTGCGTCACAAAGTGTCTGGGTACTTTTATGCTCGTGACGAAAAATGAACTTGTTTAACAGCAAGAGTCTGCTTTGTACAAACAAGTGACAAAAGCCTCCAGTATGCAAGTGACAGTATTAAAAACGTTCCAGAGAGAGAGAGAGAGAGAGAGAGGGGGGGGGGAGGGGAGAGTGAAGAGTGAGAGAATGTGTGTGTGTCTGCGTGTGTGAAATTCAAAGTCAATATTTTACTACCATACATTAAATAAGTAATACATTTGCTTTTCTTTCATCAATCCGTAGTGTGTGTGTGTGTGTGTGTGGTGTGTGACATTTTTCAAATATCTCTCTCTCTCTCTCTCTCTCTCTCTCTCTCTCTCTCTCTCTCTCTCTCTCTCTCTCTCTCTCTCTCTCTTTCTCGAAGTGTTCTTTGTTCAGTCAGACGATCACAGGAAATGCACGTCACAAAGTGTCTGGGTATTTTTGTGCACATGATGTATGGATGCGAAAATGTTTATCAACTGTTCTGCTCTGTCAAAACAAATGACGCTTCCCTCCCTCTCCGATACGATAAAACCGTTTCTGTTTCTGTTTGTGTGTGTGTGTGTGAGCTCAGAAAGGGTTAAAGGATTTGAATCGGGCGTGTGTGTGTGTGTGTGTGTGTGAGCTCAGAAAGGGTTAAAGGATTTGAATCGGGCGTGTGTGTGTGTGTGTGTGTGTGGCGGGGTGGGGGTGGGGGCAGAGAGAGGAGAAAGAGGTGGAGAGAGAGAGGTGGAGGGGAGAGAGGGAGAGAGAGTTTTCACGTTTTCCTGTACCTTGAGGCCAAAAGACCTCGCCTTTTTTTTTCCCATCGTCTGTTAGGGTAAAACTTTAAATACTCTCTCTCTCTCTCCTCTCTCTCTCTCCTCTCTCTCTCTCTCTCTCTCTCTCTCTCTCTCTCTCTCTGTGCGCGCGCGCGCAGGAACAATGCACGTAAGAAATAAGACAGATATGTGTCGAAGACAAAGCTTCAAGGGGAGAATGATATAGAATGTGGAGGTGGTAAGTTGCCTGTTGCTTCTCCTATCGATAATCCATCGCACCGAGACTGCAGAACCCAGTTCTTTGTCCTGTTCTCCGATAAAACTTTACAGTCGGGCGGCAGCAGTTTAGGAACAGTATCGTTTGTTAAGCACAAGACAACATTGTGTGTGACCTTTATTCTAAATCACCTACATTTTTAATTGGTTGAAAAACACCGCTTAAAAAAATGAGAAAAAGATGAGAGAAAAACAGAAGGTGAAAGAAACGCGTTAGGCATGCTATAAGAAACACGCAAGGCTTGCTGTATATCTATGATATTTAAACATACGTTTGAGTTCGAGGTTAAGATTCTTGTAGAAATATTTACCTTTTTTTTCTGTTGGGAACTGTGCTTTGTCACACAGAAACGAGTAAACTTGCGGCAGTTGTCGCTGATATGATTCTCGAAGAAAAGTAGTTCCGTTTGCAGATAGATAATTAGTAGATATAGCGTGTCAAGTCCAACCAAAGAGCTCTTCAGCTGTATCACTTAACACCAAATGCAGTAAATGAAGTCCCCTGAAACAATTTGGAAGAGGAGTATGTAAATATTCGTCCCACGACAAATTCTCCACGACAATGACAGACAATTGTAGAAATTCCCACTTGTTTTTACTTAGCAAATCAACTTGATACTGTCATATTCTTTATTTTCTACATTAGTGAAACTTTCCTTACAATCCCAGCCATTCAAAGTATACATTAAGTACAATATACATTAAGTACAATCTTCCTTCAGCTATTCATTCCATCTTAAAAGTTTGTTATAAAATTGTCATGTTATGCATCTAGTTCCTGTCACATATCCCAAAAGGCCAATCTCAAAAGTTAAACATTTCCTTATCAGAAAGCGTTAAAATCAAAGCCTTGATCTTCTCGTAATAATTATATATCTTTCATTTTTACATTGCAAAGTTATTTACAAATGGATATAATCCATACTGCATAGCACTGCAAGAGCGCTACAGCCATCACGTAGAATCATAGGGCTGCAAGACTATTCTAGCACGAGCAAAAATGCCTCTGACTCTCAAGTAAGACACAGCCTCTGTTATGATACTTTTGTAAACACTATGTACAAGGTAGTTTTCCTCAAGCCTCTATGAGGTAAACCTCCGTGCCCGTTACAGCTTTACAGAAAAGACACCCTGAAAACCAATATTCTGGAGGGGAAAATAGAGAGGAACACGAGCATTTGCTTATAGCTTTCTGACAACTTTATGTACTGTAATGATTGGTAGGAAACCTTTTAACTTTTGTTTAACGGTGTTCTGATTGTAACAGTTGCAAAATTCAACCCATGAAGTTTTTTCTTGTAAAATTAGTAGGTACAGCATTTGAAGTCATGCTGAATGGTATTCTAGCTTTTACCCTAACACCTGTAGGGTACAATCTTCTACATGGAGCAAGATAGGTATTTAGCATGTTAAGCTCTGCTGAACGGTCTCGTAACCGTTTTCAAGGGAAGCACCGGATTTTTAGGTTACTTGAATCAGTAGCAATAAATGACGTCGACGATGACTAGGGATGATGATGAAGATAGTCTGAGGGCCAAGCGTGGAGTTGACCAAAATCCTGAGTGTTTGTCATTAAAAAGCGCCAAAACGCGTGAGCACTGAAAAGGGACTTTCATGCATACATGCATGCATGAATGCCCGATCGCGCGCCTATGTGTGTGTGTATGTATGTATGTGTGTGTGCGTGCGTGCATGCGCGCTCTCTCTCTCTCTCTCTCTCTCTCTCTCTCTCTCTCTCTCTCTCTCTCTCTCCTCTCCTCTCTCTCTCTCTCTCTCATAATACAGTAGAAGTAGTTGACTTGTTAGTGAGGAAGATCATTGACGTTGGTAGCAGCAACGCAGGGGGGCTGTGATGATTTCCCGATTAGTGATGGTGACGCTCGTAATGTTGTCAACGCAATACCAGCGCTTGTTTTAAACAGGCTTAGAAGACGATGCAGCTATAATGAGGTACAAAGACTTGGCAGAAAGAAGCCGTTGGAATAAACTGCTGTTACGTTTATTTCGTGGAAGATTTTTTTAAAAATCACACACACACACACACACACCACACACACACACACACACACACACACACACACACACACACACACACACACACACATTCTCCCTCCACCCCCACCCCCCGGTCCCCATAGTCTTCTTAACAAGGAGAAACACACACAAACCTGACGCAACGACTTTCAAGAAAAAAGATATAACTCCGGACAAGGATAAATATTTTCAAGGACTACAGTTCATTGACATTTATAGTGGATGATAATAAATTATGTAATGCATAGATAAAATGTCGACGTTGAAGACGATTGCTGTGATGAAGGTGATATGGATGATAAAACTAAAAAGGAGGAATGGAAGGTTGATGCTGAAAGGAATCAAGATACTTTAAGAATAAAAACTTAAGCCATTGGAGTGATAATCGCTAGCTTTGAAGGTATAAATAACAAGACCTTCGTTGAGATAAAAGATTATGTTGAAAGACACTTCGTGAAATGTTTACAAAATCTGAAGAAAGTAATTGTAGGGTTAATATCGTATAGCGTATTCGAATATTTGGTACTCAAAGACAAGTTATTTTTCAAAACTGGACCAGTATTCGAAAACTTTCTTGGCTTTTACGCTGTAGTATAAACATTCTTATATCTCTATGTATCGGTGTTTCTGAAACTGTTGCTTTGACTTGGTGTATCATCTTTATAAGAGTGGTCTGTAAGGCACTTTGGTTTACTCTTCGTGTGTGTGTGTTGTGTGTTGTGTGTGTGTGTGGTTGTGTGTGTGTGTGTGTGTGTGTGTGTGCGCGCGCGTGCGTGCGTACGTGCGTGCGTGCGCGAGCGCGCGTGTGTGTGTGTGTGTGGTGTGAGAGAGAGAGAGAGAGAGAGAGAGAGAGAGAGAGAGAGAGAGAGAGAGAGAGAGAGAGAGAGAGAGTTGTGTGTGTGAGTGTGTGTGTGTGGTGTGTGTGTGTGTGTGTGTGTAATCGTTATTATTCGGCTTTTGGAAACATTCTTCAGTTAACTCTTTTTCCCCATGGTCCGAAATCAATAAATGACGTTTCAAAATGCCCGTGCTGTGAGAAACACTTCATATTCGGCAATACGTCAGTTCCTTTGTCCAACTCTGTGAAGTATTTAGGAGTAGTTCTTGACAACACACTATGAAAATTTATCACCCAGACCTGCCAGTCTTGCTGCTATCAATTACGGCGCATAAGCGCGATTCGCAAGTATCTGTCCACTGATGCAACTTCCAAGCTTGTCACATCCCTCATTCTCTCAGGTTTAGACTACTGTAATTCTCTTTTGGCTGGCCTACCAGCATCATCTATCCACTCTCTTCAACGCATACAAAACTCTGTAGCTCGACTGGTCCTAAGAAAGAAAAAATCTGAACACATCACTCCTCTTCTGCGATCTCTTCACTGGTTGCCTGTCTCACAAAGACTGGAGTATAAAATCAATACCCTCTGTTTCAAATGTCTCCACAAATCTGCACCCTCTTATCTCTGTAACTGTCTTCACCTGTACACTCCATCCCGTTCCCTTCGTTCAGCCGCAGATACTTTGTGCTTTGGAACACCCAGATTCAAACAAACCACTGTTGGCCGTCGCTCTTTCTCTGTTTCTGGTCCATCCACGTGGAATGACCTCCCTCTTTCACTTCGCCAAAAGCCTTCACTTGATACCTTCAAATCCAGCCTCAAAACAAACGTATTTCCTACCTGAGACTTTTCCCCTCATATCTGTCCCTAATTTTCAACAGCATCCTTCACCTCCTAACTGTGTTCGCGAGTGTGTGGTGCGTGTGGTGCGTGCGTGCGTACGTGCGTGCGTACGTGCGTGCGCGCGCATGGATTTGAAATCTGATGTTCATTATGTTTCAGTAGAGTTGCGTGCGTGTAAATGATTTGAGTGCAAGCGCTTCGATTTGTTTGTTTTTTACAATATTCAGCGCTATATATTATTATTATTATTATTATTATAATATGAGAATTCTCATATTCACCAAACGCGTGTGTAGTCTTTCGTGATCACACCTATCTTTCGTAACCGCATACGTGTATTTTCTTTCTCAGCTAAATGTATTGTGTTTCCTAACCGCGGGTTGATGCGTAATGATG
>CM054136.1:42216652-42219152 GCA_028751875.1 Rapana venosa
ACTCCATACAATTTCTTCAGGACCATAGGAGTGGATTTTGTTGTTTTGTCATAATTATTCGTGCTTTATTTGCTAATATATTTTTTTCTTTTCTGTGGTTTATTTCCTCTCTATTGGCTTGGAGTTTTTGCATGACGTGAGAGGTAGTCTGCGTTTGTAAAACAAAAATATAATATACTCAGGTGAATCCCAGTTGGTGTACAACGCACAGCATGTTCGACCCGTTATCTGACTGACTGGTTTTGTTAGGTCAATTCGTATTTAAATGATTTGTCTTATGATTATAAGAAAAGCATCTTACAACTATAGGTTTATGCCGAAACACTTTCAAGCATGTTTCTCTTATTCTTAAACTGTTCAAGTTTCATTTTGCTACCACTTGGCCAGGTACAAAGGGGGACAACTGCCTTATGTGTTTGATAAAAAGCAGACGTTAGGTTGGGGCTACTTTTCAGGGAGCGAAGATAAGCGAGGTAAGGCTCTCGCCTTTTTTGTGTTGTTGGTCTTTTTAATTACATAATTGTTTAGTTAAAATCAGTTGAACACGAGCATTACTAGTAAGAGACATTGGGCATTATTTTTCGTTTGCGTCAGAGTGTGTGAGAAGATCTTTGAAAGTTGCACCAGTGACAAAGGTCAAAACTGGGGCTGATGTTTTGGATCTAAAATTTGCGCCAGTGCTCCAGTAATACTTTCTGGGCTTGTCGTTTGGTATTCTCATCGACCATTTTTAGCTCTCTTTCTCATCCACGGTGTTTATCATGATATGTTTTGAATCAGAAATGCATACGGCCTGGTGTTAGAAGTTTCAGGTAATGGGAACTAATTTTTTTTTAACCGGTAGTCTCCCGCCATATTGAAAAATGCGTTAGATTTAACATGATACTGTAGATAAAACATTTCAGTCTGTTTAGGCCAGTTAGACTTTGGCTTGTTAATGCAAATATGACATTTGATATAAGTCCACGAATAATATTCCGTGGGTGTGCTGCTCAGGGATGGGGGGGGAGGGGTGTCAAGTATAATACATATACACTGTGACCTGTCAATATAAAGTATAATACATATACACTTTGACCTGTCAATATAGACAAATGATTAGAGAACCCGTTGCAGCGAACCTGGGTGGCATGTCAGGCTTGAATGATAGGGAACTGTTCCCCAGTTTGTACTGTTCCGCCTAAGGTAATTGTAAGAAAATGGGAAACGTTCCCCCCCCCCCCCCCCCCCCCCCCCCTCGTACCAGCGTTGTGCGCTCTTGTTCTCTCAATCTGTGCTGCTACACAGGTGAGTCGGTGTTTTTCCTCACCATTTCTGCTTTAATCATTGAATTCCACTACAGTTCTAGTGTACGAGGGTGGCCTAATAGTCTTGTGATTTTTAAAATTTGTATTTATTGTTTGTGACGAGAGCCTTGAACTCTTGATCAGAGGGTAACAGAGGGCGGGGTTCCACTGGTATGTCCGAGGGTATTTTCCACCCAAGGTCAATATTGGTACAAACTCTACAAAGTCTTTAGGATTAAACTACATACCCAGCATACACCCTTTTGCTTGGAGAGGGATACTATCTGCCTATGACACTATCAAATTTAGCTATGTACCCAAACGACCATAAGAAGCTGATGATTAACTTCGTTAAGGCCAGTCAAGCTTCTAGTGATACAACATTTTGCTGCTTTGTTGAGATTTCTTTGAATGATACATAAATTTCAGACACTGCTTTTGTTATGTCTATGGGTAGTCCTATCACTACATTACTACTGCTTATGCAACACCCACTGCTCGAACTGCCTTCTTTTTTGCTGCTACAACTACTGCCTGTTGCAGCTGTTTCTCAGTACTCACCAGGTTTCTTCTACTTGCGATGATTAATACAGATATCGAAGATACTGCTAAATAGATCTTAGCAGTGGGAAGCGAAGACCAGAGGTCTAGTATCACAAACCACCATGTACCAGTCACTTGATCCGTTGTGGGGAAATAAATCAAGTACGGTTTTCGTCGCACACAGAGGAAATGACTACCTCTGGCACGTGCTCACATGGACACAACGGATATGACCACCTGCTGGGCTGAGCTGATGAGTCATTGAGCTGGACGGGGTGGTTTTTAGCAGCAGTTAGGTTAAAAGTCACGAGGTAGTAGGCATCTCAATGACCAACAAAACAGGCAGCAGGCAAGGCGTGGTAGAATTACTTCCTGTCGTTGGTAGTCCGGTCTGTAAATAATCGCAGATATTAATAACATCCTTGTTTCTCATTCTTCGCTGTCCAGTTCTGAAGTAAACTCTTAGACGCCAAGCTAATTACTTGATGCGTCTCGAGTTGAGAATATTCTTTCTTCTTTCTTTCTTTCATCTGCCGCTGGTGCCTTTCGGCGTCGCGGGGAGGGAGACACAGACGTCTGTCTGCAGCAAGGCCGGAGGCTTGATAGAATATCCTTTAGAGGGTGGAAATCAGTCAGAAATATCAGATACCGAAGGGGAAAAAACCTGGAGA
>CM054136.1:42221652-42246652 GCA_028751875.1 Rapana venosa
CTCCTCTCTCCTCTCTCTCTCTCTCTCTCTCTCTCTCTCTCTCTCTCTCTCTCTCTCTCTCTCCCCCCCCCCCCCTCTTTCTCTCTCTGTATGAACCATCATCAAAGGGGAAAAAATGGGCGTGGAGAAGTTGGGCAAATCAGTGAGTGTGTTGTGTGTGTGGTGCACACAAAATATTGATCTATGTTGACTCGTTTTTGGACGGAGACGTGCGATAGAAGGTAATTGTTCTGCGACTCTATCATGGGCTTGCTTGAGCGTCGGAAAAGGATGGGAAATCTTTGTTCGCCATTCTGCCTGCCTGTCAGTTTACTACATTTTTACTGTAACACAGTGTAACGTCTCCCTCCCTCTCTCTCTCTCTCTCTCTCTCCCCCTCCTCTCCTCACCTCCCCCCTCCCTCTCTCTCTCTCTCCTCCCTCCTCTCCCTCTCTCTCTCTCTCTCTCTCCCTCCCTCTCTCTTCCCCCTTTCCTCCTTCTTCTTTGATAACTACATCAACAATAAGAAGAAGAATAGAGTTTGTGTTGATCCTATTTTGTTACATTTACACACCAAAAATATGTTAAATGCATTGCCGTGTAAAATCAGGCTTTCTCAAGTATTAAAAAAAAAGTAAATACGATAGTCTCTGCTCAAACAGAACTATGAGAATGAAGAAGAGATTAGGATAAAATATACAAAGCGACCAAAATGCTGCCAAATCTGGCCTTTCCGTGTACATTATTCCTGTAATCATACACTTGAATGTTAGAAAGTTGCAAGTAAAGGGAACAGCTAAAACTTCACTTGAAAGTAATTATTCTTCTACCACTGCTTCCTCTTCACTTCTCTCCTCCCCCCCCCCCCCCCACTCCTTCTACTACTATTACTACTTCTTTTTCTTCTTTCTCCTCTTCTTCTTAATTCCATTTCTTTATTTAAATTCTTCTTCATTCCCATTCTCCTTAATTCCAATTCATCTTCGTCTTGTCTCTCCCTCCCTCCTCTTCGTTTTCTTCTCTCTTCTTCTTCTTCTTATTCTTCTTCTTCTTCTTTCTTCTTCTTCTCTCTTCTATTCCAATGCTTCCACCCCTTCTTCTTTCTTCTCCTCCACTTCATCGTTCTCATTCATAGTATTTCTTTAACAAAAACGGTATAGCGCTCGTAGACTATTCAGAGCTCACATCTCTTTAAAAATCGAAGCAAAAAGTGTCTCTTCCACACTTTCCTAAATTCACATTTCTTGTAACAATATTCACGTTTATGAGTCATTTGCTTTATGTAGTGTTTGCCTGTTCGATTCAGCCTACACCTTGAGAGCGGAGAAGAGCAAGCCATTATGTTGGCCTGCCATTTTTTTTTCTTCCTTTCGTTTTCCTTTCTCTCCTTGTTTTTCTTTCTTTCGGTCTTTCTCAGTAAGCAACCGCGCTTTTTATTATCTTCTTTCTTTCTGTTTTCTTCCTTATCATTCGCTGATTCTTCTTCTTTTTCTTTTTATCCCCCCCCCCCCCTCTCTCTCTCTCTCCCCCCCCCCCCCCCTTGTGTGTGTGTGTGCGCGCGCGACTTAAAGCCCCAAATTTAAAGTTTTTTTTCGTCCTTGGCTTGGTTTTCACATCTTGCCTCACTCGACCCATTACGGTTATTATTCAAACTGACACTTGCACAGTCTGTTACCTCTATAACGTTTATTTGGATTGTATAATCCTTGATCGAATATTTCGTTATCATCATGATATGAATTCAGTATACAGTCGAACAGGGTGAAAGCATTGTGCAAGTGTGCGCCTAAGTTGACCCTGAGAGAAGAGAAAATTTTCCACCCGTAGCCAATCAGCAGAGCAGAGCCTGCGACCGACTTAGAGACGTGCCTTGGAAAATCAGAAAAATTTCCACCCAGCGCTAGGCCTACCGAGATGCCAAAATGGCGTGCGTTTGTATTGGTATTTGTATTTATCGTATCGTAGAGTATAATGTTACTTTGATTGTAGATATCATTTCCCATCACAACAGGATTCACTGCTATTAAGTTTTAGCGGGTATTTGCAGTACCTTATGAAGAGCGTTTCGTCAAAGATTTTCACAACAGGGTATTTTCTTATCATACCGATCTGCATGTGTATACTGTTTATTTTGCCGGTTTTCATACCTATTTTGCGAGGGACCACACTTTGGTTTCTTTAACGAGTGCTATGTGCATGCTGTACACAGCCGATTATCATCTGAACTAAAAGAGTAACGCTTGGATCGCTGTCATGGTCTAGTAGAATACGGACATAAAAAATTTCTAGCTCGGTTAGTTGAGTTGGGGACGGCTTGCTTCTTTGGCTAACTCCATAGGTCCTCCGGGATTATTAAAAAAAAAATTTTTTTTTACCGTAACATGGGGTAACTTTGGTCCACTTTTTTTCTTCCTTTCAGTAAAGCTCAACAACACTTTCTGATTCAAAAGATGTTTTTATTTCAAACCATGGGCTAATAACCTACAATAAAGTGAGCAAATGATCAGAATAATATTTCAACAACTTAAAACTTTTTTTTTTTAAAAACATGGGTGGCCAAAGTTACCCCCAAATGGGGATACTTTGGCCACATACATAAAAGTGTACAATGCCAAAGTTAGACAACACTGGGGTAACTTTGGCCATTTCTAGTGTTTTAAAAAATGCCTTTCATGATCCTACACTAATGGGAAAGCACGCATAACAGTCATTGGAAAGCATTCCAGGGTACATGACCACATTGTGAGTAAGACATGACTAAAAACATGTGCACACCCATTGTTTTACACACAGCATTCACACAACATGTACAAACTACACACAGCATTCAAACACTGTACAAACTACACACATCATTCATACACTGAACAAATTGTTCATTGGTAATGGTACCAAGTAGGCCTACTGGTAACTAGTGACAAAAGTCATCAAAAATGTTCCGGTTCTTGTGAGACGGCTGTTCCGGGGTCCACTCATCATCAGAACCCGAAGCATCTGAAGAGTCAGCAGTGTCCAGATCAGAGTCAGATGCCTGACCCTCGTCATTGCTGTTGGATGCCTCTGCTCCTTCATCAAGGTCCAAGGGTTCCACTGCTTCCTCTTCTTGTGGGGTCTCAGGTCCACGGACGCTTTTTCCAGGCTCCACATCCAAGCGCCGCTTTTTTCGCCTCGGAGCTGCATCCTCTTCTGTGCCGTACCGCATCTCCTGCAGATGAGCGAGGAAGGTTTCTGAAACAGAAGTGTTGACTGCTGCCTCATTGTCATCTTCGTCAGCTTGTCCTGGAAGGCGACGGAGAACAGGCTCTGGGTCGAGGGGGTAGATCCCGGTCTTTCTGAACCCGGCCTGCAGGTTACTCTCCCTATTGGCTTCCAAACCTTCTAACAACTGTTTCAGAAGACTTGGGAATCTGTCCTTCTGAACAGTCTGTGCTTTCTTTCCCCGTGAGGCTTTGTAGGCAGCGAGGGTCGTGCGCCACTTGTTTTTCATGGGGCGAAAGAAGGCCACATCCAGGGGCTGACAGAGATGTGTGGAGTTGGGTGGAAGGCAGCAAAATGCAATGTTGTTTTCCTCACACATTTGAACAATCTCTGGGGAAAAGTGAGAACTCAGATTGTCCCCAATCAGCACACATCTTCCCGCTTTTCGTCTGCAGAAGGGTAAGGCAATTTTCTTAAACCAATCCTGAAAGCAGGCATGGTCAAACCATCCTGACCGAGACCGGTTGTAGCGCGCATCCTTCGGGCCATTTTCGGTCCACGTATCCCAAAGCTTCTCTGCCTTATATACCACATACGGTGGCAAGAGTTCTCCTGCGGCTGTACCTGCAAACATGAGGCTGGTGGAGGTTTTTGAGGAGTTCATAATCCTCTCCGGATATTTGGAACCCCTCTTCACTGCTACCTTCTTCCGCCCTGGGTCATCTGACAGGTTTGTTTCATCATAGTTGATGATGTTCTCCGGCGGTATGTCTCTCAGAGTTTCCCTCAAGTTGTCAAAATAATTTCGGATGGAGGTCTTCGAAACCCCAGCCCTCTTCCTCGAAATGTTTTGGCACAGTCTCATGCGCACAGGCCTGATGGCGTTTCAAGAAATGACTCAAGCCATCAGGACCAGGCATGTTGTTTTGAAACCTCAACTGTCTTTCCTTGCTTGTCAAGGTATCCTTTAACAAGGACAATGATGTCTGTTCCGTCAAAGGGGAAGCCCCAGTCCGATGTTGCCACCAAATGTTCCGCGATGGCAACCTCCTCCTGCTCACTCAGGACAGGTGGTCGACCAGCCTTCCTCGAGTGCTGGTTGTTGAGCTTGTTTTGCAGGGTGCTCCGGGTGATCCCAAGCTCCTCAGCGACAGAACGCTGGCTCCTGCCTGCTGCTATGAGGTCTCGAGCCTGTTGGAGCTTCGCCTCATCACAGCTCCCATACTTCCTCGCCCCGGGCTTCGGCTTGTAGGTTCTTGGCATGGCTGGATGTCTGGATGTCAGGAATCTGAAAACACATTAGAAAATAAAAATTGTTTTTTGCTTTTCTTGAACAGCCCATCTTAAGTTAGGCCTACCTGTTACTTAGGTAAACCGTTACTTACCATATCAATCATCTGCTTCAAGTTCAAGCAAAAGACTTATCAAAAAATATAGGCTACAAGGATCCTGCAAAACAATAACCTACTGAACTCACTGTAGTTAGTATCAGGACTAGCCTAAAAAAATGTTGTATTTTTATAGCGCCTTATCTCGTACGAGCTCAAAGCGCTTCACAACATGAATAGGAAGACTTATGCCAATTTATTTGGAATTGGAGAGAAACTATTAACACTATAAAATGTTAAATTACAGTTGATTTACAGTAACTGTTCATAATTAACTTTTTCTTGTATAATTAACACGGGTAACTTTGGCCACCCGGCCAAAGTTACCCCAAAGTAGTGGAATTTCGTGGGGTAACATTGGCCACCCACTTTACCCCTTCAGGTTGATAATACATTCATATTTGTTCATTTCTGGTCTTAAACACTTCCTTTTACTTGAAAAATATGCATAAGCATCATACTTACACACAGTCAGAGTAGATGTAGGCAGCAAAGTTGTCACACTGGAAAATTCACACCATGTGGGCGGCCATCTTTGTTGAAGAGTGACTCCGCAGCAAATATCACAGTACTGCAGCAAATGACTAAAAATGCCTAGTAAATATATGGTAAATCACAAAATCAAAGTTTTTTCATCCACAAATGGATTATGCTGCATCTAGAGCCTCGAAAAAAAAATATACCAGCAGTGGCACAAAGTTACCCCTCCTGGCCAAAGTAACCCCATGTTACGGCCGTAACATGGGGTAACTTTGGTCCACTTTTTTTCTTCCTTTCAGTAAAGCTCAACAACACTTTCTGATTCAAAAGATGTTTTTATTTCAAACCATGGGCTAATAACCTACAATAAAGTGAGCAAATGATCAGAATAATATTTCAACAACTTAAAACTTTTTTTTTTTAAAAACATGGGTGGCCAAAGTTACCCCCAAATGGGGATACTTTGGCCACATACATAAAAGTGTACAATGCCAAAGTTAGACAACACTGGGGTAACTTTGGCCATTTCTAGTGTTTTAAAAAATGCCTTTCATGATCCTACACTAATGGGAAAGCACGCATAACAGTCATTGGAAAGCATTCCAGGGTACATACCACATTGTGAGTAAGACATGACTAAAAACATGTGCACAACCCATTGTTTTACACACAGCATTCACAACAACATGTACAAACTACACACAGCATTCAAACACTGTACAAACTACACACATCATTCATACACTGAACAAATTGTTCATTGGTAATGGTACCAAATAGGCCTACTGTAACAGTGACAAAATCATCAAAATGTCCGGTTCTTGTGAGACGGCTGTTCCGGGGTCCACTCATCATCAGAACCCGAAGCATCTGAAGAGTCAGCAGTGTCCAGATCAGAGTCAGATGCCTGACCCTCGTCATTGCTGTTGGATGCCTCTGCTCCTTCATCAAGGTCCAAGGGTTCCACTGCTTCCTCTTCTTGTGGGGTCTCAGGTCCACGGACGCTTTTTCCAGGCTCCACA
The DNA here is from genome assembly GCA_028751875.1 of Rapana venosa. Classification (NCBI taxonomy): domain Eukaryota; kingdom Metazoa; phylum Mollusca; class Gastropoda; order Neogastropoda; family Muricidae; genus Rapana; species Rapana venosa. Next base: position 42,227,720 of record CM054136.1, read on the forward strand.
TCCAAGCGCCGCTTTTTTCGCCTCGGAGCTGCATCCTCTTCTGTGCCGTACCGCATCTCCTGCAGATGAGCGAGGAAGGTTTCTGAAACAGAAGTGTTGACTTGCGCCTCATTGTCATCTTCGTCAGCTTGTCCTGGAAGGCGACGGAGAACAGGCTCTGGGTCGAGGGGGTAGATCCCGGTCTTTCTGAACCCGGCCTGCAGGTTACTCTCCCTATTGGCTTCCAAACCTTCTAACAACTGTTTCAGAAGACTTGGGAATCTGTCCTTCTGAACAGTCTGTGCTTTCTTTCCCCGTGAGGCTTTGTAGGCAGCGAGGTCCGTGCGCCACTTGTTTTTCATGGGGCGAAAGAAGGCCACATCCAGGGGCTGACAGAGATTGTTGATTGGGTGGAAGGCAGCAAAATGCAATGTTGTTTTCCTCACACATTTGAACAATCTCTGGGGAAAAGTGAGAACTCAGATTGTCCCCAATCAGCACACATCTTCCCGCTTTTCGTCTGCAGAAGGGTAAGGCAATTTTCTTAAACCAATCCTGAAAGCAGGCATGGTCAAACCATCCTGACCGAGACCGGTTGTAGCGCGCATCCTTCGGGCCATTTTCGGTCCACGTATCCCAAAGCTTCTCTGCCTTATATACCACATACGGTGGCAAGAGTTCTCCTGCGGCTGTACCTGCAAACATGAGGCTGGTGGAGGTTTTTGAGGAGTTCATAATCCTCTCCGGATATTTGGAACCCCTCTTCACTGCTACCTTCTTCCGCCCTGGGTCATCTGACAGGTTTGTTTCATCATAGTTGATGATGTTCTCCGGCGGTATGTCTCTCAGAGTTTCCCTCAAGTTGTCAAAATAATTTCGGATGGAGGTCTTCGAAACCCCAGCCCTCTTCCTCGAAATGTTTTGGCACAGTCTCATGCGCAGCAGGCCTGAGTGGCGTTTCAAGAATGACTCAAGCCAGTCAGGACCAGGCATGTTGTTTTTGAAACGCTCAACTGTCTTTCCTTGCTTGTCAAGGTATCCTTTAACAAGGACAATGATGTCTGTTCCGTCAAAGGGGAAGCCCCAGTCCGATGTTGCCACCAAATGTTCCGCGATGGCAACCTCCTCCTGCTCACTCAGGACAGGTGGTCGACCAGCCTTCCTCGAGTGCTGGTTGTTGAGCTTGTTTTGCAGGGTGCTCCGGGTGATCCCAAGCTCCTCAGCGACAGAACGCTGGCTCCTGCCTGCTGCTATGAGGTCTCGAGCCTGTTGGAGCTTCGCCTCATCACAGCTCCCATACTTCCTCGCCCCGGGCTTCGGCTTGTAGGTTCTTGGCATGGCTGGATGTCTGGATGTCAGGAATCTGAAAACACATTAGAAAATAAAATTGTTTTTGCTTTTCTTGACAGCCCATCTTAAGTTAGGCCTACCTGTTACTTAGGTAACCGTTACTTACCTTATCAATCATCTGCTTCCAAGTTCAAGCAAAAGACTTATCACAAAAATATAGGCTACACAGGATCCTGCAAAACAATAACCTACTGAACTCACTGTAGTTGAGTATCAGGACTAGCCTAAAAAAATGTGTGTATTTTTATAGCGCCTTATCTCGTACGAGCTCAAAGCGCTTCACAACATGAATAGGAAGACTTATGCCAATTTATTTGGAATTGGAGAGAAACTTATTAAGCACATAAAATGTTAAATTACAGTTGGATTTACAGTAACTGTTCATAATTACTTTTTTCTTGTATAAAATAACACGGGGTAACTTTGGCCACCCGGCCAAAGTTACCCCAAAGTAGTGGAATTTCGTGGGGTAACATTGGCCACCCACTTTACCCCTTCAGGTTGATAATACATTCATATTTGTTCATTTCTGGTCTTAAACACTTCCTTTTACTTGAAAAATATGCATAAGCATCATACTTACACACAGTCAGAGTAGATGTAGGCAGCAAAGTTGTCACACTGGAAAATTCACACCATGTGGGCGGCCATCTTTGTTGAAGAGTGACTCCGCAGCAAATATCACAGTACTGCAGCAAATGACTAAAAATGCCTAGTAAATATATGGTAAATCACAAAATCAAAGTTTTTTCATCCACAAATGGATTATGCTGCATCTAGAGCCTCGAAAAAAAAATATACCAGCAGTGGCACAAAGTTACCCCTCCTGGCCAAAGTAACCCCATGTTACGGTAGCTCTGTTCAGTACATTGTCATTGTCATAGCCAGGATTGGGCTGGTTTGTTCCCAAGATCATCTGAATTGGCTGGCACAAATAGCCACGTACGTTTGGTTGGTCTGTAAACAAACGCATCTAGATTGACATGTAACCGTATTTGCAAACATTCTCTCTCTCTCTCTCTCTCTCTCTCTCTCTCCTCTCTCTCTCTCTCCCCTCTCTCTCTCTCTCTCTCTCTCTCTCTCTCTCTAACACGTGCTTACAAACGCACGCGCGCGTGCACAAACACACACACAGGCCGTGTTTATTGACAATAGAAAGTCGGCGCTCATTAATTTGCTCAGGCTGACACACAAACTGTTCTTTTCTTGTATGAGTGTTGCGTTGTTGTTTTTTGTCTTTCCTGTCCTACATAGCTGTCTGTCAGCGCTACATTCACAGTTAACTTACCCGACTTAAACGACCTGAAAATCTATGAATATTGACAAGACCTCCGCCACACATCGTGTACGAAAGCGAATAACTAACGCACTGAGTCTCCTGTACACATGCATGTTGTAAGGCACAGGTATAGTATTCACACACACACACACACACACACACACACCACACACACACACACACACACACACACACACACACACACACACATATGGAAACATATCATGCTGGTATCACATTAAAGTGGAAAGACGTTAAAATTGAACACACAACACACACACACACACACAACACACAAACACACACACACACACACACACACACACTCACTCACCCCACTCACTCCTCACTCACTCACTCACTCACACTCTACTCTCTCTCTCTCTTCTCTCTCATCACTCCTCTCTCTCCTCCTCTCTCTCTTCCTCTCTCTCTCTCTCTCTCTCTCTCTTCTCTCTCTCTCTCTCTCTTTCTCTCACAGAGGCAAAACACATATAGTTGCGCATGATTTAACATTGTTGCTCCCCACCCCCAACCCCCTCCTTCTACACCTTATTCTATGCGTCTTCTTCCTTCCAGCTTCACATACTTGCTAATCACCCCCCCCCCCCCCCCCCCCCATCCCAATCTCACACACACACCATCTCTCTCTCTCTCTCTTTCTCTCTCTCTCTCTCTCTCTCTCTCTCTCCCCTCTCTCTCTCTCTCTCTCTCCTCTCTCTCTCTCTCTCTCTCTCTCTCTCATAATTCAACACACGTATGCATGCAACTAACATTCTCACATGCGTGCATGCATACACACATACACACACAAATATGGAAGCACATCATGCCACCTTTCTTGCTTTCTCTCATGCCACTTTTCTTGCTTTTATATGAGAAAATATGATCGATAATTATTAAATCTTAATCTCTTCAGATAAAACAGCAGATTCAGTGACAGTAAGAAGAACGTCATATATGCGTGCACTTGTGTGTGTGTGGGGGGGGGGGGGGGGGGGGGGGGGGGGGGGGGGGGGGGGGGCGTACGTGTGTATGTACCATTGACCCTATTTTATTTAGAATGACATTTAATGTAATATAAAAATTCACAAACGTCTACCTGTGTATACCCCAAACCACGTTAAAAATTCTGACTAAAACAAACCTGTTTCTGTGTGAAACATCGCCGGCGGGGAAGCATGTTTGGTTCAGGTTGAACGTCCACGCTTGTGTGTGTGTTCTGTCTGTCTCTGTCTCTCTCTCTCTCTGTAATCTCTCTCTCTCTCTCTCTCTCTCTCTCTTCTCTCTCTCTCTCTCTCTCTCCATCTCTCTCCTCTCTCTCTCTCTCCTCTGTAAGGAAGAGATTTAAACAACGGACAAAGAAATCTACAGAAAAAGTACTTCATATCGAGTTCTACACACACACACACACACACACACACAGCGCCAGAGAGAGAGATAACACAAAGGCAGTTGTCAATGGCAGTTGGGGGAAAATGAGGTCTGCTCTCGTAAAATGTATGATCATATGACTACCCGTTTGGCCCCTCCCTTCGAACCATCCACCCCTTCCCCCATCCCACCCATCCCACCGCTCTGGCATGGTTTTAATTTACCGGATTGCTATTGATTTTTAAGCTGCTGCTACGGTTCACAACGACGACGAGGTTTGCCACGTGAAAAATGCGACGCTTTGTTGAAAATCGGTGTGCCGGTGACTCCGCTGAAAGGTACCCCTGTCAGTTTGATCCCCTCCAGAAAATTTAGAGAGGAAAAAAATATGATGAAAAGGCATTAGTTGATCATTATTTTGCTGGAGGATTAACGTCTACTCTCTTTTAAAAAAAAAAAGATTTGTTGACGAAAGTGATCACAGATTGTAGAAGATTTTTAGGCAGATCACAAATGGGATACACTGTAGGGATTACAGAGCAATTAGACCTCCACCTGTGTGTGAAGTGTGTACACTGTGTGATGTTGTTGGGGGGAGGGGGGGAAGAGAATCTGTGGTGTTAGTGTGCGGGGGGGGGGGGGGGGGGGTATCGTTTCAATGGTTTTGTGTCCTGGGGTTGCACTTGTTTCCCTTTTCCCTTAACCCAGTGAGGAGTCATTGGAGCAGTGCACTTAAGTTTTCATGTAGTGTGTCTTCCACAACTTGAACTGGCCCATGACGGAACCCATCCATCTTTAGGTCGCAGATTGCAAGCTGGGTTTTTGTCACCGGGCGTAACTTTACTGCTCTTTATGTTCTAGGAGAGAACAAAAAAGTGGATGGGATTTTAAAAGCTATACTGCGTTTGCACTCTGGATTTCTGTTTATAGTCTCATCCGAGGGACTTGCTGGGCAATGGAGTCGGAACAGCTGTGAACATTTTCCTCCCACAGCTCAGCGTGTCTTGAGCCCCTGCCCTCATATCATTTCAGAGCACGAGTCAGATTACTACTTTGCTGCCCCCTCCCCTCCTTTTCCCCCTTTCTCTAAATGAACGTAAAAGTTCATAGAATACGAGATTGGTTGGTGGGTGTTTTTTCAAGTACAGAGGTATAATCATGAACCCAACAACTGTACATTCCTTTGGGGTTTTTTGTTTTTCATTATCATCTTCACCATCGTCGTCATAGCCACCATCTCTCTCTCTCTCTCTCTCTCTCTCTCTCTCTCTCTCTCTCTCTCTCTCCTCTCTCTCTCTCTCTCCTCTCTCTCTCTCTCTCTCTCTCTTTCCTCTTACACACACACACACGCATGCAACCACACGCATACACATGTACTCGTGCACACACACACACACACACACACACACACACACACACACACACACACACACACACACACACACACACACACACAATGGAATTCATAACGTTCTTATTATAGTTATGGTCGATGATTATTATAAACAAATGGGAGGGGGAAATTTGACTTGGGTAGGCACAATCAGTAGCACCGGTGATGTGAGGCTGAGTTCAAGACTTTTAATAATTATTGTCTCAGTACTGGTGAAGGGGCCTCTTGATGTTGGCGTTACTATTTTACCACTATGTTCCTTTGAGAGTCCCCCTCCCCTCCCTTTTCACACACACACACATCCTTTTTTTTTTTAATAGAAGGGATGAGTGAGTCACAGCTGTCACACACACAACACATACACATACATGCGGGCAAACATGCGGGCACGCTCAGGTGTGCACACCTGTATACAGCCTAAAGATAGGTCGTAAAGTCCCATCGTCTTTCGTATTGTAGTACCACGTTCTTAGGCCACGACAGTGATGTCAATGGTGAAAGGTAATCATTCAGTATGTGTTGTAGAGTTGGTTGTTGTGTTACTGATGTAATTTTTGCATAACGACCACCCTGCAGATTTTTTTTAAAAGGAAAATTCTGGTAGTACTGCATTAATCTCTCTCTCTCTCTCTCTCTCTCTCTCTCTCTCTCTCTCTCTCTCTCTCTCTCTCTCTCTCTCCTCTCTCTCTCTCTCTCTCTCTCCTCTCTCCCTCCCTCCCTCTCCCTCTCTCCCCCCCCCTTTCATATTAGCTACTTTCTCCTTCCCTTTTCAAAAGTAAGATTCATTGATGGCAAACATAGCAGATGCATTTCAAGACAGGCAGAGATACAGAACATTCCCGTGAATACAAATGTCATCCAGAAAGGTCATGCAAACTTTTTTTTAAAATCCCTTTCGTGTTTGGGTTTTTTTTTTGTTTTTTTTAATCTTCGGGTGTTGTTTTTTAACCACCTGATGGAGGTGCGGACATCTGTAGATAATTAAGATAAAAGGCGGCAATGAGTCAATAACCATACAGAATAACATGAGCGCATTAGAAAGGACACGATGAACAAATCAGGAAATCAGTGAATGACTAAGTGAATAAGACTTGTAAGTGTGAAGATGTATATCTTGAACATATGGTTTTGTTTTTTTAATTGCATTTTTATCACAAAGTAAATTTGAGAGAATATTACGACCTTCATATATCAACGATGTTTTCAGTTCAGTGGAACTCTTAATAGGTGGTATATGTGAAGGTATTACGACTCCCCCCTCCCCCCCCCCCCCCTAAATAACACCTATATAATTGAAAAGATATTATGGACCACTGTTCAACGTATTAAGTAGAGCATACTCCATACAATAGAACTCCCATTTGGATGGTCTTAAACTCACGATTCGAGTTATAGAGGATCTTAAAGGAAGGATTAAGTCATTGGAATGAATAATAGAACAGCTGTTCGAATGTTAGAACTTCAATTCATCGTCACATTGATTGATAATTATGAGTATACTCAGGAACTGGTCTACACTGTAGATGTAAAACATAGGCGAAACTTTCTGTTGTTTAGTAGACAATTGCCACATTTTTTTGGTTTTATTGGGGTTTTGTTGTTGGGTTTTGTGTTGTTTTTAGATAATTGATTTTTTTTAAAGGTTAGGATGCTCATGGATGAAAGATTGGCGATTTCTGGTCAGTTAAACTAAGTTTGGGTACTTGTGGTTTGTTTTGAGGGAAATCTGTAAACGAATATGGATTTTATCAAAGCAAATTTTAAAATAATTGCTGGTAATTCAGAGCCAGTAGATTTGCTTCGTGTGGGAGAATAATCTGTCAAGTTCATTAACTGGCTTTATATTTGTTTTCGTAAATGTGTCAGGAATAGTACAGAATTCCCCCATGGAGATGTTAGGAGCCTGTAAGTATAAATAGTATCCCGACCTGAAAATGTTGTGCCTAGGAATTCCCACTTTTCTATCCCTCTCTTTGTTTCTGCCTTGTTCATTGTCTTCCTGACACCTCCTTGTCTATTTTCTGCCTTCTTGGTCCATTCTCCTGCCTTTTTCCCTAGAAAGACTTAACAGACAGCAATTCTCCCCCCACGCCGAAGTCGGACGCGCCGGGCCTGGCTTTTGTCAGGCACTTACGGCAGCGCAACGCATTTTTGCTCATATGATAGACTACAGTAGTTGCTGTGCGAGCGTTCAGCGAAGAAAAAGGAGTACAGTATAATGTTATGAGGTATGGGGATTACAGGAAGGGAAAAAAACAAAACCGCAGTTTGTATATGCAGTTAAAGTAATTAATGACTTAAGAAGATATTTCCTAAACTTTATTTTGTTACTTTTATGGTAAATTAACTGAACCTTTAGGAAAATGTTCTTAAATAAAGCGGCTGGCTATGGGAACTATTGCAGGCATCATGTCTAAATTTTGGGGGAAATCACATTGTTATGATGATTTTACAGACAACATTGTTCAAAGAGCACCAAAAATGTGTAATTATGCATGACTTAAAATCGTCGCGATCAACATGCGGCTAATATAATGATGGTATAGATCAAGGTATACATTTTTTAGTTTAATGTTCGATGACAAACATATAACGCTACATTCACATTAGTACCAAAGCCATTCATATTGCAATGTTATTTCACTTTACACACCCTCTTGGTGCACAAACATACTGGTGAAAAGAGGATGAACAGCTCTCTGAAGATATATTACAAAGTACACACTTTTTCATCCTCACAAGCCTAAATCAATCAATCAATATCTCTCTCTCTATCTCTATCTCTCTCTCTCTCACTTTTAAAAAAAAAATCACCACCGAGCTTAAATTCACCTTTTTGATTGGTAGGGAGTTTTAATTGTTAGAGATTTGAAGGCGAGTTCTCGGCGGATGACGAAAAGATCTGTCGAACCAGGATGGAATTTTGTTTTAGTGGTTTCATAGAGTGGTGTTTACTTTGGAATAAATGATCAAATATATTTGCATCGGTATATGGATATGTGGATTGGAATGATAAAAAATCAATGTGTGTAGCTACCCCTGTTGTAAATTGATTTCAGTATTCTATTCCGAATTTTTTCAAAGGTTTTCAGTTTTAAAAACCAGAAAAACAAGGGATGCAGATTGTAGTTACATGCTAAGGAACTATTTCTGTCTGTATAAAACTTAAAGATGATTTGGGTATCAAGTCAAGTCAAAGTCAAAGACACTTTAATCATCCCATGAAGGGCAATTACAATACTGACAGGCAGGTTGATACACATAAAAAATCTCAAAGACACAAAAGCTATATTTCATATTGGTTAAAACATTCCAAAATAACTTCCAAAAAAATGTCACGAACACACACACACGCGCGCGCACATGCGCACATACACACACACACACACACGCACGCACGCACACACATCAATTGTGAACACAATTTAAAAACCATTGACTAGAAGACATAAAACCTTATTTTTTACGCACGCATATACGCAGCACGTACACACGCACGTACGTTACGTGGGCATTACTATAAATCCAGCGGTAGTTGTGACTATATCTGTGTTCATTTTTCTTATTAGCTTCTTATGGTGGACAAGTAGTGTTTTGACCCGTGTTCAGATATTTTTCGGTAAATTCCTGCTTTACTTATTCATTAAAATTCAAAGTAAAAAAAAAGAATGTGTGCTTGTCATTCCTCGAATGTGTGCGTCTCATACGCAAATGTGCTCTCTCTTCTCTCTCTCTCTCTCTCTCTCTCTCTCTCTCTCTCTCTCTCTCTCTCTCTCTCTCTCCTCTCTCTCTCTCTCTCTCTCTCTCTCTCTGCTTCTACTACACACACACACACACACACACACACACACACACACACACACACACACACACACACAACCTGACCATGCTGTGCCAGTCATTGGCAGAGGGCAAGGGTTTGGCACCCTGAATGATTATATGGAATGACTGTGATGTCTGTCAGACACTTTGCACATAATGGAATAAATCATTCAGTAAATGGAGCATGCAAGGCGATGAGTGTAAGTACCTCCATTTCAAGTAATTTTTACTAAAGAATATCAAGGGTCTTCTCTCTCTCTCTCTCCTCTCGTCCTCTACTCTCCTCTCTCACTCTCTTCTCCATTCTCTCTCTCTCTCTCTCTCTCTTCTAGTTAAACCCAAATACAACAATCTTTGTAATTTTGGGCTGACTGTTCTCCTGCCTTCAAGACATGAGCCACCTTTGCTCAGTTTAGCAACGTTATTTGTTCAGCATTTAAAAGGCTTCGTTCTGTGCTTTCATAACCTTTCTCTGCTGCTCTGTTTCATTATTTCTTGTTTATATTATTGCTTTGTGTTTTTCATTGCTTCACACAGTATTCAAGTTTTTGTGTGAACCCCTTCAGTAAAAGGGTCTCTCTCTCTCTTCTCTCTCTCTCTCTCCCCTCTCTCTCTCTCTCTCTCTCTCTCTCTCTCTCTCTCTCTCTCTCTCTCTCTCTCTCTCTCTCTCTCTCTCTCTCATTCATCCCATGTTCATCTCTATCCAGTCCGCCATCAATGCATCCCCCATGTCTCCATCTCCTCTCTCCATTCCAATCTTCACTTCTCTTTTTACAGTCATGAACCATGGGTCTCCCACTCGCTCGATCACATCAAAATAAACGAACAAAAAAGAGCAGCCTGTCGTGAAAGACCTAGGCCACAGGACTGAAATCATCGCCCGCTGACATGGGTCTGTGAGCGGTAAGAGCAATCTGTGAAGATGCTGCAGTATGGAGGGGGAGGGAGGGAGGAGGGGAGAGAGACACGTGTAGTCTGTCGGCAGTGGAATTGATTAGGAACTAGCAGCAAGCCCTGCTTTCTGCAGGTAGCGACTTTTACCTGGCCACAGATTCCGGGTTTTCTTTGACAGAACTCGGGTCTTTTGACTGCTTACTTTTTTCCCCTCTGGTTTGAAAGGGAAAATATATATTATATTCAGTCATTCCTGCTTTTGATGTCAAAGGCACATTGATTTTTGAGCAGCATTGAACGCTGCTTTTTTTTTTTCTTTCAAATTAACCAGTATAGCTTGTTTCCCAGAATTTGCCCAAAGATACTGAAGAAAGAGAGTGGGTGTGTGTGTGCTTGCGCGCGAACGCGTAGAATTGCCACAGTCAGAATCCTTAAGCAGCAAGGACTTGTCTAACGGAGTAGAAACTTTTATCTTTTATCTTTTTTAAGTATTTTTTTCCTGACAGGAACTTTTTAATTCACTTTTCATCATATTTTTTTTCCAGTTTTCTTGCATCCCAACCAGTTCTTTTTCTGATGAGCATCTCTCTCTCTCTCTCTCTCTCTCTCTCTCTCTATCTCTCTCTCTATCTCTCTCTCTCTCTCTCCAAATTATAATTCATGTGAGCAGTCACACCAGAACGGACTATACCGCCAGGGAGCGCATGAATCCGCGCTGTATTCCGGCAGGTTGAAAGAGTTCGGGGCTATTCAACTTGTATTGACGACTGCCAGAAGAAAAATCGATTGTTCAGTCCTCTTCTGTTTAAACTGTCCAAATTGGGACTGGGGAAAGGGAGACTGTAGGGTAGGGGGCGGATAAAACGATATGCAAGACTGGGAAAATTAAAGGCGACCGTTGTGTTGCACATCAATGGGAAACTCGTTACTAGAGAGAGGGGGGGAGGGAGACTTGGTAATGCCCATGAGACTGGGCGAAGGATAAAAAAGAAATAACAGTTTGTCTTGGTGTAGGAGGTGCTTTGTTTTTTGTCCCAAGAAACTTCTTTTTGTGACTCTGGTCTTTTCTCTCCCAGGCAGTAGTAACTCTGCGTTATAACGGCAACGGATGACAAATTTATAAAACTGCATACACACCGGGGCTGGATGTAAAGAGCACATGAGTGCTTATTCCAATATCCTCGAAATAAAAGATTAATAAAATAATAGTAATAAACTGTACGCGCGCGTGTGTGTGTTCGGTCAATTTTAGTTCCACAAACTGAGCATTTCTATAGTTACTACCTTCCTAAACAAAGAAAAAGCCTTTGAACTTGAAAAAGACCCTCTATCTAGTTCTATCTTGCAATAAAATTCAGCCCACACAAAGAACAAAAAATCAAAAGATTATCTGATCAATATGTGCAGAAGTGGCCCACCGCGCAGGGACGGAAATGAATCGTATAAAAATTACTGGATGTTTAAAAGCTGGGCTTTTGTTTTACACACACACACACACACACACACACACACACACACACACACACACACACACACACACACACACACACATTTTATATATATATATATATATATATATATATATATATATATATATATATACACACAAAATATAGTGAGGAAAAACAAGCGCAGGTAACCAGTTACAATTTCATTCCCATCATAAAAATGATTTTTGTCCAGGAATCGGGGGAAAAAAATCACTACAAGATAAAACTTTGAAGGCAGCATTTGGAGAACAATTTGGAGAACAATTAAGGACCATGCCTTTGGCCTGACCTGACTCGAGTTTGGGCTCCTGGTTGATCACTCTTCAGAGGTCCCGGCAGTGTTTGAATCCTCACTCATCTCATATATTTCTCCAGAACACGTTTGGTATTAAAGACACAGCCCTCACCTGGTTCAGTTCATACCTTACAGACCGATTCCACACAGTTACAGTAAATAAGATTCAATCAGCACCTGCCAAACTGGAATGTGGAGTCCCACAGGGGTCAGTTCTCGGCCCTGTTCTTTTCACTCTCTACACTGCCCCACTTTCACATATAATAAACCGTCATCAAATCAGCCATCATTTTTATGCAGACGACTCTCAGATTCTTAGCAGTGAAACTCCCGAAAACCTGCCTTCCCTCTTGACAAATATGTCCTGCTGCCTTCAAGATATCCAAAACTGGATGATAGAGAACAAGTTACAACTAAATGCAGATAAAACCGAAGCCATGCTTATAGGGACCAAACACAAACTCTCTTCCATAACAACAGCTTCAATAGAATTCGGCAATACGTCTGTCCCTCTATCCACTGTAGTGAAATATCTAGGGGTAGCTATCGATAACACGCTCTCCATGCAAAAATTCATCACCCAAACCTGCCAGTCGTGCTACTATCAATTACGGCGCATTAGTGCAGTTCGAAAGTATCTGTCCACTGATGCAACATCCAAACTAGTCACATCTCTCATTCTCTCACGTCTGGACTATTGCAATTCCCTTCTGGCTGGTCTGCCAGCATCATCTATCCACCCTCTTCAACGTATACAAAACTCTGCAGCTCGACTAGTCCTCAGAAAGAAAAAATCTGAGCACATTACTCCTCTCTTGCGATCTCTCCACTGGCTGCCTGTGCCACAGAGAATAAACTATAAGATCTGCACCCTCTGTTACAAAAGTCTCCACAAAACGGCACCTCCTACCTCTGTGAATGTCTTCATTTGTACACTCCTTCTCGTTCCCTCCGCTCTGCTGCAGATACCTTGTGCCTAAGAATACCTAGATTCAACCAGTCCACTGTTGGCCGTCGCTCTTTCTCTGTTTCTGGTCCAGTGATCTGGAACGACCTCCCTCTCTCCCTTCGTCAAAAGCCTACTTATGATGCTTTTAAATCCAGCCTAAAGACGCATTTATTTCAAACCTAAGATTCTCTCCTCTTGTTTCATCTCATCTCTGTCCCTGCCCTCAATAACCAACTCCCCCCCCCCCCCCCCCCCCCCCCCCCCCATTAGCCTGCCCGAGTGTACAACTTTTGTGTGTGTGTGTGTGGGCGCGCGCGCGCGTGTGTGTTTACATTTGTATTTGTAAAAAACTGTTAATTGTGCGCGTGTGTATGTTTACATTTGAATTTGTAAAAATCTATTAATCGTAACTGGCTGCATGCGAAAGAATAGGATGAATGAGAGCGCTTTGATTTGTTTTTTTGCAAGATTTAGCGCTGTATAAATTCCATGTATTATTATTATTATTATTATATATATATATATATATATATATATATATATATATATATATATATATATATAATCGGTGTCGACTTTGATGGTGAATCTCTCTCTTTCTCTCCCCCCCCCCCCCTCCTCTCTCTCTCTCTCTCTCTCTCTCTCTCTCTCTCTCTCTCTCTCTCTCTCTCTCTCTCTCTCTCTCTCTCATTGACTGAAGAAACAAAAATTAATCACTCCTTTTATAAAATCCCATCCCAAACCAGGCAAATGGCAATAATACTATTGATCATTAACTGTATTGAAATTGTTCATGTTGGCTAAACAACGTTGATCGAAATGTTTTGGGGTTTTTTTCGGGGGAAAGGGGGTGGTTGTTAATTCAAACTTTGATGAATCATTTTCAAACTAATTGAGAAGTTGTAAGGGGTTAATAATTAATAATGTATGGAATTTATATAGCGCTGAATCTTGTAAAGCAACAAATCAACCTGCACTTGTTTTCCTCCGCTTATATATATATATATATATATATATATATATATATATATATATGGAATAATATATAGCGCTCTTTCTTGCAAAAAACAATTCAAAGCGATGTATTAACTTTTTTACCATTATATGTAAGTAGCATCTCCAGTTACAATACACAGATGATTCATGGGCAATAGCCATTCGGTGCTGATAAGAATATCATAGCATGAACAATTTTTCCCCACAGCAAAGCTGGGTTAATGTCCCTCTTCTGTGAGTTAAAAAACAAAATCAGCCTACACAGATTAAAAACAGAATTTCTCACTGCCCCCAAAATCTTAAGCCACCCTAACTCTAACTCATTGCAAGGTGCACAAAATAATCAGTACACCACTATGTTCAAATGAGTGCATGGGCCCTATGTGGCTGTGCACACATATTGTGCTAGTCATTAGATTGTTTGGTAAAATATGTATGGCGGAAAATTTATTGGTCAGCAAGTGAAACATTTGTCCTGTAAGACATTTTTAGATTAAAAATTCATGTAGTGGAATATTTGAAGCACTTGAGTGAAACATTCATACAGTGGAACATTTTTTTCAGATGAAGTATTCAACTAGTGGAACATTTGCCTTGGAAATATTCATTCATTTGAACATTTATCAGATTCATCCACTGGACCATGTCTAGTGAAACTTGCATCTGCTGGAACATTAGAGTAATCATTGTCAAGGGGAATATAGCCTATATCAGATTTGTGTAGTCGAACACTTTTGAAGCAAACCATTATTTTGCTTAGGAAAATGTCTATCAGGTGAAACACTAATTTGTTGGATGGAATAGAAGTCCAGGGAAAATAATATTCCTGTGGTAACATATTACTTTTGTCAAGTGTAACATGTCTGTTGGAACATTTGTCGGGTGAACCATCGGTGGAACAGTTAGGTAAAATTCGCCCGCACCTGATCGGAACACGACGCTAACTGCTCGGTCAGGCAGGGTCTGGGGCTAATTGAAAACAGAGCCATTCAACAGCGCGTTTGCTTCAATTCCCATTTCATCTGTCACACGCGTGCCTTTTGGAACACACGCTGCTATAGCCGTTAGGCCTAGTGCTTTTAATTTCTTCCCATCAGCTTCCAAACATCAGGCGCCGTATTGATCGAGGTAGGTGCACGTGCCTGTGTTCCGCGCTGTTTTGTCGTTTTAGGGCTTGTTTTGGATGGTCGTAGGGACAGCGTTTCGTCGTCAACATTAGTGTATGATCTGTCTGCAATGAGTTTCCTTGATACCCCCCCCCCCCCCCCCCCCTCTCCTCCATTAGCTCACTTTATGTGTCCTTTCCCTAACCCCCATGTAGCCAGAGAAAGAAGGGAATGAGTTATCCTTTGCTTTTGTTTTTCGAAGTATATTCATACACCTCTCTCTCTCTCTCTCTCTGCACAGATCCAGGGAACATCTTACTTCAACACAACAGTATATTTGTCTAAATATAATCGTTACTTCAACACAGCAGTATATTTTCTAAATATAAAAACTTATCCTGTTGGGATTGCACTCTGCATGCCCAAGTTCGAAACTAGAGTCCTTGAAAGAAATATCTAGATCTAGCAGTGACGTCACTTTTGGCCTTGGAGGCTTTTACTTAAGTTTTTTTTCTTTCCCAAAGTCTTGTTTTTGAAGGTTACCCTGAGGCTGTCGGCTCTCTCTCTCTCTCTCTCTCTCTCTCTCTCTCTCCTCTCTCTCTCTCTCTCTCTCTCTCTCTAGTTATACTGGAGAGAGAGAGACTGAATGAAGAGAGTGTGTTTGAGCACATGTGCAGATACTCAATGTGTGATGAATGGTGCTCTGGTGTGTGTGTGTGTGGAGCACACAGGAGAAAAAGTATTTTGACATAAACTGACTTTGATGTGAGATCATTCTTGACCAAAGAGAGGGTTCTGCCATGGAAAGTTACAGCTCAAGTGTTTTGAACATTCTCTGCCACACCCAGACTATATTTTAAGATTCTTGATGCAGGGTAGGTTTCTGTCCAACAAAGTTACTCTTTATGTATTTTGAGCAGTGTGTGGTGTCAGCAAGAAGAAGTCCATGAGCAAAGCACACTATGGCAACACAGTAACGTTGCTTGCTGTTGGTCTCAGTCTGCCACATACCTCCCTCATGTAAGATCTAAGACAAAGCTGAATGTCCATCATCAGGGTTTGTTCACAAACAGAAAAATATAACATCGACAAAATTCCAGCTGGAATATAATGTTTGGTTTCACTTTATGATCCCGCCAGGCTGAAATAGTAAACAGATTTTCTGTTAAAAATGACAGTTGCTGGTGATGAGAATGGCCACAAGACCCTGCAGAAAAGCATTTTTCTTGTCTTTTATTCATTTATTTATTGGTTCTGTGTTGTTCGTTTAGTTTTACTCCTGGGATTTTTTTTGTTCATTGAAAGGGGGTGGTAGTTTGCTTTGGTTGGTTTGTTCATTTCGATTTTGTTTGTGTTTGTTGTATTTGTTTTTTTGGGGGAGAGTTGTCTGGAGAGGTTGGGGGGGGGGGGGGGGGGGTTCTGCTTTAGTGGGTTGGGTAATCATACACAATTTTCTAATTAAATGTGAACATATTCTTATCTTAGTTATCTTGTAAATAAACTGTTAAGAACTAATATTTCCTTCTGTTTGTTTCAGGGTTGGAACAGATTGCTGCCAATTACTCTGATAAAGAAAATTCCAGACAGTTTTCCAATCCTTACACAAGTAAGTTCGTGTGTGCGTGTGTGTGTGCGTTGCACTTTCATATGTATGAGACATTGAGTGTGCAAAAACACAAGTGAAAGAATTGTGTGTGACTGTGAGCATTTGTTTATAAGAAACATGGTAACATAGTATCTGATTTCTGTTTCACATACATTGGAGAAATGCATAGGGAGGGGTTCCTCGGCTAGACCTTCTTATCACTGTTTGCCTACCATTAAGGTAGCTGCATTCTGATTTCAGAGATATGGAAGCATTTGTAACAACTGTCATACTGTAAGATTTTTATTTTCTAGACATCTTTCTTAAACTTTTGTAAGTGAGAGAAATATACATATACCCAATACTAGTTACTACTTGGGTGGTTGTTTTTTTTTTGGGGGGTGGGTGGTTAGTACTTGTTTTACCCCCTTATCTCTCTCTCTCTCTCTCTCTCTCTCTCTCTCTCTCTCTCTCTCTCTCTATTATATATATATATATATATATATATATATATATTTCAGTTTTGGATGGTGTTCAGCCCAACCTTTGGACTGTATTTCCAGTTTCTGCTTCCTTTTTTTTTCTTCAGTCCTTATGGAAGTCTGTGTAGTCACAGCAGTGATTTCAATTGGTCGTAGTAATGATTTCAATATGGTACCAGAAATTCATACCATGTTTGGAAATTGTTTATGAGCAAAGGCTTAGCAGAGCAAGAGTCCTAATTATTGTCCAAGCAAGGTTGTACATTAGCAGGCATGCAGCTTTGGCTCTCTCTCTCTCTCTCTCTCTCTCTCTCTCTCTCTCTCTCTCTCTCTCTCTCTCTCTCTCTCTCTCTCTCTCTCTCATCCTCTCTCTCTCTCTCTCCTCCTTCTACATACACACACACACACACACACCTCTCTCTCTCTCTCTCTCTCTCTCTCTCTCTCTCTCTCACACACACACACACACACACACACACACACACACACACACACATAGGCTAAGGCATCAGGTAAAAGCAAGAGATAAAGTGATCAGTTGGCATTTCAGATATTGGCAGGAAAGAAATACAATACTGAATAATCGATAGGAATAACAGATTATTATCAGCTTGTGCTTTTATATGAAGGGTGTGGTCCCTTAGACTTTTAAGTGTGGCGTTCTTTTGTATTTTGATATTGTTCCACACAAAGTGAACATGTGTTAAGACAAAAGTCTGCTTTAGATTGACAGGGGAAAAACAAAACAGAAGAGAGAGGTGGAAAAGAGTCTTATTGTCTCAGCAATGTTGTATATTAGACTGCGTTGTCCTGAATATATTTTTTTCATTTGTATCTTGTAATGCTGGCTCATTTGCTCAGACACATACACACTCACACACGCGCGCGCGCACACACACACCACACCACACCACACCACACCACACCACACCACACCACACCACACCACACCACACCACACCACACCACACCACACCACACCACACCACACACACCACACACACACACAACACACAGAGAAAACAAATGCATTGCTTATTCAGTGTGTGTATGTGCATGTGCGTGTGTGGATATGAATTTATGCTTATAAGAAAGTAGGTAATTAGGGCCTTCTGATAGGCATATTATGTTGTAACATGTGCATAAGATGTTCTGCATGCGTTTGCACTTGGGACCTTGGTTTATATTATCATCCATAGGACTTTGGCAGAGTGGAGTCCATACTGATGTTAACTCCAGAGGAAAGATCCCCTTGAACAGGCATCTTTGTCAGTTTGTGATGGCTGCAGCCTGGACTTGAAACCGGGCTGTCAAATCACAAGTACAATGCTCTAACCACCAGGTTATCCTGTCTCTTTCATTTAAGATGCTCCATGAGGAATGTTGGTCACAGGGCGAAGACAAATAAAAATCCCCTTTCACCTGGGTAGATCTGTCAAGAAACTTGTAACAAATTCACACAGTAGCCAATGCTCTCAACATGTAGAAAGAAGAAATATTTGTGTTACAATTATTCAGTTAAGAAATTGTTGGTAGCTTTTGTCCCCAAATGCATACATGCAGTTTCAGTGCTTTTTATTCAAAGTATTTGACAATATGTGAGGAGGAGATGATGACTGGTGAAAATGACCACAGACTCTGCAGGACATTTTCTCTTTTGTCTCAGTGCTTCTTACATTAAAAAAAAAAAATTAACACTAGGCTGTTGCACAGGTTTTACCAGTTTTAGTGTATGTGTGTTACGGGGGGGGGGGGTATTGTTCTTGTGGGCGTGTGTTTTCTTTTTTTTTGTTGGGGGATGGGAGGAACATACATTCTTTCTTTGACTTGCTGCTTAAAACATAATTTTTGCCAAACCAAACCTTTTCTTGCAGAGGAAGACCGTTTAGAACAAAGTGTACATGATTCATTTCCCTGTCATCATTAACTGTGACCTGGC
>CM054136.1:42251652-42374152 GCA_028751875.1 Rapana venosa
TATCTTTGTAATCTTTCTGGAAAGAAGGGAGAATTGACCTAGAAAGCATACAGTAGACAAGAAAGAGGTGACAGGAAGAATAGGAACAAGGCAGAAAGAAAAAGAGGGATAGAAAAGAGGAAATTCCTAGCACATAATTTCCAGAAGGTGGGATGCTATCTATACTGACAGGCCCATGGCATTCCCACAGGGGATAGCTTCTCCTGATGAGACTATAAACCTATGCCCCACATGCAAACATGCGCGTAACATGATGCTCACATCGTAAAAACCCATCCAGTTTTTTGTAGAAGAGCACACAACCTGAGATAGTGAGAGAAATAGCAGATTCAACTTGCTAAGGACATGCTGCATGAAGGTTTCATTTATTGCAGCACCCCTATGACTCCTCAAGAGGATATGATAAGAAGAGGGAGAATGGCTGTGTGCCTAACAAGGACAGGGTATTTTTAAGTCAAATATACTGTGTTGTCTTTTTTCCCCAAACACTCTCTCACCTAACAATATTTGTAGGTCCATGGGTGCAAAAACAGCCACAAGCAGCAGTTCCAGTAAATGCTGTGGTTTTATTTAGTGTCTGCATTTCCTGGGGATATCTAACCTTTGATCTTGTATCTGCCTTCTACTTTTTATGGACACTGTTTTCTTTCTTTCTGTCTGCGTGTGTGTGGTTTTTGTTGTTGTTTGCTTGCTTTTTTAAAGGGGGGGGGGGGGGGGGAGGGGGGGTGTTAGCTTGGAAAGGGGGTGAATGAGGATGGGAGTGGTGAAAAGGTG
Source organism: Rapana venosa (assembly GCA_028751875.1). Taxonomy (NCBI): domain Eukaryota; kingdom Metazoa; phylum Mollusca; class Gastropoda; order Neogastropoda; family Muricidae; genus Rapana; species Rapana venosa. Next base: position 42,252,427 of record CM054136.1, read on the forward strand.
GCAGTGGAGGTTGAAGTGGGGCTGGGAGCAATATTCACTGCATTGTCAGGTAAAAATTTTACCAGGGGTTGTTCGTGATAATCTTTTACATTGCGTTTTTGTCAAAAAATGCTTCCTCCACAGAAGCCCAATTTGCCAGAATTAGAGCTATGAATTGTGGGGGGGGGGGGGGGGGTATTGAGTGGGTGAAAGTCTAGCAGGGGGATTATAGCATTAGACACATGATCTGAAATGATGTGAAGGTGTGATTTTGACTTGCCTCTGTGCTGTCCATTTCAGAAAAATGTTCTCCAGCAATGGTTAATGTAAGTTCCAACTCCATTCCCCCTGCAGGTGTTTGAGATTAGAATATAAACCAAGACCACACAAGTGAACACTCGTATCACATTTTGTTCACCCATCAAAAACTTTTCCATCTTTTATAGAAGAGTAGGCCATGATACTGATGACTATGGCAAACTAGGCCTGCAGTGTGCAGTCTGGAGAAAGATAGGATTTAGATTTGCACAAGACAAACTACTTTTTGGAGGTTGTAGCTCTGTGTCTTTACGACTCCTTGGGGAGTTGAGGAGTCATAGACGTGAATGATGCTTTTCTGGTGTTACCATGACAACAACAGGCTTCTGTAGACAGCTTTAAAGCAATTGCAATTGGAGAGATATTCTTTGCCAAGGAAAAAAGGCGGCAGTAATTACTTCCTGTGAGGCATATTGGAAATGTTGAAAAAAAGTCCTGTTCATTACAGTGGACTAACTTTTGTAAAAAAAAATTTCATTATGTATTGCTGAACATTGTGTCACACCATTTTCCAGTATTTGACTCTGAATGGTAAAGTCATAAAGGAAAATAGGACTTGCCTTTCAAGTTATTTTGGATAACCTGGAGAATTATGATAAAAATAAGGTACAAATAGCTTAATTTAAAGTTGCTATTTTACCCCAGCACACAGTACTATAAAGTAAGATCATTCTAAGTGAGACATTGAAGGGGTTTGCCTTCTCTAAACTGAGTTTTAGATATACATCCTTTTGCTGTACCTCATTATCAGCCCTAATGTCCATCCACAGTCAGCCAACAGAAAAGTTTTCAACAAGGGTTGTCTTAAACCAAAAAAAATGATACTAATGCAGCACCCTAGTCAGACTGGTACCATCAGACAGTGCACTGTACATCAAAATATTTGTACTGTGTGCTGTACACAGAAATGATTATATTGTGTACAGAGATAATGCTTCAGACAGTGTAAAGGTCTATGACCCCCCCCCCCCCAAAAAAAAAAAAAAAAAATCCTAACATTTTTGTTCTTGACAAAGTGTGGATCTATAAGATCTTTGAGAGTAGAATAGCCTGGAGCATTAAAGAGTTTCCTTACTTTTTTGACAAAGTATTAAAAAAAGGTGAGTTTGTCACACACACGCACGCACGCACGCACGCACCGCGCGCGCGCGCGATAAGTACATATGCATACATACATTCATACATACATCAGAACCCTCCATTGTGTACTTTAAAGTAAGAAATCATAGCTTATTGTTTGCTTTTACCTTTAACTGACCTTTTCTGTAGACTATGCACGTATGAAGAATAAATACCTTCTTCATAGCATGCATTGTTTTTGGGGTTTTGCGTTTGTTTTTGCAGGTCTCTTAAACAATTTAAGCATGAACTCTGGTCTTGTATACCTGATTGTATTGTACAATAATTCCAGTGGCTTTATGTGCACACTGTATGTGAATATGCAGAGGTCAAGGAATGTTAATGGCTTTTTGTGTTGGTAGAAATCTGATGTACATGCATTTGTAAGTTAGCTTTTTAGAGAATATAGTATGACAGAGCATGCAGAATAAGACTCAGCACAGGTGCTTCTGGACCATATCATTCTGCTGTTGTAGATCTATGTTACTGCTGTAATAATAATAATACATGGAATTTATTTAGTGCTATATCTTGCAAAAAACAAATCAAAGCGCTTTCATTCATTCCAGTCTTTCACATGCAGCCAGTTACAATTAATAGATTTTTACAAATTCAAATGTAAACACACACACGCACAGTTAATAGTTTTTACAAATTTAAATGTAAACACGTGCGTGCACACACACACACACACACACACAAAGGTTGTACACTCCAGCAGGGTGATGGGGGAGGGGGGGGGGGGGGGGGGGAGCTGGTTGTTGAGGACAGGGACAAAAATGAGATAAAACAAGAGGAGAGAATCTTAGGTTTGAAATAAATGTGTCTTTAGGCTGGATTTAAAAGCATAAGTAAGCTTTTGGCGGAGAGAGAGGGAGGTCATTCCAGATCGATGGACCAGAAACAAAGAGTTATTACTGCTGTTGTGCAGAAGTCGTTACAAGTGTGGTGATTATGAAGATATTGCTGTCATTATTGTCACTGTTGCAGTTTCTGCTACTGTTGTTGTTATCAAGTGTACTCATTTGTCCGCAGATGTGCGCTCGTTGCAAGACCTCCTGCCCTTCCACATCAAGTACTACACACACAGCATAGCACGAGAACTGCTGGCTGAGCTGGGTTCAAGGGTCAGTCATTCCAGCACTACCAACAGCAACGTTGCAGCAACTCAGGTGTCAACCATCGGTGTAACGCACGCAGCAACATTGGTAGTTGACAGGGTAGATGCCGGCAGCCAAGCATTTCACAAGCCTCATGTGGAGTTGAAGATTCCTCACATTCTTCAGGGGTGAGATTGATCACTCTCTGTGAAATCTTTCTAATGGGGAAGGTCTGTGAAGGAAGAAAAGGAAATGAGATAAGAGGAGGGGGTGGCGTTTAGTGGGGGCGTATATGTTTCAATATATGTTGCAGAAAACTTTAAACTTATTTATGCTTACTATAGACATTCAGTAAGTCTTAAGTGAATATTGTCAAGTGCTTTTGATGTTCAGTGACTGCATTCATGTCTTCTTCTTTTTTCTCCTACGTTTACCTTCAGTGCAGTCATCCATTTCCAGGTTCTCATTCTCTTCTCTCTCTCTCTCTCTCTCTCTCTCTCTCTCTCTCTCTCTCTCTCTCTCTCTCCTCTCTCTCTCTAGATTTTGAAAAAGCGTTCGATACTGTCAATAGGACTATACTCTGGCCTATCCTGTTAAAAAATGGCATTCAAGGAAAATTACAGATCTTCTTTGTCCATTATGTAAGGGGTCTGTCGATAACGAAGTTTATTTTGTATTATGTTGTCCTATGTTAAATGATCTTAGAACTCAGTTGATACCGCAAAAATATGTGAGCTGTCCTTCCATGTTTAGACTTTGTATACTTATGTCATCTACTAACGAACGCATTAATAAGCGACTAGCAATATATTTGTATAAAGCTTTTAAAATTAGAAATACTATCTGTACTTGAGGTATAATTCTTCTGTTCAAAAATGTTTCTTATGCAACATGTTGTGGAATGTTGATTATATACACACACCCCCTTCATGAGGGGCCAAGGCCTATAATGAATAAAACTTTCGCATTCGCATTCTCTCTCTCTCTGCTGAGATAAAAAAAAAAAAAAGACTAGTACTTTGTACCCATATCTGTGAAATACATGAGAATCTTCTGTCCTTTCGCAGAACTTCCTTTTTTGGCCATCTCCAGGACCATTTTTGAGATAATTTCAACTTTTTAAAGAACAATTTGACATATAGTGTACGTATTGATTGTCAGGCTGCTATAATCCCAACAAGACTATTCCCACTTAGATTATTCTCACACATATCAATATTGATTTAGCACCTTACTTTGCATATGAATTTGCTTTGTTAATTTCTTTGCTGAGCTCTCCTACTGTTGGAGACACCTGAACAAGCACCATGTCAGTTTTGCAGAGTTCATAGGTCAGTTGCCACCCATCAGACTTACGAAGATCACCAAATAAAGAGGATTACATGCATGTTTCTTCAAAGTGTACTCTGTAAGGGCTCTGACATCAGCCATTTTACTTGTCTAGGCACAAAAAGAAATATAGGTAATGGCCAACATTATTTCAATAGTTATATGAAGACAGATATTTTTTCAGCTGGATTGTAGCTCAACCATAGATTAAGGCACTGATGTGTATAACAAAGATGGGAAGATCGATAGTTTGCCTGTAAAAATTGCCAAACGGGTAGCATCATTTTTGGAAAACTGAAAGTTGGCTTGCTGACCAGACCATACATTGCAAGTGACATTGCACGTGTGTATGTGCGCACTCATGTGCCCTGATGCACTGATACATAAATCATTTCTGAGACAAGCTCATGATTCTTTTAAAATACATCCAGAGCTTGATTCCGGATATCTCTCTCTCTCACTCTCTCTCTCTCTCTCTCTCTCCTCTCTCTCTCTCTCTCTCTCTCTCTCTCTCTCTCTCTCTCTCTCTCTCTCTCTCTACCTATCCATCTATCTATCTCTTTCTCTCTCTCTTCCTTATGTCTGTCACTGTCTCTTTCCTTTAAAAAAAGGTGTTGTACACTGGACGTTTATGGTCCAGAGCAAGTGGTAAGCATTTATTAATCCATCATAAAAAGCCTCATGAAATGCTAATGCACTCATAAATATAAATAATTGGGAAACAGTGTTTTGAGTACCCTTGTAAATTGAAGTGTCTGTGTGTAATTCACTGACATTGCGCTCAGTTTTGACGTGTAGTTGAAGCAATAGGGATCAACGTATTACTGTGTGATCATTGTGGTGTCCCCTTAAAAGCAAGTGCAGTGTGTGGGAAGTGTTGGATGCACACCTATGTGAATGTTGTGAGGTGTTGTTAGCTTAGTTGCTTTAGATTGAACTTTGCCTACTTAAGATGAACTTTTCCCACATAAGTGCTTATTCCATTATCCACGATATAAAAGAATAGAAAGGGGGGAAAAAAGGATGAAAGCATAGTTTAAGGTGTTTTCACTCGAGCTACAATGCACACTTTTACTTATACTGTATCGCATGTCATAGTATACTGAATTGCATGTCATAGCAGAATAGAGACAGTAAATTGTAAACACTTTAGCCCGTTACATATTGGTCAGTAGTGTCTGACAACAAAATTAAAATACTTTTGACTGATTTTCAGACAAGGGCGAAAGAGTGAAGAGCAGACCAACACAGGGGGTAAACGAGGGTACACAGAAGAGGAGCTGGAAGCAGCAGTGGCAGACATCCGAGGGGGAAGACTGGGAACACGGCGAGCCTCCAACCTGTATGGAATTCCACGCTCCACACTAAGGAACAAGATTTACCGCAGTGGTCTTGACATGGAGAGAACTCCTGTCTTGCTGGATCCAGAGGATTCAAACTCTGGTGATGAGGCAGTGGCGGCAGCCATCTCCAATGGATTGAAAATGGCAGAAATGGTCCAGGCCAACATGTTTCCCTACCTCTCACCCTTCCCCATGTCCTTCAACGCCCATATGAAGGAGGATCCTGATTATGCCTCCAGAACAACCGCAGGCATTGACTTCTCCATGAAACTGGAACATATCCGCCGTATGCACAACTTGAAAGGGAGCCGTGACCTTCACATCAAGCCAGCCCACATCAACGAACCCAAGTTGCCTCTGATCACCTCCCTGATCCGCCACCTGGTGGAGCAGCGTTTCCACATGGAGCTGAACCGAGGCAGCAGCACTGCACACACCTCTGGGCCCCTAGGGGAGGAGGCAGGTGCCAGTCACTCCAGCAGCCCGGTGATGGAGGACAGAAAAAGCACTGCCATTTCTGTAGATACCCTGCCTCACTTCCTCCCCTACCTGCCTTCCTTCTCACCATCCTGCCTCTCACTCACTGTGCCGTCTTCCTTTGAAGACCTGCGTATTCCGTCCTACAAGCCTGCCAGCCTTCAGCAGCACCAACGAGACATAGAATTGATGGATGAAGATTCACGTCCTTTTGGAAAAGTCTACGAGACCAGTCGAATTGGAGAGACCCTCAAAGATATAATTGTCAAGTCCATTTCAGAAAAGATGAAATTTTCAGACATTGATACTCAAACACCTCCCATGTTCCCAAGTGCCAGTGATCTGTACACCCCAACTTTCTCACTCGCAGATGCCTTTCCCCTTGATCTTGGCAAGTCTGCTTTTCGGTCGTGCCTCTCAGAAATCTCTCAGCCAACTCACCCTGCCAAACGCATCAAGCGAGAACCTTATGATGATAAGGATGGTCATTCTCATTCCACCAAAAGCAGCAGTGAGGTGTCCAAAAGTAAAAGCTCAGACCTGTCATCCCACAGCAACAGGGAGAGCAAAGCCTCCAGCAGCCAGACAACAGGCTCCAGTGGCACTAAAAGTACAGGGGATGGAACAGTGAAGGAGAAGAAAACCAGACCAAAGCGAGGCCAGTATCGGAAGTACAACAGTCAGCTTCTGATTGAAGCAGTTCGAGCAGTGCAAAGAGGGGAAATGAGTGTTCATCGTGCAGGGTCGTATTTTGGAGTGCCACATTCTACACTGGAGTACAAGGTGAAGGAGCGTCACCTGTTACGGCAGAAGAAACCTCGTGATGGCAGCAGTTCCTCCAGCACTACCACAACAACAACCACATCCACAACCTCATCGTCTCATTCATCATCCTCGGCAGCCACATCCATGTCAGTAACAACTTCCTCTCCCTCCTCAGCTGCGTCATCAACGACTCAGACCAGCAAATCACTGATGCTGACCTCAGCAGCGAACTCAGACAGCTCCACCTCCTCCACTTCTTCCTGTTCCCAAACACCGCTAACAGGCAGCATCAAGGCTGACCCTTCCCTGCCTCATTCCACTTCACCCTCCTCTCTTAGTGCCTTTGGCTTTGGGCTGCATAAGCCAGCAGGAGCAGCAGGAGAGTTGCCATGGTTCCAGCCTTATCTCGTCTCCGGTGCCTCACCCTCTCCCTTTGATCCTGCACTGAGCCTGTTCCCTCAAGGGTTTGCCCTCAACACATCAGCGTCTGAGCTGCTTCGGAAATTACAACACAAAGTGCAGAGCAAGTCATCGCCCTCCTCCCCTTTCTCCACGGAATCGTCTTTTGGCTTTGCCCCACATCCCAACGGCAGCAGTTCCTTAAGGGAGGGCTTCTTGCTCTACAACTAACTGCAACTTGCTTTTTACCATCTTCTTTCTCTACTCTTGTCATTGACTGCATTTTTTTTAAAGGAATTGCATATATTTTTAGAGATGGAATTCTGAGATTACTATATATACATTTTTTCTTTTAAATCCGAGATTTCTTTCTAATACAAGGGAAAGATGTGGAGAATAGGAAAAATATGCTTTGTTGAGGGGGTTGGTGTTTTTTGGAGGATGGGTGACGAAGGGGAGATGTGCTTTGTTTTCTCAAGAAGTCTATTTTTTTAAAATGATAGGGAAGCATGTTGAGGTATATAAAACAAAAGTAATAATAAAATGTTTTGCAGTGATACATGATCCTGAAGATGCGTCGCACTCCTTTCCCTGCCCATTTGTGTCTACATACATTTGTTTCCGTTTTTATATTGGCTGTCTTACTGATTTATATCATCTGCAGCTTTCTTTTTCTTCTTTTTTTTTTTAAAAATCAGTAGACCAGTGTGATGACAGCAGCCTTGTTGCTAAATGTACACAGCTGGGACAGAAACGGTTGCTTACAGCGTCATGTTTCTGCACATTGTTCGGTGTAAAAACAGTCCTGCCCAGAGCCCATGAGTTCCCTGAAAGGACATGTCTGTGTTAGTGTGGAGAGTATGTCACAGTGTTCTCAATGAAAAAAAAAATTTATACTATATCATTGACTTGTTGGCGAAAGATACAATGTGTTTGACACTGTTCTCTTCAAGATCTCTATTGTTTATACATAATATACATTGCCTGTTTAGAGATTAAACTTATTTATACTTTGGTACAACAAAAAATATATTTATTTCAATTTTGATACGGAATTTCATGTGCAATATAAATAAGACTGTGTTCACTTTTTCTCTGTTTAGATTGAAAATCTATCCCATTTTCTTTGCTCATGTTATGCTCATCTTTTTGTGTCACATGTTTTCACTTTTTGTGTCCACTAACATGTTATACCTATTTTTCTTCTTTTATAATGTACAAATTGTATGTAATGTGTCATGATTTTTTTAAATGTGTGTATGTATGCATCGTATGGAATGCAGATCAAGAAGTTCAGTTTTCTATACAAAATAGCACGAGAAGATGGTACAGTATAGGACAAAACTGTCTTTTTATTTTGTTTTTGTTATTATTCCTATCTCTCTCTCTCTCTCTCTCTCTCTCTCTCTCTCTCTCTCTCTCCCTCCCCCTTCTCTCTCTCTCTCTCTCTCTCTCTCTCTCTCTCTCTCCCTCCCCCCCTTCTCTCTCTCTCTCTCTCTCTCTCTCTCTCTCTCTCTCTCTCTCTCTCTCTCTCTCTCTCTCTCTCTCTCTCCCCCTCCCTCCCTCCCTCCCTCTCCCTCCCTCCCAGAGCACCACATCTGGTCTCTTTGAACTGTGTATTGGAAAGTGTTGTTTTGTTGTATAGAACCATACTTTACTCATATTTTTCATAGTATACTCATAGTCTATAAAACATTTTCTTAGATACACAGAATCTAAGATGGGTTCTTGTTTCCAATGCTGGTGCAATATTGGTTGTTGGGGGGGGGGGGGGGGGGGGGGGGGGCTGAAAGAGATTGACTTTTGTTTCACTACTACTTTTATCCAAAGTTACATATCCATGCAGTCAACAAGTGGTGTTCATGCAGTTATATCAGTCAAAAACAGACATGCTTAGTTGATATTAGTTGTGATCTGCCATGTGAATGACATGTATAAACATTGGGTGCTGTCTTTTGTAATGAAAAGACTGCATATGGATCACAAAACAATGAAGTTTACTCATTTTTTTTGTTTTCTTATGAAATAGTGTGGTGGATTATTTTTCCAACTGTGTCTTGCATGTTGGATTTTAAACAATGCCATTATTGCTCCTGAAATCAAGTTTAGATTACGGTACCGATTACCAGGTGAAAAGGCGGCTTCCCCATGTGCGTGATAGGATGGATGGTACTTTTCAGTTTGAAAAGAGATATAGTCATTCACATTCTAGCCTTAACTATAGATTTATCAGTGATGTGGTCATATATGTTCAGTCTAATGTATTATCAACCGTCTCATACACTTTTCCCAGTTCCTTTATTTTTGATTCCTGCTTTTTGTTTCATTTTCTTTTTGTTGCTAAATTTAAATATGTGCTATTCAGTTTCTGTATGAAAATCAGGTTATGTTATTTTATTTTATTAGTGTCTGCTTATTTGTACTTTTTCATAAATGCTCTGTGGTTTACCTGTTGTCTTTTTTCCCCCCTACTATCCCATTTGTAAGCTGTTAATGGTTTTAAGTGTTTGTGTGTGTGTTTGTCATGTAGAGGCATATGTATGCATGAGTGTGTCTCTGTGTATCTATGGTTCATCAGGTAAAAGAACAGAAAGGATTTTTTTCTAAGTTTATCTGCTTGAGAGGTTTGGGGTTTATTTTGTTGTATGTGTCACTCTTTTTAAGAACTATAGCTTTATCAAAGTGTATCTTTCTAAAGAATTTTTTTTTTTACAACCTATTTGTATACAGAATAAGTGTGATTTTTAAAAAAGTCTTTGAAGTTTTGTTCAAATGAGATACAATCATACATGCTTCATTCCGTCATTCATCTAGCATAGTGGAGAGAGGGGGGGGGGGGGTGTACATTGCAACTCAAAGAAAAAGGGATTGATGCCCAAATTTACTTGTGTATCGCATATTGTTTATTCTGCTTATATTTTCATGCAAGTTATTTGTTCCAGTGGGATATTTTTGTGGTTCTTTTTCAGGTCATGTTTAAAATGATCACATTAGCTCAAAAGTTGTTTACTAAAACTCAAAAATGGGTATGTCGAAATGTGCAATCAGACTGCATTTTTAAAAAAAAAGAGACATCTTATATAGTGCAAGAAGTAACATTCTTTACCAAGAAGTGGTGTCAACATGTATCAAGATTATGTTAAATTATGGGGCTTGCTTTTGATGAACAAGCATCTGCAATATTTTATTTTAGGCTATAGCCTGATGCCGATGTTAGTTCTCTTTCTCTCTCTCGCCCCTCCTCCACCCCCACCCTCCCGAGCTAAATTAGCCTTTGCCGTGGCTTAACAGGTGGGATGTAGCATTTAGGGATTTTTCTGCTCCATTGATTAATTTGTTTAAAATTCATCTGTAATGTCTGATTTCAAGGAGGTCGTGTATTAGTGGTCTATACAGTTCATCAAAGCAAAAAGACTTGAACAAATAAGTTAAACATATGTAAAGTAAAAATCATGTTTCCTTGGCCTATATCGTGCAAAGAACTTGGTAGTGATAGTATTTGTGGTGGGGAGGGGGGGCGGGGGTGTATCATATAACTGTGTGTGTGTTTTGATTTTTTAAAGCAGTTTATATTGATTTCCTTTTTTTAGATTATCACAGAAAAGGGGCAGAGACTGTAACATTTATTTAACAGACTGCTGGAGTGGATTGGGTCTTGTCCTTTCTTTCTGAGTCGTGCACGGAAGACTTTTAATACCATTCAAGATTCAGTCTTCCAGCTTTTAAGGAAAGCGGGGTTTGGGGTGGTCTTTTCACATAGTCATCCAGCTGTATCATTCCTCATATTCAGAATTCTGTTAACCAATAGAAAACAGACTTAGAGGTTAAAGAGTTATGCAGGCTAGAAAGCTAAAGGTCCATGGTTTCTAATCTGGTCTGAAGACAGATTTTCTTCCATGTTCCACCAGACTGTGAATAGTGGTCTGGTTGCTAGGTTTTCATATGAGATGATAAATTGCAGTGATCAGAAGACATTTACTGCATGTGAAAAATCCTACAACTACAGAAGATGTTATCTCTGGTGACACTAGTCAGAAACCAACTCTCAAAAGGAAAGTAAATGTATATGCAGATAGAGGAAGAAAGAAATGGCTGGAGTTTAATCATGTGACATGCTTTTGCCAGGTAACGCAGCCCAAATATGTAGTTTTGCTGTGAGTGTGAGACTACAAGGCAAATAAAGAGAAAATACAATGTGTTCATTACAAGTCGTACCCCCGAACTCGAAATGTGGCTACCTTCATGGTGGGCAAAAACAGTCGCGCACGCAAAATCTCACCATTAGCTGAGCTCAGAGCTCTAGCAGAGGAACAGGAAAAAAATTACAAGTAGTTTTGTAGAGCTTTTCAGTGTTCCCAGGGTAAAGTCACTGTATGGAACATTTCATGTATACTACACTGCACCTGCCATGAATTCATCTTAAGTGTTGGCTTATCCAGCTGTTTAACTCAGTACTCTAATTGAACTTCAAGAGATGCTGGGTATTTTCATACTTTCACAACTTACCAAATGCTTACATAAAGCAGAGACCTCTAACACAAACATCAACTTCTAAATGTATACATGCATGAAGCAAAAAAGGGCACTGGTTGGTCTGTAAGCTGACCTTAAAGACTGCAAAAATTTGATTTCTTTATATGCCAATATTTGAACCAGTAACTTGAGGGCTTTAACCACTAGGCTGCCACGCCCATTTTGACTACAAACAGTTTAGTGTTGCAGATTACTGTTGTGATTAGAATGTACCAGTCTTGGAAATCCACCAGTCTTAAGTCAGGTATTCAAATCACAGGGAGGACTTAGGGAAATATTTTTCTTTTTGTTTTGTTTTTAATCCTGTCAGATTGAAATACAGTGAGTGAGAAAATGCTTGATTGTTCTGCAAAGAAGGGGGACACTCAGCATCGTAGCAAGTATCTGTCAAAGAAGTTTGCAGTGAGAATTGAATCTAGCTGGTATTTTATGACTTGTAAGATCTGCTGTTTCAAAAGAAATCACAACAGGGTTTGTTTCTTTGTTTTGTTTTTTTGGGAGGGGGGGGGGGGGGATTTTTGGATCTTTCCTTAAACCCCCTCCCCCTATAATTGGTGTTCTTTCTTCATCTAAAACCTTGCTTTTTTTAATCTAATTATCTGAAACGTCATATATTTGGAAAAAGTAATGCAAGTAATATCAGTTTTCAGAAATATGAAGAGATCACTTATATATGTCAACCAAAGTGAAAGATTGAGACACAAAAAAGAAATGTGGAGTTTGTAATGTACTCTAATAATGTTATTTGTTAGTGTAAACATCAATCCATGGCGGTTAAGATTTGGTTAATGAACTTTTAATGATGGGACTTCTTGCTATCAATAACTGCATTGGAACACATGATTTTATCATCTTTTTGATTTCATTTGTTTCCTCCTTCCCTTCCCCTTTATTCATATGTCATCAGCAAAAGATAGTTTGTTTCATTCCAGGTCTTTTTCTGTTTTCCCCAGGTTTTTTGTTTGTCTGTTTTTCGCACATTCAGAAAAAGACTGTACATAATTTTATGGTGACAGCAAAAATAACTGTATTGATAGTAACAACAATATTTTTTGTGTGTGTGTGGTTTTTAATTTGTTGGGGAACCCAGTTTGCATGCACACATTTAAACATATCTTTATCTGGTACATATATGTACATGTTTATAGCAATGTACAATGTTACTAAGAACCAGTTTTATTTGTAGGTGATCTTCATTACATATGTATCAGAGAGAGAAATGGTATAACAGACATGTTATCATATGTACAGCTTTTTGTATAGATTCTTATATGTCTCCATAATGAACAATGCTAAAATTTACAAGAAACAGTTTTGGTTGATAATAATGATGCAGTGATGATGATGGAACACCTTTTTTTTTATAGTTTGTTTTGTTAGTTTGTTCATTTGCTTTGATAGAAATACATTAATCCTTACCTAGGAGATCTGAAAAACAGATTTTTTCTATTATGCTGAACTAACAAGAGGAAATAAATTATGTGCCCGTATGGAACAGTAAGTTCTAAAACACACTCAAACACTGCTCAGTGTGGCCAGTGCTACAGTCTAACAAATCATGCAGACTGGAACTCATAGAGGCAAACCAAGCAAATGCCATGCACCATAGTTCACAGATGTGACTGGGAAAAGCACAGCTTGCTCCATGTGTATTTATTCTTTTCTTTTATATCAAGGATAATGGAATAAGCACTCATGTGCTTTTTTTTTTACATCCAGTTCCTGTGTGTATGCGGTTTTGTAAATTTTGTCATCACACAATGGCCTACTCTTTTGAAAAGCGGAACAGGATTTAACATGTGCACAAGATGTTCTGCATGCATTCGCACATGTGGCCATGGTTAATAGTCTCATCTGAAGGACTTTTGGGGAAAGTGGAGCCTACATTGATGTGAACCCCAGGGGAAAAATCCCCTTGAACAGGATTCAAACCTGGGTCATCAGATTGCAAGTGCAGTGTTCTAACCACTAGGCTATCCTGTCCCCTTAAATGTTCAATGACTTTTCCAGAACCATAAGTGAGTTGCTTTGATCTTTGGCATTGCCTGTGTCTGTAGCCAGATTTGAAACTCAGAACTGGTATACATTTACTCTTTGTTTGATAACTCGAGTTTTCTTTGCTTTGTAACTCAGTGAGTTGTCTTACAGCTTCTTCTGGGATCTGATAACAATTGGGATAAATTGAACATATCTTCCTTCACTCTATCAAGATTATTTTGATGGGCTACTACAACTATATTTCAGAGTTTTTGATATGGTTCATTTTGCTAGCTTCTTCCAGTCCAGTAAGGCCATTGGGACAAGCTACTTGTATACCTCCTTTTCAGAATCTTTATCTTGTGGTTTTTTTTGTTACTTTCTTTTAAAGGCTATTTTGACTTGGTACTTTAATTACATTCAAAACCTTTTCAGCTTGGCATAGGAAGTGAAATGCAGTTATTTTTAGCCAAGATTAAGTGTTGATTTAGGGGGATGATTTAAAAAAAAAAAATCCTAATCAGGCTTCATAGTGGTGAAAATTTAAAATTCATTTGTTTAGATCCTTTGTAGGAGCTAAATAATTTTTGAGTTAGATATCAAGTTTATCACCAAAAAAGAGAGATGAAGGCAAAGCAAAACAAACCACAAAAGCTTCAGACATACAAAAACTACTGAAATTTCAGCTAAAGTAGATTTTGGATGCTTCACTCCATGTAACAAGCTGGCTGACTGACTCCAAGATGATGTTAGTACATATCTTGTACCCCACATTGTTTCAGGACATATGTGTTGTATCATTCGCAGTAGACTCAACCGAAAAATCATTCATTTATACTGGTGAGTCAAGAAGCTGTGTACTGTTGGGTTGTTTTTAAATATTGCCTGTATTGTATATGAGGTTTTTTTTATGTAATACTTTTTTGTGGTAAGTTTAAAGTAGATCAATGTTGTGATTTAGCAGAGTGATTTAAGAGAGGAGTTTAACAGTCAGCCAACAACCAACAAGGCTGGATCTATTGTATGAGAGATAACCCACCAGTTAGAAAGCAAGATGTCGTGGGTTCAAGTCCTGTCCAAAACCAGGTTGCCCTCCCCCAGAAAAGAAAAAAAAAAATAACAATCCCAAAGCCAACTCTGATACGTAGACAAATTCAATGCAGACAGGGAAAAAGTGAAACAACAAAGGGAAGGTAGTACTCTACCATGGTAACATATTTTCTTTGGCAAGAGCAACTAAATTTCATATTGAATAGTTTGCTCTGACTGACTTCTATACAACACAATACAACACAGCACAGCACAATACAACACACCATAATACACTGTGATACAAGTGCAATACAAAACATGCCCTGATATGGAGTTGACCATTTAAACAAAGCCTGCTTGCACATGTCTTAAATCCATCCTAAAAGTACTCTTTTTCTTCCTTTCCCCCCAAAAATTAAATTGCATGAAATTTGATTTATATCATGGTAGTTGATGTGAGGTTTTCAGTTTTGGGTTTGGTTTTGTCTGTGTGTTTGCTTTGTTTTGCAAATTTACAGAGTATGATATAAATTCACATCTGCATTTTTTTCAGACATGGAAACAATGTTATAAGTAGACCATCCCAGATTGTTCAATTGTAATGCACCAACAAGACCAGAAGTGGAGTTAGATATGCCGTAAGTTTTGAGCTGGTTACAGATGTGGTATAATGTGATTTCATTGTCATCAGTATATTATCATCCTCCTCATAATTTTAATCCGTCGAAGATTTTTGTTGATTGAGACTTTAACTTACTTGCTGTTTACTTGTCAATATAAGGTTATGTACTTGTTTTGTTTGCTTGTTTTTACCCCCAAATTATTTACACATCTTAAAGCTGCGTGCTCAAAAATTGTATGCTTAAAGCTGGTTAATCAAATTATATAAAATTGCTAACCGAAAACGTTCAGTTCAAGGAAAGGATTTATATTTCATATTTTAGCTTATCATTATTTCTTTTTGTTCAGTGATTTTGTCAACTTATAGATTTCTTTGAGCTTTTAAGCTTAAATGAGAGTGATGTTTGCCTACAATTGTATCATTTATTTTTGCTGGTTTGTAATACGCGCACACTAATCAAATTCTGTCAAGCCCTCCTCCAATATTTACTTAAATGTTTCCATTAAAACATTGTTCAGTGTTGTGCAATATATACAATCATGCTTATTATAACTTTAAAAGACTGAGAATGGTTTATGTTGTGCAAAAATTACAATCATGCTCCATATATCTATAATAGACTGAAAATTGTATATTGGTACATAATTTTGTGTGTGTGTTTCTGTGCGATAATCTGCTTCTTGTTACGATCAATAATGTTAAAAAACAGAAGTGATGTTATCTAGTCATTGGTGTTGATATAAATGCTCTTATCATATACATTGCAGTAATGTGTTCTTAGAAAAATGAAAACCAAATGGTGCTAGTTAATGTTGGCTCTTGCTCTTTGCAGAGATAAGCCTGAATTTCACAAAGAAAATCCTTAAAAGGCAAAAAGTCAAAATATGTAGTACTGTAATCCATAGATTTATTTGATGTGAAGATATGTACTTGTATAGCGATAATTAATGGTACAATATATGGACATGATCCCATATTGTAATGTTAAGTCCTCACATTTTAACCTCCCGCCCAGATCTGTCAGATCACAAAGAGGTCGGTCACTGATTTTTTAAATTATTATTATTGTGCTGTGAACCGCCTGCTCAGTTGGATTCATATCAACCCATAAAAAGATCTAGGGTGATGGAGAATTTTTAAGTAGGATGGGTTTGGGGGGGGGGGGGGCATTGTGACAAACTAACAGCAAAAAAAGCATGTAAAACAATCAGTGACATGATCACTATGACAATATTTTGTGTATTGTTAACAAAACATCTGTTTATCACAAACGTTTATTGACGGGTTCAGTTTTAGGACAGTACTGAATAATCATGCAGACTAGTCTGCTCACATTGGGTAATGGTGATGAAACATGATTATGAAGAGAAGTGTCTTCTCTTAAAATTTATTTTAAATGAGTCCCCTCCTTATAGTATTTGCCCTATTCTAGGTTGTTCTTCAGTGTGCCTGTTGGTTAAAACTGGTTTGAAGTGCCTAAAGTGTAACTGGGTTTGAAACTGCAAGCATGTGTGTCTGTACATTTCATAAGCAGAAAGTACACATTTTGCCTTAATTAATGTCAGTTTTGCTGTTTTCACTTTTTTCCCATACACTTTCCCATATAATTTTTTGGTTCTGTTATTAGCCTCCACTAGTTTATTGCCTGTAATATCTGTTTTGGTGATCAATTTTAGCTTGACTGATGCATACGTACAAAGCAGATGATTCTTTGAAACGGTAACCGCTTTGGCAACTAAAGTAGTGAAGACTGAAGCGCCTTTGACTTATGCATAGACTCAGTGTGCTGGTGATACCTTAAGATTGCCTTTCTGACACTCGTATATATCTTGTTGTTTACATATATATTGTGAGATTCTACACTCCCTGCGCTTACTTGACGGGCTTTTATGTATTTGATTTTTTTTTTTTTTATGGAACCAGGTCTTCATTTGCCCACAATATAAATTTCATCCTTGGAAATAGTCTGATGAATTTTCCCAAGACTAAGAATGATGGATTAAAGATTTGTATGGGGTAAAATGTTTAAAGTCAAAGGAATGTGTTTTGGGAAAGGGAGAGTGCATAATTTGCTTCTGTAATCAGTTGATGAAACGTGCAAAGTCTGATAAAAGGTAGTCAAAATTGTTTCCATATGGTTACTGGTGCCACAATAATGCAAGGCATTGGCCTGCCCCTATTTTGTTGTTGGCTTGTGGGGGATTTTGGTGTGGTTTGTTTGTTGTTGTTTTTTGGGGGGAAGGGGGCGGGGTTTGGGATGGTGGGGTTTTTTGTTTTCTTTTTTGTTTTGTTGTTTTTGTTTTGTTTTGTTGTTTGTTTGGTTTTTGTTGGGGTTTTTTTTGGAGGGGGTGGGGGTATTTGCTTGTTCTTTGTCATAGACCTTTTAATAAATGCCTATTGTTTGAGATTATCTTTAGACCTGTACTAAACATAGGCATAAAGATACCAAGGTTGGATCAATATGTGTGGTATTTAAAAGTACCATTATGCATATCAGTAACAAACATTTGTATTTACTGCAACAAAGATGAATACATGCATGTATGTGCACCAACACACACACACACACACACACACACCACACGAGACTATAAACTGAGGCCCCGTGTGCGAATGCACGCAGAACATCTTGCGCACACGTTAAATCCTGTTCCGCTTTTCGTAAGAGTAGGCCATTGTGTGCCGGTGGGAATGGATGACAAAATTTACAAAACCGCATACACATGGGGATTGGATGTAAAAAGGCACATGAGTGCTTATTCCATTATCCTCAATATAAAAGAATATAAAAGAAGAAAACACACACACACACACACACATACACACACTACTGTCTGATAGGGGGAAAACCCCAGTCCCATAGCAGTTTATGTCCTTTTTTTAAGTAGTTCAGAGACTCAGTTTGCATATGTATAAGTGTGTGTGTGTGATGTGTATATATATATATATATATATGTGTATATTATTTTATTATTTATATAGTATATTATAGGTGTGTGTGTGTATTTAAAGCATGAAATTAGGTATTAACCAGATATTTTATTTTTGTCATGTTACAGATGTTCGCTTATTTATGTGCTCCCTTTTTGATCTAGGTGATCATTTATCTGCTTCTGTGTTTAACATGTATATTTGGTTATGAAAATGAGTTTTATTGTTTTAAAAATCAAAAAAGCTTCTATCATCAGTTCTATGGTATACACAGTGTCAGGCAATGATTGCATGCTGGCTAAGTTTGGCTTGTGGCTCAACATGAAAAATTCCTGCTCTGCTAATATCAGACCGCCCAATAGTACCAGTCAGTAGGGTGTAGAGCAAATTTCTCGTTACTCTTTTGAGGTGCAGGCAGGAGCATTGACAGTTTATGTATCCCTATATACAAAATATGCCTCATGACTTGATGGTTTCTTAATGTTGCTGAAGCCCTTGAAATTCAAATGTTGTGGTAATCATTTGTATGTCATTGTGTGCCTTTTCCTGGCTGAATTAAAAAAAAAATCATCTAGTTTCTTTTTCATATTGGCGAAAAACCTTATGCGAATTTTTCCAGATGAGAGGATTGCTTTTATGGTTGGCTAGTGTCTTTAAACGCTTCGGAATCATTAGTGAGGTATTTCCTCAGTTTTAGAAGGAGAAAAATTCCTGTGCCCTGAACATTGATGGCTGAAATATTTGATATGGCGCATAATCACATGCCACCAGTGCTGTCTTGTTTTTATCTCTGGCAAAGCTTTTCTGATACCTGATTTCTTAGGAACTTGAATGTTTGTCACCGAGAAAGCTTTACGTTGATGCCTGATTTCCAAGGCATGTAAACATTGAAAGGTCTTGTTCTGATCTTCATGTTTCCCAATACTGACAGATCTAAGAGTTGATTATCTGTTGAAACTGAGCAGTTAGGAATCTGATATGTAGAGGTCTGTATTTGGGAGCCAGCACACATCAGATTTGACAAGAAGTGTGGTGAAGGACCTGTGCTGTCACATGAGCAAACCAGTGACTGTGCCTATGGGATGATCCACTTATTCGAAGATAGGTTATGGTGCCTTCAAACTTTCCCCATGCACACATAAAGACAAAGGGTTGTAAATTCTTTGACTTGGTTTGTGGTTGATTCCAAGAGCAAGGCCAAAACTATTTATATACTCATCACAGTAACTTCAGTTTATCCTGATAAGTATAACTTTCCAAATACAAACTGTTCAAGCTAGTAAGGTACATGTTGCTGATCCTGCACTGCCCCCAAATCCTAGGAAATTTCTGCAGCACATCCAAATAGTTTTTCTGATATAAGAATGAACTTGACCACTTTACTGACAAACTACATCTTGCTTATCCAACCCCCCTCTCTTTTTTTTAAAACACTTTTCGCTAAATATTTTTCCTTTATGTATTCTTCCCATACCTTGTGTGTATTATATGAGACCAGCAGTTTTTGGAAAACTGAATATGGTTTTCTCCATATCGATAGCACCATCGGATTGTTGTATCCATTTGGAAAGAAATAATGTAGAACAGATGAGCTGATCTTTTTTTTCACTTTGTTACAACTTTTGAGCCTATCTTTGGATAACTCTAAATAATCTGACATAAACAGCACTGCTGTTTACTTGGTTGAGGAAGTTTACAGAATTACTTTGCGCCCTTTTTTTGTGGGGGGACTGGAGAAAAGGGGTTGTTTGTTTTGTTTTTGTTTGGTAATTAACGCTGGTGCCTATGTTCATTTAACTTGCCGATGATTTTTTGTTTCTAAGGCTTGGGAGTGAGTTTTATTTGGCTTTGTTTTTTATTCATTGTTGTTTTGTTTTATTTATTTGAATTGTACATGCATTGACATTTCTATGTTTGCTCCTTTTCTCATTTTTTATTTGCATTGTGTATGTGTGAAGGTTACCTTTTGTCAATCAGCATAAATTTCTTTTCTTTCTTTTTTCTCTTGGTTCTGTTGGCTTTTTAAAAAGTGCATATGTTTGTTCCTGGTTGCTTTTAAGTTGTTTTATCTATGCGGCTTTTTGTAAGATGCTGTGATTTGCTCTTTGTGTTCATGTGTTTGGTGACAGAAGGAGAGCAGTGTCCTTTAGCAACTCAAATATTCTGCATTTGGCTTGTTATTTTGTTTGTTTGCTGCTTGTTATTTTTCCATGGCATTGATAAGAAAGTGCCCATGCTTTGCTGTCTGAATCCCAGTGTCTGTTTTAAGGGAAACATTCATTTTGTCATGTATGGAAAGTCATGACAAAGTATTACTTCTGTGTGTCTGCTATCTCTGGTAGGGCTTTTTGGGGGTTGGGTTGTTGTTTTTTTTTTTGGGGGGGGTGTTGGTTTATTTGTTTGCTGGGGGGAGGGGAGGGCAAAATATTGTTATCCATTATCTTTTAAAACTTTTTTTTTAATATCAGTTTGGGTGAAGAAGAAAATTAGTGTTTTTTTTCTTGCTCTCTGAATGCGTAACATTGTTTTTATTGGTTGTCAAGAATCCACCTTTGTTATTCATGCAATCTCTTTGGGGGGATGGTGTTTTTGTTTGGGGAGGGGGGGGGGGGGGGTTGTTTTTTGGAGCAGAGGGGGAATGGGGTTTTTTTTGGTGCTCTTTAAGGAACAGCTGGAGGAAAAAGAGTGGAGATGTACATCTGGCACACAATATTTGTTTTAGGGAAAAGTTGGTGCGATTATGAATCTATTGAAATTTTATTTGACCCTATGCGTGTACGCGCACACATGTGTGAACACATGCTTATGTAATTGTGTCTGGTTAAGGTTTGATTGGCAACTCCTGTTTTAATTTCCTATTTTCAGCATTGGCTTGGTTTTTTTGTTATTTTTTTTTAGTTTCAACTAGAATGTGTTCATTGAAATTCACTTCCCACCTCCCAACCCATCTCTTTTCCTCTTTCCTCTCCTCGCCCGCCCCCCCCCCCCCCCCCCCCCCCCCCCCCCCCTCTCTCTCTCTCTCTCTCTCTCTCTCTCTCTCTCTCTCTCTCTCTCTCTCTCTCTCTCTCTCTCTCTCTCTCTCTCTCTCTCTCTCATAGTTACCCCTTTGACTCAAACCATTATAAATCATACTTTCCACAAAAATAAGACACCTTAGCATATTTGCCCCCAAGGTATTTTTTTACAACGTTACACTAAGAACAAGACGGATGCTACGTTTTATTGACCCTTTTATTTTCTGGTTGCTTTAAGATGATGTCTATGTTGAAACTGTTGACATGGTATCGTCATGCATAATTATTGGGTAAGCCAACCAAAGTTGATTCGATTAAAGTGCACAATTTCTTTTTAACAGTAGTACTTGATTGCTTCTCAAATCATTTATTTGCCGACTGGTTATTATTTCTTAATATGGTGATATATATATATATGTGTGTGTGTATGTCTCGTGAATGATGTTTCTTTCTTTATTTCTTTTTTTTTTAAATTGTGATGTGTGTAATTGATTATTGATGTTTTTGAATTGCTTTTACATGTCATGCAATTTATGTTCTTCATTAAGAAATCAACTATGTTATGAAGACACAGTCAGACCAATGAATTTACTTTATATATCAAGAAATAGCTTGGGAATTGCTTTATCTGCAAATAAAAATTGTGATTAAGAAAACAAAACAAAAACAATAAAATGTTACAAAATGAGTTTTATCAGCGAAAAGCATGGTTCAGGAACGTTGTTTATTTGAATCACAATTCGAAAGAAGCAGAGAATGACTTTGTACCAGGCAATATTCTTGCTCATTCTGCTTTTGTTTTCTTTTGCTTTTTGTTGTTGTTTGTTTTGTTTGGGGTTTATTTCGGTTTTTTTGGTGTGTGTGTGTTGTTGTTGTTGTTTTTTTTTTTGGGGGGGGGGGGGGTGCTGTTGCATTTTTGTTGTGATGGATTTCTTGGTTTGTTCGGGGGGGGGGGGCAAAGGATTGTTATGTCTTTGGTGCTGTTCCATCATAGGCATACATGTATTAATATCTGACATTTTTATTTACATGGTTGCAAAAGTGCCATAACTTTAAGGTAAGGCAGAATTTTAAAGCTACTAAGCATACCCAAAAGACTCTTTCAGTTGGGTATTAAGAGCTTTCTTTGATAAAAAGGTATTGTCTGCTATTGATAAAGAGTTGATTTTTTATGGGTTATTTTTTGTTTAAATTTCTTTTAAAAGCTAATCCCAGAAAAGCTTTTGCACATTTAATTTTGTTTACCTTTTCCAAAGCCCAGGTATAGGCACATGACTTGCTAGAAATGGAGAGCTGATGTTTTTATCAGTACAGTGACCCCACAGTCACTTTTGGTTATAAAGGGACTAGTGTAAAAATCTAGTGTAGTGTAGACTAGCGTAGTTGTGGCTAGGGGAAAATGCTTTGAGAATAAAGAAAGAAGTTGTGAATGAGAACAGGAATGTAAGATATTAGTTTATTCAGTAGAAAAGATTTTGACCCAAGCAAGACACAGAAAGGAATGAGTACTCCTTGATACAAACAAACAGCATCCCATGACTCTAGACCCCCCCCCCCCCCTCCCACTTCAAAAAAAAAGGGAGGAGGGGGCTTTGAGCTGACTTCTGCCGAGGTTTTATCTTGCTGTACCATGGGATGTTTAAGCCTTCTCACAGTTCCAGCAACAGCAGCAGCCAATGAGTGTTATTTGTTTGATGTTATACTCTTTCGTGAGAAAGCAGACCAACCTTTTTAACTTGCATGCATTGTTCCCCTTTTGATCTGGGTGAAAGCTGTTAGTGAGGATGCGTTTACTTGTTTTGCCCCAGTGTGAGATTTGGCTGGAATGTACAGAGCATGTTTTTGTGTTTGTGAAAAGTTTGCTTGTTGGTTACCGCCCCTGTGGGGACGCCCAGGGATTTGGTAGGATATAGAGTAGCTCCACTTTCTTAAACAACAACAACTCGGTTCTAGAAATTTTCTCATTCTGTTGCCATTTTTTGTTTTTGTTTTAGGGTTTTTCATGGGGGATTTTGCCCTTATTTGTGGGGGTTTTGTGTATATTCATTTTTTGTTGTTCAGTGCCAGTTCCCTAGCAGTAGGTGAAGTAGGAAAGGGTGGGTAGTGTCCCGGAAATATGCCTAAGGTTAAAAAAAATCTCTATTTTATGTATCCCCCTAGGAACAAGAACGACCAAAGGCACTTGATAAGTCCCTACCACGGCTGGATGTCTATACGTAGTGCATTACTGTGTCTGGTTCGACCTTTCAGGTTTCCTTCCCTGCTCAGCCCTGGTACAGCCCGAAAGGGATAGACTGAGCTTTTGGTTGTAATAACAACTGTTTCTTGACCTGACGTCTCTCTTAACTCCTCCAAGAGTCGTTGGGACACCGCACTGAACTTCTCAGGCAGTGTGTCGTGGGCAAGTGGAATCCTGGTAAAGCCATCTCTCTTCATGGCACAGGGTGCATGCTGGGTATGGTGTCATCCTTCCCACCAGCCAGAGCTGGCCTGCTATGATAGTGGTTTCGATTTTCATTAATGATGAATAACAACAAGAATAGCAGCAGTAGTAATAGTTGTTTTAGTAGTAGTAGTAAATAATAATAAAAATAGTAATAACGATAATAATGTATTTCTGTTCTATAATTAATGTGGTGGTTTTGCTGTCTTCTAAGATGTTATCAGTCTTTGGGCTTTCTTCTAAGATGTTATCAGTCTTTAAGTAAAAGTGAGAGCACACCTTGTTTCAAGGATCTGCGGTTTACACACATACATTGCTTGATTGGGCTATGAACCAAAAGGACGAAGATGCTAAAAATGATGATTTTTTTCCCCTAAGTATCCATGTAACGGAGATAATTATCTTCTCATGAGGATGGGCTTGTTTTAGCTTCTGTTGATAGTTTGATAACCCATCAGCGAAGTAAGATCATTTCTCATCTTGAGTATTTACGGCTCAGGAATGCTTAATGCTCTTTTAGAATGTCGGAAGGGAACAAATATGGCGTTGGAAACCACAAAACTCTGTTTGAAAGAAATGCAGTTTGGCCACGTTGACTTGCGGGGTGGGGGGTGTTACAATCTGCGCTCTACAGTGTTTTTAGTCAGACATATTCTAGACTGCAAGTGAACATGTCAAAAGGTTTTAAATATCACACAATGGTTATATACAATATTTATCTAATGCTTGCAGAATTGGAAGATCTTGAGACAGAAAATGAGTACAAAGTTAACTTGTTTGTGTGAGTGTGTATGCGCGTGCACTTCTGATCCTCTTATGGCACTTTGAATTTGTCTTTGAATGACTTGCTGGGTTTGTGAAGTGATATGCTGACCCTGAATTCTATCATGTGTGAAAATACTGTGTTTCTACCGCATTGTAATGACTGTAACATTACTCTTTCTTACCATGATTATTGTACTTCAGCAAAGAAATTAATACTCATATTCTGTGAACGTGTTCAAGAAGAAATGGTTTCCTTTTGTAGTAACAGACTTTGCCTAGTTACGAAAAGCTTATTTTGATCTTGATTTTCTTACGAGTGCCGACTTAAACACAGTTTAATGTGTGGAGATAAACTGAGGTTACTTGAGAATTACAAATTACCAGCGAGAGTTCTTATGAATGAGGTGTTCTTGCATTTTTTGCCTCATAGGTTTTGTGCTGCTTGTTGCA
Source organism: Rapana venosa (assembly GCA_028751875.1). NCBI lineage: Eukaryota > Metazoa > Mollusca > Gastropoda > Neogastropoda > Muricidae > Rapana > Rapana venosa. The sequence continues at coordinate 42,277,023 of CM054136.1, forward strand.
AAGAATGTTTTTTTTTTTGGTTTTTGTTATGGAAATGATAAGTTATGCATATGGTGTCTTTTCTTTTCTTTTTCCTTTTAGCACGGAGACATTTGTTATTTGATAACAATCGCTATTTTGCCCCTACAAATCTGAAATAAAAAGTTAAGACTTCTCCCCAAAGTAATTTTGTCCATTTCAGACTGATTTTGAGTACTGTCAGTTTAGACATGTGGGGGAGAGGTCTGTGATTTCTCTTGGATTTTTCCTCATTGCGTTGCTGTTGTTTTGAGCAATGCTAGTTGTATAACCATTCAGTCAATTGCCTTACAGCTATGTTGTGCTTTTGTATTGGTGTCTTTTATACAACATGCCTTCGTTGTGAAATTTGATTTGTTTTAGCTCCATGCGATTCGTACCTTGCAGGTGACATTAGTTTCTCTTTGCGCTTTTGGCAGTCATATTCACTCACGTACTGTTTTGTTGTTGTTTTTATAATGAAAGAATTGTGTTATTTAGCTGGAAATATTTTTATACATAATGCATGATGCGGAATATAATAGAAGGAAAACAGAATTATTCATGCTGTTGCTTGGAACATGTAGAATAATGAAACATATGTGGGTGGGTTTTTAAAAAAAATTTCATGTTTTTTTTAAGTGTGTATGTTATGTGAGGTAGTGCTGGTCTGTTGCCCCCCTCCTTTTCACCCTCCTTTTCCTTCTACTAATGATTTTATTTCGTCCTTACAACACAAAAACAAAGAATCAAAAGATATTGGTTGTATTGCAATGCCCAGAACTGTTGGAAAATTAGACAGAACAACTACTTGTATTTTTTGGGTGCCTGTTTGTTCGTGAGAATCACACATACTCTTCAGGTGCATTTTGGTGTTAGGAAAAAAGGGGAACAGCTCTGAACAGAATTTTACTTGCTATTTGATTTTACAGCTGTGGAATAGTGTTCGTACTTTCAGTGCATTATTTTTGTTTTTCGCTCATGCAGACAAACAGTCTGTATTGGCAGGTGATGCTGGCAAACAAAACAAATGCCAAGGGTTTGGGAGGTGGAGTGGGGAGGGCGGTTATTGAGGGAGAGGGTATTTTTTGGTTTTGTTTGTTTCAGTAAGTTTTTGCTTTTGTTTCATTGTGTTTACTTTCTTATTTTAAATAAATGTGCAGTTCTGCTTTGTTTTGCAAAATGTCCAAAAGTGCAGCATACAAATGGATGAAATGATGATTTTTTTCAAAGGGTGGTTGGAAAGGTCAGCCAAGTCAGGATCTGGGTCTGAATATAATTTATATATATGCTTTAGTATAGTCACCTTAGATGTTTCACAGCAGAGGAGCAATGCAGTGGGGTTGATTCTCTCTCTGTGTGTGTATGTATGTATATTATTAGATGATATATATATATATTATATATATATAATATATATATATATATATATATATATATATATATATATATATATAACACGCACGCGCGCACACACACACACACACACACACACACACACGCACACACACACACACACACACACACACAGTATAGTAAGGAGAGAAAGGAAGTGATGGGGCCTAGAAATACGCTTATCCCTGATGCAGATGCAAAGGCAGATTGGGTTTGATCTCCTTCCACCCATTTCAGATCTCATGAAAGGGGGGGAAAGAAGATGCCGTGGACTAGGACAGATCTTGTGTAGGGAACATCCCAACAGCAGATCTACAGTTCGTTTCTGATGAAGCAGGTCATGTGTAATTTAAACTAATTAAGAGCAGTATCGTGTTTGGGTCAAGACAAACAGGGTGTAGGTTATGTCAAAAGAACTAGAACAGTGTAGTTCTTAGTCCAAAGTAAGCATGGCCTAAGTTATTTCATCAAAGCAAGGGCAGTGTCTTTTTTAAGTCCAGTAAGGCTGAATATTTGCCCAGATGCCAGGTCTGGTTGTAAATCTAATGTTTGCTAAATCAGCGTAGAGTGGGTAGGGCCTATAGGCAGTGAACAACAGCAAAGATAAAGGGTTATGTTTAATCTTATTCACTTCTGTTATGTGGTCTTCCTCAGGCCCACGACCCATAGTTGAATTAAAAATTGAATGTGTGTGTGGTAAAGAGTGTCTGGCGCTAAAATGTTTTTCTTTTAAAAGTAAAAGGGGACTAATCTTATCTAACAAAGCAGACTGATGGAAACTTGCAAACTACCAGGTCTTTTTTTTTCATATTTTTATGGAACCTTGACTGAACAACTAAGTACTTTTCATCCTTTTTAACTGCATTGATCTGTGCCAGTTTGTTGGTTGTCCGCCCTTATAAAGACTTGTAGTCTAAACACATGATGCTGATTTATTTACATTCTTTCATGCATTCATCGAGAGTATTGACTCTCTCTATTTTTTTTTTTTAAATCGTTTTTTTGTGTTTAATATGTCATTTATTTTGAGGGAATAGTCATGTTTAAATTTCCATGATGATGTGATGCTATGGAGGTGTCAAGTTCTTTGTAGCAGCCAGAACTAGTAGGTTTACTCAGTGAAAATATTTCAGTGTGTGCTGAGTAACGATTGGTTGTGTTAGCTGTGTTTCATGCGTCAATTGTTTTGCTGTTTTTTAATGGGTAGTGGTAGTAGTAACATTGCTCTTTCCCATTATTGTATCGTTATTATTTTTCAGTACCATCTTTTCTTCTCTTCATATCATATCATATCATCTCTCTCTCTCTCTCTCTCTCTCTCTCTCTCTCTCTCTCTCTCTCTCTCTCTCTTCTCTCTCTCTCTCTCTCTCTCCCCCTCCCTCCCTCCCTCCCCTCTTTCTTCCCACTTTGACCCCCCAAAAATCGAACTGAATGTCAAAGTCCTTCGGATGAGACTATAAACTGAGGCCCCGTGTTCGAACGCACGCAGAACATCTTGCGCACACGTTAAATCCTGTTTCGCTTTTTGAAAGAGTAGGCCATTGTGTGCCGGTGGGAACAGATGACAAAATTTACAAAACCGCATACACGCAGGGACTGGATGTTAAAAAGCACATGAGCGCTTATTCCATTATCCTCGATATAAAAGAATTAATTAATTTAAAAAATCTCTCTCTCGCACGCGCGCACACACACACACAACGACACACACGCAACATACAACACACACACACCACACAACACACACACACACACACACACACACACCAATCACAACCACACAAACCACCCTCACAGAGGTAATTCACCGAGTAAAGTTAAAACACAAGAGTGGGATGAACATAAAGGGAGGCACCCTCCTTTCTTGGGGGGGGGGGGGGGGGGGGGGGGGGGGGACTGTCCTCTGTATGCCGTCTCTTTTTGTACTTAGTAGAATGTAAAATTGACGTTCATGTTATGGCGTGAAAAGATTGCCAACACATTACTACGTCGTATTCGTACAAGCCCCTATGAGAAAGGCAGTCGCCAAAATATTGGGTAAAAAGAAACTGTATGGTTAGGTTTTTGTAATTGTTTCTGTGAATTACTACAATTGTTGTGGCTGGGTAATGATATGTATTAAAGAGTATTTTCAAGCATAGATAACAGAACTTAGTGGCTTGTGTTTACTGCAAGAGTTAGAAATTGCAGATATTCTTAGTGTTGAATGCTGTTCAATGAAAATTAATGACAGTGATACTAACATAAAGAAAGCGCGTTTTCTTTTTCTATGTGAATGTTCTGTCTTTGTGTAGCAGACTTAATCTCAACTTTCCCATTTTGATATTTTAAACATGATTTTGGTCTCCAGATGTTGTAAAGCACATGATTCCTTCTATCTGAACAGAGAGAGTTATATTGCCTTAGCTACCCCGAACTCTAGATATCGTCATTGTTATCATCATTGGCACCATAATTACCTCAACGACAAAGAACGAGTAATGAAAGGGGAACCCTCAGTTCTTGACGCTTGACTTGTCTGGGGTACAAACACTGATTTTCGATTACAGCACATTCGAATCTTGTTTTCTTAGCATGCTTATTTTGCTAGATATGCACAGTTGCTAGTAATTCCTCTCTCTCTCTCTCTCTCTCTCTCTCTCTCCTCTCTCTCTCTCTCTCTCTCTCTCTCTCTATATATATATATATAATATATAATATATATATATATATATTTTATATATAAATATGTGTGTGAGCGCGCGTGTGTATGTATGTGTGTGTGTGTGTGTGATTTTCTAGATAATGACAGCGAAGACTGGTTATGATAGCAGATGCACTTTTCATTTAAGTGTCAGAATCAATCACCCCATCATCACCATCCATACTCAGTGTAGGAAATACCAACCACTCTGTCTGTCTGTCTGTCTCTCTCGCCCTCTCTGTCTCTTTCTCTCCCCCCCCACACCCCCCACCCCTCTCTCTCCCTCTCTCTCTCTCTCTCTCTCTCTCTCTCTCTCTCTCTCTCTCTCTCTCTCTCTCTCTCTCTCTCTCTCTCTCTCTCTCTCTCTCTCTCTCTCTCTCTCTTCTGTTGTGTAGAACCGTACATTGAATTTAAAGTGAACAGATGTATATAAAGAATGTTTTGACTATGTTAAGATTCGTTATTTCTGAAACTGTATGCCATTCCTTTAGGCGTCTTTGTCAAAAACGAAAATGAAGTTAAATATGCCGTCTGCGTCACATGGATAGAGAAAATGAAAGTGCGCTTCTTGTTCTGCTATCCTGCATAAAGTGATCTCTTTAGAGCCAAAAACTATGTCGACCAAAATATCACAGGAATCATTCTTAATTTGAATTTTAGTCTGCTCATGTCTACACATAAGGATATTTGATATAATTGAGGCATGTTTGTTTATATGGGACTAAATGAAGAAAATAAGTCCTATAATGACATAGATTGCCGGTTATGCTGTTAAAGGGCATAGTTAGAAATAAGTTTAAGCATAAGTAGTGTCTGTGTATCCTCGATAAACTTTATTGTTTGGGGTTAGATTGTATGTCTCTCCCTTCAGAATGGGGGCTTTGGCTTTTACCTGATAAGATTAATTAATTGAATTTCTCGCTCGCTTGCTCAGTGGTGAAATAAAATGAAGGTATAATCCTGACAGAAAGTGTTCATGTAAAAAATCAAAACAAAATAGAGAAAAGTGAAACGTTCATAATCTTATTTTCCAAAAAAGGCAATTGTTAAGAATGCTGATGGCAGTGTTCAGATTCAGAAAACTTGGCCCAGTATCTAAAGAAAATAAAATAGGAAAAAAAAAAGAAGACGGGACCGGTTTATCCTGCTGTTTTACAGGTATATTGGCATAATGTGGCACAATTTGTCTATCGGTTTTCGTATGCATATTTTTCTATGCACAGATACTCATACGTTATTTATGCTCTCTCTCTCTCTCTCTCTCTCTCCTCTCTCTCTCTCTCTCTCTCTCTCTCTCTCTCTCTCTCTCTCTCTCTCCTCTCTCTCTCTCTCTCTCTCTCACACACACACACACACACACACACACACACACACACACACACACACACACACACACACACACTTTATAGTCCTGTCACCCATTTACTGTAGTATATAGGGAACGACTGACTGCATACATGACTTATCTAAGTGGCTTACGTTTTTCTCTTTTCATATATTTTTTGTCAAGGTGGGTAGAAAGTGGATTGGCAAAGATTACGTTGTGTTTGATAGCAACATTTTTTTTTAAAGTAGAAAGTGGATTGGCAAAGAGTACATTGTGTTTGTAATCTGATGGACGTATTTTCTTTTGAATACGTAGTCCAAATATGTTTTATATGCATCACACACGTATATCAAGTGCATACACACAACGAGCGCACGGGCATGTTTGTGCACATATGTGCCCACAAAATCTTAGGTGATCGCGCATACAATTTTACCTGATTCCCCCCCCCCCCCCCCCCCCCCCCCCCCCCCAATAATAGCAATTCTTTGTGAAAGACGAGAAATTAAACACCAAGCAATGCATACTTTTAATGTACTTTCTTTCCTATTGTTGTGAGTGTAAGGATGCAACATTGAATAACACACACACATGCACGTTTGCGAAAACACACACACACGCACAGTCAATAGTTGTAGTAAGAAACAAGTGTAGAAGTCACTGATTTGTATTGCCGATGGACTGGTCTGCATACAGGACTATTAAAAAAAATCCTTATCTTTATTACGCTGCTGCACATTTTCAGTATCGGGCTCAATATGCTATGTTAATCATTGGCTTTTATTTGGGAAAAAAGAATTGGTATAACCCACCACCACCACCACCCCCTCCTTTAAAAAAATGAAGTAATTCAACAGAATGTACGGAAAACATTTTTATCCTCTCAGGTTTTACATTTTAGACTCTACTTTGCACCTCTCAGACAGTTTTGTATGTGTGCACACTTGTGCATGGGTGTTGGTATGTGCTCTCTCTCTCTCTCTCTCTCTCTCTCTCTCTCTCTCTCTCTCTCTCTCTCTCTCTCTCTCTCTCTCTCTCTCTCTCTCTCTCTGTGCATGTGTGTGTGTGTGTTTCGACTGGGAGGGGGTGTCATGTAAGAAGGTATGTTATTCCCCCCCCCTTTTTTTTTGCCACTTTTGTTGGAAGATAAGTAATACACAGAATAAACGTTACTGATTTTTTTTGGTTTGAGCTTTCAGTTATATTCTATTTTGTTCATATTCTACGAGAAGAGAGTTAACATCTTTACTTGACATTTACATCGCATGTTGATAAACTTTTGTTTTTCAAAATGCAAAAAGTCAACTCTATTTTCCCCCATTTGTCTTCATTTTTTATATAGTATATGTACATTGTATTCGAAAGAAGCTGTAACTCATTTTATTTGATACTCGTTTTTTTGTTTGTAATGATATTGTGATTCATACAGTTCGTTTATTCATACATCCTATTTGTGGTGATGCTGTCAATCATATTTTGTTTGTGTCTTCATTTTATCTGTTATTCTTGTATAAAGCTTTCTAGTGTCGTTGCTTTATCTGTTAGACTTGTACGGTTATTTTTTTGGACCCTTCTGATTTTCTTTTGCCTTTAACTTTTTTTCATAAATAGATATTTTTCATGTGTATCATTAATATGGTTTTTTTATGTATTTAGTTCCGTTTTATTTCTTATGCATCTGTTAAGTAACTATGTCTTCGTGTGTGTTTTTGTCATTTCAATCTGTTGTGTAAGCGGGTTTGTTGGTGCGTTAGTGTAAAGCTTATGTTTGACCGTAACACCATTGCCTTAAACCCATGTGACCTTGTGTCGTACAAAGTTAGTAGATTTGTTGGCGTTTTTGAAAATGTCTTTTAAGTCTGTGTACTTGTGTTTTATTTTCCTGTTTATTAAACATGTGACAAAACGTTTCATCACGAACTCTTGTTCTTAAAAGCAAAATATTGATTGGTGAATGAATATGCCTCGGTTGCTTTGTGTGTGCCGAACGTAAGTGCCCAATCCACAGTACAGGACATAGATTAATCTATAACAAGATTAATTTATAGATTTTTTTTAAAATGTTGCAAGAGTTACAGGCAAATATACCTTTATTGGAATATTGCTTTTAAGAGAATTTCCTTTCATAAAAAAATTGCTGTTGTTGCTTAATCTACGTTGATAAGAGGTGTCCTTCATGACAGTGTGCGACTTTGGAAGTGTTTACTATTCCGACGCCTGTACAATGCCTTTGTTTTGAACAACTATTTATTTAACCCCTTTTGATATAGTTAAGTTATTTTTCACTTTCATTGTCAGTATTTTCTGCATATGCTTCTGAAGAGGAAAGTCAAGGGCTCAGGTCATATGAGCAGCATTTTCACATGGAAATTCACTGTGGAAAAATTCTCTCACTCACGTTATTTTCACCATTTCTAATTTTCAGTCTTTCTGGTCTGTTTCCCTTTCTGCAAGCAGTCGACTTTTGTCCTGCTGTTTATAGCAAAATAGCTGTTTTATTTGCTCGCGTTATTATTAGGGATAGTGTAAACTATAAATGGACGCTGAAAGTACATTCTGCGGTTTTCTTTGCCTCGGTTGCCTGTTCTTGTGTTTTCTGTTCATTTGAACCGTTTTTCATTTTCGCCTTTTTTGTGTCAACTGGAGATGATAAATCGAGAGGAAAGTTGTATATGTCCAACACAAGCGAGTCACAGTTCCTTTAAGGATTTATAGGCAGTTCGGAACATATAGAATAAACTGTGGTTCATTTTGCATGTTGTTGAAGTTTGGTGTTTAGCATTGTTAATATATTTGGTACAGTTGGTGAGTGGATTTGACAAAGTGGTAGCAGCCCTTGTAATTACAGTCATTGCTATTTGCTAGGCTATTCTCTTTAAATGTGGTTCTCTTTATTATGACACTTAACAATAATAATTAATGTATAGGTAAGATATTTGTGATCATGCATTATAATTGATTGACTTGTAAAGTGTATGCGTTCTTGTATTACAAGTGTTTGATGAAGTTTTTAGTTGTGCCGACACTGCTTTTAAAGAGTAACATTGCATTATCAGAGTTACTTCATGGCATGATAGAGGTGTTGGGAGTTCAGCATCTTTGTGACTTTTTATCCAGATTTCTTCTGACTTTTAGAGCATTGCGCATACAAGCATGCATAGATATCCTTAATTATTTTAATTTGCGGTATTGTAATGCCATTGATATTTCTCCCAGTTTTTAGGAAGTCGGCTGCATATAAAGAGACCCTCCCTCCCCCCCCCCCTTTCTCTCTCTCTCTCTCTCTCTCTCTCTCTCTCTCTCTCTATTTCTATCTCTCTCTCCCCTCAGCTGTGTATTAGCATGTGCATATATCAGTATATTTTTGGAGAATGGGAAGAGTAAAAAAAGGTAAAGGTAAAGGAGTCCCATAACCTATAAGGTCGTAGGGGAGCGAGGCGTCAGAGACCTCACTTCTCTAGGGCCAGCATATTGAGGGCGGCGCCCATCTCCTCTCCTTCGCTGCTTTACCTTCCCTGACCCTAAAGAGGCAGGTACCCATTTACAGCTGGGTGAACTGGGGGAACTGTTCTGAAGCCAAGGCGCGCAAATGGTCATCCATCCAAGTGGTAACCACGCTCGACGCTGCTTAACTTGGCTGGGGGAAAGCGAGTGCTCCGACCACTGAGCTATCCCGTCCCCGTGGGAAGAACTGGAGAGAAAACAACAAAACAGAAGCAAAAAGGAGGAGGGGGGGGGGGGGGGGGGGGGATGGATGTTCAGGTTATTGTTGTTTTCAAAAGTGGTAATAATTTGCCTTATAATGTTGCCTTTTCTGTTTGGTTTTGAATATTGCCGCTTAGAAGGTGGGGGATGAAGGGGGTCACTGTTGTTTGCCTTGCCATTTTATCTAAATCACTGCTTCAGCAAAGACGTTATACGCACATGCACACGCACAATATTAGCAGCACTTCAACAATAGACAGAGTCACAAATAGCTTGCTGACGGCACATTGAAGAAATATCAGGGACCTATACTGGCACAAAAACAGACATTGGCAACTCTTTGTAGCAAAAACCAGCGCCACAGACATGGGCAACTCTTTGTAGCAAATGCCAGCGCCACAGAACTACCAATGGGTTGATATAAGCAGACCCACAGAATAGGACATAGGTTGGCAACATTCTGCAGTAAAAAGGCAGCAGTGTAAAAGCAACCCCCCCCCCCCATCCCCCTTTAAAAGTAACTGAGCCACAGACTATAGCATTCAGACCAAACATGAAGAATACATTAGTGGTGATAGTTAAGCCATTACCAGCCCTTTATGATATACCAGAGCCACAGAATAGTACACAAGTTAACATTGGCAGCACTTTCTGATAAAAACCGAGCCACAGAATGGTATAAGACAAACATGGGCAACATTCTTTTTTAACAATTTATTTTAGAAATAGAAGAGCCACAGAATAAATAGCCTGCAGATAGACTTAAGGCAATGCTTTTGTTACAACTCCAGAGACAGATATTAATTTGAAGGATATTGTGGTACATGCGTAGTGCATTGTACCAGAGACACAATCTAATCTAGCATTCTAATAAAACACTGGCAAAATTACTTAGAAACAAATTAACATTAGCAAATCTATAGTGTAAAAGTAGAACCACAGATTGACACGTAGATAAACGTTGGTAACGGGTTTTTTTAAAGGAACATTAGAGCCACAGAACAGCACTCAGACAAAATTTTTGGGAGTATTTGTGGAAATAGCATCTGCGTAATAGAACATACAGAAACAACAGTTTGTGGGATATCAGTGTTATAGAGTAGAAAATAGATAAATATTGGCAACAAACACTGGAGCCACAATGACCACACAGATTTTCTTTTCCCCATTCCTTAGCTAGAGCTCCTAGATTCACCAGTGGTGAGATTTTGCATACGCAACCGTTTTACCAACTCTTTCGAAAGGTAAAACTGGTTTTTAACGTGTGCGCAAAATGTTCTGTGTGCATTTTTACTCGAGGTTTCGGTTTATAGTCTATCCGAAGGACTGACTAAACAGATAAATTTGGCAACAAAATTTGGAGCGACATAATGAGGAAACAAATACATATTGGCAACAAACCATGGAGCCACAGAATGACCAAACAGATAAACAGTCGCAACACTTTGTTGTAATACAAGAGCCACATGATTGCAAGTAGATAAATATTGCCAGCACTTTGTAGTTCTAGCAAAGCCACGTATTGGCAAACAGATATTAATGCAAGAGATATTTGCAAACGGATAAGCACTTTATAGTAATAGAAGAGCCACATAATGGCAAACAGATAAGCACTTGATAGTAATAGAAGAGCCACATAATGGCAAACAGATAAGCACTTGATAGTAATAGAAGAGCCACATAATTGCAAACAGGTAAACACTTTATAGTAGTACAATATCCACATAATTGCAAACAGGTAAACGCTTTATAGTAGTACAAGAACCACATAATTGCAAACAGGTAAACACTTTATAGTAGTACAATATCCACATAATTGCAAACAGATCAACCCTGGCAGCACTTGGTCGTAATGTCAAAGTTGTGTCATGGCAAATAGGTAAACACTTGCAACAGTTTGAAGTAACACAAGAGCCACATAATTGCAAACAGATAAACCCTGGCAGCACTTTTTCTCGGGGTGGGGTGCAAAATAAGCAGTAGCTTGATGCCTATCCCCTGCTGTGTTGATGTGTGTTTTATGTTGTATGCATATTGAATAAATCATGTTTAAACCAACAGATGAACACTTGTAACACTGTGCAGTAAGACAAGAGCCACATAACAGCAAAGAGATAAGTATTGGCAGCACTTTGTCCTGATAGCAGAGCTGTATATATGATGGCAAACAGATAAAGACTTGGAACACAAGCCACATAATGGAGAATAGATAAGTAACGACAGTATTTTGTCGTGATACCAGAGCTATGTGATGGCTAACACAAGTATACTTGCGACACTGTAGTAATGCTTCTTCCTTGAACACTAGACAGCAGCTCATTGGTGTCTGCCAAAATATATGAAAGAGATGACAGGAAGAAACAAAGGGATAAAAAAGAGGGAATTCCTAGCACAGAATTTCCAGGTGGAGATGCTGTTTATACTTACAGGCCCCCGGCATCCCCACGGGGGAGACTGTGGTAGTGCATGAGCCACAAAATGGCAAATAGATAAGTATTGGCAGCACTTGTGTTTATCCTGTATGATTGTTTCAGCCCTTTTCTAAATTTCATATTAAACAGTACTAATGTATTGAACTCTTGTAATGTGTCGTTTTGTATTGTCTTTATATATATACATATATATCCCGAGCACATTTCTTGCCTTGAAAGAAAGTCCACTTTTCTCAGAGAAAGTAGGCTACTATAGTATGGTTTGGCTATTTTTTTTCTCTCTGAGTGTGATTGTGTTTTCATGGTCTAAAACGTATGCTGTAAGGTAGAGCCACAAGAAATGATGACAAAATAAGTTGCGGAAACAAAGTCTTGTTTAATATAAATTCATATGCTGCTACCTGTTCCTCATATATTTGAAAATGAAAGAAAACACCCAAACCCGATTCGACACAGAACAGTTTTCAACGCCTTTCAAAAAGTGAAACTTTGTAAAGCGTGCATACATTCAGCTGGAATGGCAATATGACCATGATGCTGTTCGAATTCTTGTTAAGCCCCGTGTTGATGCTGGAGGCTTTTTCAGTATGAATAGTATCCCTACCTTGTGGAAATTATGTGCCAGAAATTTCCTCTTTTCCATGGCTCTCATTGTTTCTGTATTTTTCCTTACCGTCTCCCTCCCAGTCTTCTGCCGTTTTGTTTTTTAGAAGGGGTGGATCTTACAAATATGTTTTTCGTACGTTACGTAACATTTTCCCGAAATTGCTTTGTTCTGAAGACTAGTGATAAACACTGGGAAGGGAACATAAAGCGGACTGTCTGGCGTCCTCAGCACACAGCCTGGCTTTATTAACCTTAAGAAATGAGAAAGAATAGGTACTGTGTTGCTTGATACTGTTTGATGGGTTTTCTTTAGACTGACTGTGTTAGGTACTTGAAGGGATTTTGGGGGGAGGGGGGGGGGGGGGTTGGTTTTGAACTTGAAACGAATGCAGCTTGAGCCACTGAAACCAAATGAGGTGACAGCCCTGAAATGGTTTTCGTGGTTGGTAGGGCTATAAACATAAAGTGAAAAAAGTCCCTTCGCTGTGGTTCATTCTTAGAGAAACTACAGTAAAATTACACAGAAACGTAGAGTGTGTGCGCGTGGATTTGCGTGCACTGATATGCATGAAAGCCATATTTCTGTAGTATCATGTCTAAAGTAACATAAACCACGTAGAAGACCTAAAAACCTTAGGACCTTTACATTTAATCATATATGAAAATTGCATGAGAAAACCAAATCCGACAAATAATGAGCGAAAATAACTTTAGCAGATACAAGCAGAGTGAGTTTATGGGTCCACATCGTCGCTTACACTGACCAAGAAGTTTTGGAATACAAAGAATGTAACCTGTGAAATAGTTCATTGGTAGCGTCTATAACCCTAAGACTCTGCTGGAGACTTACGTTTTTGAGTTGTAGAATTGTTCGTGAAATATTGATGTCATTTTCTATAAGTGGAAGTAGATTTACTTTTCTACTGGTTTGACTAGAAGTTTTCCCCTTTCCCCTTCTCAGTTTATAATCATACAGTTTGGAGGTATTTGGTATACAGACTATGGTGTATTTACTATACAGAATAAACATTAAATGTAAACAAGACTTGTGAATAGTGAAGCAGTTTGTAATTGAGACTTTTTATTCATGCTAGATTCGCTCTCATACACTATTGGGTTTACTGTTATATCGATAGTTTTGTGATTGCAATATCTGATTTTTTAACGTTTATAGTGAAACTGACCTATGCACGTCAAACTTTGTTTCTGTTGGTGTGTTTGTCGTGTGAATTTTTACTCTCTCTCTCTCTCTCTCTCTCTCTCTCTCTCTCTCTCTCTCTCTCTCTCTCTCTCTCTCTCTCTCTCTCTCTCTCTCTCTCTCTCTCTCTCTCTCTCTCCCACACACACACACACACACGCGCGCGCGCGCCCTCGCATGCACACACACACGTATCTATGATAATAATAATATATGGAATTTATATAGCGCTGTATCTTGCAAATACAAATCAGAGCGCTTGTACTGTAAGCACTATGGCAGAGTGTCTTAACTGGGAACGTGTGTATGTATGTCTGATTTTATGTATTAAGTTTGTATGACTTCATTAGCCCATTCTTCTCTCCCTTTTTTTCTTGGCTAGAGCTCCGAGGTTCACCAATGCTGATTGCGTATGCGACCGTTATTACCCACAATTTAGGAAGCCGCATTGCGACTTCGAAGATGGTGTCTAAACACGACACCTGTGTGTGTGTGTGTTTTAAATTTCGTCATCCCTTTCTACCGGTACACACACGCGCGCACGCATTGGCATTACACTATAGACACTCTTTACACACAATAAAAACGATGTCACAGATCTTCATTATGGCTTAATTTCCTGTCTAGATAACATGTGGATGACATGTTATCACACCACGTGCTTGCATTTTTCCATTTGTTTTACACATTGAACTGTAATTAAAAAATTAAATGTCGAAACCAAGTTTCATTTACATTTTGGGGGGTGGTGGTTGTTTTTGGTATTTTTAAGTTTAGCTCTATTTTTGTGTGTGGTTTTTTAAAATTATTAACTCTTTAACCAATCCTTCAGTTTCGATTCTGTAGACATCGAAGTCATGAGGGATCAGTCTTTTTATAGCAGTCATCAGCTAGCGCTGCAGAACTCCCATAGGCGGTGGTATACATGAACAGAAAGAGTGACAGAACCGTATCCTACAATACTCTTATATTTATGAGGAAAACACTTTAATGACAATCTTTCATCTCTACAAACTGAGGCTTTTTAATAGGTATTGTAAAATACGTCAAATAAGTGTACATTCTACATTTATATAGAACACATTCTCGGTGAAAAGAGGCAGTTTTATTGTGTCGAAAGCACTTGAAGAGTCAAAAAGATTATACGCAAAAAGATCATATGCAAGAGTCAGTTCTATGTGTTCGTAAATCTTTAACAAACAAACGACTACAAACAAAACAGCATCATTGACATTCTTGTGTCTTCTGTAAGCAAACTACAAAGGATTCACATTGTCCTTAATGGACTTTTGCAAGTGTACTTACTATTAAGTAAACTCTTTTGGTTAGTTTCACAAGAACAGATCTTGAAGCAATTGAACGAAGATTATTCATCCATTTAATGGGGAATGCCTTTGGAACATGAACCTGTCTTGAAAATATCAAAGGCACTTCAGTATGAATACTAACTACACCTACTGGAAATATTTCCCCTTTCGTGTCACTCATTATCACTCCCTTTCTTTGTATCCGTGGGCTCTTATGTTCTTTTTTTCTTCAAGTAAGTATGGCATTTTATCATAACACAGTCTATGACACTTACCTGTACTAATTTGTTTTCTAGGCCAGATACCGACATTGTTAACACTTTAACGGATACGGGATGCTCTTTCGGCGGTGTAGTTGCCCGTATAACATTCCATGTGTGTTTTCTTTATTACTTTGAAGTGTTTCCTTATTTTTATTGGGTTTTTTGTTTTGTAGTATGGTGGTAATAATTTAGGTGGAATGATAGGTGTCTTCAGCATGTTCTGGTTTTGTCTGCCTTGAAGAATAGAATAGGTAAGGTAAAATGTCATTCGATGTGGGCGTTTGTTTTTGAGATTCACATTGTTTGATATTAAAGGGGGAGTTTGTTTTTGAATTGCATGGGGTGATAGCCCTGATATGGCCTTCATGGTCAGCAGAGTTATGAGAAGCATGAAATAAAACTTCATGAAAAGGAATGGATGTAATGCCCGAAGTTTTTTCTAATGAAAGGTATCTTAGATTGTTTCAGAGAGATTACATACGCTTCAGACTTTAAGAGCTGATCTGCGCACAGTTTTAAAATACATACTGGCTCTGAGACTACGTAGACCACCCGCTGGGTTTTTGTTTTTTTTCACTTTTTGTTTTAATTGCCTGAGAATATTATCCTTAGAGACAAGTACAGCTGCTCTCTAGGGTCCTTCAGTGTATATAATATCATTGAGAGAAACGTTTACCTCTTTCTTTGGCACTAAAACTCACAACAGTCAGACTGTGTATAAAAGCCTTGAGATTGTCTGCCTTCTGGGTAGAAGTTGTAGTGACTGCATGTGCCTTTTCTCCCTCCCTCCCTCCCTCCCAGCCTAACAGCTCATCACGTTTAACCCTCACTTGTGCATTATTGCAAGTTAATTTTGCTTCAGTCCTATTCCTTTTTTTTTAGTTTTACATTTGACTAAATCCTCCCTCACTTTGTTACATGCCTCTTGTTTTTATTCTTAAATTATTATTTTTTTTACTGCAAAACATCGATTTCATTCACCGAAGTCGGAATGCGGCTGCCTTAATGGTGGGCAAGAATCGGTCGCATACACAAAATCTCACCATTGGTGAACGATGGAGCTCTAGCCGGGGAACGGAAAAAATCGAATGAATGGTATCGGTTTTGTACTCTATTGTTGATCTTTTTTATTTTCATATATAAAAATGATACCATTTTCACAACTGAATGTCATCGGTCAAAGTTTCTGTCAGTTCACACACATCATCATCAGCTGCGCAACAAAACACATCCCAGTCTGTACATTCCAGACAGCCTATCATTTTGATGAATGTTGTACTCTTAAAATGTGTGTGGTTTTGTCAACAGAATCGAAGAAATATATGTAATGTTTGTAGGCTTTTTTTTTCAAATATGTGCAGTTTCCTCCCTTTCTTAATTTCTTTCCATGATTTTTCTCAAATAAAGTTTTCGCCACCATCTTCATTATTGTAGGTATGAGTGTAGTTTTTTAGTTGAAAGGGGAGTGGGGCAGATATGCTTGAGGAAAGAAAATAGGATGTTTTTGCCAGTGTTAGAAAAATGATTCTGTGGATTTTTAAAAATTCTACATAATTATACGATACCTTAAAATTAGATTGAATCAAGTAGACAACACATACATTAGCTGCACCATTTTTCGTATACGACATGCAGAGTTTTCTGCATTATTTAAAAGAAAGGACACGTGCTGAAATTTGGATTTCTTTGGTCATATTCTTTTTCAATACAATTTAACAAATATTTGATAATGTTTTGCTTGAATGATAAATTTTGCTTTAGAAAGAAAACTTTTTTTGTCTTACTCATTTTTCCTACATTTATTTGTCTTTGTATATTTTTTGTTTAGTAAATAGATGTGGGATTTGTAGTTGAGGTTTTTCTTCATTATTTCAGTCCTGGTTGATTAGTAAGTTTTGTTTTAAAAAAATGTAAATCACTATGAGCATGTGAAACAGAATAATAAAAGAACAAACCGAAAATGCTCAATGATTATCATACACGTATTCCCAGCATTTTTCACACGTTTCATGTGAAAATTTTCTAGTGTTTGCTGGGGGTCTTTGTTCATGTTTTATTAAATGTTTTTATCAGTCGATTTCTTTATCTTTAGTCCGTTGCTGTTCCAACACTGAATTTGATATCACAGATATTGCAACCTCCAGCATTTTTCTTGTTGAATGTATGGTTTTTATATATTTTTTCATGTATTTCCTCATGCTGTTCCAAATTTCATTGTTTTTCCAAAATTCAATATCACAGATATTTTGTTGTTCCGAGAATATTTTTTCCCCAGTTAAATTAATGTTTTCATAGCATGTTTCGCATTTTATACCCAACGCCGTTCCTGTAAAAAGTCGACAACCGATAGTCTAGTGCTGGTTGAATTGGACAGCAAAATGTTACCTTTTAGATACAGACATATTTGCTTCGTTATGTTTCTTAACTTGTGAAGAGTAGTCTGAAGGGCTTAGAGTCGAGTTAAAAATGTGTGCCACATTATAATGCTTCTCAAACAATTCATTAAGTGCCTTCTGTTGTATTTGTTTATCATGTTGTAAAAGTAGGAACACAACCTGTTCTATTTTACGTTTATCATTGTTGTTGTTTTTTTTAAATTCCGGTAGTCTCGTGGTCATTGTCTAAAGCTATCAACTTCATCACAGTGTTTGTTGCTGTTGTTGTGTTTTTTGTGTTTTCTTAGTTCACGTCCAAAGTTTTACTTGCTTATAAAATAAAATAAAAAAGCAGTTGGTTAGTTTGTGAAAATAACTGGAAAAATGTTGGGAAATGTGTGTGCATGTTTTTATTTTTTGACGTTAACATTGGCAGAATCTGGAAATTGTTCACTTGCGTTTCTTTCATCATCTTTAGGATTTTCTCCCCCCCCCTTTTTTTGTGTGTTTTTTGTTTTTTAATCATAACTGTGGGTTTGTTGTTGATTTTCGGCGGCGGGGTGTGTGTCATTATTTTCTCTTGTATCATTACTCTGTGTGTGTGTGTGTCTTCAATTTTACGTGTGTGTGTGTGTTGTGTGTGTGTGTGTGTGTGTGTGTGTGTGTGTTGTGTGTGTGTGTGTGTGTGATCAACACCAAGCGATACTTAGGAAGTTAAAACAGATAAAAGATAAAACAAATCTATTTAAAATAATGGTTCAATTTGCCTTGAGGATAATACCTTGATAATCTCTTTTTATATTAGTTCACTTGTTGGCACTGTTCTTGCCATTTTTATATTTTTAAAATCTCATGTTTTCAAGCATCTAGATATTTTAAGCAACATTCCCATCCCTTAAAAAACTACGTATTTTTGGAATGGGTGGTTTTGTTTTGTTTCTGATATTTCAATTATGCTAGTTATCCGAAAATAACGTATTATACGTACATTCTCATGAAGATGCATCTATAGCACATATCAGTGTATAGATACTGACAATGGTGTGCAGGGGAGGGGGTGTTATTTTTGTTGTGGGATAATGTTTGCTTTGTGGGGGGGAGGTGTTTGTGGCTTTTTGTATTGTTGGGTTGGGTGTGGGTTTTTAAAAAATTGGGGATGGGGGGGGGGGGGGGTGTATCTGATAAAGCTTTAATAGTTGTGTGGCTGTAAACACTATCAGAATTGGCATGACTTAAGCCTCTTAACCAATTTTTATTTCAAACAATACTGAAGCTCCGTGATTTTTTTGTGTTGTTTTTTGGTGGACATAAGTGTTTTCACTTTACTCATTCAGTTGTTAGTAGTTCACACTCTGAATCACCATGGATCCTGTTCTGACTCCATACTTTTAAAGAAAAAAATTGTTGTGTTATTACGTTATTTTCATGGCTTAATTTAGCATATCCCCCCCCCCCCCCTCCCCTCTGGTCTCACAAATCACCCAGTCTTGGTTGTGGGCCAAGTTTTAGTAGCTGTATTTGCTTATGTATTCTGCTTTAAGATTTTTGTAAAGACCGTTCAAATTTGCAGTTATCAAGGTGTATGTGTTGTAGCAAGCAAGTAAGCGCGTGTGTGTGTGTTTGTGGACCAGCATTCACAGTTTAGAAAACTCGGCAACTACACGTGCATCCCTTGACTGTTTGGGACTCAAGAGATTAAGACAAAATGTATTATTAGCTAATATAGTAACAATTAACTTGTTTGCCTTAAAGCCTTTGTGTTGCAGCAGAAGAACTGATAATTGGTGTATATTCAATTTGCCACAGGGATAACATATAGTATATTTCAAGGTAGTTTGGATTTTTTTTGGGGGGTGGGAGGGTGTTTGTTGTTGTTGTTGTTGGTGTTTTTAAAGGAAAGGGGAACGCTTGTCCCACTTTTGTACCTACTTGTAGAGGTGCATGGGAACAGGGTAAGTTGTTCTTTTTATTTGTTTTTGTTGGTGACTTGATTATGTTAGAACAGTTGAAATCTGAGATGATAGTATTAGAAGACGTATTCCAAAAAACATTGTTTTCTTCCATACTACCTGCCTCCCCTGCCCACTTCATCTCCTTATGCTGTGCGTTCTATTTGCCGTTGTTAGCCAAGGTCAGTTTTCCTATTTTCCAGGATCTCAGTGTACAAGATCTGCTACGGTTTTGTGAAAACCAGTTCATGATGTTTCGAAATATTAATGCCTTTACTTGTGGAGATTACATTTCACTTATGTCTAAGAGTACTGCACGCAAAATCGAGATAGTTTGCTGCCTGGTTATCTTCTACAATCTACTGATAGTATGTTCTACAACATAACATATGATAGTTTTATACGCTGTGCCGACGTTTTTTTTCTGTCCAGTCTTTGAAGAGATCTGCAAGGTTGCTTTTTAAAAATTATTATTTGCCTTTGAGGTATTTTGATTTGTTTTGCATTTGCATTTTTCTCATTTATATATAAGACTATGTTCAGAGGTGCCAGAACACTGTTTTTTTGTTAGATTATCACAGTGGCCTGTATATTTTTAACCTGATATATTCATTTATTTTGGGGGGTGGCTGGACATAATATACTGAACGAAATAGTCAGAATATGTTCAATATGACTTTGTCATCACAGCATTTTGTGATGTCCATAGTAATATCGACTTGTTAATGTTTTCCCCTTCATGATGCTGACTTCAGTGAAACTTTTTTCATATGCATGCCACTATTTAAAAATTGTTCTGGGATACAAACTGTGTCATTCACTTACAGCCTCGATTCCTGTGTGTGAGACAGACATGGAATGACCAGTAATGGGTCGGTTGGTTGGGATGTTTTGGGAATGAAAATAGGGGAAGAATGCCTGTTCATGTCGTGTAATAAATAGGAAACTTGATTTTGCTTTATTGAGTCAGAATAATGTCTTCGTCCTGTGAAAGGTGATTATAGATATATTATTATTGCATTTCATGTCATAATTGCATTTCAAATCACTTTGAGATTTCATTGCAAAGTAGCATTCTAGGCTCGCCTAGCAGAAAGGCCTTTCCAACGTAGGCATGCAAAATTTCCTTATCACTTTAGGCGTGCAAAATAACCTTACTATAACAAATTATGCAGTTTGCAGGAAGTTTACAAAAAATAACCATGTCATGAGAGAGAATGTCAAAGATTTTTTTGTTTGTTTGATGAGTGTAGGTGCAAACTGATATGCAAACATACACAAAGAAGAATAGAAATGAAGTGGATTGCAGTTAACACTGCAAGTGTATGATATGTGGAGAGGAGCCTGAATTTAATACGGAAACACTTCTGTTTTTACACAGGAGCCTTAGAATCCAGGACAGTAGGACATTCCTGTAATGACCTTCCAGTATATACCAAGGTCTTGTCTTAATTGGTGGTGTAGTCAGCCAAAATAAAGCATCACTTTATTGACATTGTGTAAACACAGGTTCTCATAGACAGTGCCTTTGTAGACAGTGAGTGTTGATGAGGAAGGGTGTCTTTATAGGGGAGTGCCTTTGCAGCAGATATCAGACAGTGATTAAGACCGAGTGTCACTAAGACCAGAAAATATGGCGCAGTGTTTTGTTTGTGCGTTTTGTTTTGTTAAGTTTTTGGTGGGGTGCTCTTTCTCTGTGACTGTATATTGTTGCTATGGCCATATATGCTATGCTGACTGGGTTGCACACCAATCCAGACAGCTTCTCTGGCATAACCCCAGAGCCGTGAGTAAAAATCCAGGCAAACATTTCTGCACTATGCCCAGGTTTAAAGGAGGCTCGGAACTGATTGGTGTTTTTGTTGGGGTCTTGTTTTGAGGTTGTTGTTTTGTTTTGTTTTGTTAGGGTGGGGGTTTTTTGTTCCTAGCCTAGAGCTTCGAGGTTCACCAATGGTGAGGTTTTGCGTATGCTACCGTTTTTGCTCATCATTAACCGTAGCCCGCCAATGTTTGCTTGGAATGATTCTAATATGGCGGGAAATTTGCACCCCTCTTGGCACTGGAAGAAGACATCGAAATGGAAAGTATGATCGACACATTCAATGACTCCTTCAATGAAACAGGAAAAAAGTTCCTTGGAAGAAAGAGGATAATAAAGAAACTATGGGTTTCCGAGGAAGTCCTAGAGCTTTGTGATAAGCGCAGAGAACTGAAGAGTCAGAAGCAGAGTGCAGAAGGGGAAAGAAAGTATAAAGAAGCAACCAAACAGGTGAAGAAAGGAATGAAAGATATGGAAAAATGGATAGAGGAGAAATGTGAGGAGATAGAAACTAGCATGGGAAGAAATGACAGTAAGAAGGCCTATCCACTTGTAAAAGACTTAACTGCAACAAAATCATTTATCAACTGGTAAAAGACTTAACTGCAACAAAAATCAACAAGAACCTCCACCATACAAGATAAAGCGGGAAAGTGCTTGACAGAAGAGAAAGACATAATGAACAGATGGACGGAATATTGTGAGGAGTTATACTCGCATGAGCAACTGGAGATTCTTAAGTGCTGAATGCCCCACCATCATCTGAAACAGCTTCGTGTAGTTTACTGAGAGAGGAAGTTGTAAAAGCAGTCTCATCTCTAAAACCGGGGAAGTCTGCAGGTGTTGATAATGTCCCAGCTGAAATGGTGCAAGTAGGAGGTGATCCATGTATAGACGTACTCCATCGATTCTGCAACAAGATCTGGCAGACTGGAGTATGGCCAAAAGCGTGGACACAATCCCTTATAATAACACTTCCTTAAAAAGGCAACCTCCAACAATGCCAGAACTACCGCACCATTAGTCTCATCAGTCACCCAAGCAAAGTGATGCTGAAGATCTTACTGAACAGGCTCAAACCACAGGCTGAAAGAATCATCGCAGAAGAAGCTGGTTTCAGACCTGGACGCAGTACAACAGAACAGATCTTCAACATAAGACTCATAATGGAAAACTATCTCCAGCATCAACAGGACCTCTACCATGTCTTTATAGATTTTAAGAAAGCATTCGATAGAGTTTAGCACGCTGCACTGTGGGCAACTATGAACCTCTACAACATCAATGCCAACCTAATCAAAAACGTACAGAGCCTCTATGAGAATACAAGTGCAATGTTTCACAACAACATAGGTGATTGGTTTCGGACGACGGTCGGTGTGCGCCAGGGCTGTCTGCTCTCCCCTACTCTCTTCAATCTATTTCTTGAGAGAATCATGGAAGAAGCACTAGAAAAACACGAAGGAACAGTGAGTATTGGAGGGAGAACAATCACAAACTTGCGCTTTGCTGATGATATTGGCGGAATAGCTGGTAACGAGCAGGAACTAACAGACTTAGTGAACCGTATAGAAGAAAAATCAACAAAATTTGGTATGGATATCAGCGGGGGGAAAACAAAAGTGATGACAAACAGCAACTTCACATCAGAAATCAAAATCAAAGACCAGAAACTTGAAAATGTTCACAGATTCAAATATTTGGGATCTATCGTGACAGACGAGGGATCAAAACCAGAAATACTGTCAAGACTTGCCCAGACCACAGCCGCAATGACCAAGCTCAAACCCATCTGGAGCAACAGAAAAATCGCCATCAGTTCCAAAATCAGACTGATGCGCTCTCTGGTCATGTCAATCTTCTTATATGCATGTGAATCATGGACCCTCACAGCGGACTTAGAAGGAAGAATAAGAGCTGCAGAAATGAGGTGCATCCGAAGACTCTTAGGCATCTCATACAAAGACCACATCACGAATGAAGAAGTCAAGAGACGCATCCGCAATGAAATCGGGCCCTATACTGACCTTCAAACACTCGTCAGACAACGAAAACTGAAGTGGTTTGGTCATGTCACACGCTCCTCTGGTCTTGCTAAAACAATCCTACAAGGCACAGTGAGGGGAGGAGGAAGAAGAGGCAGACAAAGGAAGAGATGGGAGGACAACATTCGAGGTGGACAGACATGGAGCTGAGAGACACCCTGAGGGCGGCTGAGAGACGAGAGGACTAGAGAAAGGTGGTTGACAAAACTTCGAAGGCGCCCCAAAGGATTCGGAATCTGAGGGATCGGTGACGGTGAACCGTAGCCACATTCCCACTACGGTGATTGATTCTAGTTTGTCATATCACCTCTTGAACTTCTGGGTACGGTAGTAATACATTTTATATAAGTACATGCTAAAGGTGGGGATTTTTGCAACTGCTCAGTGTGTTGACAATCGAAATATATTTTGATATCTGTGTATCGTGATTCACAACCAAAGGTCTCTTCTTTCGACAGGTTTCGGTCATCTGCAAAAGTCAAATGCACCTTTAAATTGGAATTCTAGATACTTTTTATCACAGTTTGCCCTATGTCTAAGCATAATTGAGTTCTCAAATCAGTTTGGGGGAGGAGGGGGTGGGGCTGGTACAAATTGTCGCTGATTTAAGCATTGTTAGAGAGTTGTATACTCGCCTTAAGTACAGTTTATCATGTGTTTAAGTAGAGTTAGGGAGTTCTGGACTTGCCCTTTAGCACAGGTTGTCACATGTTTAGATAATAATGGAGTTTTTGACTTACTTAACTTTTAGTACAATTCGTCATATGTCTGAGCATGATTTGTTTTGAAAGAAAGGTTCACACTTTTTTTAAAAAGTATGCAAACTTTTGTTTATGGTGGAGACAAAAAGTGGAAACCTTTCAGAGTATCCTGAGACAGAAAATAGCAATTGATTCTCCTTTGTCCACCAATCAGTCATTCAGATCGGAGTAAACACCAGTTTGGCAGCCATGTGCACTTCACTATGAGCTTTCTGGTCTGTGGAATTTTTTGCTCCAATGTTTGGGAGGGGGGGGGGTTGTTTTTAAAATTTTGTTTCCTTTTTTTGTATCACGTTACTGGAAGAGTTTTTAGCTTCCTGGTATACAAACTGGAAGACTGCAGCCATTAACAGTATTTTTTGCAGGAGATGTTTAAGTAAACATGGTGTGTGTGTGTGATTTTATAATTGACCAACACTTCAGATGATATAGATAAGGGACGATTATGAAAAGCAAAATGTTAATCGCGTTTATTTTCTTTCTTCGTCTTTCTCGTAATCTTTCACTGTCTGTCTCCTCCTCCTCCTCCTCCTCCTCCTCCTCTCTCTCTCTCCATCTCTCTCTCCTTCTCTCCTCTCTTCTCTCTCTCTCTCTGTCTTCTCTCTCATCTCTCTCTCTCTTCTCTCTTCTCTCTCTATCTCTCTCTCTCTCTTCTCTCTCGTGCATATTCGAAAAAATAATAACTATTGCTATCTTGAGTTCAGTATCAATCAACTTTTGGACTGCTGTATTTGAGCCAAGCCCAAACATATAATCAAGGGTTAAGATCAATTGTTTTTGTCAGAGAGGGTGTTGAAGGAAGTTTGTAAAATTTTCATTTCTTTTTTAATTGTACGATACTGAGGCTAGCATGTGTGAGTGAGGTAAGAGGGTAGAGATGAGACAAAAGAAGAAAGTGTGTGAGAGAGAGAGTGTGTGTGAGAGAGAGAGTGTGTGTGTGAGAAAGAGAGAGAGTGTGTGTGAGGGGGGGGGGGGTAATTACAATCAAATCTCTTTTTTTGTCCACTTTAAAACGCAAAGATTGATTGGATATTTATTTCATCGACAGAGCATTGCGCAAAAAGAAAATTATGAGCAGGGGTTGTTGTTTATTTGGTTGTTGCTTTTTTAATTCATGGATTCTTGTGTGTCTTTCAAGTAAGCCAAAAGTCGAATATAAAAAGGCAAAAGAATGGTATTTGTTACATGAAAGCATTATTTTAAATTGAGAGTAATGTCGACTTATGCATACTTACCCTCCATATGTGTCTATCTTAATGATTATTGTGTTGATTCATTTCTTTAGCAAAGATGTAAGGTCGCTGTTATCAGTGCGTATAAATTAACATAACTAACTCTCTCTCTCTCTCTCTCTCTCTCTCTCTCTCTCTCTCTCTCTCTCTCTCTCTCTCTCTCTCTCTCTCTCTCTCTCTCTCTCTCTCTCTCTCTCTGGGCTTGTTTAGGACATCGATGATCATAATTATTACCCCCCCAAAAACAAAACAAAAATAATTAATTAAGCCATAAAGTCTCCGGCAGTGCTGTATCATCACTCTCAGTATCAGTTAATTCCATTTCGAATCCTTTTTCACTATTGTGAAGAAAATAAAA
Organism: Rapana venosa; assembly: GCA_028751875.1. Taxonomy (NCBI): domain Eukaryota; kingdom Metazoa; phylum Mollusca; class Gastropoda; order Neogastropoda; family Muricidae; genus Rapana; species Rapana venosa. Next base: position 42,302,475 of record CM054136.1, read on the forward strand.
ACCAAAAGTCACTTTATCGTCGATGGGTATGGGCTTGTGTGTGTGTTTGCTTGATTATTGAGCAGATTTATGTAACAGCACTCAACTTCTGTGTAGATTCCCTCATACCAGAGATTCGGGACAGCGCCATGCTGAATGACTCATTTCTTTTTAAACTGGTAGGGGAAAATTTGCTGGTGAGGTTTTCTTCACCGTAATTTGATTACGATTTTTATCTGAATGATAATTAGGGAGAAAACGTTTCAGAAAATAGCAATGCAGTGTTGGGGGGGGGGGGGGGGGGACGTTTCAGAAAATAGCAATGTAGTGTTAGGGAGAAAACGTTTCAGAAAATAGCAATGCAGTGTTAAGGAGAAAACGTTTCAGAAAATAGCAATGCAGTGTTGGGGGGGGGGGGGGGGGGGGCGTTTCAGAAAATAGCAATGCAGTGTTGGGGGGGGGGGGGGGCGTTTCAGAAAATAGCAATGTAGTGTTAGGGAGAAAACGTTTCAGAAAATAGCAATGCAGTGTTAGGGAGAAAACGTTTCAGAAAATAGCAATGCAGTGTTGGGGGGTGAGGAACGTTTCAGAAAATAGCAATGTAGTGTTAGGGAGAAAACGTTTCAGAAAATAGCAATGTAGTGTTAGGGAGAAAACGTTTCAGAAAATAGCAATGTAGTGTTAGGGAGAAAACGTTTCAGAAAATAGCAATGCAGTGTTGGGGGGGGGGGGAACGTTTCAGAAAATAACAATGCAGTGTGTGACAGAATTGTAATATTGTATACACATCCAAGGCAAACGTTGTACACTGATATTGAAGATTGGTTTATCAAATCTCTTCATATTGTTATGTATGTTCACCACAAAAAGGTTACCCAGAGATTTGAGCGTGTGTGAAAAAATATGTTATCAGAATTATATTATGCTAAAGAACTTTTTTTTTGTGCAGTGTTAACAAATGTTTGTGTAGCATATGTTGCTTTCTAGCGTTGTTGCCTTTTTTTTTTAGAGAGAGAGGTGGGGGGGGGGGGGGGGGGAGTGGGAGTCGTGGTAGAGTTTTTATTTCAGCTGTGTGTGTGTAGCTGATATAATGAGGAGGTGTTACGGACATAGAAAATGAAGATTAGAGCTGCAATATTTTTAAAGGTGTAATGGCATTTTTTCCCTCCATTTTTCTTTTCTATGAAGGGATAAAAACATCTATATAACAGGGTTTATACTGAGTACAGAATATCTGAAGAATTGAGCTTTTATGTACGAGTTGTTGAAAATGTTTTTATTACAAATAATTATTATACATTCAAAGATATATGTATATAAATATGTGTGTTTGTTTGTATGTATTTTTCCATCAGCTCTCAAAACTGCAATAGTTATACCTCTACTCAAAAAGCACGACCTTGACCCTAACATTCTGAAGAACTATAGGCCTGTTTCTAACCTACCTTTCATCTCCAAAGTCCTCGAAAAAGTCGTTCTGAAACAACTCAACAGCCATCTTCATTCAAATAGTCTCCTTCCCACATTTGAGTCTGCCTATCGCGTCAACCACAGCACCGAAACCACCCTAGTCCACACGTTAAACACACTTCTACATGTTTCTGACTCAGGGAAAATCTCCCTTCTCACTCTTCTCGACTTATCTGCAGCATTCGACACTATAGATCACTCAATTCTTCTCTACCGTCTCCAAAAAACGTTTGGTACCAAAGGTGCAGCCCTCACCTGGTTTAGTTCATATCTCACTGAACGACAGTTGCGATAACCAAGATTCAGTCAATACCTGCCAAACTGGAATGCGGAGTCCCGCAGGGATCAGTTCTGGGCCCTGTTCTTTTCACTCTCTACACTGCTCCACTGTCATATATAATAAACCGTCACCAGATCAACCATCATTTCTACGCTGATGACTCTCAGATTCTAAGCAATGATACTCCTGAAAATCTGCCTTCTCTCTTGACAAATATGTCGCACTGCCTCCAAGATATTCAAAACTGGATGATACAAAACAAGGTACAGCTAAACGCAGATAAAACAAGCCATGATTGTAGGGACCAAACACAAACTCTCTTCCATCACAACAGATTCAATAGAGTTTGGCAATACAACAGTTCCTCTATCCACCACAGTCAAGTATCTAGGTGTTGTTATTGACAACACACTCTCCATACAAAAATTCATCACCCAGACCTGCCAGTCGTGCTACTATCAATTACGGCGTATAAGCGCAATTCGAAGGTACCTGTCCGCTGATGCAACATCCAAACTTGTCACATCTCTCATTCTTTCAGTATGGTAAGGTAAAGGAGTCCCATAACCTATAAGGTCGTAGGGGAGCGAGGCGTCAGAGACCTCACTTCTCTAGGGCCAGCATATTGAGGGCGGCGCCCATCTCCTCTCCCTCGCTGCTTTACCTTCCCTGACCCTAAAGAGGGCAGGTACCCATTTACAGCTGGGTGAACTGGGGGAACTGTACTGAAGCCAAGGCGCGCAAACGGTCACCCATCCAACTGGTAACCACGCTCGACGCTGCTTAACTTGGCTGGGGGAAAGCGAGTGCTCCGACCACTGAGCTATCCCGTCCCCGTCTTTTCAGTATGGCCTATTGTAATTCTCTTTTGGCTGGTCAGCCAGCATCATCTATCCACTCCCTTCTGCGTATACAAAACTCTGCAGCTCGCCTAGTCCTCAAAAAGAAAAAATCTGAGCATATTACTCCTCTCTTGCGATATTTCCACTGGTTGCCTGTGCCACAGAGAATAAACTATAAGGTCAGTACCCTCTTTTATAAATGTCTCCACAATACAGCACCCTCCTACCTCTGTAAATGTCTTCACCGCTCTGCTGCAGATACCCTGTGCCTACGAATACCTAGATTTAACCAATCTACCGTTGGCCGTCGCTCTTTCTCTGTTTCTGGTCCATCAATCTGGAATGACTTCTCTCTCTCTCTCCCTTCGCGAAAAGCCTGCTTACGACACTTTTAAATCCAGGCTCATGACATACCTATTTCAAACCTAAGACGTTCCCCTATTGTTTCATCTCATAATTATCTATCCCTGTCTTCAATGACCAAAATTCCCATCATCCTGCCCAAGTGTATAACCTGTGTGTGTGTGAAAACTGTTAATTATTGTTGCATGTGTAGGAGCTTTGATTTCATTTATCATTATTGTTTGTTCATCCATTGTCATTTTTAAGATTAGAAAAAGATGCTCAGTTGTTTGTGGGGGTTTTGTTCATTTTTCCATGTATTTTGGTAGATTTGCCTACTTCTGCCTGTACTACACCTCTTGGTGATTATTTTTGCATGAGGCGGTATGTTATTGCATTTTATGTTAAAGAAAGATTAAAAAACAGTTTTATTATTGTTCATTTTAAGCAACAAAGCTGACATTTTAGTTCACCTAAGATATTCTGTCCCACATAATATGTCTACAGAGAATGTTTTCATCGAATACTTATATTACCTGTGTATCTGGCAAGACAAAATGCACTTTCTACTATTTCAGGTACGGGATTTATCAGGCAAATATACGTATGTTAATGTTAGGTTGATTTTGCTGTTTGCTTGCTTATTTTAACTTCTTTTTGGAATGGTGGGGGGGGGGGGGATCTGTTATTTGGTTAACTGGACTATACTTTTTAAGCATTACAAAGTTACTGTCATTTATTTGAGTAACACAAAGTGGAGCATTGTTATCTAGCTCTGATACAACCACAGGCTACACAGCATGATCAGATCAGTGTAAAATAAGGCTACTGTGAAGAAGCCGTGTCATTTCTTTGAACCACGATAACAGTGAAGTGGTGAGAGAAATTAAAACTACCAACCGAGGAAACAACTCCGCACTATTAACCGCTGCGGCCCAATATAGTAAATAGGCTACACGGCGAAACCTCGCACAAGGGAGACAATTTCAGCAGCTTTATCTCAATTCCCTATATTCAAGTAGCATTTGGTCCTCAAAAGTATAACTGACGAACCCACAGGTACAAACCTCGAAGTCAGCTGACTAGTGACATCATTACTTGATGCTCAAACAAGTACCCCTAAGAATCACCAGGCACCATCCTCTCATTATGTTATAACACCACCTTACTGAAGATCACCGTTTGGCTTGCTCGGTCGCAGCACCATTTGTGATGATGCTAAGAAGCAGGGTGAAGGCAAGATATGTAAAATGTGTGGGTGTATAAAGGGAGTAGTCACAACTACCAGCCAAAGAAGCAGCCTTGCACAATCCACCTGTACGCCCCATGGGAGTAATACTTCGGAATGCGCTGTTGCCCTATTCTAAACGGGAGTCCATTAGAAATGCAGTGTCACATTTGTAATTCGGAGATGGTCTCTCAATACAAGAGCTAACAATATACCACAGCTGTTGCTACATAATCACAGAGATGAGAAGTTTTGTTGAGAACTGTGTTCTGCAGTTTAACAAGTTTTCGTGTCTGACTAGTTCATGCTGTCAGTTACGTGAAAATGGGATGACTGTCTAAATAAGATCTGCATGTTCGATGTTACCAACATTAATAGTGAAAATAGGTTTAGGTATCACGAAAGATCATTCATTGGTGATGGCTAGATACTATGTTTTTCTCGTAAGAGCCACAAAGCAGGCATGATTCTTGACCTGAAAACGAATGTTTGTCCATCATTCGTCTTTAACATTATTCCCTGAAAACAGCTGCTAGTTGTCCTGGCGCGTTTCTTGTCAGATTAGATGGGAGGCATCAAACATGCTAGTTGCTGTGGAACAGGATCTGAGTGAGGGCCTGGAGCATGGGAATAGCTTCTCATTTCTTGTGGTCTCCTCAAAATATGCTAATGGCTGGCCGTCTTGATCAATAATGCTGCAAACATATAGGATGATCATGTCAGTTTGAGTTGACTGATGCCCAGGAACAATATTGCCAGGATATCTGTCTTTGCTTCGTATCAGTGTCCATAGAGATGAGCCTGACCTGTTTGTCCATGTGGTTAGGTGACGGAATACACACTACACAGGCTATGTTCTTTAGTCGTTGTGAACAGTGATACCTTACGCAGAGAGAGGGGGTGGCAGTCCCCTGTATAAGATATGTAGATATTGGAAAACCTGAAATAGTGTATGGTATAACCGTGCATTCCTTCAGGTAATCATCTTTTATAAGACGCAGACCCTGAAACTGCCCCCCCCCCCCCCCCCCCCCCCCCCCCCCCCTCCGTTTATTTGTGAATACTGACACCATACCATGCTTACTGATTTAAAGTGTTTGCCATTGCCATAACAGCTGAGGGTTTTGTTGGGGGTTTTCTGGGGGGTGCTTTTTACTGTTTCTGTCCTCCGTGGAATCCCTCCTTCCTCCCCAGTCCATGATTGACACACTGATGCAGCAGTTCTGCTTTGGTTCCTTGGTGTGCTAATGTGGCATATCATATCTGTTCTTATCCACATCGGCATGATATAACTCCCGTTTATATATTTTCTTTGTTTCGATTCCAGTTTTCCCTCAGCATGTTTTCATGGACACAAACGTAGCTTTTCGGGGAGGGGGGGGGTGTTGTTTTTCTTGGAGGGAGGGGGGGGGGTGATGATTTTGTGGATAGGGATACGCTTGTAGCATTCCGTTATGTCCTTTGCCATGATCTCTCTCTCTCTCTCTCTCTCTCTCTCTCTCTCTCTCTCTCTCTCTCTCTCTCTCTCTCTCTCTCTCTTCTCTCTCTCTCTCTCTCTTCTTTCATGAATTATAACTGTTGTCCCTTGTCCATGTCAACTTTTCTGAGAGCTTTTATCTTTGTCCTGTTGAACTGATCCTCCTTACTGATTCAGTCTTTTCTGCTTCACCTGTGCGAGGTACAACTTTTTTTCTCATCCCAACGTTTAGATTGTTTTTAGACAAGGCTTTAGCTCAGGGTTTGTTTCTTTTAAAAACAAATCATAGGTCTAAAAATGTGTTGTCTAAAACACATGAACACACAATTCATTAAAAGTATTTTATAATGATCAAAATAGTGTTCCTCAGTTTCACATAGGCCTGAAATGCTTGATATTTTAAGAAATAAAAATCTAGCTTTGATAAGCAGGTATGTAAGCTAACCCCTCTCTTGTCTTCAAATGAGAGAAATAGCAAGTGAGTAGGTAGGCCTAAATATGCTTGGGACAAGTGCATAAAACTTAACGCTGAAACTTAACGCTGAAGAAGCGGATTTCACAAACGCTCAATGAATGCTTCCAATTGGTATCTAGGTTGTGTTTAAGCGGGTTTGTATTTGTCATGCAAAACCTTGCTGTTGTGCATTATAGAACAACTCAGTAGTTAGACTGTTCGCTTCCCAAAGCATGAATGTGCAACTGCCTTGTGGATAGGTGACCGTTGGTATAGGTGTGATTGGAGTACGGTTCCCCTGTTCACCCGTGTGTAAAATGGGTATAACTATTCAGTTTCTATAGGGACAGGGAGGATAGCTTGATGGAAGAGAAAACTGCCCCACCGCGTGTGATAGCCCTAGAGATGCAGGTGAAAGGCGTTGCCACAGGGATGCAGGTGTAAGGCGGTGCCATAGGGTTGCAGGTGTGAGGCACTGCCCTAACATGCTGGCCCTAGAGATGCAGGTGTGAGGCACTGCCCTAACATGCTGGCCCTAGAGATGCAGGTGTGAGGCACTGCCCTAACATACTGGCCCTAGAGATGCAGGTGTTGGGCACTGCCCTAACATACTGGCCCTAGAGATGCAGGTATTAGCACTGGCCTAGTATAGTGGCCCTAGAGATGCAGGAGTTGGGCACTGGTCTAACATGCTGGTCCTAGAGATGCAGGTGTTAGGCACTGGCCTAACATGCTGGTCCTAGAGATGCAGGTGTCAGGGACTGCCCAAATGTGCTGGCCCTAGAGATGCAGGTGTCAGGCAGTGCCCTTCCATGCTAGCTCTAGAGACGGAAGGAGTTATTGCCCTTAAATGATGGGCCTACAAAGCAGGGGTTATTCCATGATATGATGGCCCTAGGGAGGCAGGGACTAGGTATTGCCCTTATCTTCTGGCTCTTGTGAAGCATGTGTCTCTTACACTTTGCTTCCTGCTTAGTTGAATGAAACAGTCTGAAGTACATGTCATTCAGTTCCTACGATTTTTTTTCTCGTTCCGCGGCTAAAGCTCCGAGGTTGACCAATAGTGAGATTTTGTGTACAGACCGAGTATTTTTTACCCACCATTAAGGTAACCACATTACGAATTCAGGGATGATGTCTAAACACATGTGCGCATACGGTTTAAAAAAAAAATCTTGTCATCCATTCTTACTGGCACGAAATGGCCTACTCTTCCGAAAGGCAGAATGTGTTTTAACGTTTGTGCAAGATGTTCTTCGTGCGATCGCACACGGGGGCCTCAGTTAATTGTCTCATTCGAAGAACTTTTGGGGGGAGTGGAGTCGGTACTGATGTCAACTCCGGGGTAAACTCGCCTGTAACGGGCGCCTCCGTGGTGGCTCGTCCAGGGCCGTCAGATCACGAGTGCAACGCTCTAACCACTAGGCTACCCCCTCCCCTCCAGTTCATGCAAAGCAAGTTGTAGCTGTGTACAAACCAAGTTTTTCGCAGGCAGTCTATTTCGACTTTCACATAATTATTATAAACTGTCAAATTCACACAGTGTGTCACATGCATACACTATGATTGATTCGTGTCCACTGTCTTTTTAGCCCATTGTTTCTTGCTTTATTCTTTTCAATTTTTGCTAAGTAGTACTACTTGTGTAATAATTTTATTTCACGCAAGTATCCTTGCATAGGGCATTCGTTTTTAAAGGGAAAAAAAGAGAAAAATGCTATGTGTCTTCCATCGTTTATAGACCAGAGACTCCTTCGGTGTACATAGTGTTCCCTTAATTTCATCTTTTCTTACCTCGTTCTTTGTGTCTGCATTTTTGTGTGAGCTTATTTTCGTTTCTTCCCCTCCACTCTTGTTTATGCAATATCCTCTAAATTTTGTGATTCAGTTTATTTTCGGGTGAGCCTTTTCAATGTATTTATCTCTCCTTTTCTCTCTCTCTCTCTATTGTAACACACTATATCGTTTACACTTTTCATTTTGATGACCAAGCTGCGATATTATAAACAATAATGTGCACAGAATGTCTATTGTCCAGTAACATTCGTCTGAGTGGCCTTTTTATACGCTTTTGAGTACTTTAGGCGGTTTTATCATTCTTTTTGTGAGCTGAATGGTACATTTTTTTCTGAATACCTGCTGCTGTCCAGCTCATCTTTCAGTTTCTTTCCTCTTAATTTGGTTTAAAAAAATGAAACCCAAGAAAAGCTGCACATTTTGAGTGGCTTAGGTTTGTGTTGGGAACGCAGAGTTTTATATTTGAAAGTTTTAAACACTTGGAAGAAATATTGTAATACCGAAACGTATATTTTATAATTAATGTGTTATCACAAAAAATGCCTATCTCACGCCCGTCGCCTCAATTTCCAACCTACCCTTTCAGATACATTGATTAGAACCAACACAAAACCAAAGTACTGTACCTCAAAAATCAACGATGCATGCTGAATAATATATAGTTCATATATTGTGATTCGACTGACTCTGTACTTTATGTGTCGAAAGATGTTTAGTGAAAACAGAAGCGCAACAAGAACAACTTATTTTCCTGCAAAGTGTGTGCGTAGTAATTTTTCTTCTTTTTCTCCGGCTCCTCCTTCTTCTTGTCCTTCTCTTTCTCCTTGGGGGGAGGGGGGGGGGGATAGCCTAGTGGTTAGAATATTGCGCTCGCAATCTGACGACCCGGGTTCGAATCCTGTTGAAGGGGATTTTTACCCCTGGAGTTAACATCAGTGCAGACTCCACTCTCCCCAAAAGTCCGGATGAGACTATAACCTGAGGCCCTGTGTGCGAACGCACGCAGAACATCTTGCGCACACGTTAAATCTTGTTCCTCCTTTCGAAAGAATATGCCATTGTTTGCTGGTGGGAACAGATGACAAAAATTTACAAAACTGCATACAGAAGGGGGTGGACGTAAAAAAAAGAACACGAGTTCTCATTCCATTATCCTCCATAAAAAAGAATAAATAGATAAATAAATGAACTAACTCGATGGGAAGGCGTTGTGCGATGGTGGTCACTTTGACATACAGCACTTGTATTTGATTTACCTATGGCATAGTGTGCAGTGCTTGTGGTTCACTACTTTGATTTATTGTTGTTTAACGATACATTAGTAGGCTCTGCTATTAACGTCCTATTTTCCGGGTTTAATTTTGACAACATTTGGAAGAAACCTGTCATTCTTAAAAGGTGAATAGTCATTTGCTATTGTTATGTTTCATAAATCCCAGGCATATCTGAAAATGATTAAATGAAGTGGTATTTCTCTATTATACGTATTTTATATGAGTTGAGTGTTTGACAGCACTCCCATCACAAGGGTATAATTTGCTAACCATTTATATGGACAGGTTTGTTTTGAGTTTATTCTTGTTTTGAGATTGTTTGTATGTTTTTGTTGGGGGTTTTTAGGGGGGGGGGGGGGGTGTTACAAAAGCGAAGCAATATTTTTTCTTACTCTTTAATCAACCCAATTCTGAGAACTTTCATAACACGTTTCCTGAAGTGTAAGTTTGGAAGAGGCAGAATTTGCCATTTTTTTGGTAACCAGACTTGTAAAGGTGTCCCATAACCTATAAGGTCGTAGGGGAGCGAGGCGTCAGAGACCTCACTTCTCTAGGGGCCAGCATATTGAGGGCGGTGCCCATCTGTTCTCCATCACTGCTTTATCTTCTCTGACCCTAAAGAGGCAGGTACCCATTCACAGCTGGGGGACTGTACTGAAACCATGGTCACCCATCCAACTGGTAACCACGCTCGACGCTGCTTAACCTGGCTGGGGGAAAGCGAGTGCTCCTACCACTGAGCTATCCCGTCCCCAGACTTGTAGAACTACTAATTATTGTAACTTGTGTAATTGTTTCCTATTTTTTTAAAAAACTACTAGTTTTAAGTGTGACAACATTAGATAGTGTACTTCAAAGTGTTATCTCGGAACCATGGTGCAGCTCATTAGGTTCAGTATGTTCATTTCTCACAACTCTTCACTTACAAGCAATGTGGCGAACTGAGTAAACAGGAGTCAAGAGGTGTTGAAACTCATCTGTGATTGTCATTGCTTGTTGTGTGAGTTTCCTGTGAAATGATGCCATGCCTAGATCAAGTCAAGTTCTGTTTCTGTTTGTCCTGTCGTCTGTATGCGTTCTTGGTTCACATGTTTACCACTGTCTAAAATCCCTAATGTGTCAGACAATATCCTGATCTGCCCAGACCTTTCCTAGCTGTAAAAAGCCATACCCTATATCATTCAGTGGAGTTTTCCCATTTAATTAATGAAAGTTTAGTTCTTCAGGATGTCACCAGATAGACAGTGTGCAATTTTTGCTTGAGGGTCAAAGTCTGTTTCTAATGTTTACTATGGTATCGTCTGTTCACTTGATTTTTCCCGGGGTAGAGGGTGGGTGGGTTTTTGTTCTTTTTTTTGTTTTGTTTTTGGGAGGGAGGGGGTGGGTGGTTTGTTTGTGGTGTTGGGGTTTTTTGGGTGGTTTTTTGTGGTGTTTTGTCGGGGCTTTTTGTTGTTGGGGGGGGGGGGGGGGTGGAGGCGGTGGGAAAAGGTATTCAGGTTTGCCTCCATTCAAATGACAGTATAAGCTGACTGGTAGCATTAGTAACATTATTTTCTTGCGAACTTGATTTTGGACACAGCCTTCAGGCATACCAACACTCATAAAATACTGTTTGAGAGTGAATTGTGTGTCTTGTTAGTGTTCAACTTTGGGACAGATATGTCCAAAATATTATCCCAAAAAATGAAATCGGGTTATTTACATACGTGTTTAAAATTGCATAGCGTTCGGATTTCTTCTTTTCCTACTATTCCATATAGTATATATATATGTATCATTAAAGTATTCGTTTTGAGCTACTCCTATGACTATGTCTCCAAGTATCAGTAACCTCAAATAGTCGAGAAGTTACTATTTCGTTCCTTCTTTGAATCGGTGTTCTGAAAATGGTCTTTTCTTACCAAAAACCTGTTGGTCTGTATTTCAACGAGTTTAACTCAGCCACCCAATACCTGTTAAACGTACATTCAAATTAAATCAATTTGTATATCTATTGCCATTTCTTTTGCGAATGATTTTAAGTTATATTTAGATAGCTAAGTGTAGCCAGTGCCAATTTCAGTTTGATGGTGGGCGTTTTGGAGGGTGTTTTTTTGGGGGGTGAACACTGGAGAAAAGTAACCTTCAGATTGAATACTTTCCCTGTCTAGTTTATACTGAATGGCTTGTATGCATTTTCCTCCTTTTGGGAATCTGGTATCAATATTGTAAACCCTACTGAATCATTTATCATACTGTTTTTTGTTTTTTTTGTTCTACAAAAATGGACAGGTTTTTAAATCTTTTGCCATTTGCATGTTCCTTTTTTTGGTCTTGGTTTTTTTCGGTTTTATTCATGATTGTTTGGGTGTGTTTTTTTTGGTGTGTGTGTGTGTGTGTGTGTTTTAAGGGAGTGGTTTGAGTTTTATTGGGGAGGGCATTGGTTTGGTTTTGGTCGGTTTTTGTGTGTATTTTTGTTTTGTTGTCGTTTGGGATTTGTTGTTGTTGGGGTTTTTTTGGGGGGAATGAGCTTTTTTAATTGTTGATATAATTCTATGAAGAGGGTGGAAAGATCGGTACTTGGGGGGGGGGGGGGGGGGCATTGTCTATTGGGTACTCTGTTTAGCAAAACTATGTATATTTGCTGTTGAATAATCCTAAAAAGATATTGTGCTGATAGTACTGTACCCATATAAGCACATTTTTTTTATCAGCATGCATGTATGACGTGTTTTTGCCTTGATGGGTTCTTCATAAGCACAAATATTGCAACAGATAAACTTTTATCATCTAAAAATCGTGCACATTTTTTACTTACAAATCACTGGTAAGAAAAAAAACAACTATGTTCATCGTTTGCATATCTTGAGGAATGTTTAAATCTTTAAAATCTACAGAGAAGAAATAGATGCAAAATCATTATGTCAGCAGACAGGAAGGGGGGGGGGGGGCGGTGCAGGGAACCAGAAAATAGTACAGCACCTAAGGCGATGCAGCCGTTTGCAAGGAGAGTTAGCTGGAATTTCACGTAAATAAATACGCTGTAAATGTCACGATATATATGTGTGTGTGCGTGTATGTGTATTTATGTATGTAAGTATATAAAAGTTACATAATGAAAGAAAATTGGCAAGTTCGAAACTCTGAAAGAGGAGTCACAGAGAAGAGAAATACTAAACAAATGTTTCAAATCAATTTGTGCATTCACGTGCTCGGGCAGGCACACTCCACGCGTGCATGCACGCACAAACGTACACTCTCTCTCTCTCTCTCTCTCTCTCTCTCTCTCTCTCTCTCTCTCTATATATATATATATATATATATATATATATATATATATATATATATATGTGTGTGTGTGTATATAGATATTATACTTATGTATATCACATACACACACTCATACACGGAAGAGGGGGGTCATTCACGCACGCACATAACAAAAACAGTTTTGGGATCCTTTCCTGTAGAATACAGACTAATAAAAAGGAACACAAATACACACACTTTTATTTCCTCTCAACTGTATAGCTGAAAGTGGTATTATAGACCAGACCTTAAGAACTGCCAGCACTTTAAATTTTGTGGGGGGTGGTTTGACGAATTTTTCCCCCTCACTATATTTAATTAAGAAAATCATTATCCCTGTTATGATGCCATGCTTCTGTGTATGTATATTTCTCCGTGTGTGTGTGAGATAGACAGAGGGGGTGGGGTGGATTGAATGGGGGGTTTTCCTAATAAGACTGAGATGCAGAGAAGACAACGAGTTGAGTTGCCTACTGTACTTTGGGAAGATGGAGACGGAAGAAGAGAGTAAGTGAGCGCTATAGAATGATACAGACAGAAGACAGTAAGTGGAGAGCTATACTTCAGCAAGACAGGAGAGAGAGAGAGAGAGAGAGAGAGAGAGAGAGAGAGAGAGAGAGAGAGCAGTACTTTGAGAGGCTGTAACTACTGTATTCCTGGAAGGGGGACAGAATATCAAAGTCAATGAGTTAAGAACTATAACTTTGACAAGGTGGAGAGACAGCGACAAGGGGACATTGAACTGTGAATGCTAAGTTCTGAGAAGAGAGAGAGAGAGAATCAATTCAATGGCCTCTCTAAGGGGATCAATGGCATATCTAAGAAATGAACATATTACTCTGTACTTTCGTTCTGGGTTTGGGGGGGGGGGGGGGGTTGTTAATTTTTTTAAATTTCTTTCTTTTGGGGGTATTTTTTATGTCGTCAACACTGCTTGTTCCTGAATAATATAATCTTCAAGTCTAACCCATGTGTTGGCTCGGCTTTAAGTATCAGGAATGGAAGGAGACTGTAGCAGGCACTAGACTAACAAAACAGCCATAACTGCAGACAGCTTTTAAAATTCACTATTATTAACCTGTCAAGACAGAAGTTTGTATACCTACATTATTGTAGGCAGCTAGTTTGTTGTTGGTTTTTTTTTTATAAGAGAAGTGGAGTATTTTGATAAATAGCTAAATGGCGTGTTCTACTGTGTGTGGAATTTATCGGCCATGCCAGTCGACATTTCTGTCACAAGGAGAAAAGGCTAACGCAAGGGGAGATGATTAAAACAACAACCAAAACAACCAAGCCCCATCCCCACTCCCATTCGCATCCATGCACCACATAAATTATATTTGCAAGAAATGCCTGTTGGTTTTTTTCTCACAGCTTGAGAGAGATAGAAAGGTACCAGTACAGTTGCAGAAATGCTTTTTTTTTTTTTTTTTTTTTTTTTTTTTGGGGGGGGGGGGTGATTTTGTGGGGAGTTTTAAGTGTTTGGCGGGTGGGTGGTTTGAAGCCTTTTTGATTGTTTTGTTTCTGTTGTGCTGGATTTTTGTTTGTTATTTTTGTGGGAGGGATGTGGGGGTGGGTGTCGAAGTGTAAGCAGAAGTGTCAAGACAGAATATCATAGGTCCCTGTGACTGTAAGAACTGAAGTTCTGTGGTGAGTTATAAAAAAAAAGGTTGAAATGATTGGAATCCTTTTAAAATGTTTGTGTTTGGGGGAAGAGTAGCCAGAAGAGGCAAGAGAAGTACAGCTCTTCCAAATGAAGGCCTGTAGTCTTGTGATGAACGAGTCTGACATCTCCTGTCAGTGAAGGCCTGTAGTCTTGTGATGAACGAGTCTGACATCTCCTGTCAGTGAAGGCCTGTAGTCTTGTGATGAACGAGTCTGACATCTCCTGTCAGGGTCTCATCGTCAGCTGCTGACTCCATCTTGGAGTATTAGAGTCGGTATAAACCATAGACGTTTTTTAAAAGGTTATTTTTAATGTGTGTGTGCGTAGGTATTTTCTTCTTTTTTTTTTTTTATTGTTCATATAAACATAGGCGATCGGTTTAATTTTTTTTTTTAATCCGTGGAAACCTTAAACCTTAGAAGAAATAGGTTTATGTGCGAGCAACATGTAAGTATTTGGGTTTTTTCTATGTGTTTTTTTTCCCCATTTTGTTCGTTTTTCATTTATTCTTTTGTTTTGACGAGTAAAGTAGCCTGTTCGCTATTTTACGGGAGGAAGTAAATCAGTTTAAGTGGGGAACAGTATTTGTTCTCGTATATGCCATACTCAGTTATTGAAAGCATGTGCTTACTTCTAATCAACTCTCTCTCTCTCTCTCTCTCTCTCTCTCTCTCTCTCTCTCTCTCTCTCTCTCTCTCTCTCTCTCTCTCTTCTCTCCCTCCTCTCTCCCCCCCCCTCACTGTATACCCCTGAGATGCGTACAGTTAGTTTCATACGTCATTTATCTGTTTTGGTTGAGTACGGCAAACCTGCCTTGGTCATCCTGTCTTGGTCATCCTGTCTTGGTCATCGAGTATCCAAACGTTAAACGCAGAGCATGTTTCCTTGACAGATCGGAACATTTTGAGAAAACTGCTGTTGCATGTAGGTGGGGGAGAAATGACGAAATAAAAGCCTATAATATTGCCTTTGTTGAATATTTTGAATCACCTATGAGCATATTTGTGCATCCCTGTAAGTTTTCTGCTGCTCAGCTTTGCAACTGGAAGCCAGTATGATACGGTAGTCTACCCACCTATGAATCAGGAGACCCTGTGGTTGTACCAATCATTTTTAATTAATCAAGCCAGCTTGACACAGAAGTCGACCGTTTTGTTTGCAAGGAGAACTTGGATCTGTAGTAGTCGTGTTCTCTGTAAAATGTGTGTTGGGAGTGTGTGTGTGTGGGGTGGGGGGGGAGGGGGTGTTAAAGCTTGTTCTGCAGTCATTCCTACTGTTTTATTCTGGCATTGAAACACTAGGTGAGCACATGCTGTCCATTCCACAGGATAATTTACATTTGTGGCCTCTGTGTGTGTGTGACTTTAAAAATATTTTCTCTTTATTTACAAAGATTTGTTAGTAATCAAGAATGATATATCAGTTCGGAGGAAAACTCCATCAGTTTTACGTCTGGACTTAAGTACCGAGTAATTATGAAGTAGACTGTGCTCTCATATAGTGAATGGTTAGGTGTTTCGTTAGGGAGATCTGTTCGATGCAGTTAGTATCTGAATTCCGTGAGTTGAGACTGTACAGAATCCTTAACCAGTGGTCGGCCAGGCTATTGCCAACAGAGCAAAGAAAACTAAATAGCCTGATTTTTTAAATCATTATTTTAGTATATATGATGATCCTCCTGTGCAGGTACATGTCATGGTCTTCACTTCTCTTTTGAAATCTGTATCGCAGAGCAGCCAAAATTTTCAGCTTCGTAAAGATTTGTGTCAATACCAAATTTTCAGTAAACTGCAATAATCCATGGGTATGTGTCTTCACTGCAATTTCATTGTCTTTGTCTTCTGTGTGTGTCAAGTCAAAATGACTTTTATTGAGGATAAAAGATTAAGTTTTCACAACTTTTATTTCATCCTGCCCTCACAAGAAAATGTACGTATAAAAGTATTCAAAAGACAATATTTATCTATGTTGGAAAGAACAGAAACAAATATGTGCGTGTGTGTGTGTGTTTATATGGTATATCAAACAGCGTTCGTAGCTCTCTTTGTTATCTTGTCTCTCCGTCACTCTTCTTCTCTTTGTTCATATTCCCTAATCACTCCCTCGTTCAAAAAGCCATACCTATAACTGTTATTACTGGAAATGCATAGGTTAAACTTTGTTATTGCAGAGGTTTAGTTTACAGCAGACGATGGTGTCGACACAAGGGGGAAAAAAGCTGTGCAGCAGGCTGGTGGACCGGTTTTCGGATGCACGGCAGAGTCTGTTTCCCTTTCAGTCAGCTATAACCAGAAGGTATTGTTACTTGTGTGTTTCAGCATGCTTTACTGTACGGTGGTGTTCTTCCCTATGTTGCACTGAAGTCGTCACTGCGTTTTATTATTCATGACCTCTGGTGTAAAGATCGCAGCAGTCTAATGACCTCCAGTGCACTGGCAGTATCAGTCCCATAACTATGACCATCGTATTCCTTTATAGGCTAATGACCAAAAGAAAACGAAATTATATATTATTTCTAATAATAATAATAATGATGATGTATGGAATTTATATAGCACTGAATCTTGTAAAGCAACAAACCAAGCGCTCAGATGACTTTTTATATCGAGGATAATGGAATAAGCACTCATGTGCTTTTTCACATCAGTTCCTTAGGGCTATAAAATTCAGTCAACCATATGCATGCTGATCAGTTACCCCTGGGCTCTCTCTCTCTCTCTCTCTCTCTCTCTCTCTCTCTCACTCCAGATGATTTGTTTTCGTCGTTGAACATGCAACATTTTCATCTCTTGTCAAGCACATTGAAGACTATTTTCAAAGTCCAAGAATATTATCACCGAAACTACTTCATGCTTGAGCAGGTGGTGCAGTTAAAACAAACTAGAGTGTGTGTGCGTGAAACTTTGGTATGACCCACATATAAATGCTGCGCAGTTGTTGTTCTTTTCTGTTGCGTGAGCTGAATTTAAAACGAATGATTTCTCATTTTTGCTGGGTCTATATTGTATTTGGTTGTTTTTGCATTGAACAATTGTTGTTACAGTTCATCCTTTTATCACAGTTAAGTTCTAACCTGTCCAAATTCTGTTGTTGAGACCAAAGGGTGCGTTCTGCTAAGAACTGGTAAATTGGGGCAGTTAATAATAATAACACTCTCAAGTAGTGGCATGTGCAAATGCGTCCATGCACAGACACGCACCCGCGCGTGTTATGCACACATTGTGGATCGGTGGTCCAGAAATAATGCACATGCCCAGAAGGCAGGAAGAGCAGGTTCAGTCCCTGTTTGAGCCCAAACTTAAAATTTTTTATATTACCACTTTAAGTAACGAGATTTCTCTGCGTCAAATTCGGGCTGCTCTTCCCGGGGAGAGCGCGTCGCCACAAGAGCAGCGCCA
Source organism: Rapana venosa (assembly GCA_028751875.1). Lineage (NCBI taxonomy): Eukaryota > Metazoa > Mollusca > Gastropoda > Neogastropoda > Muricidae > Rapana > Rapana venosa. Next base: position 42,319,970 of record CM054136.1, read on the forward strand.
CCCCTTTTTTTGTTGGTTTTTGTCTGCAACTGTATTTGTTTCCCTATCAGAGTGGCTTTTTTTTCTAAGAATTTTGCCAGGGACAACTCTCTTGTTGCCGAGGGTTCTTTTACGTGCGCTGAAAATTTATGTAACACACGGGACCTCGGTTTATCGTCTCATCCGAAAGACTAGCGCCCAGACCACCACTCATGGCCTAATGGATGGGAGGGGGGGGGGGGGCGGGGGGAGTTTCGGGCCCAAACGGGATTCGAACCACCGCACACTTCCGACCCGGACTTTTCGCTTTCTAGTAGGCGCGTTACCTTTAGACCACCGATCCACCATTTTCCCTCAACCACAACAATTTGAGTGGTCACTGTGCTGTGGTGATCGTTCGGATGAAGTGATAAACCGGAGCCCCATCTGCTACACGCATTTAGCACAAAAAGAACCCATAGCAACAAGAGACTTGTACCAGGCAATATTCGGTGGGGGGGGGGGGGGGGGGGGGGGGGGGCACTCTGGTAGGGGACCAAAGTCATGTGCAAACAGGAAAATTAAAAAATAAAATAATCATTGGTGGTACTGCTCTTGTTGCGATGCGCTCTTTTCGAGAAGAACAGCGGAGCCTGATGTTCATGCAGAGAAATCTGCCGTGGCAGAAAGTGCTATACAGTACATGCATATCGTTGAAAGTTTTGGTGGGTTGTTTTTTTTTAAATTTTCAAAACCAATATATGGAGTCAGTTTTTCTGACACCCCGGGGCAGTGCATAGTATGTGTAGAAAGTTGAAGATTGGGGGAAAATTCGCAGCAGTGTGGAAGGAGAACTGTGTATGTCGTCGATCATTGCGGAATATAGTGTAACAGTATTTGGGGTTGTTAAAGAGGGGAGTAGGCAGGTAAAGAAAAGGAAAGATTGACTGATGTGTGGTACATATGTAGCAAATATAGAACAGGGTCGTCCGGTTGTTTAAAACACGTTTTTGAGGCTTAAAACCGAAGCTATGCATTTGAATTTTTTTTTCTTTTAGATTGGACATACACGTCATTACACCCTTTTTTTTTTTTCATGAGTATAGATGATTCATGCATCATAGATACTGATCTCGATTAAGATTTTTTACCTACTTTTTGTGCAAGACTTTATGACGTAAAAACACTAGCTCTTATGAAAATATAATATTTTTTGTAAAATGTCTTGCATAGATCTATATCACACACACACACACACACACACACACACACCGCGTGCACACGTTCCCACGTGTTGTATACAGGTATTATTGCTGGTACTGGTGTTGAGTGTTTCCCACCTGAAGACACTGAAGATCACCGAAACATGGATCACACCTGGAGCCACAAGAAGACCATAAGTACATTGTGGATGACAATATTACCTATATGGTTGTTTTTAAGTGCCTCTCCACATAAGCAGCTACAATTTAGCTTCAGAGAGGTATTTGTCACTATGGATTCGTGCAATCCCACATAGCATTTCAGAGGACCTGTATGCGCAGGCCTAAGTTTGTTTAGGTTTGTTGTTGGTGTCTTTAAGAAGTTACAAGCCAAAAACTAAAGATCACAAAAAACTGTCCAAAAATATTAAAACACCAGAGCAAGTACTCGAGTCATTCATTTTCGTAGCTCAACAGTTGGTCATAGTTTTAATATGATACCGTTTTGTCAAGCATAAGCTGTGCATTTTTTTTTTGAAACTGCAAATTCTTTGAATGGTGCGTTTTATGTTTGTTCATTTTCGAACAAAGCGATCACATATATGATTGTAAATGCTGAAGTTCGGAAGAAATCAAGACTGTCGATATGTTCTCTCTAGCAACTCTTTGTAAACACAATTTGGTTGTGCTCTTTTTTCTTTTTCCTTTTTTTTTGGGGGGGGGTTGGGGGTGGGCAATATGATGGTTTGTATCAATGTACACACATACATGAGTTTGGTTGGGGTTTTAAAGAACAACCTGAGGGCTTTAGAAGATGCGCAATGAATTAAGCATTAGTCGTTGTTTTCTTATTGTTGTTGTTGGATTTGTTTTTAAACCTTTAACTGGCATACACTTCCATTAGTGATCACTGCTTTAAAATGTTACATTGAGGTTGTATATCATCATTATTTTGCCATCACCATCATACTTCACACCATCCCTCTTTTCTTATGAAGGAACAGACCAGAGCCCTTTTTATGATGAATCGATGAAAAATTTACGAAAGCTACCAAAAAGTATACGTTTTTGTGAAACAGACAGAAAAATAAAATATAGTAATGATCTTCCCACAAAAACATCTCTCTCTCTCTCTCTCTCTCTCTCTCTCTCTCTCTCTCTCTCTCTCTCTCTCTCTCTCTCTCTCTCTCTCTCTCTCTCATGCAAGTTAACAGGTTAAAAAAAAAAAGCTTTGTTGTTTTCTGTTTGCTTTCTTCACAGAGAGAGAGAGAGAGTTGTGTCTGATTAAATTGTTTCCTTCAAAAACCAAAATGGTTGTGGAATAAAGGTGCAGGAGTCGTCTTTTCTTGGTTACACCTGAAACAGATGCTCAGATTGCTGAAGATAGAATCAGATTACCAATTTGTGACAGGATGAACCTCATTACTTCCCCTTGAAGGCAAAGTTATAAGAAGTATTTTGGGGACACTCGAGGCCCCAAACATTTGGAAGATAGTTTTGGGTTTCCCTTGTTTTTCGTGGTTTTAAGTTCATGTGTGTTCCTTAATCACATTTCATCCCAGGTACAGAATAATCTGATTTTCATTATGTGGTGTATATTCTAGTTTTCACTTCTTTATCATTTTCCAATAAGATGGTAAAAATGTCAATAATGCCAGCATTCTCAGGCATGCTACACTTCTTGTGGTATATACTGCACTGAAATTTTCCCGCAAAACAAATGAAGAGGTGATCAGCCTTTCTTTTTAAAGGGTATTGCCCACAGATTTGCCACATATTGACTACCAGTGATTGGGGATTAGTGTGTAACGGGTGGTCTTGGGCCCAGCAGCAATCTGGAAGCTACTGAAAGGACATAATTTGCCGCCCTTAAGATAGGTGGACCGTGGTAAGCTGTAAGGGCTCAGTCTGATGAGAACAGTGGAAGGTGTGACAGAGTGGGCCGAGTTCTTTCCTATCCTACTTTCCGGGAACACACCAGTGAATAGTGTGAGGCATTTTGTGATTTACAAACAGAAATCGGGTAAGCTTCGTTATCCGGGCTTTTGTCCTAAACACCAAAACAAAATTTCATTTCACAGTTTTTGACTTTTGTTTGTTTCAAAGGTAGCGCTCAGAAACAAGGAGCTTTATTCTTTCTGTTACTGCTTCTACACAAAGGTGGAAAGGTAAACCAAACTTTTTTTTTTTTTTATTGATATTCACGTTTGCCGACTCTAAAAGGAAATTTTGAATTTTCTTTTACTACGTATTTGTAAACTGTATTTGTAGATGTTTAGTTATTTGATTGCATTCCCTGCAAGAATATTGTATCGACTACGAGTGTCAGTACTGCTGTCTTCTCAAAAGTAATTACTGTGTCTTAATGTGATTGAACAGTACCAGACAGGGCTCTTTGATCTCTCAATCCTTTAGTCTTGTATAAGTTCATCAAGTTGCTTTTGCATTCAGATAAAAACAGGGGGGGAGGGGGGGAATGTCGAAAATACGCTTCATTTTGACAGCAGTGAAGATTCTGACTCTCTCGGTTCCATTTTGTACTCCCTTCGACCCCGACCGCCCCCCCTTCCCCCGCCACTGTTTTGCTTCACTTCTTTATGGTTTGTGTTAGCAAAGTTTTTGTTGTTTGGGTTGGGTCTTTTGTGTGTGTGTGTGTGTTTTTAGGGGGAAGGGTTGGTTTAGTTTGCATGTTTACGTTCATTTTCCATTAAACTATCTTTTTAGACACTGTCATTCTGACTTGCCAATTCATACAGGAAAAAAATGTAAATTTCTCGCTTCATCAGCTCTCAGAATGAAAAGGCCACACATGCATAATTTGCTTTGATTTTATTGTTGTCTTTGTTTTTGATGTTCTGAGGTTTTGATTGATGTTCGTTTCTTGGGTTTTGTTTCTTGTTTGTTTTTTTGTTGTTGGGGTTTTTTTTGGGGGGGAGCTGGAAAAGGCAAAAGGGTGGTTTGGTTTTGGTGTGGGGGGGTTTGTTTGTGGGTTTTTTTTAAGCATACATTATGTACAACGATGGGGAAGATATGAACGCTTCATTTCACACTTGTCATTGTATCATCTTCCATTCCTTTCTGACTGAAAGTTATGCCAGTTGCTGATAGCTATATATAAAAAAAGAAAAAAAATCTGCCACACAAAAGGAACAAATTTGGGTTTTTTTGTGTTATGTATTACACAATATGAATTTTAACCACGAGTGATGTAGCTGCAGTGTCATGGTATCTATCTTTGAGGTTAAAAACCGGGAAGGGCTTGACTGTAAGCGGATGTTCTTTTTTGTGTGTGTGTGTGTTGTTTATGAATTTATACTGCCTGCGTTGGCATCACAGGCCTTTTGGTGATCAGTCTTTATTATTCATGTCAGTTATTCTTTTTAAACTTCTTTTTCGGTGGGGGGGGGGGGGGGCTGCCATTGTTTATGTGTAAGGTTAGTCGACTGTGTTGATTGTAGTATGGCTTCAAGTTTAGTTGAATTTTAGCCTTGCTTCATGTTGATAGTTGTTTTCAACTCAGTATGACACAAAGCCCGTGGATTTCTTGGCGAAAAGCCATTAAAAAGCTACATCAACCGATGCAGAAAATGGAATGAGCTTCTGATTTAAAGTGTGTGTGTGTATATATATATATATATATATAGATATATATATACACACACACTGAGTACACAAAGCATACAGGTACTAAGAGTGATCATAGACCGTGGTACAGCTGAATCTTAACAGACCAAAACCCAGAACTATTATTTTACATTAATCTTTATTATGGCAGGGACTAAAGGTATTCATTCCCACCGAGTATTGTATCGAATATGTTTATTTTGCTTGCTGCTCAGGTTATGGTTGCCTTCAATATTTTTTTTTCCTAAAAAGAAAGCCAAGAGGGGAGGGGGGGGGGGGGGGGGGGCTTGCAGTGGTGTAAGGGATATACAGTTATTGTTAACAAACGTACGGCTACTATTGCTGTTCATCATAATCAATCACAGGACATTCATTATTCTGTAGTCTGGAGGTTCTGGGCACTTTTCACTGGTATTCTGATACAATCAGAAACACAACTAGTTGTTGACCAACCACTACGCTCCCCCCCCCCCCCCCCCCCCCCCCCCCATTTTCTTTGTGTGTAGGGGCACAGGTTTCCATTGCTCTTTATTTTTTATTTGATTAGAATTAAGAGAGGGGGGGGGGGGTCAAATTCTATCCGTACGTGTGTTAAGGGTGGGGGTGGGAGTGCATTGTTACTTAATAAACTGCTTGATGAGGACTCTATGACAATATTGCAGTAGTCTGTTGGTAGGCATAACTTCCTCTTAACTGCAGGACACATGGTGAGCTTTAAAAACTCTTTGATGATTGTTTGTCTGTTGGGTCCCCAACCTCCCCCCCCCCCTCCCCACCCCCAATATGAAAAGAAAGAAAATGTGAGCATAAAAGGAGAAAATAGCCAGAAAGTGGTGTGTTAAAAATTCTCTCTCTCTCTCTCTCGCTCTCGCTCTCGCTCCCTCTCTCCCTCTCACCACCACCAAATCCATATGTTACAACACTGTAAAGTGTGTTTTTTAAGCTATATATCGTGTTGTTTCTTCTTATGAAATCATTTACTTGGATAGATCCGACATCATATGGGTATTAGGAGCAAGCGTTACCGCTGGTGATAGTTCAAACGATCGATATTTCAGGGCCAACACACACTTGATACATGTTCATTCTCTTACAGCTGAAAAAAAAGGTTGCAGTAATTTTTGTTTGTCCTTATTGGGCTCCACACTTTCTCTCCTTTGTTATTTTGTCAGTGCTGTATTCAAATGCTGTAATACTCACTTGCTTTAAAAAATAAATAAAAAAGGACACTTGTGGGGTTAATGGTTGGTTGCTTGTTTTCTTTCTTTTAAAAAAAACAACCTTTATGAAACCTCATTCTCTTTTTGAGTGAGGGCACGTTTATTTTCGATCGATGTAGTGTAGTATTGTGACAAAATGTGTGGGACTAATTCACGACAGAGATTCATCATCATCAATTATTTTTGCCTAATATTTGGTAGTTTTGTGTAGTATGCATCCTTCTCTTTACCAATGCCGAATTGTTAATGACAAAAGATTATTTTTGGTATCCAGTATATTCTCTCTCTCTCTCTCTCTCTCTCTCTCTCTCTCTCTCTCTCTTTCTCTGCATACACATATCTCGGTTTAAAAAAATAAAAGTGCGGTTAGAATACAAGTAGGTTATGTACCATGTAGTCATTTACTTTTTTTTTTAAGAAACCAGGCAGTCAAGTTTTCAGTAAAATGTTTTTTAGAAATGAGAAAGAAAGAAAGAGAGAGTTGTCACTAAAACTTGTTAGAAATGAGAGAGAGACTCAGAGAGAGATCCAGTTCACTATTGAGTTTCCTGTCACAGCCCACAGCTATCCCAAGTTCTTAGTTAGCAAAACGGCACAAAGAGCAGGGAAGCAATGACGCCAGCAGTTCCACAAGCTAATAGTTGGGTGACCTTTGAGCAGAATAGGTAGCTGACTGTGTTGGTATATCAGTCTGTAACGTGAGGAGAAGCGGAACGCATTCAGCAAAAATGGATTGATATCCCGCTCTTGCCGTCTGTCTCCCTGAGGCTGTGCCACTTCCTTTGACAGTGGCTTGTTTTCTGGGATTGTGCAATCCCCGAGCGTGTAGGGTTACCAGGGGGAAAGCGGTGTGTGCGCGCCATTGTTATTTGATGGTTTTAAGGTCAGGATTCAGACTGCTTTCGGAAAGAGTATACCTGAGCTGAAAGTACTGACAAAACTACAAAGACCAACAACAACAAAAACCAAAAAAAAGTGTGGCTTTTTTATGGCAAAAGGGGGCAGTCGATAATTTCACTGAGGCCACCTTGTTTCATATTTTGTGAAACACTTAAAAATAAACTCTTATGCAAGACTGAGAAGAGGCCATTGATTTTACATCCAAGAATAAACCCTTCACAGTCAGTGATGTTGATGATATATAAACAACATAATGTGTATTGTTATGTTATTCAATGGAGCTGATAGTTGACCCAGCATAATGCCTCTGTAGCTCATCATGTGTGTGTGTGTGTGTGACCCAAACAGGGAGTGAAGAGTGTTATCCAATGTAAAACAACATCAATGATTGGGTCAAACATTGGCAGATTGCATGCAGGGCTTTTTGGTGAAGGTTTTTTTTTTTAAGTAGCTGATAAATATCAGTGCAATCTTAATATATTAGTAAATGATAATTTCAGTCTCGAAAACGTTTTTGTCTAAAAACTGAAAAGGTCTTACAATAAAATTAAAACAGAAAAAATTGAAGTATGGGTAGACATATTTCACACACACACACACACACACACACTGTGCATACACGCATCTCTCACCTATACTGTTAGCACACAACAGCCACCTGGCATAACACCCCATAATACGTTTATTTTGGTTTTTTGACACCCACATTCTGTTCATGAAAGTTAAAATGATAAACAGTTTTGAGCCCATCATTTAAACAAAGAGTAGGCTAAGAATCCAAATGTGTAATGTTATGACTAACCCCACAGGTGCAAAAGTGTGCACACTACAGAGCTTTCTTTTCAGATAGTACCAGACACAATACTAGAGCAGTGGTGGTGTTAGTTTGAAGGGGGGTGTCTGTAACGATCATATTCTAGACTACACCACTAAGAAACCAACTTGATCCAAGGGAAGGCACCATGGTTTTCCTTACAGCAATGCACATTTAGTTATATTACTTTGGTGGAAAATGTGCATGGCGGTCTTGTTCAAACAAGATTCCGTGAACGCTCCTCCCTCCCCCATTATTTCAGCTGTTATGTCTGATGCACATTGACTTGACTTGACTTCTTCTCCCTCAACTTTTGAGGCTGGTGGAGTCATGAGACCATTGTACTGATGATGTTTCTGGTAGTGCTGAGGCCAAGTTGAACCTGGCGGAGCCCATCTTAATCAGCGTAGTAGAGTGCATGCTGAATAATTACCTTATTCATACCACCTATATAATCATAGCCTCTTTTCTTTGAAAGGTGAATGGTGTTTTAAGGTATGTGCAAAATGTTCTGAGGCATTGACACAAGGGACCTTGGTCTGAATTCTTTGTGTGTGTGTGGGGGGGGGGGGGGGGGGGGGGGGGGGTCCTGGGCTAGATCTCTGATGTTCACCAATGGTGAGATTTTGCATATGCAACCTTTTGCTTACCATCAAGGTAGCTGCATTCTGACTTCAAGGAACAAAACTAGTGTTCATGCATTTTTGTGGGTTTTTATTTTTTAAAACATGTATTTAATTTATTGAAACGATATTTTCAGGTAGCCATTTTCAGAAAAGATTTAATGGTTTGCACTCATTAACAATATATAGGGATATAGTGACAATACTTAAGACAACTCACAAAGCTTGCCCCTTCTGTAAAACAAAAGCTGAAAAAGTGGGGTGGTTTTTTTTTGTTTTTGTTTTTTGCTAGAGTGTTCATTGCACACAGAGTTAAGAAATAAGTTTCTTATTAAACACTTGTCACTCCCAGACCTGCTCACAGAGGCAAACAGTGACCACATGCATAATTTAGGCTATTGTTCGTTCCTTCAATAAAAGAAGAAGAAAAAAGCATTGATTTAATCATGTGCAGGGAATAAAAGAGCATCAGTTGAATAATGTGCAAATTGGTTTGTTTGCCTTGTTATGTTCATATAGCATGTTCTCACTGATTTTCATTATGGAACAAATGAAGCCTGATAGTAGTTTTTGGATATATACTAATCATTTTTGTGCTTTGTTCTGATTTACCCCCATGTCCCAAATTGCACTATGGCCCAAAGCCATTGTACATTAAATTTGTTCATTGTTATCTTATAATGATAAACAAATAAGGAAAAGGGTTTATGTTCTACATAAAGTCAATAATATGTCTTTTCATTTTGCTCTGTTTAAATGTGAATTTAAAATCAACATTTTCCCAGAAAGCCAAGTTTCTGGTTAACTTTTACTTTTTAAGATTAAGCTGGCTGATAATAAATTTTGTTCACCACAAATGAGATAACTGATAATCTCTAAAATAAGTTTTGCACTGAAACTGGTTGTAGGAGAGCAGTTTGATAGAATATTAACGATCTGCCAAATTAGCTTTGCACTATCAATTGTGGTTGAATGGTGTTGTGTAAAGATGAGTATTAACACCAGATTAAACAGCGTTGAATGCTGATGAAAAGTCAATGAAAATATTGTATCACAATATAATATGATTGTATGTGTACATGATTGTGAGAGTGTTGTAGCGGTTATACTTCTGTTAGAGCAGTATGCAAACTGGCACTGATCTTTGGTGTAGTGAGAGGCTAAAATTTATAATGTATTTTTTGAAATACTCAGAATATTCAATGACACCAGAAGTGAGAGCAAAGGGGGGGGGGGGGTTGATACAGAGGGATAGTTATTTTCTGATGGCATTCTTTCGATAAGCTATTTTCTTACGGTATTCATTCAGAGAAGTTATTTTTCATTGTGCACAGACTTGTTTTCTGTATTGCAAGTGCATAGCAACCTTTTGGATATGAAGGGAAGAATTTCTGAACAAAACCTGTGTGGCTTTTGTTTTAAGAGGTCTTCTGCTGATCTTGGCAGGATCAGTTCATGTGATGGGTTTATTTTTAAATGTTATAATAGTGTGGGGGTTTTTTTTGTTTGTTTATTTAACTATTGTTGTTAATCATCAAACTTTCCAAAAGCCTTTATTTTTAAAGATTCATTTCCATACAATTTTTATTTCATATTTTTGCCTTGATTATATTATACTACCCATTTATTCTAAGTCTATGGTATGTAGAGCCATATAGTTGATAAACTTGTTTTCCAGTTTTTGTCAGATATGAATGACAGGACTCATGATTCCATTGAATTTAAACATAAACTTGTCTTTTTCTCTCCATCTCTCTTTCTTTGTATCGCTCCCTTGTAAACACACAGAGTAAAGTGAGGGAAGGGGGGTTGGGAGGACAGTATTGTTACCATTTGGAATATTGCAGCTTTTTTATTTATTTTTTAACTGGGACGTTGTGTGATGTCATTATTTCAATAAGGAGTGAATACAAGATAGCTAGCACTGCTCAAAAGGTTGGAAGTCCAACAACTGGTGATGATGATGATGTACTTGTCAGTTAAACGTTATACTGCATGTTCCACATGCCAGGTCAGCTGCTTATGGACAGGAGGCAGGACTTAACCTTTGCTTGACTCCTGAGGAATATAAGCTAATTCTTTTGTTGGTTTTTTTTTAGTGAGCACAATGAACTGAGGTGAGTGGCATAGCAGAATCAGTATGGTAATTTATTTCGTAATGTTAATCTGACCTAACAAAATAAACAGAATGTTGTCACCCATTTTAAGATTTTTTTTCTCGTATTTCTCTTTTTTTTTATTCCACCCGTTTTTGTAACTGTCATGTTTAGAACACCAAGAACCACAGCACAACACATTTTTGCGCATAGGACAAACAACAGTTGCTGTCTGAGCATTCAACGACAAAGAAGAACACCAAGTAAAAAGAAACATATCTAGAATGAAATTAAGACACACTTTGACATGAAACAAAATCAGCCACTGTGCAAAGATACATAGAGTACTACTCTTTATCTGTAATTATCAATGGACAAACAGTAGTCGCTATTTAGAACTCAGCACATGCAGTCCATCTTGGTCATCCCTCAAACTGAATTGTAAACTCTGGAATCCCTTCAGCAGTGAAAAGGGTTTAAGCAAAATTGTAGCTAAAAGAATGATACTCATAATTACATTCCTGGCTTTAGGAACATTGAGGAGAATAAGGATTAGGATAAGGAAAAAATTAAGCTGGCTGAACAAATAAGGTTCCATTTTTGTTGCGTTCAGTCTTTTTACTGCTGAGCACAAACGGCAAACAGTTCTGCAGACAATCTGCTTACAAGATGCAAATTCTAGTTTACATCTCAAAAGTGTTATACCAGTGGACTGTCTTGGCCTGACCCGCCTCCTATGCCGAATAAGTATCTTTTTACCCCCAGTCTGTTTTTACTCTGCAGTTTAAACCCTCATCGTTATTGTTGTTTGCCTGTTATGTAATGGTTCAATGTTGTTTATTGAAAGCATCAGTTGCAAATTGAAAACATTCAATTGGTCGGTTGATATGTACCCTATTTTTCAGTTTGGTCAGATTTAATATTTTTACTTTTTTCTTCTGAAAGCTATTAACTATCCTTAATGGTTTCCAATTTTCTTCATTGCTTTCTGGCCGGCACTACAGTTCCGTTGGATTTTTTTTTTTTTTTTAATGATAGATGGTTTGTTACTTGGTATGTTAATTTTAGTAATGTTTTGTTATTGTTCGGGGGAATTTATTTTTTTTTTGGGGGGGAGGTGGTAGGATGGGGCTTTTTGTTGTTGTTTATTGGGGTGGGGGTGATGTCTTTTCCTCCCCACCAGACCTTGTGGGTGTACTCATTCACAACCATAATTGACTTTTGACTTTTTTCAGCGTGTCATAAGAAAAGCTTCAGCTGAACTTGGAGCTGGAGCTCTTGTCAGTTAATAGCTTTAAAGCATTGCCAGAAGTTTCCAAGGCCTTTTTCCCCCCTCTTGTGTCTTTGATAGAGAGCTCTGAGGTTCACCAACAGTGAGGTTTTGCATATGCGACCATTTCTGCCCACCAGCAAGGCAGCCGCATTCCAACTGAGGGGATATAATGATATTTACCCATTGTGTTGTTTTGCTCCAGTTTATGAGAGCCCTAACATGTGCAGTGGAAACCCTGAACACTCATGTGCAAAGTGATCAGGCCTGCTGTCAATCAACATGCAGCTTCTTATACATCGATCTATACACATTTTATCAGTTCTGTATTTTTACTGGATAAAGGACCCTTATCAATTTAAGAAACGACTTTTACTATAAAAAAATTATATAAACTAGATAAAACTTGCCTCATGGTAGAAGATTTCTGTTTTGTTTATTTTATTTAGAAAAACATCAAACTTAACACATGGACAAAAACCAGTTACCCACAACCGTCAAGGCATGAGACATACTTTGTTTACACTTAGGTGTGGAAAACATGAGGTGTTCTCCTGGTCCCCTCCACCTGCCTACTAGATGGCCATTAGAAAATGTTGAACTGTGATACATTTTATTTTCCACAATATTTCAATATTTTTTCCTGGGGGGGTGGGGGGTTAAGCAGGAGTGTCACTCCTTGAAAGCGCCCAATATCCATGCATCCTTAATCATGGATGCCTTATTCTATTATTTGTTTCATGAAATCCTGTGTGCCTGATCAGATTTTGGAATTTTGTGCTTTTCGCTATTCAGTGCATACACTGTTATGAATCCCGGCTGTTCTAGAATAAAAGATGATACACTGTATGGATAAAAACATTCACATGGGCCGTCCTTTGATAAAGGCATTGTCCTCTCTGTTGGCAGTCATTCAAAAGATGAACACTTTTAAAATATGTTAGTAGAACGTTGTTTAGTGAAACATTCATGAAACTTAGTTGTATTTCATACTGTTGGGAATCGTCACATAAATGACAAGTTTGATGCATACAAAATTTGAGAGATAAAACATATATTAAGAGAAATTTGTATAGACAGGGAAGTCTCTCTTTACACAAAAGTTGCTGTTACACAAACATGTATTGCATTGTGTAGGCAGCTTTGGGTTTTTCAAATCTATTTAGATGGCTTGTTTGTCATGTTGTTTTTGTTTGTGTGCTATGTATTTAGTTTGATAATACAACCTCCTGCCTCTTCCATGTTTATTTATTGTTGTTATGTATGGCCTAATTATGTAATAAGTTGCCCATTCCATTTCAGTGACTCGCAGTTTTGAGGAAAACATTCCGTTCTCTTAACACTATGCGTAAAGACACGTGTTTTGTTTTAAGCTCTCTAATTCTCACTCATGTAAGAGGTAAAAATGAAATATCTCATTATGCTTAGGGGAATGTAGGTCTTTTGCCAACATACATGGCTGCTTACATAGTTCTGTTGTTCTTGCCAACTTGAAAGCATTGGGAAAGTTACTTTTTTTTCTCTCATTTTCTTTTTTGATAATCTTGTAGGATGTTAGTTTGGTGTTATGGGCATGCATGTTCTTTATCTGAGATTGGTGCTGCTTACACCTGTCTGGCGTTCTTTCAATTAAGTGAGCGAGAGCTGGGTATGTTGCTTTGCTTTTACATTGTTTATTAAAGGGGGTGGTGTTTGAACTGAAGAAGGGAGACTTTTTTTTTTTTTTTAAAGATAAGGGTTTTGAATTAACTCGTTTTTACACAAGCATGCCTATTAGCATTCACAGTCCGAAAAACAGCAATGTACGGGTCAGTCCCATAGGACTAGCATATTTATTTGGTCTGTGTATGTTCTACTAGTCCAATCAAGGATTTAGCGCATTCATCTAATGTCCGCAGTTTTTACCAATTGTGATAATCGGATTGTCATAACAACTGCATTATTACTTCAAGAATTGTTCAGGTCTCCTACCACTTTGTAACAAAGTGTAAGGAACTATATCCATGAAGCACTAAACCATGTCATCCTTGTATTTTGTAATTATTCAACAGCACTTGACTATTGCACAAGGAAGGCGCAGCTGGTATAAGAGTGTGTAGACTTGTTCATATGTTGGTGGTGTATGATGTGGGCAGTAGAAGAGGAGAGAAAGATCCAGGTGGCTGAAATATTTTGGCAGAAACCCACAAAACCAGAGTAACTAAACTGATATTTATGACAATGTTGTGTGGGCCTGAGGCTGCAACCACCCATCCTGTTGACAAAACTGAAACCTTTAAATGTTTTACCGCCAATGATTGTATCCTCGTGCTGGGCCGCTTGGCTTTGTCTCATTATTTAAATCTCCATGTGCAAGTAACACAGCTGAGCAGCCTTTCCCCTCTTTTGCAGAACTCGTGGGGGAGATGGGTAGGGTCCTCTGTGTTTGTAAAAAGACTGAGTGTGCTGCTTTGGAATTATTTATATTGTGTGAGTTATACCGATTTGTAATCACAACAGGGGCATGGGCTTGATCTGTTGCTATTCACAGCAGGGGCGTGAGCATAAACATTAAAGGATAAAAGCATACAGATCTGGTTGAAGCATCGTCTTGTAGCTTTTGTACTCATTCTGCTAACAGACTTTTATTTTCTTAAGCTGACGGCTTAGACCTCCCTTAACACACAGTAAGCCACTGAATGGCAGAATGGCCTTTGTACTGTTCTACCTCTTGTCTTTATCAGCTTCTGAAGTGCAAACAGAATAAAGGGAAATCATAATCCTTAGACATTTTTTAAAATGATAATCAGAGTTCACTCTCTCCCTCTTTTCTTTGTCTTTTGTTGGTTCAGGGAGGGGGAGAGGTTGTTTAAAGGGGTTGGGGTTTACTAATACAAGTGTTGAGAGATATTAAAGGATGAAATGCTCATTTATTTTTGTTCTTGTGTATTTACTTTGACAGTCTTTTTCTTTATAATTGGAAGCTACACAAATATTGTTCTGGTATTCAGTTTTCAAAACATGGTCATTCTGACTTGTTTGAAGTCTCCTCTTGCCTTTTTTTTTTTTTAACTAATCAAAACAAGCATGCACAAACTGCTCCCAATAGTAAGTCCAGTACCAGAAAAGTGACATATAGGGGGAGAAAGGGGGTGGGGAGAAGACATTTTAGCACTGCTATTGTATTATTCCCCTATGTTTGCCTTCTATTGCCAGTTTGAGTGTCGGTGAGCAGCTATTTTGTGCAGTTTGATTTTGTCCGTAGACCACAACAGAATGCTTCACGGTTGCCTCTCTCTGAAAGTCAGTAGTTGCCTTTTGTGCCAGGTGATTTTGTTGTTTCAGAGTGCAGGTCACAGTTTGCTTCTCCCGGTTCCCATTCAAATGCAAAATTTTATCTCCTTTTTTTCCTCCTCTTCGGATTGGAGTTGCAAAACTGTGAGCTGAATCCTGAAAGAAACTCATTAGATTTTGGTCCACTTGTTAACTTTTTGTCTTTCCTGAAGTGAATTTTGTATCTGTTTTTCACATCATCAGCACTAGTCATGATATTTGCATTTTGAAGTTTGTAAAGTTGTACAGGTTAAACACTTGAATAAGTCCAGCACTGGTTTGCCTTTCTCTGTCTCGTCTCCCTCTTGTTTTGGTTGTTCACTGGTCTCTAAGGACTGTTATCTGTTAAAAGCGTTACAACGTAAGTACTGTTACCGATTTGGAGCTGCACAAAGGCCATAATGTTGTAGGGTTGTTCATGTTGTGAATTTGGGATGATGTGAATCAGTGGTTGGTCGTCTTTTTCTTCTTTTTTATTCCAATTCCCTAGGTGCCTGCCTCTTACTGGTGTGCTTTGATCAACATGGTTTAGATGGTGACCTTTATTTCTCTGGCGTTCGTGCAATGGACAGTTTTTTGTATTGTAAACTATTTTCATGAATAAATATTTGGTATTATTACTTTCTGTAAAGTGATGTCAAAAAGGAATGTGGTATGTGTACTGGGGATGAATGAATGACAGAAACACACACACACTAACACCACTTCTGCTACTCACTATTCTCTTTATTATCATTTCACTTAAAAACATTGTTATGTGCAATACTATATAGAATCAAATGTATACATGATCAGATCTTTTCAGTAATTATTTTTCTGCTGCCTCATTTTCATTCACACACAGTTGGTGGGTGACCATCAAAATGCATTCCCTATTGCAGAAAACTCTTTGTACACAGACTAAAACTTGCCTTTATTTCACTCTTTTTCCTTCCCTTCCCCATCACCACGAAGCAGAGGTTTACTGGGCTTGAGTGGGAAAGGCTAGGAGAAGGGAAAGTACAAACAAAAAACAAAAAAAATGCTGGGAAACCAATGTTGCCATTAAAATGCTAGCACCTGTTGCTTTGGCTTCTTATACCTACTAGCACTTAAAAGATACCATAAAAAGAAAGGCATTGTCTTCCCCATCAACATCCTTCCCTTCAAAATCCCAGTAATGGAGTTGGCTTTTCTTCACTGCAAATAATACTTGTCACAACAGTAAAATCTGAGCATCTTATACAGACTTCTATGAATCCCAGCACGAATTTCATAAAACTGCTAAACTCTAACAATAAATATTCTTACAGAAATCAACAAGTAAATTTAAGATATGTACAGATGTCAGCTATAACACATAAAAGTGGGGAAAGAGAGACGAGGTAAAAAGTAAGTTTACCAAACTGTATTTATTTTACAAACTGTTTCATTTGCTGCTGACGGGAGAAAAAGAGGTCATAACCCATGTCAGCAGCTCTTTGAAGTACCCCCCTTTCTCCTCTGATAGTTACTCTGCTAAACTGATACCACAGAACATGCTGGTTGAGGTGTCATTCTTTTACCAAGCCTGAAATGTTACCAGTGTCTTCGGTAAAGCTTCTGACTGCAAAGCAAACACTTTTGACCAAGCTAATTTCAACAACACAAACGATCATATCTAGATGTTTTGAAACACTTCTAAAACTTTGCAAAGGACTTTTTTTTTCAACAGAGTTTACTCTCGTCTCAACAAACTAACTTGGGAAGTCATCGTAATACACAAGGTCAATATATGTATTGAGAAAGAAAAATAATGGTGTGTGACTGAGAGCAAATAATCTTTCTTGCTTTTGTTTTTTTTTGGTACACTACTGCAATTGCTTCAAATACTCAACTTGACTTTGATTCTATATACCTATCTGTGTAGATTATTTCAAATAAGTCTAGCAAAACATCTTGTCTTACTAGTAAACTTGCTGTCAATGTATTTTCATATTCCTGCAGTAAAGATGAAGATAACTTTACACATCCATCCTCAAAACGACCTAAAACATGGTTAGAGACCTCCCAATACAGCAACTTAAAACCTACAATACAGCTTACTCATTGACATCACTAAATGTGGGAAATGTGACACATGAACTCAGGTGAAAATGTAGTCTTTTCCTGCTGAGTTCAAATGTATTGCTTGTCAGATTCTCTCAATGCCCAACAATTCCATGTATGGACTTCATTATGTCAGTAGCTAAAGCTGTTTTGAAATATTTCACTGAGCCTATATTCTAGTCTTTTTCCAAGTTGTTGCACTGCAAGATTTTAATTTTTAAACACATTAATTAAAAGGAACCCTGCTTCACTTTTCAGCCAATCGGTTAAAACCCCTATCATAAGTTAAGCCACTCCACCATATATTGTCAGTGACATTAAATCTCAATAACATACATAATAAAACATGCAAAGCTTGATGTGGCAACACAATAATTTTGAAATGAACGACACATGATAAAATACTTTTGGATTCGTGACAACATGGCCTGCAAATAATACTTGAAAAATCGGATGCAAGATTATTTAGAAGACACAGTACAAAATAACTTTGAAATGAAAAATAGCCGATAGAAATTTAGGAATTTATGACCTAAAGGGAATGGGTGGGCAGCTGAATAAAAAATAACAGATAACAGAAACTGACAGAACAGAATTGTCACTGATCAGCAAAACTTGGCAGAAAAAGAACCAGTTTCAGATGAAGGCTCACTGAAAGTAAAACTGGTGGCTTTAACTCACAGCAGGTGCTGTCATTATTCTCCATCATGCTACAAAGAGGACACTCTTAAGGACAGCTGGTCTACAGAGGAAAAGCCTCCTTCAGGACTTTGCAGCAGGTAAAGTCCCTGATACACATCTTCCTATCAACATTATTATACCAACCTACTGTAACTAACGGGACCCCAAGAACCAGCAACAATAATTCACACACAGGGCAGTGTCTTCCGCACACTACACTGAATGTTGACGTCAAAGTAAAATGAATGGCAGTGAACAGTTGTTAGAAATCTGATAGAACAAAAAAAGGGGTAATGGATACCATGAAAGTAGAATGGAGACTCCCACCATGTCACACATTGCAGGCAAGGCAGAATGCAAAAACACAGATGATGATGACAGACGTGATGTGGTTCACAAATGTTAACTGTACAAAAGTGTCTCTGAGCAGTATGGCAGGGCACATTGACTGAGCAGTCCTACAAGTCCTGGTCTATGCGCAGGTCTGACATCTGCTTGTCAAATATCTTCAGAGTCTGGAAGCCAAAAACAAAAACATTGTAAGCAACATGTGAGGCATACATTACATTTTTGGTTCAAGAAAAACATAAAAAAGAAAAATTACACTTCACTTTCTCAAATCTTTTGAATGAAAAGATTTGCGCCAGTGGATGGACACCAACACTATCCTTCCTCCCACCACTCCTTTCTCCTAGTCTGGTCTAGTTAACACTAAATTTAATTCTTTTACCACTGGTTAATGGAACAGCACTAAATTCATGGAATCAATTCAATTTAAAATGATTACAGTCACATCCACTAACAGGCAGACTGATGGTTCACTGCATAGACAATGTCTGATCCAAAGGATCAAGATGGGCAGGATGCATGTACTAGAGCTGCTGGCATAAAATTTATTGATTCCAACGTCTGCACAGATTCTACATTTCTAGATATGCAGTGTCTGAAATTGAATTGCATGCTTGGTATCAGCTGTAAAAGTAGCCTTTATTACAAGACGTCCATGAAACACTGATCTGACAGTCTAAATATCCAGCCACTGAACTTGCCCTCCCTCCCTCACCCCTCGTGCCTCTCACAATAATATCTGAACAACATCCCCACCCACCCCTGACTATCCCTCCCCCTTCCAACCTGATGCTTCAAGTTATATTTTTAACTAGAATGCCCCATGTTGAATTAGTCATCCTCTTCCTCCCCAAAAAAGTGTGGAAGTGATAAAAAAAAGAAACAAATGTACACTTGTCATAACTGCTTATAAGGTGATACTTTCCTCCTCACCTTTGGCCCATGCACTTGTAATATTGTGCCTAGTGATACATGTTTTTTTTCCTAGTTGAAACACCACTCTATGATTGGATCTGTATTGAGGTTAGCCCCCATAAAAGGTCAGGAGTTAGTAAGTTGATGTCATTTTCTAGCAGTCACACCCTGTTCTGAGCTGAATGAAAAACAAGAAAACAGAACATTTCCTTTAAAACTTGCTGCTCTCAGACGAATGGACAAAAAGGGAGGGAGGGAGAAGGAGGGAGGGTGATCTTACAACAAGCCTAGCTGACTGCTATCATTTCTTTAGGTCAATACTCTGCGATAAAATTCACCAAAAGCTCACAAGACACCCTCAGGTGAAAATGCCCCCAGTACAAACGACCCCTCACCTTCTCATTGGCCAGGTGCAGCAGACAGACGAACGCGATGGGCACACTGAGGTTGCGGGCCGTAGTGGTGGACACCTGGGAGGGCAGGGCCTCCAGCAGGCTCTGGAAGCTCCACTCCTTCAACATTTTGCCCTCCTCTTTTTCTCCTGACAAACTCTGCACAGTCACATAGTCTCATAATGCATGTTCCCATAGGATCAGGCCTGTTTATAGTGCATGCATGCACGCACACACATATATATATCTATACTATCTATACATAGATAGATAGATAAATAGATAGACAGACAGACAGACAGACAGACAAACAGAGAGATAGAGAGATAGAGAGGCACACAAACAGATCGATAGATAGATACATTAACCGACATTTTCACACAAAAAATGCTTACATACGATTACACTGAAGTGTCTGCAAGCTCAAATGCAAATAAAGCGGTTCAGGTTACATAGCTGCCGATAGAATCCCACAAGAATGATGTTGATTTATGTTGCCATTTGAAAGATTACAGAAAGACAAACGCAACCTCCTGTCTACCTGCCAAAATGCTGTTCGGTAGTTTTCTTTCCTGAAAATATTAGGTTTTCTGTAGTTTTATAACTTCCTTCAGACATAATCAACTCTTGTGTGTGTGTGTGTGTGTGTGTAAGGATTTTTGAGGACTTCAGTTTCTGCTTTTCAGCTATTCTATGTCATCTTCTTCACAAGAAATAAATATTTTTGCTGTGTGTGTGTGTGTGAGAGAGAGAGAGTGTGTGTGTGTGGGAGAGCGAGAGAGCATGCGTGTGTGTGTGAGAGAGAGAACGTGCATGTTTGTGTGTGTGTGTGAGAGAGAGAGCAAGCAACAGCATGTGTGCGAGAGAGAGGGAGATAGAGAGAGAGAGAGGGGGAGTGTGTGTGTCTGTGTGAGGGAGAGAGAGAGAAAGAGAGTGCATGTGTGTGTGAGAGAGAGAAAGAGAGGCTCTCCATGAAAAAGGAGGAGAAAGCTGGTAGGCCTGCTATATAAACATCCCTTTGACAGGGCGATAAAACTAGTGAAAAGAAAGGGGACCCCTTGCACTCTGACGGCACACATGGCTGTGAAAAGTCCTCCACCCCCACTTCATACATGGTTGATACTTTCCACAGGGCCCTCCTTCTTTCAACAAAGTTCACTTGCTACCAAGTCAACCTAACACAGACAAGGGAAGTAATCGGCATGGAAGAGTTACATCCCTTAAACCCTTTGCTGTAGTTTCACTTCTTTCTCCTGTGTTTTTTGTTTGGTTTTGGGGGGTTGGTGGTTGTCAAAATCGTATTTTTATCAGTTAATTTGTATTTTTCATATTTAGGGTAAAAAAAATTCGTAAAAATACGATAAAATCATACGGGTAGGCAGGTCTGCTGTATTACCTCAGCTACAGGCTGGTCAGCTGTCTCAGGTGATGCAGTCAGTAAACTCCACATGGCCGTTTTCAGTTTACGCACATCCAGTCGCTTGGCTGTTTTGGCGTAACCAATGTCGATCTTTGCCACCTGGTAATCACAGCACACAATTTTGGCCAGGTAAGTCAGCTAGTTTCTGTTTTCTGGGGCAGCATATGCCAAATATATTCTAAGGCTTTGCATCATCCAAATATGTGCCAACAAATGGGGATAGTTCCTAATGTATGTATCAATATTGCTTTTATGTCTTCAGAACTAGTCTTCGCCCCAACTCTTCCCCAACCCTTCTTAACCCTGGAGGCGCGGTTCCCGAACCCTCAGAGACAACATTGCTAGCCCTGAAGGCTTTCCAATGCTTTAAATACTTACTTCAGTTGTACATACTAATATCAAGGGTTGTTTGACCCCACCCTGCTTCAAAACTACACTGCCCAATGTTAATTCAGCAAGCCCATGCCGAAGTTGGCTGCGCTGGGCCTGACTTGTCAGGCGCTTAACAGCAGCACTACGCAGTTTTGCTTTTACGATGGACAACATCAGTTTCCGTCTGAGTGTTAGACAAAGAAGAGGAAGAATTCAGTAAGCAGCACTGGATCACCTGTAGTGTTATTTAGCCCTACAAGGGTTACATGTTTTATTTTCATTTTAAAGAGCCAATGCAGTAAAATACACCACAAACATGGAAAAATGCTGGCTTCAATAACAACCACTTGAACCATTTTAAAACATCTTCTGTAAGACACCTGAAGCAAGTTAACTAAAACGTTATCTGCAAGCTTTCGCCATCTGCTGAGAAGTGATAATACATTTTTGTTATGATTCCTTTTTATTCATTTATATAATATTGCGAGTTAAGGATGGATTGCTTCAGTGCATGGGTATATCAAACAGGTGACTAAGTGGTACAAGGAAGGCAGCTGGTCCTGGTCAGATGCTGACATAAAACATATCAGATTTTTCATCAACCATAGATTTCCAAGACTAGCGCTAAAACGAAGACTGTATGAAGATGCTTTGAGAACTGTATATGTGATACAATATCCACCCAACTGCCTGGTATCATTCTAGGATGACTAAGGAGAACGGTTTACTGACACATCACGAGCATTCAGTACTGAGCATTCTGTCATGATCTCATGTAGTTGGTGTAGGAGAATATCATACGAAACAGAGCAAGCACAAACCATTTCACAACTGTTACATTAGGTAACAGAGTCTCAGGAGATACCGTGACGCACTAATCATTCAACACACATGTCATCACCTTATAGGGTTGGGAGAGAAGCTTGTCCCCAGTCAAGCTGGTGGCGTTCAAGCCGCTGTCATTGCAGGCCAGGCTGGGCTGTGACATCTGACTCTGTGACGCTTCACTGAACCCACGGGAGTCGTCAGAAAAGTTGAAACCCAAGTCTGGGGTATCGTCATCATCACCCTGTAGTAAACCAAGACATCAAGTTAGCTCAAAGGGTACTTGTGAAAGGCCCTGTTATTTTGATCTCATATCTTACATTCTGTTTTAAACCAAAGGCCCAGCCCTGTGTGTCTAGGAAATAGAACATACACAAAATTGCTTAACAGTGTTGTCCACTGAAAAGGTTTTCTTGTCCCTAAAATTTATTTTCCTGAGGTTTTTTTGTAATCTTCACTCTTTCTGTTTAACCTGAGATATGAAATACAAAACAGAGAATGTCCCATGTCCATAGTTCTTGTTTATATAAGTATTTCTGACTGCAGTACATACCAAACCAAACATACCAACGACTGAAAAACACTCAGCATCAAAATCAAGTTCAGTTAGTAACAAAGGCAATGTCACTTTTCAAATCCCTCATAGATATGTTTATGCCTGATTACAATGCATCTACAGACATATCCTTCCTTTGATGTACCATGCTCTATCAATGTTCTTT
Organism: Rapana venosa; assembly: GCA_028751875.1. Taxonomy (NCBI): domain Eukaryota; kingdom Metazoa; phylum Mollusca; class Gastropoda; order Neogastropoda; family Muricidae; genus Rapana; species Rapana venosa. The sequence goes on from CM054136.1 coordinate 42,342,731, forward strand.
ACAGTAAAAGACTGACAACAGCTTTTCTGTTTCCATCTGAATCACTCACCCCTAAATCAGGACAGAAGTTTTCCCGATCATTGGCATTGTCATAGTCATAGCTGCCGATGCCATCATCCAGGCCAATGCTGCCATTGTCTGTGTCCTGCCGTTTGATCTGCAACAGTCAGTCTGACGTGTGTGGGTGGGTAACTGTGCTGTTCCATAAAAGCAGGCAGGTACATGTCACCCCCAACGACATAACAAGTACAGGAGCAGACAGGTACATGTCACCCCCAACAACATAACAAGTACAGGAGCAGGCAGGTACATGTCATCTACAATGACACAAGTACAGGAGCAGACAGATACATGTCATCTACAATGACATAAGTACAGGAGCAGGCAGGTACATGTCATCTACAATGACACAACAAGTACAGGAGCTGACAGGTACATGTCATCTACAATGACATAAGTACAGGAGCAGGCAGGTACATGTCATCTACAATGACATAAGTACAGGAGCAGACAGGTACATGTCATCTACAATGACACAACAAGTACAGGAGCTGACAGGTACATGTCATCTACAATGACATAAGTACAGGAGCAGGCAGGTACATGTCATCTACAATGACATAAGTACAGGAGCAGACAGGTACATGTCATCTACAATGACATAAGTACAGGAGCTGACAGGTACATGTCATCTACAATGACACAACAAGTACAGGAGCAGACAGGTACATGTCATCTACAATGACACAACAAGTACAGAAGCAGGCAGGTACATGTCATCTAAAATGACATAAGTACAGGAGCAGGCAGGTACATGTCATCTACAATGACACAAGTACAGGAGCAGACAGGTACATGTCATCTACAATGACACAACAAGTACAGGAGCTGACAGGTACATGTCATCTACAATGACATAAGTACAGGAGCAGGCAGGTACATGTCATGTACAATGACACAAGTACAGGAGCAGGCAGGTACATGTCATCTACAATGACATAAGTACAGGAGCAGGCAGGTACATGTCATCTACAATGACATAACAAGTACAGGAGCTGACAGGTACATGTCATCTACAATGACATAAGTACAGGAGCAGGCAGGTACATGTCATCTACAATGACACAAGTACAGGAGCAGGCAGGTACATGTCATCTACAATGACACAACAAGTACAGGAGCTGACAGGTACATGTCATCTACAATGACATAAGTACAGGAGCAGACAGGTACATGTCATCTACAATGACACAAGTACAGGAGCAGACAGGTACATGTCATCTACAATGACATAAGTACAGGAGCAGGCAGGTACATGTCATCTACAATGACATAACAAGTACAGGAGCAGACAGGTACATGTCATCTACAATGGCATAAGTACAGGAGCAGACAGGTACATGTCATCTACAATGACATAACAAGTACAGGAGCAGACAGGTACATGTCATCTACAATGGCATAACAAGTACAGGAGCAGACAGGTACATGTCATCTACAATGGCATACAATTACAGGAGCAGACAGGTACATGTCATCTACAATGACATAACAAGTACAGGAGCAGACAGGTACATGTCATCTACAATGACACAACAAGTACAGGAGCAGACAGGTACATGTCATCTACAACGACACAACAAGTACAGGAGCAGACAGGTACATGTCATCTACAAGGACATAACAAGTACAGGAGCAGACAGGTACATGTCATCTACAATGACATAACAAGTACAGGAGCAGACAGGTACATGTCATCTACAACGACACAACAAGTACAGGAGCAGACAGGTACATGTCATCTACAAGGACATAACAAGTACAGGAGCAGACAGGTACATGTCATCTACAATGACATAAGTACAGGAGCAGGCAGGTACATGTCATCTACAATGACACAAGTACAGGAGCAGGCAGGTACATGTCATCTACAATGACATAAGTACAGAGGCAGACAGGTACATGTCATCTACAATGACATAAGTACAGGAGCAGGCAGGTACATGTCATCTACAATGACATAACAAGTACAGGGGCAGTAAGTACATGTCGCACACAATGACATAAAAAGCTGATCAGACAGACAGGCAATCAATCACACAAGGACAAAACAGGGGAGACAGCCCCAAGAACTAATGACAAGGATCTCTTTCTGCAGCCACTGCATTTCAGTCATCATGCAAACCAGCATCATCAGTCTTCTTAACTAGTGCAATCATCCAGTCCTAACGTATTAAACCAGGCAAAAACATGACATCAATACTGACTGGCAACAAAGGTAGGTGAGTAACAACATTTCAAAAGACTCAATCAAAAGCCTTTTCAGTGGAGGCAGATGTGTTATAGCTGCCTGCCAAAAACTATGCTCACTACTCCAAAGACATTTCATGAATAGAAATAGGCAAATGATCCAAGGAAAAGAGGCAAGCGGGTGAACACAAGCTATGTCTCTGGTTCTACTCTGATTTCTAAAATTTGACAAATGATATAAACATGTTTGCCAAAAGTCCCATTCAACCTGTTCCCTCAGAGAGGGGAAGCAAGTGCACAGCAGAGTAGTTACCATGATGTTGTGACGGTGGAAGAGGCGGAACAGCCTGTCAGCCTGGAAGTGCAGATCCTCAGGAAGGGTGGTCTTTTTCTTGCTGTACTTCTGCAGGGCAGCCTTGGTCAGAGCTGTGGCTTTGGAGGGCTTGAATTTGCCTTCAAGGTCCTTGGTTTTTTCATACGTCAGTTGAAAAGGCGTTCGTTTGGACTTGCTCTTTGTGGCATTGCTGTTGAGCGACCTGAAGCTGGGATCTGGTGGCAGAGCAGAACGTTCCCATCCAGTGAATCACAAGCAGACAAACAAGTTACCATCATGTTATATTTATAACACTGCGCATGTGCACCTACATGCTTTGGGCCTACAAGCCCAGCTGACACCTCTGTTGAATACAGGAAAGAAAGCTGGAAAAGCTACATTTTCATGAAAAAATCTTAGGATACTTTTGAGACCTTTTATATTATTTCATGTTGCAAAATAACACCCCTTTACACTACCAAACCAAAATGATGTACACCTGTCACACAAGGAACATACTTTCTGTGTTAGTAGCATGTTCAGAAGGGAAAAAAATACTGACACCTACCAAAATTTAACCATTTCATAAACTTGCTGAGCCAATTTTCCTTTTCTATAATAAAGTGGAGAGCCAAAAACAGTAGATTCTACAACCATTCTAAATTTGGCTTCAATGCAGTTAACGATTTCCCCCCAAAAAATTTCATGTTTACACAAGGACACACCAACATCTTTCTCACACACACATATTGATGACAATGGTTCACTTGAGTTACACACCCGAGTCAAAAAAGAAAACCACAAGCATAAAACCTCTTAATTAATGAGGCAAGTGGCTAAAATCAGCACAACTAACCTCGAGAGAGGGGAGCGGTCTTCCAGTGGGAGGGACCAGCCCAGGTACGCATGATGACTTTGTTGAAGTAGGAATAGTCGGACGGCTGACTGGCCAGAATCTGCATCAGCTTGCCTGTGTTGCCTTGCCTGAAGCACCAGCAATATGATCAACGCCACTATTCAATAACAATCATCACAAATCAGCCTTGATAATGCAAACTGTTGCATGAGTAACTCACTGTGCTGTGCTTACATCTGTTGCCTTAATAACCCATGAAATATAATAACAGTTTAATGTATATGTTCTACAGCAACATTCATAATTTTTTTTCTCTTTTTGCCTTGAAGTCTAGTTACTTGCTTGGGGCTAGACATGAGCTAAAAACCTTTTTAAAAGAACAAACAAAAACAAGTAAACAAAATTTAAGATGAGTCTTCACTAAGTTTGACTCCACAACTGGTTACTGTCAAAAATAAATCAACAGTAATGCAGGGCCTTGACAGAGTAGTGGCCTGACAGTGACCTAAGACTGACAGCTTCCTGAGAACTTCTGGGTCTGGGAATGTGAAATAATGTATGTGGCTACATATGGTAAGATTAGACAAAGCAGTAGGTAAGAAGATGCACTAACTCATCTATGAAATTGACACTTTTTTTTTTTTTTTAGTGGGGGGGGGGGGAGGTTAAAATATAGTTTTCCTATCACAGCAAACCAAGGAAACCTGTGACATCTGGAGCAACATGGACAGAAAGTGGAGCCACTCACGTGAGGTCATTGAAAGCATTCTCAATGAACTCAGCAGTCTGACTGTCACCCTTCATGTTACTCAGTTGATGACTCAGGCAGTCTCCTCCCTCCCCATCTGGCAAAATACAAAAGAAAATCATATGCAACAATGTTGATAAGACACACATCAGTATCACTATCTCTAAGCATCTGACAGGCAATACCATCATCACAGAGAACACAAATATTACCAAATAAAACAATATCTATTGCAGGAAGTACAGTAATAGTTTATTTCCTAAGATTCATGTCAGGCCAGACTATCTACTGAAACCAAACTCTTTTACATCCCCCATAACACATCATGCATGTATATCTGCACACACACAAATACATGCACGCAAGCAAGCACATGCATGCACGCACAGACACACATACACGCACGCACCACCATTATAAAAACCAAGAAAAATATTCAGACTACCAACAACCCAGATTCTTCCTCCAAAGCCATCAGCAGTGTAAAGCACTCACCATCTGGGATATCTGCCTCGTTGTCACTGACATCCTGAAGGTCTACACCATCAAGGTCACCAATCAGACTGTTCACATCGTCGTCTGCTGTGGCAGCCTCCACTTCTCCATGAGGATCAAAGGCAAACTCTGACAAGGATTTTGGGAACACTGAGCTCTGCACACAACAAATCATGTGATTCAAGTTTACTTCTCCACAAGATACTTCAGTAATACAGATGATTATACATAATTTAATGCAGTAGAGTAACGGTTAACATCAGTAAACTCCTCCTCTGTGTTCAAAGATGTTTTTTTGATTGCCATATCTTCTGTACTGCAGTGTAAACAGAGCATCAGAGAGACACCAGTCCAATCCAACAGTATTGTTTGTAGCTCTGCCAACCATAGAGACCACATCAAGGCTGTCACCACATCAAAATTTAAATCTCAGATAAAAATTGTGCAGCTATCTACAGATTAAAACAAGATTTAAAACTACTCTTTTGTCATTCCTTGTATCAACGCCCTGGCCAAGCACAAGAGTCAACATGGACAGTCACTGGGTTGTAAAAGGACCACATAAACAACACATAAAATAGGAGAAATCAGTACCCAAAGTTCTAAAAACAACACTGTCCAAATATCACGTAAACTCATATGATATTAGTTGAAAAATGCCTGATTCCCTTGAGAGAGACATATCTGCAGTGTTGGCCACATAATCTAAGTAACTGTAAAATTCTTTTGTATCTGTAAATACATAAACAACTAAATACTTTCTCAGACTTCTCATTCCACATCTGTACAATGGACAATACTCATTTGTGTCATTCCAGTCTTCTCATCCAGTCCGTACCACATTCATAAATCGCAGGACCTATTCAGAGTATAAAAATGTCCCATGAGTATATATGCATCCAGTGGGAATCAAATCCATGTTCTTTCTGGCTGACACTCCACTCTGCTAACCACTGAGCTAAAATGGCTGTTTCACATTGTTCATTTGCATGAAGACATCAACGTAACTGAAGCGACAACAATGAATGATATGTATGAATATTTCTATTCTCCTTTGAAAAGGAGAATTCTTCACTATTCAACCACTGATGATTTATCATTCACACATACCCCAGTTCTATTTGTCTAAAACACAGCAGATCATTTTTACTAAGTACTTGTGCAAGTATTTTCCACTTATAAAGGTTTCTGTTTGTTTACAGGTTTGTATCCTTGTTTCCTATAATGCATCAAGATAACCATGACCACAAAAAAACCCCAAAAGCTGGCAAAGTGACACACTCACCACGTCAGAGCCGTCCCATCCTGTCAACCGGAACTCGCTCAGTGCAGGACAAATCTGTTTCTCCTCCAGACTCATCTTCTCCAGTAGATCTGTCACCAAAAAACAGTAGACATAGCACTACATACATGTATACCATGCTACATACTGCAGTTTTTCTAACAAATACAAAACAGTATAATGTAGCCCAATGTTTGTGTCATTTATAACTTGAAAGGAAACTTTTTTTTAAATGTGTAACATACCATTCAAACTATGTCACTGCAATATGAACCATTGGTTTCTGTTTTGTTTAGATTTTTTCCTTTTCGCAGATTTCCGCGAATTCGCGGAGATGTACAATGCCTGGATAAAGAGGAAACACAGAGCAGACCTCTGAGGAAGAGCCATACCTCTGACTTCCCCAACATCTACAGAGCCTGCTGTTTTCTGCTGGGATGGCCATTCTGAGTCTGCAGACTTCTCCTCCACCACGGGCACCACTGCACTCGAGTCCAGCATCAGCAGCTGTCGGTCATCATAGCAGCGCAAGTGGTTCAGCAGCAGGCCACTGGCACCGCCCTCATCAAAAGTGGCTGACATGACTTGGAACATGGGGTCCACCTGGGACACAGATCATATAGCGTGGTACAGACACTTTCTGGTACCGTTTTCCCTTCTTACTAGGGGTCATCTTTTGATACAAGTTCAGGTTATATTTTAGAATACGTTCAGAATGTCTGCACATCGCATTTCTCTTCTTTTCTGTTCTGTTTTGTTAGGGGTTTTTTCGCTCCTTAATTAACTTTACAACATATTTTCCACAACCATCGTTTGCAAATATATTGAAATGGTCTTTTGACTAAGAAATCAACACCAAACAACAAGGAAAAAACTGAACGAACTAAAAAAAACAACCTATGTGAACAGCAAACTAAAAGTCATTTGCTTCTTTCTGTCATCAAATATTACCCTTTTTTGTTTTTTAACAGTACTTCTGAAGAGAAAACTTAAATCTGATTGGTACTCGGCAGCTTTAGGTCAGGTCCTTTATGAGGACAGTGGTATACAAGCAACAGCATTGTTTTGCCCTAGAAAGGTTCATCAGTTCAGCCATGCTAAGACTGCACAAGTCATACTGGGTAAAAGACTAGTGTCAATTACAATAGTTTAAGTATCTCTCACAGTGCTAATAATCAAAGGTTTTAGGATTTTTTGGGGGGGAAGGGGGGAAAGACCCACTCACCTCAAATTCAAGATCAAACTTGTTGACGTTGATGGTTTTTAGATTGGTTCTGATGATCTTGCTTTTCGTCTGTCAAAAAGAAGAGGAGGACAGTGCATCAGTAAAATGAAATACTAATACCTCAGTACAATACTATACTGTTATACAAAATACAACAAAAGAACTTCACATAACTTATTCTTTACGACTCCCTCAAAAGCCCCTTTGAAATGCAGTTTCTTGAACAGTCACTCTAAAAAACCCTCAGACCACACATGTAAGTGTACGTTCATACCCAAATTCATTTCACTCACTCATGTGTGTGCATGTGTGTAGTGTCTGGGAAGGCAGGAGGGAGAGAGGGGAGGGAGAGAGAGGGAGGGAGAGGGAGAGAGAGAGAGAGAGAGAGAGAGAGAACCAAAGACATTAGTTTGCATGTGTGACAACATGCATGTGTATGCATGTATATATAATATCAACATAAGCACAAAGTATTGCCTAAAATCAGGAAACATTACAATTACCTATGTAGCATTTTACACATGTAAAAAGAACAGCACATGACCAAGAAAACACAAAATTCTGAATCTTACAATTCAGACTACACCTATTAAAAACCTACACTTTCAGGTGCAACAAATTCAAACTGCCTTACCTTCCTTTTCTTTTTCTGCTCCTCCTCCCCTTCTCCTCCATCCTCAGCTAGGGCATCATCTGAAGTCATAAAACACACAGAGGCAACTATCTTTAGTTCTGACTTGTGAACACACATCAGCATGCAGATGATATCCGAGCCATCAGATTTGCTGGACATGCTGTAGAGCAGAACATTATCTATAGTCCAACATGTAGATGTCTGTGGGTTATTTTTCAACAGAATAGCAGCCTGGTACCTTACACTGCTACCAGCATTTTCCATAGCTCAGAAAGTGGTGGTGTGAACTTCATTTCTTGTGATGAATCTGACAAAGATTATACCACTGACACTGCAATATCAGAAGGTACCAGGGTAAATGACTGTCTCAGTACCAAAAAAAGCGCTAAAAGTTGTTGAGGAGTGTTCCAGAGGCTCTGGGCACAAAATCTCCATTGAAATTTATGCAAAAATGCTAGCCAATGATGCTAACAGTTTCATGGGAGGTGAGGAAAACATTATGAACTATTTAAACATCATGCAAAGTGCTCTACCTTTCAACAGAAAGACTGAATATGAGCTACAAGTCCCTTGCAGCCAATGCTTGCTCATATGATGCACAACACACAAAATCTCTGGACTGAGCCATTCCACCCTACCACTTGACAAGCATCCAGAGACTGCAGTCAAATACTCAGACCAGAGCCAAGCAACTGAACCCTAGAGGTAAGTGTTGTATTTTGACAAGTTATACTTGTTTCCCAACCCTGTCCCCAACTGACCTTGCGTGTCCTGCTGTTTGCTGTTGCCAGTCCCCAGCCCACTGAGCACTTTGTAGGTCTCTGAATGGATGAAGTCCACACGGCCTGCGTAGATCTTGGCACTAGCATCCAGGGTTGAGCTAGCCACCTACCACAAGGCAGTTGATAACAAACTAAGATGAAACTTACTGTACAACAAGAGTAAAAAATCTTAAATTAACCCATAAAAAGTATCACTGGTGCATGAATAAGAGTTATCCACCTCAATGTGACTTTATTTCTGATCTCTCTGATCACAGCAAAAGCAGAGCAAGGTGTTGCAAGCTTGAGTTACTGGTCAAAGATGATTCCAAAATATTCAATAAGGCAAACACTGACAGATTTATATCCTTTAATAACCTTATAAAATTAAAAATAACAGTAATAATGATGATAATGACATCAAATAAGTATATACTATCTAGATGCTTTAACAACAAAGAGTAGTGAAGGAAAACAAGTGCAGATAACCATTACAACTCCTTTACTGGATCAATGTCATGAAACTGCATTTTAACTCTTCAAAGGAAATTCACAGTTAAACTTTAAGCAAAGATTCCTTACCATAACCAATGAGTGGATTTAGTTATGAGTTTCTAATCCTTGTGGACTGAAGTCATAAATTATGGGTTCATGGTTTACTCTCCTAAGTGTCTGTGCATATGTATACCTGTAGAAGATCAAGTATGCACCCTGAGAATCTCATTACTCATATCAGCATTCAGTAGTCTAAAGATTTTACTTTTTTAAAAGGAAAAAAAATCAGCATGCACCTAAGATACTGCATGAGCATTGGGTTATGATTTTCTTATCTAAAATTTTACACCTTTCCTTCCACCCACACTCTAACACAAAAGTACACACAAATGTAGACGGTGAAAGGGAAGTGCAGACTTTAAAGTTAACTTCAGAAAAAACGTGTACCCTGGTTACCACTGTCCAACCAAAATGATTATTCTGACATCCATGGTTCACGACTGTGTCTCAGAACTGATAATTCAGAAGAAAAATAAAGACGGGGGTCATCCTAAGTGTTAAAGCATTTCACTTGTGATCTGACAGCCCAAGATCGAGCCACCACAGAGGCGCCTGTAGTAGAAAATTTTACCCTGGAGTTAACACCAGTACCGACTCCAATCCCCCAAAAGTCCTTTGGATCATACTATAAATCGAGGCCCCATGTAAGAATATTATACGCCGATCATCTTGCACACATGTTAAAAACCCACTCCCAACTCTAAGAAGAGTAGGTCATTTCGTGGAGGTAGGAAGAGATGAACAAAATATGTTTCTTTAAAAACAAGAAAAAAATCCCAGACACACAGTTATTGTGTTTAGACACCATCTCCGAAGTCAGAATGCAGCTAGGTTAATGGAGGGTAGAAACGGCCACATATGCAAAATGTCACCATTGGAGAACCTCGGAGCTGTAGCCGAGGAACAGAAAATATGAATATAAAAATAAATAAATAAATATGCCTTTCCAGTAAACAACAAACTCACCTGGAAATTTTCCAGCTCCCTCTTTTTCAACAGTTCAGCCATGTAGTCAATCAAATGTAAGCCAAATGCATTTTTGGAGTTTATTTTCTGCACAAGTCAAACCATGGATACTTTGTTATAAATGCATTCAGTCATTTCATATAATATGATGTTTCTGAGCTCTTATTTTCATTTCAAGATAAACATTTCCCGAGGATTTCTACAACAACAAAATTCTGATCCCTGTCTCTGACAGCTTGATATCAAATCAAAGACCTCAGACAAGACATTCAGAAGCATGTTCACTTTTTGAACGATCTTTTCATTCAAGCATCATTCTCCATTCATACGCCTTTCACACTTTTTTTCTCTCTTTCCATTCTATATGACTTAGCATAGTTTACATACTAACATAGTGACACCTCCTTGAAAAACTCAAACTGAAACTGTACAATGTACTGAGCAAAAAGTATGGGTAATTATGATCTAACATTAAATAAACAATCCTTTCTCCCTCCCTTTCACCTGTATTGTAACCTAAAAAAATTCAGTGTTATGCCATTTTTATTAACTGAATTCCCAAGTTCTATCATTTCCAGATTTCATTTTTAATTCAACGCCGCGATTGCAACATTCTCAAATAAAGCGTCTGGCTTTATTAATAAATTTCTAGCCTCTTGACAACTAGAAGACCGGTGCCTGATCACAAAAGGACTTACATTCTCTGCAGATAGTTGGATGCAGTTGGTATAATGATCTGCCAGCTGGGCACTGGTCAGGCCATTCAGAGGTGTGCCTCTCCTGAACATAACATATGATACACAAAATTAATATGATACAAAATGACCAAACATCAGTTTTTAGCAACCACCCAGCCCAAAAGAACAAAGATATTTTTTCCACACGTCACTTCTTTTAAATAAAACAGTGGGCATACTGTCCTATAAGCATTAATAAGATAAATAAATAAACAAACAAAAATGAATACACAAAACTGAAAAAGGCCTATTACAACTGAAACTATCTTGTTTGAATCCATCTATTGACTTTTCACATTTACCCCCTTGAAATTTTGACCAGGAGTGGGGGAAAGGAGGAGTCACAGCATACTTTATTAACAAAGCCATTAAAAACAAACAAACAAAAATAAAAAGTAAAATCAATGAATAACCATCTTTTTTACCCAGCCAAGTTTTTGTTTGACCTGAAGAGACCTGATAGCTTTTAAAAAAAAGAAACAAAACACACACACAGTGACACACACCAGATGTGAAAATGGAAAAAAATCCAAAAGAAAATGTGGCGGGGGCTGGGGGCTGCTCAGGCCCCCAGTGGGGTCCAGAAGATAAATCAGACATTAAATTTGAATAAGAGGAGGGGCGATAGTATGTGACTGAGTGCATGGCCATGTGCGTGCATGTGTGTGTGCGCGTGCATGCGTGTGTGTGCGTGTCACTGTGTGTGTGTGCCCAGACGTGTGTGTATGCGTGTGTGTGTCTGTGTACGCATGCATGCGCGTGTGCATGTGTGTGAGTGAGTGTTGTGTCAGTCACAGTCTGTATCACAATCAGTGTATGTGATTTTTTTCTATATGATGCAGTTGGCCTTTGAGGTTTTACACTGAGTAATTTATAAATTTTTTTGGCTGTTTTTGTGTTTAGTAATTTTTTGGCTGTTTTGTGTTTAGTAATTTTATCTCACTGTGAGTTAAGACCATGTATATGTTAATACTACAATAATAGCTAATAATAATAATAATAATAAGTAATGATGACAAGGTATCAGCTTCAGTTTCCCCAATCACATTTGAATAGCAAGACAAGCTTTTGACTTAAGTTTGAGCAGCATATGACTACTACACACCATAAAGATAAACATAACCATCTCTCAGCACCTGAAACTTGCATTCTTTATCCTTGTATGACCTACAATACAAACTGCAGAACAGTGAGATTAAAACTACTAAATTGGCAAATTTTAAAATGTATGTAAATTGGGTATAAGTTTATATTTATTGATTGCCAAGTACTGCAAATTTTTACAAAATCGGATTATGTCTGGTTGTCTATAATTTAAAATCAGTTCAGTGTGTGAATGCTAACAGTCTGGAGAAGTCTTTTTTTTTATTTTTTAAATAACCCTTTCAATACAGACAATCACTGATGCAATGCTCACCTGTCAGAAGGAGAAGCGCCAGGGCTGGTGCCAAGATTTCTCTGCAGCTCCATGATGCGGGAGCGCCGTCGATCCTTCCTCTCTTTCTCATCATCATGGGTTTCTGACACTGACAGCAGGGAGGCAGAGGGGGTGACCAGGCTGTTGAGGCCAGGCTGCCGGCTGGTTGATGGGGACACATACTTTGTGGCTGGGGGCCTCCGTGAAGAAATGGGGGTGTTGGTCAATGGTGACAACACCCCTCTGGAAGTCATCTTGAAAATGTCCTGAAAAACAAAAAATATGGTCATGAATACTTTACCACATTATGACAAAGTTAGTCCACACAATCATCTGATACTACAATGAATATTCTGTATTTTATCCTTATTCTTTGTCAGATTTTATTTCCTGAAAGTGAAACCTTCTCTGTTTCACAAAATAAAAATGAAAACATTCTGCAAAAAAAACAACTCTGAAACTTCATCAGCCAATGAGCAAACTTGAATTGTCAGCTGAACTGGAAGCAGGGATGATAATGAATACTACATGTCTGGCAGCCCATGTGTACCAAAAAGAAAATGAGAGAAAAAGAAACTAAAAATTAAAATGAAGTCTTGAGTGATTCTTTCATGCCACAGGTGTAATCAGTAAATCATGGGGACTGACATTTTATTTTTATTAATTTTAACCAGTGTCTCCTAAAGCCAAAGGTGATCAGTGCTTTACCCTGAGTCAAGATTCACTTGTACATGTATGTGTGCGCCATGTCAAACATCTTACAGTTACACGGCTACGAGAGTATGTATACCTAAAAATTTTTTTTAAAAACTATAAGGTAGTTTGAACTGGTGCCATATGAATATGGTCAGAAAAAAGTCCAGTGCCATCAGACACACTGAAAGCCAACCATAAACCTGTTAGTGTTATGAGTTTTACTATCTTAAGTTACAATACATTCCTGATAGCCTAACTAGTGATAAGTCAGCTAACACTCTCAATCCTGCAGGCACACACACACACACCCACCCATGAACAGGGATCAGATGACAGAATTTACAAAACCGCATACACACTGGGACTGGATGTAAAAAAGCACATAAATGCTATTCTATTATCTTTAATATAAAACTATTAAAAGAATAAAATTAAAATAAAATTTTAAAAACACCCACATGGGATAGCCTGGTGCCGTGGTGGTTAGAGTGATGCGCATTGCGCTTGTGATCTGCTGACCCAGGTTCCAATCTCGTTCAAGAGGATTTTCCCTCTGGACTGAGTTAATATCAGTGCTGACTCCACTCCCCCCCCCCCCCCCCCCCAAAAAAAAAAAAAATCCTTTGGATGAGACTATAATTCTATTGACTGATGTCCCATGTGCGAATACAGGCAGAACATCTTACACTTACAGGAGGAAGTTATGCACACATCATAAACCCGTTCCACTTTTCAGAAGTGTAGGCCATTGTGTGCTGGTGGGAGCGGATGACAAAACTTACACAACTGCATATATATTATATACACATTGTGACACAGGGACTGTATGTAATTTAAAAGCACATAAGATGATACGTGCATATTCTATTATCCTCAAAATAAATAAGATTAGTAAAAAGCACACACACACACACAAACATATAACTTGTAAATGTAAGTGATGCACATACACGGTTTTTATTTGATATACTGTTTTATATAGTATTACTATTATTAGTATTATAAGTTACATCTTTTATTTTTAATATCACCGAATTTGAAAGTATGTTTCTATTACTACTATACTAGTATTAGTCATAATATGACTCCAAGTTCAACATTTAAAACTTTTATCAACTATCAAGATTGTTAGTTACATGAACCAAGTACTTAGCCCACGGCCCTTTAAGAAAAAAAGGTAAATATCAAACACACTCCCACAGTGACATTATCTAAAACTGTAAAACTAAAACTGTAAAAGCACATCATGTAACTTTGTAAGTTTCATACTTTAGTGCCCTAACCAGGCTAATCACCTGACTCTTGAAAGGTTGTTTTTTTAAAGTGACATGAAGCAGGAAGGAGACATGCTAAGTAAAAAATGAAATACTGAGACAGAAGGAGAGTGAGTTTTATTTATTTATTTTATTTAATTTATTCTGAGGATTATGGAATAAGCACTCATGTGCTTTTTTTCCCCATCCAGTCCCCAAGTGTATGCAGTGAGACTGAGAGACAAAAGATACAGAAGCTGATTAATTTGGTAAATGTTTAACTACCAAAATATTTCAAAAGAATAATACTAAGTTTACTTAATTGCAAGTGCTGATGACAACTGCAGGCCATATAATTTTTACTAAAAATTTTTTTTTTTTAAAAGGAGGGTTGTTGAACTACCCATTGGGTGAAATTATTTTGTAAAGTGTTGCTGGGTGATATATTGATAGAGCAGTTTTTCTGGCCATGTGTCAGGTATCCTCCTAGCCCAGCCTAGGTCTTCCTCAGCCTGTGGCGTTCTGTCGCTAGGACACAATCCTAGGGGACGGGTGGGGTCGGTGGGGTCGGGGCCCTAATCTGATGACCGATGTGTGCAGAATTAAATATTTTTTTCTGTTTTATCAAAAACATTTTTATGACAACGCCCCCAAATCACTTTTAATTACACATCCAATGTCTGCGCCAAGTTTCACTTCCCAAATTTCAAATCAAGAATGTGTTATTTCAAACATGAATGTGTTGTAGTTTCAGTTCACTTGCTCTTGGTGGAAGCTCTCCTAATCACAACACCAAATATGAATCGTTGGCTCACCTGGATCTTCCTTATGCTGTCACAAATAAAAGTACAAATATATTTTTATCTGCTTTGCCACAAATTCTCCAAAAAAAAAAGATTTTGTTCTATTTTCCACTCTTCAGTTTGAAGTCGCCGCCATCCGTTGACATTCAATTCTCGTTTATGCACGCACCTTCTCGCGCTGCAGCTAAATGCTTGTTGTCTATGAAATTTTGTCACCTGATAACATAAATAAAGCCTTGACCCGGCCTTCTCCGAAATATATAGGCATATATATATATATATATATATATAGAGATAGAGAGAGAGAGAGAGAGAGAGAGAGAGAGAGAGAGAGAGAGAGAGAGAGAAGAGGACAGAGAGAGACACAGAGAGAGAGAGATAGAGAGAGAGATATCAACGAAGGAATTATATATATATATATATATATATATATATATATATATATATATATATATATATATATATATATATATATATATATATATATATATATATATATATGAGAACCTTCTAACGATCGTGAAAAAGCGTAAACTTAAGTGGTATGGGCATGTCACAAGATCCCAAGGAATTACAAAGACAGTTTTGCAAGGCACTGTCCAAGGAGGAAGAAGAAGAGGCAGACCAAGGAAGAGCTGGGAGGATAACATCAGTGAATGGACAGGCCTAGAACTCAACAAAACCCTGAGAAAGGCAGAACAGAGAGAGGAATGGAGGGAACTGGTTGCTGAGTCTTTGAGGGTGCCCCACAGTCGTCAGACTACGGGACAGATATATATTATATATATATATATATATATATATATATATAATTATATATATATATATATATATATATATATATATTATATATATATATATATATATCAACGAAGGTAAGGCAAAATTGGATTGACCAATAAATAATGTGTACACAACCTTCAAGAAACCCTCGACTTGGATGATACAAAGAAAACTTTTCAAACTTTTGAAGATTTGACCAGTCACAAGCCACAAAATAAAGTCAACGCTGCTATGCGAATTGAAGATACTACTAGGAACTGGCTACAATAGTTACTAGATTCTAGCTTTGAACCCTTTTTTAAACTTAACCCTAGGACTCCATTCTTCGCAACTATTTACGAAACCTTTATGGGTTGGTCATGAGGTTGTGTTGCACCCAAAGAAACGAGTCAGAGTTAAATACACAGGGTTGACCGGATTCTGCGTTCTGGGAGCAATTAGATTTTGGTCAGAGAGAGTAAAATCTGACAAGTGGTGTTCTCTGTCAAAAGTGCGGTGAGGTTCACATTTTCACAGGCCACACATTTCGCATCAACATATTGCAGACTTACCTCCACTTAGCATAGGACTACAGGGGGAATTTCAAGGTTCTTCAAAACCACAACCCTGTATACAGATTGCTGTGGTTATAAACATAACGTGATGTTTGCCATGGTAACATGAATGCCGATAGATATTGTGGGTGCGTTGATAATATCAGAGAAAGCATTTGTTGACATAAAAAAAAAGGACACTACAGGTCCACCCAAGAAGGTTCGCCACTGCAACTACTAGGCCTAGGCTAATACTAATACTAGTAATAGCCTACTATAGTACTAAACTAGAACATGGCCTTTAAGTTTTACGCTCTCTCTCTCTCTCTCTCTTCTCTCTCTCTCTCTCTCTCTCTCTCTCGTTGTTGTTTCTCCTATTGTGATGTTAAGAAACTCACACCAATGTTTATAAAATTCATTGTCATCGAAAGATTTTGATTTGAATGATCTTTCTGTTGTTTTGTTATAATCCGCATGTCAACTGCTGTAGGAGTATGACTTTACTAGGAGGCCAAATGCTCTTTAGTGTCATAATCGCTTAAATTAGAGATGTGAACTTGTTGATCTTGCAAGTCACAGGACATGGTGGTCTAGAGGAAATGTGCCTGGTAGAAAGCCAAGGTCGGGTCAGAAGTGTGCGGTGGTTCGAGCCCTGTTTGGGCCAAAAACTTCTCCCTCCCATCCATGAGTGGTGATCTGTGGTGCTAGTCTTTCAGATGAGATGATAAACGGAGGTCCCATTTGTTACATATAATTATTTAGTGCACATAAAAGAACCCATGGTAACAAGAGAGTTGTCCCTGGCAAAATTCTAGGTAGAAAAAAGCCACTCTGATAGGGAAACAAAATACAGTTGCAGACAGAAAAAAAAAAATAATGGGTGGTGCTGCTCTTGTGGCGATATATACTCTTCCCGGGAAGAGCAGCCCAAATTTCATGCAGAGAAATCTGCCATGACTTAAAACAGTTAAAGTGGTATGAAAATGATGAGCTGGAGCATGAAATAAAGTATGGGAGCTGTGTACAGCTACAAGAAACAAGAGCCTCTCATAATAAGAAAAATGCAAAATAAGAAAAACAAAACAAAAATGGATACCTTAGATGTCTGGGTTTTTTTTTCCTTTTTATTAGTAAGTGTGTGAACGCAGAAGTATTATTTTTTATTCTTAAATCATATTGAGAAAGTTGTAAGATATTGTTTTTGTGTGTTTTTTTCTTGTGTAGCCCAGCAAATGGAGATGAACACATCAAAAGTAGAGGAAGCATCATCACCACCATCTGATAGATGTATGGCAACAGCAGGAACTACTCCTGCTAGTAGGGTACAAGACAGAGGAACCCCAGTCCTAAGGACTTCTCTTTCCGGGGTAAGTCATAGTAACATAACTACTTTAGTACTTGTCAAATATATATATATCTTTGCTAGAGCTGTTTTTTACCTCAGGTTTAAGAATAGGATCCTTGGTCCAATTGTGATCCGCTGATTGTTGTACATATGGAATATTATTAATATTTTGTGAAGGGCTCAAGATGAAATTCTCATAAACACACAGTGTGAGTATTATGAGTTAAACTTAACTAAAGAGAAAATGGAATAAACAGGAGACTCTCTCTCTCTTTCTATCTGTCTGTGTCTCTGTCTGTCTGTCTGTCTGTCTCTCTCTGAGTCTTTCTCAGGCTCCCACAGATTTTTAAAAAAAAAAAAGGACATTGCTTGTAAATTCTAAGGACGGTAAATAATAAGATAATAATGTGTTTAGCATCAACACCGTTTATTATTTAACCACAAATCACAAAATAACTAGCAAAATAAGGCCCCTTCAATTTTTTTAAAGTGGGGAATAAGTGTGAATAACCCCCAGTGTTCTGTGCTATCAAGTTTTAGTGCAGATCCTGCATACCTTGTTTGTTTGTAAATTTATCCTTGACATTAGATGACGGGACATATATTTTTCACAAATTCTCATGATGCAAAATAGCAAATACTAGTCATAGCGAAATTTAATAGATATGATAATGGAGTGTACTTGCTCTTTTTTGCACTAGTTTGATGTATTCCTGTGTTGTTGTATCACGCAAAATTGCAAGTCATGATGCACCGACGTTTGATTCACATACATGTGCATACATGTGTTTTTCTGTGTAACTGTGTTACTTAGCCAATGGGTAGCATGTGTTTTTGCGAATACACATACACAGGTTTGAGTGTATGCATTAATAATAATGTATGGAATTTATATAGCGCTGAATCTTGTAAAGCAACAAATCAAAGCGCTCAGATTTTATTTCATACCACTTTAAGTCACGGCAGATTTCTCTCCGTGAAATTCGGGCTGCTCTCCCCGGGGAGAGCGGGAGAACGCGTCGCCACTTAGCGCTGCGCCACCCTTTCACCCTTTTTTTTTTTTTTTTTTTCTGCAGCTGTATTTGTTTCCCTATCAGAGTGGCTTTTTTCTAAGAATTTTGCCAGGGACAACTCTCTTGTTGCCGTGGGTTTTTTTACGTGCGCTAAATAATTACGTGTAACACACGGGACCTCGGTTTATCGTCTCATCATTCTATGATTCTCTTTACTTCTCTGTGCCCCCTTATTGGGTGAGATGCATTTGTGCCTGGTCGTCTCCTGTGCTTACAAGTAATTCTTCATGAGGTCTGCCCACGGGCCTCAGCCAATGTATTTAATGTATTGAGCGCTTTGATTTGTTGCTTTACAAGATTCAGCGCTATATAAATTCCATACATTATTATTATTATTATTCCAACTTCAGAGCAGCTCATTTGTTCATACAGGGTACATGCTGGGTATGTTCAGGTTTCTATAATGGCATACACTGAATGCTGACATGAATCACATTTACAGGAGCTGTAACATATAATATTATATTATATTTGATCTTCTGCTTACATGTGTGTATACACAAAGAGAATTCATTAAGGTTACTGGCAGGTCCCCACTTGAAGTTGACTTGGGAGATTGTAAAACTCCCACCCTTAATTTTAACCAGACTTTGCTGCTGAAATCCGAACCCATGATTATATGGACCCATGGGATTGAAGCTAGACAGTCTTAATATCTTGGCAATAGCATCCATCACATTCACTCGTTCATGATATGATTTTTGCTTTCAGATGAGCTCCTCCCTCAAAGAACGGTTGAAGAAATGTGGCCGATATCATCCAGCAACTCCTCCAACCAGCCGTCAGTCAACACCCACCCCTTACCTGTCCCACACACCAGTGTCTAGCCCCATCACAGTGAACACTTCTGCGTCCACATATCCGGGCACACCTACCCGCCGTCACCCAGACTCTACAAGCTTGAAAGATGGCATAAGTCCACTCAGCAGAAGTTTACCACAGCCTAGAAATATTTTGAAAGAAAAGTGTGTTCTGAGTAACCACATGGAGATTGAAAGTGAGAACTTAAAAAGTTCTGCAGGCAAATATACAGAAAATGACACCGTGAATGATAAAAGTTTCTCAGAAGTGAATGTTAAAAGTTCCTCAGAAGCTTCGTTAGATTACAAAAGATGTTTGACAGTTGACAGCAAAGGAAAAAATAGGCCGTGTGATTTGGACAATATCCAGGCAGGGGTTTGTTCAGGTGTTGGAACTCCTGACCGTCATTTTCAATCTGAAGATGTATCTGTGATAAACGCCTCATTGGTAACTGTTAGCAAGACATTGGCTTCAGCAGAATCAGAATGTGAGAAGGAACTATGTTCAGATAAAGAGGACACTGAGCAGGAGTCGTCTGTTGTGGACTGGAGAGAAGTGAAGAGGGCGCTGACTGCGAAGCTTGTGGAGCAGAAGGAGACACTTCGAAAACTTCACATGGTCAAGACTTACAGAGCAAAGGTCAGTTAGCGGTGAACAACATTGTGGCAGACATGTGATGTATACACTGTGCTCACACACACATACACAGGGTTACATATAACATGCACATGCACACACTGTTTTTGTTTGTTTGCTTTTGTTTTTGTTTTTTTTGCTATAAATGTACAATCCCTGTTAGTACTACATTATAATTATAGCATCCTCAAAGTCAGAATGTGGCTACCATAATTGTTAATTGTGGTGGATCGGTGGTCTAGAGGTAACGCGCCTGTCTAGAAAGCGAAAAGTCCGGGTCTGAAGTGTGCGGCGGTTCGTACCCCATTTGGACCGGAAACTTTTCCCCCATCCATTAGACCATGAGTGGTGGTCTGGGCGCTAGTCTTTCGGATGAGACGATAAACCGAGGTCCCGTGTGTTACACGTAATTATTTAGCGCACGTAAAAGAACCCACGGCAACAAGAGAGTTGTCCCTGGCAAAATTCTTAGAAAAAAGCCACTCTGATAGGGAAACAAATACAGTTGCAGACATGGAAAAAAAAAAAAAAAAAATTGGGTGGCGCAGCGCTTGTGGCGACGCGCTCTCCCGCTCTCCCCGGGGAGAGCAGCCCGAATTTCACGGAGAGAAATCTGCTGTGACTTAAAGTGGTATGAAATGAAATCTGAACGCTTTGATTTGTTGCTTTACAAGATTCAGCGCTATATAAATTCCATACATTATTATTATTATTAATGTCGGGTAAAAATGGTTGCTAACACAAAATCTCACCGTTGGAGAACCTCAGAGGTATACATAGCTGAGGTATGGGGAAAAAAATATTACAGCTTGTCACATGGAAATCTAAGTGATTGGTTATTTGCTATATTAGCTCAGTTGAGTCTTTTGACATTTATTTTTTTATGATTTGCTCAGTCTGAAGACCACACTAAAAAAAAATCCTATGGCTCTATCTCTGCAATATGTACATGACGTCGGCTTGACAGAAAGAAAATTTTTTAAAATCTTATTACCAAAGTATATTATAAGAAAATACGGTCTCAAGAATGGGAGGAGCATATCAAAAGTCCAGCAAGTGAGGTACAAAATTAAAAGCCAACAAAAGATTACAGTCAGACATAATGATTTTGGTAATCACTTGGCAGACTCCATTATGAATTAATTTGTTGCCATTTGCACACACTGTTATGTGAATTACTGCAGTGATAATATACTAATGTTTGTTCTTGTTACTTTGGAATTTCAAGCGTATTTTCATAGGCCCTTTTTTGGGGGGGTCTAAAATCACTAGATGTGAATAGACAAATTGAAGATACTACTACTTCTCCCCTGTCTCCTGCAGACAGAAATAACACGTTTCTCTCCTTTCTTTCCTTCTGCAGCATGATCTCCTGGAACTGCAAGGCCTTATCGACAAGTGGCGCTCCACCTGCCAGCAAGCTGTTCTTGATCTTCATGAGCTGACCTCTGACCCCCGACCATCATTGACCCAGCTTGTGAACCAGATTGGCATTGATCAGGAGCTTGTACGCTACAATGCAGAGGATGAGTGTTTTGAGGAGGATTAACTTCCATTCTTTGTTGGGTTTTTGTTTTGTTTTTGTTTGCTTTTTTGGGGGGGTTGTTTTTGGGGGAGGAGGTTCAGTCTCATCAATGAGCTGCTGCATGAGCTTTCAAAGTCTGAGAGAATGCAGTGCTTTTCTTTTTTTTCTAGTCTGTAGTCACAGAAACAAAGGTGAAGTCTGCACAAAGATTGTAGCAGATAATCATACATGTATGTATATATTTTGACTCTGCAAATTGTGAGAAGAAATGGATGCTTGACCGGATAGTTGCTTGAAGCAAAGACGAAATGTGCACAGAAGGCATGATTTGCAAACATTGATCTACTGAAGATCATGTGAATGGTTATGCTACATAGGCACTACTGATTTTAAAGGCCAAGTTTAACTGCAGCTCCTCAGTAAATGGAAATATCACATAAAACCCACCCAGACATTCATACCCATACACCCACACTCAGATGAATTTATAGATCTATAGATAAAAGTTTGTAACATATTAACACAAACAGGTAAGCTCTCTTACAGATCACGTGACACACACCTTTAATAGAAGTGTTAGGTCAGTGTGGTATTGTTACAGTTACTGTATTTCACCAAGTTTTTTTTTTAACCTTTCAGGTACTGTTTTTATGTGAGTATCATTAACTTTTTTTCCATTGATTGTTTGGTATCTTATGAAGCTACAAAGCTATGGTGCTTGAAAAAATAAAGTTATGGCAGAGTTTGTCTTAAAGTTGTGTGTGCAGTGTGTTAAAATGATAAGTATCAAAGCATGTATGTGGCTGTTGTGTTAGTGACATTATCAGTTGCTTTTTGGTGTGGTTTTTTTCCTTTTTAAAGTGTCACATTTTCTGGATTTTTTTTCTCCATTTCCAAGCCAAAGATGTAAGTTTGTGACGCACTTCATAACCAAAACCTACCCTGCGGTCAGAATGTGGCAACCTTAATGGTCAGCAAAGACAGTCACATAAAAATAATCTCCCCTTTGGTAAACCTCGGAGCTCTAGCCAAGAAACAGGAGGGGGGATGGGGGGGATGGGCAACCTACCAAAAGCCAGACTGGGGATTTTACATAACAATAACGTGGTGATTGTGAGAAAGACAATTTAATTGTTTCTAACGCATCTGCTCACACCTGAATATCTTTCATAACTGCACACACCTGCTCTCATACACAAAAAGGAAGCTGAAAAACTTTGGAACATTCTGGTGTACAAGCACAGGCACACAACTGCCATTTATTTCTTCAAAGCAATTGGTGTACACATGCAGGCGCACAATGTTTGTTTTTTTTAATTTCAAACCATGGAAAGGGTGGAATACGAATAGTCTCCAAGGTACATCAGTAATGGCACCATCAGATTTCTATTCACAAAATGAAAAATACCAAAGCTTGTTTTTAAATAGTCATTTAGAATAGACAGGGCTGAAAATGAAAGCTGACAGTTGAAAAAGAATGCAAACTGTGACAAAGTTGATGTGGCCTTAAGGATCTTTTGGCTATTCTGTTGCATACACACACACACACAGAATAAGACGAAGCAGGAAAGGAGGGAACCAAAACCGGATAAACACCTAACAGGAAAAATGAAGAAAATACCAAATATCCTATGAATAAGAAAATACCAAATAATAAAAACATAGAAATCATGTACTAGTACTTAATATGTTTATATTCTAAGCAATGTCTACCCAACTGCCATAATGTAAAACTGTAATGCAGACCTATATATATTTTAAAGTTCATACTCTTCATGCAGTGACTGGTATCCTCAACCTGTCAATCTTCCCCACTGAGTCATCTTGGACATGGCTGCTGAACACAAGCATGCAAACAGTTGAACATTCATTATAAATTATATGCACTAAAAGAGTGGAACTCTTCTGTGTGGTGGATGCAAACGGTATCTCATTTCTAAGGAAAAAATATTAGCATCCAACACACACTGTTTCACGCTTTTTCAAATTTCTCTGAACAAAATAACACCACAGTATCCTCAAATTAGAAAATAGCTACCTTAATGGTGGCCAAAAAAAAATTGTGACAAAACGGAAAATCTTACTACTGGTACACCTCAGAGCTCTAGCCAAGGAGCAGGAAAATAACAAACAAACCAAAAACACCACAGAAAAGTCTGTCAAAAGGGAAGGGGGAGCATGCAGTGTACGCTCCAAAAAAACAAATAAAAGAAACCATATTAGCACTGATAAGCAGATTGGCTTTTCAATAATAGTGTTTTTCACCACTTTATAGAATGTCCATTAAATGCTTTTACTGTCACCTTTACATTAGCTTTGCAAACATTACTGATGCTAATGTTCATTGATACTAATAAGTTTGTTTTCACTGTAGTTTATGTGTAGAATAGGGGGGTAGTGGGATAGCCTAGCAGTTGAGTTCAATCTGACAAAGCGGGTTTGAACCACCACTGACACGAGATGCCTGTTTGAGGGGCTTATCCCCCTGGAGTAACATCAGTACTGGCTCCACTCCCCTCGACAGTCCTTCTAATCAGGCTATAAACTGAGATCCAGTTTGCAAATGCACTCAGAACATCTTGAGCATACATTCAAACCTATTCCACCCTTTGGAAGAGTAGCCATTGTGTGCTGGTAGGAACGGATGACCAGCTTTCTTTTTAAAACGAAAGCACATCATTCCTGAAGTCAGAATGCAGCTGCCTTAATGGTGGACAAACGGTCAAGTACGCAAAATGTTGCCATTCATGAACCTCTAAGCTGTAACCAAGGAACAGGAAAAATGGGTAGAATGTGTGATTTTATCAAAATAAATTACAATATTATGTCTTACAAAAACCAATGGATAACTGTAAATGAAATGTTACAAATAAGAACATATCCTGATGTGCTCAGAAGAAGTACAAAAAAAAAGGTGGGGAGCAATTTTATAAATCTTTTGCAAAAGAAAACTTCTAAGGCGACAAATTCCTAAGTGAAGATAAAGACCATAGGTCACCCATAACCATTTCAAAACACACACACACACACACACAAAGGTGAAAAGTGGAAACTTTTTTTTCAGAAGCAGAAGAGTTTCATACCTTATGTTAGCCAGATTTTTTCTTGCTCCATAAACTAGTGATTTACATGCTATTGATGCTGTTTTTCACATGACATGATATTGCACAAGCACAAGATTTTGTACAGAACACAAATCCCATGGCAACGAGGAACCTGCACTTCGCACAGTTCTGAATGAAAAATTTTGTTTAAAATAAAGTTTCACATGCAAACAAAACTGAAAAAACAAAACAAAACAGGGAGCAGAGGGTGGGAAGAACTGGAAGGAGTGACATACTTATCTAAAGTTGGAGCAGTATGAAATTGGTTGTCACATCCAAACTGATGAAATCAAAATAAAATACCCCCAAAAAATATTATAATTGATAAACTACAGGGTACATTTTTCATTAAAGTGAACCTAAGATTGAAGTGGAATTAATTGGCAATGATAGGAAAGAGAGTGGGTGGGATAAGGTTGACCTAATAAACAAGTTCAAAGAGAGGAAGGAAGAAAAGGAACCTGCAGTTTCTACACAGAAGAGGCAGACAACCTCAGTGCCTTTTACGTGTGGTTGGACTGTCAAGGCTTCAACAGCCAAGAGAAAGAGCTGACAAGGCGTGGAGTCTTTGACCAGTCCATGTGTTAAAAATGTGCTGGTGACCTGTAAATACTGGTCTTACAATCATAAAAGACTAAAAGCAAGAATAATGAACTAAATTGAGCTTAAAGTTCAGCTTTTCTGAGGTCAATCAATGCAAATGCAGAGTTATGTGTGCTTTGACCTCTTTGTCTTTGGTGCATTATCATGCTCCTCAAACTAAAGGTGATGCATGCTATCAAGGACAAGGCAGTCTTTAAAAATGTTAAGACATTAATGTCCCTGAAGTAAACTTCAAGTTTAGATACCTAAAGAGCTGCACAAAAATAGTTATTGACATCAGCCTGCTCATGGGAACATGCTTCACACAGGTAAAAATGTATAATTCTATTAGAATGAGTCAAAAAGTGTATATAAGATTTTTAGTTATTCGTACACTAGTAACAAAGTGAGCAGATCGACTGTGGACATCAGTTAGTTCATTTTGAAGGCACAGTGAATGTTGACACACAGAAACCTTGTGACTTCCAATCCTCTCTATGTGGAAAATGGAAAATCTTGGGGGGGGGGGTAGAAAACCTTGTACACAAAGGAATTAAACACTTTAATGTAAAAGACAAAAATGACATAATTTAATGCAAACGGTAATAAACATTGTTTCTTAATGCTGTTTCTGTTATCATTTTCCTTCAAATCAGTTCCCACATTGATAATTACATTTTGCTTGATGCCGTTGTATGAGAATTCTTTTTCACATTTGATAGTGGTGGGCACACCATTAAAAATAATCAGGACACATATGTCTTTTGATTTCTTCCTTGATCAAGTGCATGCTGCTTTTTAATCATGTGATTCAGCTCATACTTGCAGGCAACAGATGTAGCTAAGTGACTTTTGATGGTATGACATTCTAACAGTGCTGATGGAATTTAGAAATCATATTCTGTTCTCAAAACATGTATGTTAGGTATGTAGCTATGCCAGCTGCAAAAGTATACAAGTCTTTAAGGTACATATATATTTAGCTTTTCTCATATGTCTACACACCAAGGAAACTTGATTTAGCCAAGATTTTAACTGTATGGCCTGAGGATTTAAAAAAAAAATTGGGGGGGCCCTGAGGATATTAATATTGGTCTGGTACTTGCATAACTGGACCAGCTGGATTTGGGATTTTTATCTGGGCAAAATGGTAGACATCTTTCTGGGAAGAACGAGATTATGCACTTTGCACAAAAAGAAAAGACAAAACAAAGCAAAACAGGAATAATAAATACCACAACAAAGCCCTGCTGGAAGGATGTGAACCGGAATTGCTCCACTAAAAGTGAACACCAGCAACTGGAAATGGGTGTCTACAGCACTCATTTTTACTGTGAAAAACATAACAAAATTCTATTAGAACCAGGTGAAGTCTACACTCTCTTCTGCTAAACAATGAAGTCCAAAACAGAAAGTGGGGAAGGTGGTATGGCGTGTGCGCACATGCAAGCACACACACACACACATACAATTTCAACTTTTTTTTTCAATCCTAATATGTCCAAAACATACGGCATGGAAATCAGTGCAGAGAAGACCAAACTGATGACTAATCACACCAACGGCATTAGCACTGATATCAGGGTTAATGACCAGAAGCTGGAAACAGTTCAAAGCTTCAAGTACCTGGGAGCCATTGTATCAGACCAGGGATCCAAGCCAGAAGTAGTATGCAGGACTGCACAGACAATAACAGCTTTGTCAAAACTAAACACCATCTGGAGAGATAAGAATATCTCACTTATCTCCAAGATCAGACTAATGCGCTCCCTTGTCATATCCATATTTCTGTATGCCTGTGAATCATGGACCCTGACTGCAGATTTGGAGAGAAGAGTACAGGCAGTGGAGATGAGATGCTTTCGGAGACTCCTTGGCATCTCCTACAAAGACCACATAAGCAACGAAAGCGTGCATAACAGAATCCAGCAAACCATTGGACCCTATGAGAACCTTCTAACGATCGTGAAAAAGCGTAAACTTAAATGGTATGGGCATGTCACAAGATCCCAAGGAATTACAAAGACAGTTTTGCAAGGCACTGTCCAAGGAGGAAGAAGAAGAGGCAGACCAAGGAAGAGCTGGGAGGATAACATCAGCGAATGGACAGGCCTAGAACTCAACAAACCCTGAGAAAGGCAGAACAGAGAGAGGAATGGAGGGAACTGGTTGTTGAGTCTTTGAGGGTGCCCCCACGGTCGTCAGACTACGGGACAGATAGATAGATAGATAGAATATGTCAGCTTTATAAATCTGCAACTTACAACACTGCAACTTACACGCTTACTTCCACTTTACTGCCTTCCTCCAGAGAGTAAATAAAACAAGGGACATGCTCAAGTTGCAAATGCTAACTATCATTATTTTACCCACAACTTTGTTTTGGCAGGCGTAAGTCAGAGCCACAACAAAAAAGATGGAAAAAAACAAGATTGGGAAAGTGGTTATGTAAACACATTGTCATCCTTTTTTTTTAATTTTTGTTTTTTTCTGGAGGGGTTTGCTGTCTTATGCCTTGTCAACAAGAAAATGTCCTACATTAATAAATGAAAGGAAACTAAGATATGTGACCATGCACAATGAAATCGAGATACAGACCTCATAAAGACTGAGGGCAACCAAAAAAAGGCAGACCACCAGCTTCTCTCACTGGCAACATCACCAAATCCTGTGGCATGAGAATCCATGAAGTCAGCAGGGCCAGCAAAGACCAGAGCAAATGAAGAAGGAGGATCATGTCAGTGATATTGTGTGTGGCGGCTAACATCATGCTCAGTGATGCCAACTGATCAGACAGGAGAGTTATCTTCTGTAATGTTCCTGTCCCACTGTTCCCACACTGCTCATTCTGATCTCAATGCCTCAGCAATGCCCAAGCTCATCCTACTGCATCCTCAGGGCCAGAGCCCATCAGTGTTACGTCACCATGGGGCCACTGACCAGATGGACAAGACACACTGCTGCGGGGTCACTTTTATTCAATGGTGCCTGTTCTGAGCTAACATACGTAGGACACCACATTCTCAGCCCTCTACTGACAGCAATGATAGCTTAGCTGCAGAGTCAGACAGAGTGACCTTCTCCCATGAACCTTCAGGCTTGGACACCCAACTCACCACAGGTATGAAGTATCTGGGAAACTGAAACTGTTAACTAAGGTCACCATGAAACCAGGACAACAATGCCTACCAAATCTGAGACAGTTTTCGTTTATTACACGATGATCAGTGGTAATGAAGATGATGTAATGAAGATGCTCTGGGCTTTGAGACTACTTAACAGGGATGCACTCTACACTTCCTATCATAATATATAAGATCTTGGTGTCAATCAAGCCCAAGAGATAAAAACATTTGCAGTATTAGTCAAGTAATTTGAGCAACACTCCCAAAATCACATCCACAGAGTGAATGAAGCTTGATTCTGTGGGATTTCACCCGCACGCAAGATTGTCTATGTATGTGTTCACACATGGCACCGTGGTTATAAGTTTCATAACAAGAAGTACCCTCAATGTCAGAGTGCAGCTACCTTGATTAATGGCGGGCAAAAACAGCCATACACAAAATCTCACCATTGGTGGAACCTTGGAGCTCTAGCTGAGGAACAGAGAAAAGTAAAGAAGAGGGAGGGGAAGGGGCTTGGAATCTGAACAAATGCTGGTTCCAAAGAAAGTCTCTTCCAACCTTACGACAGACAATAAGGACAAAGCTCAAGATAAGCAGATCAAACATCCCTCCCACCACGCCAACCTGCCCCCTTCTCTCATTTTTTGTTAAACATGGGCAAATAGTTGCATGCGCAAAATCTCACCTTTGGGAACTTCAGAGCTCTAGTTACAAAACAAACACACAAATTTAGGACAGAGAGGCCACAATAATGCTTCTTATGTAAGAAATAACCTTGGAAATAAGCAAAAATTAGTAGAAATCTACTGAAAATAGAGATTACCTAACCCATCCCCCAAAAAGTCAAAATACATATTCTGGAAACAGTTAAAAACATGCAAATTAACAAAGGCAATTTCAAGCAGAAAATCGTTGTGCCGGCATTTCTAGAAGCATCCAAACCATTTTACTCTATGTATTTACAAGACGTGACTTATTAGCAGTAAAAAGTACAATACAGTGCTACAAACAAATGTACATTTCAACATAATTCCAAAACTCTTCTGCAAATCAATTTAAGGCAACCATTATGCATTAGAATGAAATAAATTCTACTCACCAGGTTACTCAGCATGGAATGGGAATGAGTGAATGAAAACATCTATACTAATCAGCTTTTTCTCTCTCTCAGCTCTCTCTGACAAATGATATATAACTTTTCATATAAAACATTTTCTCTCAGTCCCACTTCCAAAAACAAAGTAAAAAAAACAACAAAAAACAAGCAGAACCCGAACAGTACAAGCAAAAACTACATGTAAGCGTCATCTTACATATTTCACAATTACAACCCTGAGAAACGGTATTGATGAATGGCTTGTTCTCATATGCTGCACACACAAAAAATATATAAATAAAATCTCACTCCAACTTTACTCTTATATATATCATTATCATGAAGAATGATTCTACTCTGTTTCTGGTGTTATAGATCTGCTTTCTGTTCAACTTAATGCACCATGCCTACCATCATGAGCACATGTATGACTAAAATGTATTTGTGAGCAAGCATGGTCAGTTGTACAATGTGTGTGCATTGAGTATACACATGTACCATCAAACTATGCAGATGACGAGCACTTTTGGTGATTGATTTTCTACATGAATACAATGAAGTGCCTAAATGTATATAAGTGAGCGCAAGAATAATCATAAAGCTGACTGTGACAATGATGTATCATGTAGACTACCAGGGCTGAGGTTTAATGTTCATCAATTCACCAATAACCTCAACTTCACAACAGGCCAATTCCTGTTTCCAGTTCTAGTCGCCCAGGTCATGAACTGACACCTTTGCTAAACAAAGCAGAACAGATTCCACAATGTACACCGACTCTTTGAGATGCTCAACACAGCAAACATTTACACGACTCACAACACTGCTAGTCAGAATTAGGAACCACCAATCATCATCAAACATACCATTTACAATAAGTCACATGACTTTCCCTTTCGAATCAAAAGGATCTGGCTACTGGGAAAAAAAAGTAAGCATAAAGCTTTCTCTACTTCCATCCTTATTCTGGAGGAATAAAATCTCAGCCCTGATGATTATTTGAAAGCAGATGGTCTGAAAAGTGTGAAATGGCTCATTTCTGCTCAAAATTGTATAAGGACAGCATATATTGTAAAAATGATGTAGTGCTGATGTGACTGATGATGAATGAGTACTCTGCATACCAGTGTTTAAATTCAATTCTGTGATACCTTGTACATTTCTTTTATATATAATATAGCAAAAAACCACTCCCATGTTCTTTTCAGAAAAAAACTAAAACACATACAATCAAGGTATTCTGAATTTTGGGGCTACAGGGCACTATAAATTGTAGATTTTCTGAAAGCCTCAAGTGACAAATGATTTAATTCATGTGTATGGCTCTTTTTGTGTTTTGTTTATCCCCTTTTTTTCTTCCCTGTTGAACAGTAAGAATTAACCTAAGTTTCCTTCATCTGCAGCAAACTCCATGCCAGAAATGCCCTCTTGTTTTGCTGTTGTCAGTGATTTGTGACTTTCAGATTTTTTTTAAATCCCTGAAGTCAGAATGAGGCTTCTTTAATGGTGGGTAAGAATTCTCATACGCAAAATCTTACCACAGGTGAACCTTGGAGCTTGAGCTAGAAAAAAGAAAAAAGAAAAAAACAACTGCACCTTGATTACAGGTGAAAAAACAAATGACTTAGCCCTATAAAAGATGTTTTGAAACCTTAGGGTGACAACCCCCAAGGTGACACTTCCCCCCAGGTGAACCCCACCCCCTCCCAAAGATTTAGCCATAAAAAATATGTTTTAATTCTAAGGGTGCATAAACTGCAAAGAAAAAGCCCACAACAAACCCTGTAACCATGTAGCCCCAAAATTATATTAAAGTTCATAAATA
>CM054136.1:42379152-42436652 GCA_028751875.1 Rapana venosa
GAGAGATACAGACACCTGCAGTGTTGGTCAGGTAATTTGAGCAACACTCTCAAACTCGCATCCGTTAAGTGGATGAAGCTCGACTGTGTGGTCCCAGTCTTCCCACTGAGCCCACAGCACACTCACTCTGGGTAGGAGCCGGCCGGAGTCCGAAAAATCCCTATGACTCTTATGGGATTCGAACCCGCGACCTTCCAGTCCGTAACCCAAGGCGCTAACCACTGCGCCATGGCGGCTGGTTTACAAAAAGACAGTTTGTTTTTCAAAACATCTTCCCTGTGGATTTCACATAGCTCTTGATCATTTGGGACAAGGCTGCTGTTCATAATCAGAAAATACATAACAAACTCAATTCTTGCAGATGGATCATTTACCAATTTTAATAATTTCTAGTGGAAAGTATACAAATGTTGATATTTTCTTATGGAATATTTTCCAAACTAAATACTTTCTTGTGAAAAATATACCAATATGAACATTTTTTGGTGGAATACATACAAACGTAAACATTTATAGGTGAGATATACACACCAAAATAAATACTCCCCTGCGGAATATTCAAGAGGAATATACTAATATGAACATTTCATTGTGGAATATATCCTAAAGTTAACATTTTCTTGTGGAGCAACTATTTGTACTTTACCAGTATTATCACTTATTAGAGCCCTAACTTGAGGAATAGGTGCAAAAGTATTACACAAGTGAACTTTCAAGAAAGAGGCCAAGGTTCACAATGAAACATTGAGCATTAGTGCAATGGGTAAATAAGCAAGGTAAATGAAAAAAAATTTTCCTTGTGAAATACCTATACTGCTATAGAAATGTTAATTACGTAGACTGGAACAAAGGTGATTGTTTTGTTTGTTTAGTCTTTAGCTACAATGCTGGTCAGAGCACTTTTGGAAATGAATAAAAAGGGTGAATGTGCTGCCGAATGAAGGAATGGATATACAAGTACATGTAGCATTTGCTTTCAGTGGGTATAAACAGTTTAAGTATTCAACTGTATACTAGATATCCACTGGTTGATAATAATAATAATAATAATAATAATGTATGGAATTTATATAGCGCTGAATCTTGTAAAGCAACAAATCAAAGGAGGAGGGGAGGGTTATTTTGGGGGTTTTTTCCCCCCTGTATTCTGTTTCTTACCCGAAAAAATCTGATAACAACATACTTTTTCTTATTTTGATTCAATTATCAATGATTTCAATGTTAGCTCTCTCATGCAGAGTTATGATTAATCTGCATTTTAAAGATAATCAACTTAGTCAAGTCAAAGATACTTTATTCATCCCATGAAGGGCAATCACAACACTGACAGGAATCAGAATCACAAAAAGACACAAGAAAGCTGCAACTTACACATTTTTCTTGGCTGGTCAGAATATCCTGGGCCAAGTTGATTTTAAAAGTTTGGTATGTCTGGAAAAAAATGACAACAATGTTACAAAAAGTAAAGACATTATTCAAATATTACATCAATAAAAAATAAAAAAATTTAAAGGAAAAAAAGCAACAAATCTTCAACAATTTCACACTAAATATTAAAAGCAAGAACAAAGTACAAACATTAAAGGTAAGACCAAAGTACAATGGCAATGAACTGCTGAAAGGTTCAATCAAACAAATAATCAGTTCTGACAAGAAAAATCATGACGACTATTTCCATCCCTCTCTTTCTCTTGTTATATCAAGAAAAGAAGAAACACACACACACACACACACACACACACACCCTCCCCAATTAAACCTAAAGTATTCAAACTTACTTCAGAGGAGATTTCATTGAACTTGGTGATGAAGGCATGCTTCACCCAGTCCACCACGACCTCAGCAAACCCCACATACAGCGTGTCTTGAAGAATGGCCCACATCTGATCTGAAATATCACAGTGACAAATCTCCTTGGCTTTCAGTTTCCACAAGGAAACATCACATCTACCAGTTAATCCACACACACACATGCACATGCACATGCACGCATGCACACACACACACATACACACACACTCTTTCTCTCACACACACACACACTCTCTCTCTCATACACACACACACACACTCACACACACACACACCACCACACATACACACACTCACTCACTCACTCACTCACTTACACCACTGTCATTCAGATCACCTGACAAAACAAGTTCTTACCAGTGTTCCACTGAAATTCGGTCATGTTCCGCACGAAGACAACAAACAGCAGGACAGCGTAATGAAAGCGTTCCTTCACATCACTGCAGGAGATCTGCTGTAGGTTGTTCAGATCCATCCTTTTGAATAAGCTGCCTTTGATCTCCACAAACTGCACACATCAGGTAAAAACAAAAATGATTTTAAATTAAGAAACGGAACTAAAACCAAACAACATAAATAACCAGAATATTAAACCACAACTTTTAGTGAAAATGTAACAATATAAAAATAAAAGAAACCTCAACACCCCCCCCACCCCCCTCCGCCCAAACAAAACCCCTAAGTTATTAATCAAACAGTCTCATTCAAACATCTATCAATAGGTCCCTAAACCAAGATGGCTTTCAGGGGAGGCAAGAGAGACCGTTCTCTATGGGCAGGTCTCTCTTTAACCTTTTGCAGTCTAAACACAGCCATGTCAAGGCTAGTCCAGTCTCTTCGAGGACACATTGCTATTACATTACTACTAAACCACCAAAGTTTTCTTTCTAATTTTGTACTTTCTCAGTCCTTGACAATCTCAGCTGAAGAACCACCAAGAGCATGAATTCAAATCAAACTGAAGCTGAAGATTTAGTGAAAAGTCAATCAGAGAAATTTCTCATCAACTTCATCTTCACTAAACTCAACAATGTTCAAAATTTCTACTGATACTTAACAGACATTTTTTCAGGAAATATATCTTATGCTAGAGTACCAGCACTCATGTTATTATGGGCATTTCCTGTTGATACTACTCTTGTAGAAATAGTTTTATATTTAAAATATCTACAGAAGGATTTTTCAACCTCTTTACTTCTCATCACACAATCTTAATTCAACATACAGAATGAAAAAAAAATTATGGAAACACCCACCATGTTTAATCATATTTCAAAATCTATAGAGTAGACAATACTGTTGATACCATGGAATTTTTGCATAACTTAACGACTCTTCAGACACTAAAGATTTATTTTATTCAAACAAAACAAAACAAAATAGACCTAGAGACCAATAAATCAATAAATGCAAATATTTTGAACAAACAATTCACATTGAATGATAATGATCCAACATGCATCTTCAAAGTATGACATTCAAAACTACACATTTCCTAAGTTTGTTTCTTTATGTAAAATATTGATTAAGTTTATAACAAAGAAATTTAGGTTTAATATATAGCCACTCTATGTGCAACGTTAATATTACAAAAAGATTTCCTCGGTTTAATCTAACTCTTTTTGTTACTGTTTATAACAAATAAAGGCAAATTGATCCCACTGTCTACAATAATGATAAAGATAATGACAATGGCAACAGAAGGAGGATGGCTCACATTATTGGAAATCATGATGGTGAGGAGAGCCTTGTTGTGAGAGTTGAAGGCCACATTCAGTACTGTCGCCTGACCCAGAATCAACACGGTGTGAATCACTGGGCTCTAGTCAAGGAATTTCATTCACATCAATCACTGCAGTGACTGTTATAAGACAAGGATACTCAAACATAATTATACTCACATGCAGACACAGAAACAAATACACACACACATTCATGAACTTGTGTGCACACACATAACCCCATCCATGTGCAAACGAAACCACTTTTTAAATTAATGGTATTATCAATGAGAACAGCAGTACCAGAAACAGAATTAAATTGATATAAGCAAATAAAGGGCTATGACTAATTTGCATGTGCCCCCACCTGAAGCACACACACATACACACACATTAACACACACACACAAACACACACACAAACACACACACGCACACACACACACACACACACACACACATACACACACACACCCCAAGCTGGAAGCCTCCATCAGGATTAAAATACATGGACAGGATTACTCATGTCTTGCACTTCTCACACAAAAGCTGAAACGATAATTTGTTTCTAGCCTATGTCTCTGACTGCAGCTAGCCCCTTTAAAAAAAATTAAAACGATAACCTCACTTAGCCATACAATTTCCAACCAGTCCTCCACTCTTCCTGATCTATATCTACACTATATATTTCTCACTCTCCCTTTCACTTCTGTGAGCTCTCCTAAAACTAAATACCATACCTTTACAACAAGCCTTCCCATCTGACCTTAAAAACGGACCATACAGATATGGCTAGGATCTTTTGTTTGTTTGTTGATTCTGTTCTTTTTTTTCTTCTTTTAAGGATGCCCTCCAGGCAGCCACACTCCATCTTCAAGGAACCTGATGCTCTACAAGAGAGGAAAAGGATACAAATATAGAGCAGAGCCAGCACGAAGTGGAGGGTGACGAGAGCAAAGCGACGACTTTTCCTCCCCGGTTCTGTGGCCGTCCAGTACAGAGCATCCAACATGTCCTGCCCTGCTCCCGACACAAGACGATCTGCTAACTGCACACATAAACAACACTATCAAAGCAGGTTGTTCAGAAACATTTTACAGTTAACACAGAGTACAGGGAGGAGGGGAAAAGGAAGGAGAGGGGGAGAGATGGAGGTAAGGAAGCACCATTATTCCCTTTCAAAGTAAATTATATTCCAGGAGAGTAGGACAGCCCAGTAGTTTGAGCGTTGTGCTGGTGATCTGACAGCCCAGGTTCGAGCCATCATCGAAGCACCCGATTGATGGGATCTTCCCCCTGGAATTAACATTAGTACCAACTCCACTCAACCCACAAAGTCCCACATGCAAACGTTCACAGAACATCTTGTGCAAAATGATAAAGCACTCATTAAAAAATTGACCGTTTATATTCAAAGCATCTGCATGCGTTCACCACAAAACTACAACTTTGTCTTTTGCTTATTGACAATGGGCAACACATGAGCATATGCACGCACACAACACACACACACACACACACACACACACACACTCCTACTAATACAAACACACACTAACACATACCCTA
Source organism: Rapana venosa (assembly GCA_028751875.1). NCBI lineage: Eukaryota > Metazoa > Mollusca > Gastropoda > Neogastropoda > Muricidae > Rapana > Rapana venosa. Next base: position 42,384,255 of record CM054136.1, read on the forward strand.
AAATAAACAGTGCATACACTGGCACATATACACACACACATAGATGTCTTTCACAAAGTGGACACAACAATTTAAGTTTTTTCTTCTTCTGCTTTCTTTTCTTCCTCTCCCCCCCCCCCCCCCCCACACACCTCTTCCCCCCCACCCCCCCCACCCCCCCCTCCCCCCCCACACACACAAATCCAGCATTGTTCAGTCCAGGGTGCAGTCCAGTGCTAAAATTAGCCCTTCCTTTTATCAAGTCTAAGTGCTGTCAGTTTCTGCTATAATTAGCAGCAGCTGGGAAAAAATGGGAAGCAGGTGAGAGTAGCTAAAAACAGGGAAACTGATAGCTGTGCCCCCTCCTCACATTCCCCCCCCCCCCCCCCCCCTTTCACAGCCCACCCCCGCCTCCCCGTCCCTTCACTCCCAACAAGATCCAACTTACGTCCAGCATGTTGTAGAAGACATAGAGTTTGATGACGGCTTGCCCACGCACCATGTGGTACAGCCTGGAGGTGTCGATGAACTCGATGCAGAAAATGGCCAGACCCAGAAGAAGACCTTTCAGAATATCGCACACCTGAGCCGGCTTGAGCAGGCGACGTCGCTTACCTCCCTTCTTCAGTTCACCTGTTATACTGACAATGCAAATCTTCAAATTTAGAAGTGTGATTAAATCTATTCAGTTCTAAGCTGTTTTAACCATGGGAGGGGAAAAGGTACTGAAGAAACAACAAACAAAACAAAAAACACTGCATACTCTTAAAAATAAAGATTGTGCTGTGTAAGTAAGTCTTTTGGCAGGTATGCATGCTATGGGCATAAGCATGTGACAGAACCCAAGGCAACAATAGAGCTGTCCCTGGCTTGAATCTGTACAAAAAAGCCCTCCAAAATACACATGTTGACAAGAACTTAGAACCCAAGGCAACAATAGAGCTGTCCCTGGCTAGAATCTGTAGGAAAAAAAAAGCCCTCCAAAATACACATGCAGACAAGAACTTAAATTTTTTTTTTTAAAAGATACTGGGTAGTGCTGCTCTTAGGGCACTGGGTTCTCCTCAAAGAAAGTAACTCTAATTTCACACAGACAAATCTGCCATGACTGAAGGTAGTAATAGCGTGCAATACACACTTTGTGCGTGCGTGCGTGCGTGCGTGTGTGTGTGAGTGTCTGTGTGCATGTGTAGTTTGTGTATGTTTGTGTGCGTACTGTGTGCATGAGTGAGTCTGTGGGTGTGTAAATAAGTATAAAGGTAGAGCATGAAAAAAGGATTTAAAAAAACCCAAACAGGAGGATGAAGGGGTAAAAATGAAAATCAAACCCAAAACAAAAGTAGAATTCACCAACACCCACCAGCGCACACACACACACACACACACACACACACACAACACACACAGGGGGATGGAATGGCCTGGTGGTTAGAGTGATGTATTCGTGATCTGCTGACCTGGGTTCAATTCTCGTTCAAGGGGATTTTTCCTCTGGAGTTAACATCAGTGCTGACTCCACTCTCCCCAAAAGTCCTTCGGATGAGACTATAAACCGAGGTCCTGTGTGCGAATGCACGCAGAACATCTTGCACACACGTTAAAACCCATTCCACTTTTCAGAAGTGTAGGTCATTGTGTGTCAGTGGGAACAGATAACAAAATTTACACAACTGCATACACATGGGGACTGGATTTTTTAAAAAGAAGAGCACATGAGTGCTTATTCCATTATCCTCGAAATAAAAGAATAAGACTTAAAAATAAATACACACACACACACAAATACACAATTCAAACCACAAATCAACAACCCTAACAGTGGGCAACAATGACCACATACCCAAAATCTCACTACTGATAAACCTCACAGCTCTAGCTGAAAGATAGGGGTGGAACACAACAAAAAACACAAATTCATTTGAATCAACAAACTAGCATGACCAAACCAGATCATTTTGTGATAACACTTAATACTTCACATCAGTGAAAATAACATTACTATATCAGCTACACAAAAAATAAACAGTTTATATTTTTTAAGTTTAACAAACATTCCTTGACATTAATGACAGCAAACGTCCATCAGATATATATATCTTATGTAGCCACATCAGTTTTAAGACTTACCAACTAGCGATAAGAACACAAGGATAGGACAGCATGTGCACAACAGCTATGACGATCCTGATTGGCAAGAAGGCAGCAAAAAACAGAAAGGTATCCACACACTGCAGGAACCCAAACATGCAAAACTGAAACAGAAAAGAATTAACCTTGCATAACATTTTGATTCAGATCAGTGCGTATGTGTGTGTGTATAACTGTGTATGTGTGCGCGCACGCATGCGTGCGTACATGCATGTGTGCGTGCATGCATGTGTTCACAAGTGTGTGTGTGTGTTCTTCTCATGCGCCTGGGGTTTATCACAGTTCTTGATTAAACCATTGACGCTGGGGGCAACAGCAAAGTGAGAGGCTGTATGACCAGTGGCTTTTCCACTCATGGAAGTCCATTTTACAGCTTAGTCTTTAGTGATTGACTATGACTCTCTGACTAGGAGGCTTGACTTGCACAGTCCTGGTGTGCTGCAGCCCTGGGGGCTAGTTGGCCTTTGGAGAACATCTCCAACGCTGACTGTCCTTATGCCCACTTGGCCGAGAGTGGGGATGTACTGTGGGCAAGGCATCTCCACTATAATCAAATTTCTGCCCAATTTCCGAAACAGCAGCTGCCTCCTCTGCTGTTTTGGAGGTCATCGTCAAACACGACGGACTAACATACATACAATGTCTATTCAGTTTGACATGATTTTTTTTCCATTCCTTGGCTAAAGCTCCGAGATTCACCAATGGTGAGATTTTTGCATATTAATTATTATGCGACTGTTTTTTCCCCTCCATTTAGGTAACCGCATTCTGACTTCCAGGATGGTGTCTAAACACAACACCTTCCATTTCTAATGGCACACAATGGCCTAATCTTCTGAAAGGTGAAACAGGCTTTTAACGTGTGCGAAAGATGTTCTCTGTGTGTTTGCATATGGGGCCTCAGTTTAAAGTCTCATCTGAAGGACTAAATCCAACTTTGACATTCAGTTTTATTTTCTTGTGAAACTGAGAAGAAAGGGTGAGGCTGAGAATTGAACCCACAACCCCACAGATTACTTGGTGGCAGTTGAACATTTTAACCATCCTGCCACCCTCCTCCTTCAACATGATTTTGACACATTTTTCTGGCTAATATGTAAAAAAACAACAACCCCAAACCCCCCAAAATAACAATGGTGATGTGATGAAAGGATGTAAAGCAGAGTATGGGTATGGACAGTTTCTTGCTTCTAATGTTTGAATTAATAACACTATCTGAGTATCTCAAATATATGGAAATTATAAATATTAATTTGATATCATATATAGCAAGCACAATTATTTTTCTACCATAAAGTCTTTAACAAGAAGGAAAGTAGCACGATGGTTTAGACGTTTTTCTGCCTAACAAATAAACTGTGAGGTTCTGGATTTGATTCCCAGCCTTGCCCTTTCTTCCCTTAATGTAAAGTATTTCAGATGAGACGCAACAAGTCAGACTCGTGCATGTCAAAAGAATCCACAACAGTTGAAAATCAAAAAGAGCAAGGAGACTCTTCCCAACTGTCCTGACAAAACTGGTAGGTTCAATTCCCAACTGTATCCATGAAGACAAAATGTGGCTACCTTGATGGTCGGGAAAAAATGGTCCATACACAAAACCTCACCATTTGGTAAACCTTGCGCTCACAGTCACAGCTCTAGCAAAAAAAATCAAACCAAAATGAGTTTTAAGTATGAAAAGAAAGGGTACACACACATATGCACACACAAATACACACACTGTATATAACCTGACCTGAAATAGGTTCCAATAATTTCTTTTCTTTTTCAGTTTCGTATGTTTCATTAACACACGCACATGCGCGCACACACACACACACACCACACACACATGCAAGCACACACAGACACACACACACTCACAATGTGTGTACATAAGCTAAATTACAAGACTAAATTTTTTTTTTTACCATAACACACACACAAACTAAATTACAAGACTAAAGCTGAAAAAAATCCTGTATACCACTACAATGTTATTATATATATGCAGCTTGTAAGAGAATTCGATAGTTCCCCCCCCCACCCCTTCTCCCCCCCCCCTTCTCTCCCCTCCCCCCCCCCCCCCCCCCCCCCCCCCCCCCCACCCCATCCAAGCAGAGCTCTCGTCTACCTTCTCCAGTTCCAATGGAGTTGACATAAACGTGTACACTCTTTCCCTGCGCTCTTCATAGTGAGTCTCATCTGCCGCTAAGTAGTATCCTCTGGTCAGCTCAAAACCCAGTAGACTCAACACGGAGTTATCTGCACATTCACACAACAACAGATATATATATAATAGTACACACCATAACGTGTGATACATATTTCTTTCATCACCGAGATATGTCTTCTCCAAATAATATGCAGGTACTGAGACAGATCTTCTAATGTTTTTTTCTGTCCTAATACAGTAGTACGAGGTAGTAGTGATGGTGGCTACAGTACAGAACTTTTTTTTTTATTACAGTATAGAACTTTGCATGAGATTTTTTTTCATTCCTTGGTGAGAACTCTTGACTTAAGTTCACCAATGGTGAGATTTTTGCATACGCTACCACTTTATTTTCCTCAATTTAGGTAGCTGCATTCTGATTTCCCGGATCATGTCTAAACATGACACCTGTGTGCATGCATTTTTTTTAATTGCCATCCATTCCTAAGTACTACTACTAGTACTTTACTATCACGAAATGGCCTAGTCTTCCAAAAGGCATAACATGTTTTTATTATGTGCGCAAGATGTTCTGGGTGTATTCATATGGGACCTTCATTTAAATAGTCTTATTTCAAGAATGTTATGATTCACTGAAGTTGTAGTGGCAGTAGCAGCAACAGTAGCAGTAGTACTTAGTAATAGCAGCACTCAGCAGTAGAAGTAGCAGCAATAGCATCACAGTTGTAGCACAATTAATACTACTAGTACTGGTGTTGCTGCTACTGTGCTAGTGCTATTTGTACTTTTCATAATTTTCAATAAAATTTTATCTGTATGCGTGTTCATCCTCATTGTCAACATCAATCACTGGTAATATCACCAGCATTGTCATTATGGTTTATATTATATTATTCATTATCTACTAAGACTCTAAGTACTGTTACTAGTACTATTAGTAATAGTAGAGTATTAATGATTTAATACTACCAGGCAATTATCATATTAACTGAAGAATCTGAATACATGTACACACAGGCAGTGGCTACTTAGTCTGTGGACTATAACTTTATAAGTCTTTATTTAACCAACATGCATAAAAACGTTAACCGGGGGGGGGGGGGGGGGGGGGGGAATCACTTAAGCAGCAATTGTGTTACTGTACTGTTCAGTTACTGAGTAAGTGTGTTTATTTGGATGTTGTTATTTGATCAAATCAAATTTAAACATTAAACAACCAACCAGAGATTGTATATATGCTAAAATGATTTTAAAAAAATAAAACCCGCCATTATCCCCTCATTCAAACTGATTGGTTTTATTGTTGGGTTTTAAAAAAAAAAATTTTCCGGAAGCAAAATCATTTGGTTGGCAACTGTGCCGTTAATCAATGGCACTGCAACTGCAAGTTACTTTTTTTTCTCTCAAATATCATCACTGTGCTAGTAGTATCAAATATCATTATTTATTATCATTATTATCATTCATTACTTCTTCAAGTTCTTGCCCTAAATTGCCTTTCAAAATTTTTAAAAATGTTAATGAATTGTAATTCAATACTGTTACAACAGCAACAACATGTCAAAAAAGCATGTGCACACACATGCACGCACACACACACACACACACACACACACACACACACAGAGTGACATCCCTTCTTTTTTCTTTTTAGTCCATCATTTTCGATGATGACCTCCAAAACAGCTGCTGTTTTGGAAACTGGGCAGAAATTTGATTATAGTGTAAATGCCTTGCCCACAGTACATCCCCACTTTCTCGGCCAAGTGGGCATAAGGACAGTCAGCGTTGGAGATGTTCTCCAAAGGCCAACCAGCCCCCAGGGCTGCAGCACATAAGGACTGTGCGAGTCAAGCCTCCTAGTCAGTCAGAGACTGAGAGAGTCATAGTTGATCACTAAAGACTAAGCTGTAAAGTGGAATTCCATGAGTGGAAAAGCCACTGGTCATACAGCCTCTCACTTTGCTGTTGCCCCCAGCGTCAATGGTTTAATCAAGAACTGTGATAAACCCCAGGCACTGAACACACTTACACTAGTTACACAGTGACATTGTACATGTTAATGTGTGTGATCATTGTACAAAAGCACACTAGTTAATCCCCACCCCCACTTTCAGTTTCATCTGGTAGTACTACTTGAAGTACTTCATACCTTTTTTTTTTCTCCTGCCCTTTCTTATATTTTAAAGTGGGATGATGATGAGATATTAAACCACACACAGACACACAAACACACACACAAACACACCACACACCACAACCCTTTCTCTCTCACTGACAGTGACACAGTGGCACACACTGCACACACACACACACACACACACACACACACACACACCAGGCTTTCTCTCTCACCGACACAGTGGCACACCACACGCGCGCGCGCGCACACACACACACACACACGACGCTTTCTCTCTCAGCGACACAGTGGCACATATCGCCATCGGTGAATCACACCAATAGCCTGAATAGGTCAACGAACTCACATGGCTTTCTCGCATGTCCTCTGCTTTTGGAACCGCTCCCTGACTGCGACCTGGTAGAAGAATGGTTTATAGAGGGCTCCGATCCTACTCCATCCACTCTGGCCCTAACGTCCTCTGGATGCAAGTTGGGAACTGATGGATTGTGAGTATCATCATCGTCAATGATGTCAGGCTCAGCTGTTACCCCGTTCTCCGATTCGGAACAACGGGACCGATGCCGAAGTCTGGGAGGGATTTCACTCTTTTTCGGTCGTGTACTACTTGCTGGCTGTCCTGCCTCTGCCATGATCACTATACTTTAATCATGCTATTCTCTTTTATCAAAATATACCTTGACAAAATACCTGTCGCTTGCTAAGGATCTAATGCCTGGTGTGTCAACATACTGTTTTGAGCTGGCTTTCTGACTTTTCATTTTAGTCTCCACGCAAAAGAATGATGATTATAGGTTATCTCCCGTGGCACTGGGAAACCTGAGCTAGGCCTAGGCCTACAATGGAGGGATGTGCGTGTAGGGGGGGGGGGGGGGGGGGGTGAAAAAAAATACAACTAAAAAAACCAACCATATGACAAATGTTATAAAACACAAAATTGATTATCATTGTCAACAGTATGAGAACTAAATCAAACTCCTAACAAAAAAAGAAAAACAAAAACCCCAAAAATGGGGGGGGGGGGGGGGGGGTAGCCTAGAGGTTGGAGCTCGTGATAAATCGTGATAAATCGGATACCTCCACTGGGAATCTAATACAATCAGGGTAAAAAGAACGCATGCCGAACATCTTGTCTATTTGTTTTATTGTGTTATTTAGAGGATAGTAGAATAATCACTCTGTGCTTTTTTTTTTAAATTTACATCTAGTTTTTCTAGTTTTATAAATATTGTCTGTTAGCTAGCAGTACACGTTAAAACGAGTTCCGCCTTTTGGAAGAGCAAGCCAACGCCTACTGATAAGAATGGAGGAGATTTTTTTTTAATGCATATACACCGGTGCCGTGTTTAGACATCAGCCCCCACAAAAACCCCAACAACAACAACCAAACACACACACACACACAACAAACTTTTTTTCTTTTCAAAAACTCAACTTGCAACAATGATTTATGCTGACATTACATAGAATGACGAATCCCTTTCAATATACCAGAGATTAATTTTGCAGGCTAGCAAATTTTGATTTTTCTTTTCTCCTTGCTTGTTTGTTTTGTTTTGTTTTGTTTTACGTGGGGATGCGTGGGGCATGGCATCAAAGTACACTCAGAATTGGACCTGTTTCTTAATTCAAGCATTGAGATAGCCAAACTTTTGATTGTAGCATAAAGGAAAGTTGGGGAGTAGGTATACAGCATTAAAAAAGAAACAAAAAAAGGGGGGGGGGGGGGGGGTAGGGGCTAAACTGATGGCGGTGAAGTGATTGTATCACTTGGTAGTTGCTGATAGGAAAAACTGAAATCTTTTTCTTTTTTTTAAAAGAAAAAAGAAAAGGAAGTGGAGGGGGGGGGGGGGCAGTGGCTAAACTGAAAGGGTGGTGAAGTGAGGGGAAGATGGAGAGTCAGAGACAGATAGACAGATAGAGACAGAGAGATCGAACTCAATGATTTATTCACAAAAAGGCCATTGGCCCATTCATGAAGGGGGTTGCCGAACTTCTTAGTTTTCGTTTGTTTGGGTTTGGTTTTATTTGGTTTTTTGTTGTTGTTTTTTTTCTGGGGGGGAGCAATACTGACAACAAGAAAATGTTATTGTATAACAAAGGGTAAAACAAAAAAAACAAAAAAACCTCAGTTTTGTGCTGGTGATTATCGTACTTCTTTTTACACGATTTTGCTGTTTAAAAAGAAGGGGGCGGGGGGGGGGGGGGGGGGGAGTATATCTTTCAGTGTTACTTTCTGCAGTTCTTCAGCTCAGAAAGCTTTGAATCCCAGAGCGTGTAGATTGGTAGTCTCAATGATGAATGTGGTAGTCGTTCTCCATCTCTCTCGTATGTTGGTGATTCATATGTTGGGGATTTTCACAGATTTTTTAAAGTATTAAATATGGATGTGCACTTGTTTTTGGGATTGAGGACATAGAGCAGTACAAGGTAGACACCAGAAAGTTGGAAATAATAATCAAATGAGGATTGCCTGTATTCCTACAGTGTTGACCCCGCGCATGCATATTGCGGTAAGGAAGCTAGCAGACAACAAAGGACTTCAAAATCAAATGAGTTTTGATTCAGAGGCTAGTCTTTCACAAAAAGTGGTTTTTGTTTCTGTGGATGCCTTAGTACGTGCGGTATGAATATAAGAGTCACATAGAAAAACAGAAGGAAAAGAGTGATTTTTTAGTATGTGTGCAGACAATGAGCTAGAAACCGGAACTCCTGCAGTAATCTATATTTAGTAACTGTTATGGTAGCCCCCTTATGCGGCTATCTCTTGTTCTCAAAAACAAACCCAAGACAGCAAGAGGCTATCTGGTCTGATGACATCAGAGTTGGTGATCTCTCCTATTTGAATCGTGGATCTGGATTTAGGGTAATTATTTGTTTTTTGTTTCAATGTTTGTTCGTTTTCATAAAACGAGCTTAAGATCTGTGATCTAGAGTTAGGCCTAAGCGCTTGTCCAGAAAGCAAACAGACCTGTTTTCAACTAATTCAAGTGTGTTGTGGTTCGATCCCAGTTTGTGCCCGAAACTCCCCCCCCCCCCCCCCCCCTTCACTAGACCGTGAGTAGTGGTCTGGGTGCTAGTCTTCTGGATGAGGCGATAAACCGAGATGCCGTGTGCAATGGCCAGTGCTCATAAATTTACTTTACTGCACGTGTATGTGTTCTAAACAACCTTGGTGCCGAACTGTTCAAGGCAGATTCTGAACTAGCAGCTGACATACTGCAACCACTATTCACAGCTGCATGGAAGAATGAGAAAGTACCTGATGATTGGACCAAAGGAGTGATAGTCAAAATCCCCAAGAAAGGAACCTTGAGCAACTGCAACAACTGGAGGGGAATCACTCTTTTGTCTGTGCTGAGCAAGATACTGGCCAAGGTCATCATCATCAGAATATCAGATGCTGTGAATGATGCACTGAGGAAGGAACAAGCAGGGTTCAGGAAGCAACTAGGATGTTCACTGTTCACTGGTCCCGTAACCCGCCAGGGTCGTAGGGGCGCTGCATGGTGGATGAACGGTGGACCAGCTGGCTCCACTTAGCGCGGTCGTGGGCGAGTGCCTGGGTGACACTGAAGTCCTCCCTGTCCAATCACGGATGTCGTCGGCCCACTTTCTCCTCTGTCTGCCCCGTCTTCTCTTCCCCTGGACTGTTCCTTGCAGGATGGTCTTTGCAAGTCCTTCTGAGCGTGTTACGTGCCCATACCATCTGAGTTTCCTCTTTTTCGCCGTGGTCAGTAGGTCTTCATAGTCCCGCACCTGTTGAGTGATCATTCTGCGGACTTAATTGTTGGTGACATGGTCCTTGTATGAGATGCTAAGGAGCCTTTTGAGGCATCTCATTTCTACTGCTTGGATCCTCCTTTGTAGGTCTGCGTTCAGTGTCCATGCCTCACATGCGTAAAGCATGATTGAGGTGACTAGCGCGTTTAGTAACTTTACCTTTGTTCCGAGAGGGATGTTTCTGTCTCTCCATATGGTCTTCAGTCTTGCCATTGCTGCTGCTGTTTGTGCCGCTCTTGCTAGGATTTCGGTCTTCGATCCCTCCTCACTTATGATGGCTCGAAGGTACTTGAAATGGTCAACTGTCTCCAGTTCTTTTCCGCTGAGAGTGATCTTGGTGGTGATTGGCTGGGCACTGTTTGACATGAGCTTGGTTTTCTCGGCGCTGATTTCCATGCCGTATCGTGAGGATATTTCGTCCAGTTGCTTCACTAGGTTGGCCAGTTCCTCTTCATTTCCTGCCAGACCGTCAATGTCATCGGCAAACCTGAGGTTGGTGATTGTTCGCCCTCCAATGCTGACTGTGCCTGTGTGGTCTTCCAAGGCGTCGGTCATGATGCGTTCGAGGAAAATGTTAAATAGTGTAGGTGACAGCAGACATCCCTGTCGGACCCCAACTGAGGTACGGAACCATTCCCCTACCGTGCCCTGTACGAGTACTGCACTGGTGGCCTTTGAGTAGAGTTCCTTGATGGTGTGAATCAGCTTCTGGCCCATGTTGAATTTGTTCATGGTGGCCCACAGAGCGTCATGCCATACTCTATCGAAGGCCTTCTTAAAATAATGAAGACGTGGAAGATGTCTTGTTGATGCTGGCTGTATTTCTCACACAGAACCCTCAGGTTGAATATCTGTTCTGTGGTGCTTCTATTTGGGCGGAAACCGGCCTGCTCAAGTCAAGTCAAGTCAAGTCAAAAACACTTTAATCATCCCATGAAGGGCAATTACAATACTGACAGGCAGATTGATACTCATCAAATATATCAAAGACACAAAAGCTATATTTCATATTGGTTTTCAAATAAAATGTCACCACACACACACACACACACACACACCACACACACGCGCGCATGCGCACAAACATCAATTGTGAACACAATTTTAAACCCATTGACTAGAAGACATAAAAACTTATTTTTACGCACGCATATACGCAGCAACGTACACACGCACGTACGTGTGTGTGCGAATACGCCCACGCACACCCACACCATACACCAATATATGAATTCAATGTTTTAAGACAGTTGACTAGAACACAGACTTATTTCACACACCCACGCACCCACCCACACACACACACACACACACACACACACACCACACAATTATGTATTGACTACACTCGTAACAATGACAATCAGGCAGATAATTCAGAGAAATGTAAGAACTAGGTAGTCAACATCATTGTGAATTCAGAAGTCGAATGCTTACTGGCACAAAAGAATTTATTTTTCTGTTGGTTTTGCTGATGGGACACTGAAAACGGCGTTCCGAAGGCAACATTTGAAATTCTGGAAACAAAGCATGAGAAGGATCAGCCAAAATGGCTGTGGCTTTGCGTACAAGCTGCTGATTGCAGAACGACATGAGATCTCTTTGTTCTTTTCCAATTATTTTTGAGCAGATTCTTACAATTCTCTGCAGGCCATTCTTGTTTTTAACACTAAGGTTATTGTACCCAACAAATGAAAGCAAAACTTAGAACACTCTCTATGTAAGACTTGTAAAACAAGGAAAGGATCTTTTTGTCTACAAAAAATGAGTTCAGTTTCCTCAGAAAATACAGACGTTGTTGTCCCTTTTTGACAATAGCGTCAGTGTTAACGTCCCAGTTTAACTTGTGGTCAAAAACAGTTCCCAGATACTTATAGTTCAAAACGTTTTCAACCTCTTGATTATGGATAATAATATTCTTAGGAGTATGCCCTGATCTTCTGAAGTCGATAGGCAGGTCTTTAGTTTTAGAAACATTTAGCTCCAGATAGGCCTCGTCACACCAGTGTACGAACTCGGTGAGGGCTGGACCATGGTCTAAGACTGATCCGGATAAGAGGGATAACAGAGCACTATCGTCTGCGAACTTTACCAGAAAGGAATTTCCATAGTTGCTTCTGCAATCATCTGTGATCGGTGATGATCTCTTCTGCCTGTGGTTTCAGCCTGTTCAGGATCACTTTCAGCATGACTTTACTGGCATTACTTATGAGGCTGATTGTCCTGTAGTTTTGGCACTGCTGGAGATTTCCTTTCTTGGGGAGAGTGATGATGAGTGATTGGGTCCATGGTGTAGGCCACTCTCCGGTCTGCCAGATCTTGTTGCAGATACTTTTAAGGATGTCTGTCACTGCTTCTCCCCCGTGTTGGATCAGCTCTGCTGGGATGTTGTCGATTCCTGCTGATTTTCCTTTCTTCAGCGATCTAATTGCTACTTCTACTTCCTCGCATAGAATTGGGAAGTTGTCTTTATTCGATGTGGCTTGGCTTGCAAGTACGCTGGGGTCACCTAGCGTCTGATGATTATAGAGTTCAGAACAGTATTCCATCCATCTGCCAACGATTTCCTTCTTTTCTGTTAGGCAATTCCCTTCTTTGTCCTGGATGTTACTGACTCTTGCCTGTTTCTGTTTGGTGAGCTCTTTCACAATCTGGTATGCTCTTCTGCTATTATTCTTTGTCAGGCTCTCTTCGATTTCTGTACATTGTTTCTCTATCCATTCCTCCTAGGTCTTCCTCATGTCTCTCCTGATTTTCTTGTTTACTTCTCTGTACTCAACTGCTCCTGTAGTGTTCTTGCTCTTCTTCAGGTCTCGTCTTTTGTCACACATATTCAAGATTTCATCTGTGACCCATGGTTGTGTTTTTCGGCGATGTTTGCCAAGAAGTATGCTTGCTGTCTCAGTCATCACTGTGTTAAAACTGGTGGTCATCGTTTCGGCATCTTCTTCAAGTGCCAGCAGTGGTGCGAATTTCCCTCCTATTGTTGCTTGGAAGGACTCGGCGATGGTGGGGTCCTTCAGTTTGTCCAGGTTGAACTTGAGTCTGGTGTTCTTTGTCTTATTGGTCTTCTTCAATCGGACTCTAAAAGTTCAGGAGCACGAGGTCATGATCGCTGCCCATGTCTGCACCTGGGAATGTCCTCGTCTAGGCTCTGTTGATGCCAGATCGAAACCGGTTCTGCACCAGGATGTAGTCAATCTGGTTGTGATGGATCCCATTGGGTGCATGCCATGTCCAGCGTCGGGATGCCTTGTGTTCTCCAAGGGTATTGGCGAGCACCGTGTCATTGTAGCTGGCAAATTCCAGTAGTCGAGTCCTCGCTCATTGGTGATCGCATTACAGGAGGGACCACAGAATTTGCTCCAGTCTTTCAGTGCGTCTCCGCCCACCTTGGCGTTCCAGTCTCCCTGGATGATCAAGATGTCTTTCTTGTTCATCTTATCGATGATGCCCTGTAGTTGGTTGTAGAATTCCTCTACGACTTCATCATTGTGATCCTTTGTTGGTGCGTAGGCTTGAATCACTGTGATGTTGAACGGGGCTGCCCTGAGGCGGATGGCCATAAGCCGGCTGTTTACTGGGTAGTATCCTATCACCGAGTTCTTGATGTTCTTGTTGACAAGCATGCCTACGCCATTGATATGCTTGTCCTGCTCCCCGCTATAGTAGAGCATATGACCCTCGTCAGTATGGTGTTCACCGTGCTCTTTCCATCTGACCTCACAGAGACCTACCAGATGCCAGGTGTACCTGTCCAGCTCGTATAGCAGTTCTTGGAGTTTGCCTGTTTGGGCCAGACTTCTGACGTTCCATGTTGCGATGGTGATGTAGTCCCTCTGATTTTAGTTGTAGGGGTTCCACCAGTAGCACACTTGGCGCTTCCGCCCTGGTGGCAGACGGAAGGCGCGGTCCTTGTTGACCCGGGCGGCGACCGATCCGGTATATTCTTTATTTTCGTCCGTTCCATTTAGCGTGTCTTGGGCAAAAGTAGCCTGGCGGCACCCATCTCTCTCCAGGCATGATTTTTGGGTTGGGTTGACTCCCCACGTCACAGGTGGTACCAGGTTACATGGTTACCGGTAGCAGAGGACACCTCTGACCTGACACAGGATGTATAGACCAGATATTCACGCTCAGAAACATCATCGAACAGTGCACAGAGTGGCAAAGACAACTGTATGTGAATTTTGTGGACTTCGAAAAGGCATTTGACAGCATACACAGAGACAGCCTTTGGAGTATCCCTCGACACTATGGCATCCCATCGAAACTGGTACACCTTATCAAAAGCTTCTAGACAACTTCAGATGCTCTGTGGGCCATAGCAACACTGTCTTCGAAGTCAAGACTGGAGTAAGACAAGGATGTGTGATGTCAGCAGTTCTGTTCAATATGGCCATTGATTGGGTGATGAGGAAGATGACAGAAGACACCCCAAGAGGGATTCGCTGGAGCCTGTTCTCAACACTAGACGACCTTGACTTTGTGGATGACCTGGCGCTGCTGTCCCACACACACCAACATATCCAGGAGAAGACCAGCAGACTCCAAATATTCGGACAGCAAGTGGGGCTTCGTATTAGCACCAAGAAAACAGAGACAATGTCGCTCAATATGAACACACCAGCCCCTGTGAAAGTGAATGGAACTGACCTGCGCCAGACAGACAAGTTCACATACCTTGGCAGCATCATCAAACCAGAGGGCGGCACAAAAGAAGACATCCACAACAGACTGGGCAAGGCCAGGAGTGTGTTTAGGGAGATGAACAATATCTGGAGATCAACTCAGTACAGCACCAACACCAAGCTGAAGCTATACCAGAGCTGTGTTGTGTCTACGCTCCTGTACGGTTCTGAGTGCTGGAGGATGACGGAAGCGGATCTTACCAAACTTTGATCCTTTCATACCATATGTCTTCTGAAGAATTCTCCGGATCTTTTGGCCAGAGAAGATCTCCAATGAAGACCTACTACAGAGATGCAGGCAAGAAGACATGGAAACCATCATCACTAGACGGCGGTGGAAGTGGATTGGGCACATCCTCCGAAGAGACCCACAGTCAATCACAAGAACAGCATTGCACTGGACCCCAGAAGGAAGGAGAAAGAAAGGAAGACCAAAAGCAATGTGGAGGAGAACTGTAGAAAGTGAGATGAAGGCCATGCAGCACTCTTGGGGATCAGTGACTAGGTTGGCCCAGGATAGGCAGGTTAATGATGATGATGTGTTCTAAAAGAAACCAGGGCAATAAGAGAGTTGTCCCAGCCAAAATTCTGTACAAAAAAGCAACAGTAATAGGAAACCAAATACTATAGACAGGAAAAGATTTATAAATAAATTGGGGTGGCACTGCTCTTGTGGCAAAGTGCTCTCCTGCTGGGGAGAGCAGCCTGAATTTCACCAGATAAATCTGACATGACTTCAAGTGATATATATTCTAATACAGTAATACTAATACAATAGTAATACTGAGTACAGTTCTATACTATAACTTGTATAAGTGCAAGGGCATTGACTATTTCACTGTAACCCCAAGTACAGCACAAGAGCCTGTCATTGAGTCATTCACTAGTCTAACTACCATTGTTTTGAACAGTGTGTTGTTGGTCTAGTGAGTACAGCAACTTGGAGAGGCACAGCATAGCTGCTTGGTCACTCAAGTGATGTTGCAAGTGACTGTTTTGATACGTTTGAGTGGCTGTTTTGATCCCTTATAGTTATACTCAGAATACTTGGCTATTAAGCCCCCAGCTTAGACCCACAGCATCCATTCCCTGGGATCGGGTCCAGAGGCAAGAGTAGGAGTGGCTTATCTAAGTGAAAGAAACTTTAGAAAGAGAGGCTGTGCTTAGCGCTGCTTGTCAGTTGTGTGACATCGGCTGTGTCTCTGTTCATTCACTTCTATTTCTATTTTCTTTGTAAATGCTGACGGCTTCATCTTTTATTTAAAAAAATTATAATAGAATGAAAACAATGTTTGTGATTTTACTCTCAACTCTGTGAGAAATATGAGCCATGCGCTTTTATGTCAGTGCGAGAAATATAAAATATTTGATTATATTGCAGAGTTACTCTTTCTCACTGTGTGTGTGCTTTGGAGTGCTTAATTATAGTCTAAAGTATATACCCTTATTCAAGTTGTTACCCCATTAACCTCTTAACTGCCCAGTGCAAGTGCACCCTAGATGCCGGGGAATAAAATTCTTATGTACCACTTGCTTTGTTCATATCCCTCTTACTCAGAAATTGCTACATGAATAATCCTGATAGTCTACCCAATGACAGTATATATATATAGATTGCTTCGAGGCAAGTTCAAATTAGCATATTTCAGTGCGAAAATATATTTTAAATGTACAAAATCGACAAAAAATACACTTTCTTCATCACCACTGTCATTCTGAGTACCCCCCATCTCAATAACGTCAAACATAAGTCCAGGCCAAATCTCATTCATTGTTTTTTTAAATGCACTATCTCCTGAATCATACACGATCGTTTTCATCACTGTTAGGTAAATCTTAAATTTTATTTGCCACTTTTATAGCTGTGTAAAGTTATTGATGCCTTCAACAAGCAGTGTCAGCCATTATGAACAAGAACTGCCCAAGCAGTCATGCATAAAAACACAAAATATAAGCTAAAAAACGATCGTTTTTGCCACGGTTTTTGTAGCTGGATGTTGCCAAGAAACAGGAGAGTGATCTCCACTAATTTTGGGGTTCTTTCCCTTTAACTGTAGTCAAGGAAGCTGGTTTGTTTACTTTGGTTCGATACCCGGGAATTTTCCGGGTTGTAGGCATATAGAGTGCACATTTAGCCCCGGAAAATTTCCGGGGTGGGGCAGTCTAGTGCTTAAACAATCTTTGGTAGCTTTTTTTTATGAATCCAGATAGAGATATGTCCATCGTTCACTGGTTACCCTTATCATGTTTCTCAAGAAATGGTAGCCTTTAAAGACCATGAAATTACACAAGGTAGACTGAAACCATAAATGACTAGGGGATCTGGAAGGTTGTGGAGAAGAAACTGATGACTATAGTATAGAAACTGTAGCAAATGGTGCAAAGAGCACACACATTTTTACAGTTTCTTAGTGTTCTTTGTCAGTTCTGTTTTAAAGTTCTCATTCATTCATAAGGTCTGCATTGCTAAACTATAGAGACTACATGACTGGCTTTACTGAATAACCTGTAAATTGCCATTTGTGGGTAATCAAAGTTCATCAGTCTTGACAGTAGATATATAGTCCTGAAATTGCTTAAAAATTAAGATTATTTTCATGTTATCAAATTTCTTTTTGTTCCAGGAACCAGAGTGTTGACCAATAGACAACCATGGTCCTTGTGAACTTTACCCTGAAGTGCCTGGGTACAGAAGTCAGCTGTGACAAGGTCTGCAGTGATGGCTATGAACCAGAGAATTTGCTGTGCCCTGGTAGAATGGTCTGGAATCAGCCGGGCTTTATGGCTGAACGTTTCCTCAAACCACCAGTTACCCTGACTTTCAAACTTCCGTGTCCAGTTCATCTGAAGAGTATCATCATCAACCCCAGAGTAGGAAGTCAGAGGTCATCAGCCATTGAGATATATTCAGCAGCAGACTGTATAACAGAAAGGTCAGCAGCTTCTTCAGTTACTTCTCAGACTGGTCCATCATCATCCCAGAACAGAACTGATAGGGATCATCCTCAGACTGAGCCAATTCTTAAAAGGATTGGAATCATTCGCTGTACTGAACCTGGCCAGATTTGCTTCTACAATCCTCGCTTCAGGGGTGATCAGTCTGGAGCTTTGCATCATACTTCACAGTCTTATCCTCACTGCTCCGAGCTTCGTCACCACCAGGCAGCTATGTTAGCGGCTGTGGACTTGATATCTGTTCGCATTGTGGGCACTGCTAACAGCAGTGTGCCTGCCATTGGCAAACTGGAAATTTGGGGTTTGCCAGCCAGAGCATATCCCCAAAGGCTAGAACTTATTCAGAAATATATCTCTGCTGTAAGTCCACAGATGGGAACTTCAGAAAGCAGTGTAAATCATCAGACATCAAGCAGTGTGAGTAAGAATCAAAATGTCAAGCACCATCATGACAATATGTCGCAGAAGTCTGAGTTGTTTTCTGAAGATGGCTGTAAGCCAGCTGAGCATGCCCAGAAGATGTTACACAATGCACAAAACTCAAACTGTGTTACATCATTGGTGCCACAGAAGCCAGAAAGGAACAGTGCAATGGAAATTCCAGAACAATTCCTGGATGCTGTGACGCAGGAAATCATGTCAGTGCCAATGATCCTTCCGTCAGGCCAATGTGTAGATATGTCTACACTTGATAGATTTTTTGAAGAGGAAGCAAACTATGGGCGACAGCCTTCAGATCCCTTCACAGGTCTGTCATTCACTGCCTTCAGAAAGCCTGAGTTAAACACTGCCCTGAAAATTTACATTGATAGTTTCCTGGCGAAGCATGCAGATGAACCATCTCTCCATGGTGTACATAGAACTGTAGGTCATGCTCGAAGGCCCAACTTCTCAAGTAAGTGTAATGGCCAAAGTGCAGATGGAGAAAACGACCAGACCAGTTGTTCAACTAGGGCGCTTTGTTGGGGAAGCAAAGTAAGCAGCTTAAAACGTGGATTTTCAAGAGACACAGGGCAGCACTCTTCTCAAACATCATCACAACAGCCATTGCCAGATTACATCACCAGTAAAGGTGCCCAGTCTGTCGGTATATCACCACCAGCATACAAAAGAATGAGGGCACAAACAGATGCATCTGGCCAATCTGACAGTGTTACACCACCAGCATACAGAAGAGTGAGGTCATCTTTTGACCAAGCCAACACTACGGCTCGTGTGCCGACCAACCAGTCACAGATGGTTCCCAGCACAAAAACCAGTCAAGAACAATCAAGGTCAAATCTCTTCAGCTCTCCCATAGCAGCGCTGGCAAAGCTGCCATTCTTCAGGCATCCTTCCTATCAATCCAGACATGCTGGTGCAGTCGCCGTTTCTCCAAGAAATCAATGCAGTAGATGCAAGGCTCATCTGAAGCAGACAGACGTTTTGACTAGACCCACAGGAGCTGTGGTGGTGTACAAGTTTCCTTGTCATCATTTGGTGTGTCGAACATGCCTTATAGATGGTAGAGAGGGTGTTTCCTCAGATGTGACATGTAACAAATGTGGGAAGCAGTTTGCTCGGTTTAATGTTGTAAGAACTCATATTTAATTGTGTTTGTTAGCCATTTGACGTTGAGGGTTTTCTCATTTGCAGGTGTGCAGTCATAAATTTATGCACTCACATGTGTGCATGCACACAGTGTCACATACACACACACACACACTAAGAGGCACACACTCACAATTCACACACAGACACTCATACACTTACACAGTCAGTCCTGAAGCAGAAGCTTAGATCTTGTAGATCAAATGTTAATTTTGTCAGTTTGCTATTTATCATATAGATCAGTATTGGTAGAACTGTTACCACACAATATAACTCATAATCTACAACCCACAGTAAGGGGATAAATTCATGTCTTGCTAGAGTCTTTATCACATTCTTTCACAGTCGATGTGCAACACAGATTAGACTAGCATGACATATGCTGTAGTTGAGTGGTTAAGACGTTTGATTCAATCATGTGGGTTCAAAGTCGTGTGTTTGAATTTCAGCAGTAATGTTGGTGAATTAAGGGTAGGGATTTACGCTGTCCCAGCACGGCTGCTCAAAACAGAAAAAACCCGACTCTTAGGTTGGCGGCTGGAACGTTTACTCCGTAACCTAAATCCATCTGGCTGCTATCTAGGCACCGGCGGGTCAGGGGTCCAAGTCCAGCATCTCGCGGTGCCCAGCACACATCTTTCTTGCTGTCTATTAGCGACTGGGGCGAATTTTTATTTGAAAAGGCTCTATATGTATCAATTCGCTGCTGGGATGTCCAACTTGATTTTTACAGTCTCATACTTTAGTGAACAAAATTTATTAAACTGCTTTTTACTTGTTTGTGGTGACGGTTGTACGCTACTATTGGTTACATATTTTTAAAAACTTTATAACCTGTTTCCAAGAACTAGGGCTGAGTGTTTGTGTGTTTTCTGTGTTGTGTGTGTGTATTTAAGTAAGTAAGAATCTCATTTTAAAACGTGTTTCCCTAAGTGATTCAGACAACCCTAAATGGAGATGGTGATGAGGGGGGGGGTGAGTAGAGGAGAGTGGGGGGTGAGAGATCTACATTTTGTGTGTGCGTGTGTGTGTGCGTCCCCTGATGCATGCATGTGTGTGTGTTTTTGTGTGTGTGTGTGTACGGGAATGTGAGTGGCGTGCGGCAGGGCGCACACGTGTGTGTTTGCGCGTGGTGTGTGTTCGCGCACACATGTGTGCGTGCGTGTATGCGTATGTGCGCGTGTGTGCATGTGTGAACGTGTGTGTTTGTGTGATCAGCCACAGCACCTACAGCACATACATACATGTGTGCGCGAACACACACCACACGCGTGTATGCGTATGTGCCCGTGTGTGCATGTGTGAACGTGTGTGTTTGTGTGATCGGCCACAGCACCTACATGTGCCAGGTGCTTCCTGGCTGTGTGTCAGTTTCAAGTTGTTAGATTTCTCAGGCACATGTGTGCTGTGCGCATCTTGTAGTTACATGTGTGTGGTGTGCACACGCGCGCGTGTATGAGTGTGCGTGCGCGCGTATGTGTGAGTATAGGGTATGCGTACGTGTATTTATGCCATTTTGTGTGTGTGTGAATGTTTGTCTGCTTGTGTGTGTGTGTGTGCATGTGCGCTCATGTGTGTGTGTTTATTTATTTTGCTTATTCTTTTATTTTAAGGATAATGGAATAAGCACTCATGTGCTTTTTTAAAAATCTTGTTCCCGTGTATATGCAGTTTTGTAAATTTTGTCATCCGTTTTGTGTGTGTGTGTTTTCTTTCTGCTTTTTTTTTGGGTGTTGCTTTGATGTCAAAGTGTAGGCCTGTGTGCAATTTGGTTTTTTTTACACAACACAGGACTGTTAAGTAGATAAACATTTGATCACAACAATTTCTTAACAGGATCAGAAAATGCTTTTTGTATAGTATCAGAAACATCAGTGAAATAAAAACCTGAGCCATTTGTGAGGTATCTTTGTCTGATGACAGTGTAGGATACTGACAAGACATCTGTTTTCTTGTGTGTTCTCGGGGCTATAATTATGAGCTGTACTGGAATTGGTTCATGAACAAACCTTCAGTTGTAGCAAGGATACCACTAAAAGCTGATGAAACAGTAGACTGTGTATGTGCTGTAACGCCTGACCAGCAGGAGTGTTTATAGAGAAGTCAGATAGCTGACACTAATGACTGCCCCAGACTCTCTCCCCACACTCTCCATCACCGGCGCTCTACCCACTACGGTGTGTTTATTTATGGCCTCGTTCTGCCAACAGGTTCAATGTCGCAGCCCCCCAAAAAGGTTAGTCTGCATGCAGACATATTCAATGTTTTCTCTAGGTTCATTGTTCATATAATATAAACAGATGCTTTTTTAGAGAGAGAGTTAGAAATGTCTGTTTTTTGTGATTGTGTTTCTTCCTGCGCCTCTCCTGTTTATCTTCATGTCTGTTTGAACTGCTGTCACATCAACCAGTATGAAAGAAAGTACATGGAGTTTGGAGTCAAAAGAAAGCTCGTTTAAAGCTCATTTTAAAGAGTGCTTTGCTTGTCGTTTTTAAACAATTCACTGTGCAAGAGGATGTGTGAAAGACACAATGGTAATTTACGGCTGAACACGGCTACAGCTGCAAGCCGCTAGTGCTGCCTTTCCTTTTGCCCCGTTTATTTATATCCACGCGCTGCCAGCTGCCGGTCATGAACTTTGGCTGGGAAACTAAACGGAGGGAATGAGAAGCAGTGCCAGGTCAACTTTAAGTGCAGACCTGCCAGTGCCTTAGTTTGCTTCATGTATCAATATGTATACACATGCAGAGGGTCAAATAAACATGTTAAAGATCACATAATTCATGTCAGATTTCGGAAGTTTACAAAAACATGAACATTACATATCCAGCATGCAACCTGTACAATGAAATGAGCTGCACTGAAGTCAGAATGTGTCGATGAGGCCAGCAGGCAGACCTTCTGTAAAGTCACAAGCACAGGAGAAGACCAGGCCTACACACCCCATCTAGTAAGGGAATGCAGAGAGAGAGAGAGAGAGAGGCAGGCAATAGCACAGACTTTTTAGTATTATTTGTGGTACAGTTAAACAGAGTGGCTCATTCCACTTCTGATAAGGTATTCACTGAGAATCATTGGAAATTTGTAAAGTTCTATGTAACATAAGATTTTTTTTAATGATTCTTGAACAAGACAGTTGGGACCATTCACCAAGGTATTCACAAAGATTTATTGTTACTTATCTGCTTGGATTTGATTGTTGGGACTTCCAAAAAAGTTCCATTATTGATGATTTTCTCAATGGCTACATGTGTATACCGTACAGTCTATGAATGCAGATGTATTTGTACATATGTTATTTGCATTGATCTACAGATACTCTTGATTATTTTCACAATCACCCCCATTCCATACATACACATAACTCACGCTCACTTCCTCTCTCATGGTCAGCTAAGTTTAACCACTTATGAGATTTTGCACCTGATCATTCCCACTTAGCTTTAACTGTTGTGTCACTGACTGATTCGCTGAGTAAATGGGTGGATTTGTTTTTTTATTTGTGATCAGACTTTCTTAACCTTTGCCTATGAATTATGAATTTTTGCGGGGTGTACTTACTGGGTAGAACTCAACCCATCCTTTTAAAGGAGAAAACTTGACTGGTGTACTCTCTGTAGTAAAAGTTTGCCAATATCGTTTATTTAGTGAAAATTACACAGGTTGTTAATTAGGTTAAGATGTTTTCCTGCCAACAAGTCAACCGCGAGGTTGTGGGTTCGATTCCCAACCTCACCCTTTCTTCCCAGTTTGACAAAAAAGTCGAACTGAATGTCAAAGTCCTTCAGATGAGACTATAAACCAAGGTCCCGTGTGTGAACGCACACAGAACATCTTGCGCACGCGTTAAATCTTGTTCCACTTTTCAAAAGAGTAGGCCATTGTGTGCCGGTGGGAACAGATGACAAAATTTACAAAACCGCATACACACAGGGACTGGATGTAAAAAAGCACATGAGTGCTTATTCCATTATCCTTGATATAAAATAATAAATAAATAAATATAAAAAAAACTTTGGTTCAGTTGCCAAGAGCTCACAGCAGGCCACTGGCTGTCATTACTTTACACTGATGACATCATAGACAAAACTTGGCAGCTAGTGGATCTTTGTCTTGTTCTTAGTTAGGTGGTCGGTTTCTAGTGCAAGTTTCATGAAGAGAAAGCGCAGACTGAAGTATACCATGCTTGAGCACATGCATGTGCTTGCCTGCCTGGAATGCTTATAACAATCTGAAATGTATTTTTCTTGTGTCTTGTGAGATAATTATAGGTGTCAATGTGCCTGTCAGTATTGTAATTGCCCTTCATGGGATGATTAAAGTGTTTTTGACTTTGACTTGACTTGACTCGACTCTCCCCAACAGCCGGTGGGATGTCCTGAGAGATGGCTCCCATAATAATTTGGAGAGTGGAGGTCAAAGGAGTACTTTGTCTAGCGTGGGTAGGCCTGGCTGTGAAAACTCCATTCTGGAGAAGTCGGAATGGAAGCCAGTGCCTGCACCAAGGAGGTCTGTTTTACAGGGAGAACCTGTAAGTGTTAAACTCCTGACCTGAGGCCTTACAGTTTGTTGGCCTTGGAGGAATGTTTAGGTTGAATTTTGGTTCATAGCTTACATTAGGTATACATGTATACATCTTTGTTCAAGCTGAGGACTTTCATGTTTTGTTTTCAGAGGGGGGTCAAGTTTTGTTTGTTTGTAAATGTTGATACTTTTGGGGGGGGAAAGATAGCCACATTTTCCTGCGAAGGGTGTGTGTAACACCTCTCACAAAAGAGTGGTTTTTGTGTTTGTTGTTACTAAGCATAGGAAGGGGAAATAACTCCAATGTACCACAAGAGTAATCTTCTCTTGATGAATTATTTCCCTTGATTTTAAACTTCCTGTCTTTTGAAAACCCTTATTTCCTCCCAGACCATAGAGTGGTAAACATGAACGATTGAGACTCTCAGGAGTCTGATGTTCCCCATTAAGGTATGGTTGCTCTTTTTAAGCTAACTTCAGCTTAATTTTAAAAAGCTGGAAAGGTTTATGAGGTATCTGTTTAATTTCGTTTATGAAGATTTTAAGCATGCGAATTTAGAAGTGATTATTTTGAACAAGAAGGCAAGTGGCAAATTTGAGATTAGTCATTGTCTTTGTTGTACTAGGTTCGATTTTGGGCAGAATATTGTTCAGCCAACAAAATGCTGAAGAAATCAAACTAAGGCTTATTACTGTGTATAATATATGTGTGTAAAAGCCTAGTGTGGTTTTGTAATGATTGTTATTATTAAGAATGCAAATTTATATTTTTTTATGAGGAATGATATAGCAATCCTTAAACAAGTGCAATGACTTTGGAATGTCATTGGGGATTATTTGAATTAAGTTTATGTCAATTAATTGTTTACACTGTTCATAGACCATCAGCTGTCCTCAAGTAAATGATACATGTGTAAGACTAGTTATTTATTATATGTGGTGATTTTAGTGGATACGTTAGATTTGTTGTGAGGATAATTATTCTCATAAGAGTTGAGAAATGGGTAAGCTGAGAGTACATTTTGAAGATTTGTTTTATTGTGGCAAACTCTGGTTAGTGTTTCAGTTTTTGCTGTGTTGGTATTTATATTAAGTTGTCATTAATATGTTATACCTGAAAGTGTGGGTCTTGTGGTGATTCGTATCCTTGATCCTGTGATAGAGTTTGATTTCATGAAGAGATCAAATGGTTTATTGTGTTCCTTTTTATTTCAGGGACATTGTTCATCACTTTCATTGCTTTCATTGCTTTCTTTTGATCATTTAATTGATTTGGTCACTTGTGAATCTTTTGATCTCTGATCTGAGATGGATCCTTGATTGGTTGCGTATTGAGGACTGGACATATGTTTTGAGTAACTGGACAAAATAACAGAATAATTTGTATTTTGAATTGTACTTGTAGTACAATTGCTGATGGAAAATTTCCTGAAACAAGAGATGAGTTTACTATTTTCATGATAGCGGGTATAAGTTGTGGTAGGCACTGTGTAAAAAGAGAAGCAGGTATGGGATCAAGATACATGATTTTATAGTCATTTCTTTCAGAATTGTCATGATTTCTTTCTCACTTGTCGGATGAAAGAAAAGGAGAGGAGTGCCAGAGAATTGGGGATCAGGAAGTGCAGGCTGGAAAGGAGTCTGATCCAGTTTGGAGCGAATGTTATGGACTTTTTCAGAAAAGAATGCAGAAAATATAGAAGGAAGTTCAGAGTGGTTGTGGATGGAAGGCAGAGGGCTTGCCTTCACAGATCCAAGAAGAGTAGTTGTGAGGGAAAAGAGAGATTTCATAGACGTGGCATCAAGAAGTTGAGAAGAGTAATACTTTGTTTTTTCTGAAAGAATTAAAGATTTGGCTGTTATGGTAAATATATGGTAAAGTATATGGTAAAGCCAACATGTTTAAGGAGCTATATGTAAATTATTTTTAAATGACAGTGTGTATTTTACTTGTGTAGTGCAGTCAAGAATTTTTCCATAGATATGTAAGTGGACAATGAAGATTGTATCTTGCTGTGGTGGAAGCTGAAAAAAATAGGAAGGAGGTTTAGCAATAAATCAGATTTTGACATCAGAAACGCAAGTGTCTGTACAAGTGTGTGTTTGTGTGTGCGTGTGGTGGTGGTGTTGTTTACTTTAAAGTCTATTCATCCTTGGTGATATTATACTAAAAAAAAGAATTCTTAATGAAGAAAACACAACAAAACAAATAAACAAAACTACATGAAGGAAGATGGCAGGACAGTTTAGACGTTCACCTGCTTAACAAGTATATCGTAAAAACAACAGACCAGGAACAAGAACCCCCCCAAAACAAAAACAAAAAACCCCAACAAAAAAAGACCCCCAAAACAAAAACAAAAAACCCCAACAAAAAAAGAACCCCCCAAAACAACCCAACAACAAAACCAAACAAAGCAAAAAGAAACAATAACCAAGACTCAAGAGAAAGAAGAAACATACATACACCAACAGCAATGAAGTGAGAAGTGTATTGTGATTAGTGCCATCATTCAATTGTGTGGTGTTTTTTAAACACACACACACAAAACACAGCCCCAAAACATCTTACCTAAAAAAATTAATGCAAAGAATGGGTACAGTTTTGACAGGCATATACCAAGTCCTTTCCATTTCTTAAACCATCAGCCAAAAAGAAGGGTGCATTTGTTTTAGCCAGTTAAGTGCCACAATGACTCTCCTTAGTTTGGTGTGGTTATGAGTCCCCACAGAGCTATCAAATTTAGGGACTACCACTACAACCAACTACCATTACACAATACCCATTTAATGACTGTATAATGTTTATACCAACCTGTCAGGTGTGAACAGGACAAACTGCTACACAAAATGTTTGAAAGGTGTACAAATCAGAAAGGTTGCCAAATGAAAATGGAATTCTTTCAAATGGTTGCAGAATGACACAACCTTGCTGAACTGACGTTTTGGGTGTCCATCTTTAACACTATGTTGCAAAGAAAGTAAAAGCATGAACTTGTACTGCAATGGATTGTTAGTGAATACTGTGACCATGTTGAATCATGTGACTTATCTGTTGCTGTCACAGTGGATACATAACAGATATTAAAACATAACAAATTTAACGGTTTTTCCTTTTTTTCAAAAGAAAATGTTGAGGAAATGCCAAGCATACATATTTTGATACTATCTTTTTAAAAAAAAGTACAAAATTGAAAATGGAATTGTAGGCACGACTATGAATAGATTATGAATAATGACTTGATGGTCTAGAGGGAATGTGCCTGCCTGGATACCAAGTAGTTGCAGGTTTGATCCTCCTTTAAGCCCAATTATTTTCCCCAATCCATAAGACATAAATGAGTAGGGTCAGAGTGCTAGTCTTTTCGATGAGATCGGAAGCCAAGGTCCCTTGTTTAATACACATTTAGCACACTAAGAATCCAAGACAAAAGGAATTGTCCCTGGCAGAATTCCATTAAAAAATCAATCACAAGGTAGGCTACACTTGTTAAGTGGAAATTTGAAGAAGAAAAGGGGGTGTAGGGGGGGGGCAGGGTAGGGGGGGGGGGGGGGGGGGGCACTGCACTTGTGGCTACACTCTCTCTCTCTCTCTCTCTCTCTCTCTCTCTCTCTCTCTCTCTCTCTCTGGGGAGAGCAGCTTGAATTTCATGCAGAGAAATCTGTGATGACTGAGTGACATATTAATATACTACAATAAACAGTTCAGTTAAAATAGATACCACAAATAGCTTTGCTAAACATGTAGACGTTTCAGATTTCAATGGCATGTAGATTCCTTTGTAGGCATAAAAATGCCCTGTTCCATGGAAATGATCAGTAATGAATCTTCTGCCTACTGTAATTTTTGTTGTTGTTGGGGGTTTTTTTTTTTGGGGGGGGTTGTTTTTTTGGGGGGGTTATGTGTGGCCATCCTTTTCAAATCTTTTTAGTTAGGTTATGCTCAAGCAAGAGAAAGGATGAAAAGATAAGAAAAACAGAAAGGAAGGGAGTGATGGATGAAGGGAAATCTCTAGCACAGAATTTCCAGAGGTGGGAATGTTTAAATAAATACTGAAAGTGCTCCTGGCATTGCCATATGGGAATCGTCATCAAAGCAGCAACTTGTTTAAACAAATCTGCAAACAACACTTGCACAGGCCCAGTTTTCATAAATATGATGGCATTTTAAAATGACTTTGCGCCACTTTGCATAGGTTCAAATCCATGCTTTGGGGAACATTGAAAGTGTGCTTGAATGTACTAAAAAGTAAATGTCTTGAGCATGCATGTTTATTTCTGACATGCATTTGAATTTATCTTAAAGTGTCAGTCTGTGTTTATGTGATGGATTGATAGAGTACATTCTAATGTAAGGAAGAGTAGAGGGACAGACAAAAAAATGATGGGGAAGAAAGTGAGAAGTGGCACTTGTGGCTGAAGGTGGATCGGTGGTCTAGAGGTAACGCGCCTGTCTAGAAAGCGAAAAGTCCGGGTCTCAAGTGTGCGGCGGTTCGTACCCCGTTTGGACCGGAAACTTTTCCCCCATCCATTAGACCATGAGTGGTGGTCTGGGCGCTAGTCTTTCGGATGAGACGATAAACCGAGGTCCCGTGTGTTACACGTAATTATTTAGCGCACGTAAAAAAAAAACCACGGCAACAAGAGAGTTGTCCCTGGCAAAATTCTTAGAAAAAAGCCACTCTGATAGGGAAACAAATACAGTTGCAGACATGAAAAAAAAAATGAAAAAAAAAAGGGTGGCGACGCGCTCTCCCGCTCTCCCCGGGGAGAGCAGCCCGAATTCCACGGTGAAATCTGCCGTGACTTAAAGTGGTATGAAATGAAATCTGAGCGCTTTGATTTGTTGCTTTACAAGATCCAGCGCTATATAAGTTCCATACATTATTATTATTAAGTACAGAAAAGGGTGTCTGTGCATCAGATCTTGTGCACATACTCTACATTTGTAAACACAATCATTCATGAATGGAACTGAACAAAGACTTTTATCAAGTTGTTTTATTCATTTTAAGTCTTCCCATCTAGTTTTCACTCTTAAAAATAATTTTGAATTGCCTCTTTTGCTGCTAAATTTCTGCCTGAAAAACTAGCTTCAGCATAAAGTACTTTTCAGTGCTGCTACTGATTCCTCAGCATTCAGATTGTGTCAGAATAACACCATCAAATTTTCCACTCAAAATTGGGTCAGGGGTGAAGGATGATATGTCTATTATCACGCTGGAAACGTTGGTCTGTGGGTAAGAGAATGCTGTGGATGAAATCTTAACCTTCATTTTGCCACCCAAAGGCTTCACGTAAGGTAAAGGTAAAAAGGTAAAGGTGTCCCATAACCTATAAGGTCGTAGGGGAGCGAGGCGTCAGAGACCTCACTTCTCTAGGGCCAGCATATTGAGGGCGGCGCCCATCTCCTCTCCCTCGCTGCTTTACCTTCCCTGACCCTAAAGAGGGCAGGTACCCATTTACAGCTGGGGGAACTGTACTGAAGCCAAGGCGCGCAAACGGTCACCCATCCAACTGGTAACCACGCTCGACGCTGCTTAACTTGGCTGGGGGAAAGCGAGTGCTCCGACCACTGAGCTATCCCGTCCCCTTCACGTATCTCCCTTAAACGAAAACATATGCAAGACATCAAAAGCAAGCAACAATAATCGGTTGAATGCTAGAAAAGTAAAAACATACTTATCTGCTCAGAGAGCATGAGGCAAGCAGGCAAATGGCTGCCAAGAAAAAGAGGAAGGTCCTACACATGTGCAAGGCACTAGTACTCTCAGTGTTATGGGTCATCTTGGACTTTATGAGGCAGAAATGGCAAACCGTTGTGGCTGCTGCATCAGTGAGCCCCGTTGAGTATGTGTAATTAAATGGTATGTTGACTAAAGTCGCTTATTGCGGCAGAGTTAAAGAGGGTGATATACAATGCTTGTATTTTTTCAGGAAGGCAAGTCAGTTGGATAGTCAAGTGCCAGTGGTGTGTGCTCACCATTTAATTTTTCAAGTTCTAAAGGTATAACTATAATATAGTGAAATACTGGAAAATTGGAAGCAATGCTTGTTACAGCAAGCAGTTTTGGTGGTCCTCTAAAGGAACATGTAACATTTTCTCCACTCATTCAGATGGGCAAGTTTGGACCTTATCATTTTGGTATTGGCAATTAAATTGGGTTGTAACAGTTTATCCAAACCATAGAATACTTCCAGTTGGGATTCTATAAAAAGCTGAACTGGGTTCAGGGCAAAAAGAAATTAAAAAAAATAAAGTGTACTAATATAGCAAGGAAACCACCGATATAATCCAAAAGCAAAAAACTATACACAATTCATCCTTTCATGGAAGTGATAATTGGAAAGCAGCTTAAATTGCAACATATTTTGAAGTAAAGTACATAAAACTCCAGTTTTGACTCTGGAATGATAGAAGCCTAAGAGGGGACTGGATGTTAAAAAGCACACGAGTGCGTATTCCATTATCCTCGAAATAAAAGAGTAAGTAAATAAATAATAAATAAACCAACCACACAACTGCCCAAAGCAGAGAAAGTTCAAGCCCTCAAAATATACATCAAATGCACACACACACACACTGAACATGTACATTCAAAAACTGTGTGTAATTCATGGAAGAAATGGAAATGTTATGTTTGAAAGAAAATGATGAAAAAGTTTCATTGGGTCGCTATTAGCAGTATCATTATGCTTGCTGTTTATGCAGAAGAAGAAAAAAGTCAGTCAAGCAACCCAATGGTGGAAGAGAAACCACACCACACACCCTGTCCCTTACAGCTGGGATATAGATAAGGCAAGGCAGCCAAATGCTTCATGAGCAAAACCATAAAGTGACTACAAACTTTCAACAAAAAGTGATGTCAGGCTATGTTGGAATAATGATCTATATGTACAATGGGTAACACAGCAGTTGACAGTATGCAAATTCTACCATTAGTTAAAAGGGTATCAGCAATAAAGTGCTTCACTTTGGCTCAGTACTTCAAACTAAGCAAATGAGAAAAAAAAAAATCCCCCCCCCCCCCCCCCAACAGTTCTGCCAACATTCAAGGATCATTTCAAAACCATTATCAAAACAGAAAATAGAAATACGAGCCCTCAAATAACATCTAGCCCAGCTTATATCAAGTGTTATCTGTGGATTTTGTATAGTTTTATAAAATAGCAGAATAAAACTAGAATGAGTACATCAAACAAAGCTAAGGTAATAAACCTAACAAAACTACCTCTTGTCTCCAGAATATTTTCCAATAGACTGACCGTTTGATTTTAAAAAAAAAATTCTGATCAATGATCAAATATTTGATTAAAGAAAAGTGTTGAAATAGTTTTTAAATTCTATCTGAATATGAATGATTATCGTAACAGGTTGCCCACACATGTACATACACACACTTTTTCCTTCCTAGCCCATAACACAAGACCATGACCTGCCCCTTTCCATAATACATACAAAAACAATCCTGTTTGAACTAGTATTTCATGGAGTACAAAGAAAACCCTGCTCTCTTGATAGTCCCAAAAAATCTTAAAGTCAAAGTATAAGATAGAATACCGTTCCAAGAGTTCAGAAGAAAAAAAAACCGGGACTAACAGATGTCCTAAGTTCCTGCTTAAAATGAAATGAACAAATATAGGTCATACTGCCAAAAAACAAAAAACAAGCCAGTTGTTAAAAAAAAAGGCGCACAGAATGACAGCCAAGATACAGCTTTAGAATCCCTAGCAGACCAGCAACAACCAACTCATATCAAAGAACAAATTGAAGGGGGGGTGGGGGGGGGGGGCGGTTGCTTTTGTGACCCGACGACCTGTGATAGAGCCACCAGAGGCGTCTGTTTTAATTCTACCCTGAAGCCACAGGCTGTGGAAATTATCAGAGAAGAACAGGCAAGTTTCAGAGCAGGATGGCGCACAACAGAGCCCATTTTCAACTGTAGAATACTCTGTGAGAAGTACCTACAACACCAGCAGATGTTTACCACATCTTTGGGGATCTTAAGCAGGCATTTCACAGAGTTTGCCACTCAGCTTTCTGGGCAACTAAGAAGCTGTACAACAACAAGAAAACAAGATTGTCCATAGCTGCTTCCTGACTTGGTGAACAAATGCAAACAGAAGTGGTACTGGAACATCACAACAAGATCTAGACTGGCTAAGACCATCCCACATGGATCCGTACAAGGAGGGAGATGAAGAGGCAGAGAGATAACAATGAGAAAACATCAGAGAGTGGACTGGCCTTGAGTGGAATGACTTGCTGTAGAGAGCTGAGAACTGGGCATGTGTATACATTTAAAAACTATTTCTTTTTTTTTTTTGGTAACGGTCACATGCATAGGAATGATTTGATTGCTAGTGCTTTGTTTGCTGTACAAGATTCAGTGCTATAAAAGTTCCATATATTATTAAAAGCGGCTACATACTCAAAAGTCTCACCATGCTGAACCTTGGAGCTCTAACCAAGAAATAAAAAACCCACCACATAGTCGTGACATGGCCTTGAGAGGCACAAGACAGGAGCCATGAAGGGCTGCTACAGAGGGCTACTTCTGCAGTGTAAGGATAATGCCTACATACTAAAGCGCTAATGGTCCTATCACTAGGTGCTAAAGCGTTAATGGTCCTATCACTAGGTGCTAAAGCGCTAATGGTCCTATCACTAGGTGCTAAAGCGCTAATGGTCCTATCACTAGGTGCTAAAGCGCTAATGGTCCTATCACTAAGTGCTAAAGCGCTAATGGTCCTATCACTAGGTGCTAAAGCGCTAATGGTCCTATCACTAAGTGCTAAAGCGCTAATGGTCCTATCACTAAGTGCTAAAGCGCTAATGGTCCTATCACTAAGTGCTAAAGCGCTAATGGTCCTATCACTAGGTGCTAAAGCGCTAATGGTCCTATCACTAAGTGCTAAAGCGCTAATGGTCCTATCACTAGGTGCTAAAGCGATAATGGTCCTATCACTAAGTGCTAAAGCGCTAATGGTCCTATCACTAGGTGCTAAAGCGCTAATGGTCCTATCACTAAGTGCTAAAGCGCTAATGGTCCTATCACTAGGTGCTAAAGCGCTAATGGTCCTATCACTAGGTGCTAAAGCGCTAATGGTCCTATCACTAGGTAAAAAAGGTAAAGGTAAAGGAGTCCCATAACCTATAAGGTCGTAGGGGAGCGAGGCGTCAGAGACCTCACTTCTCTAGGGCCAGCATATTGAGGGCGGCGCCCATCTCCTCTCCCTCGCTGCTTTACCTTCCCTGACCCTAAAGAGGGCAGGTACCCATTTACAGCTGGGTGAACTGGGGGAACTGTACTGAAGCCAAGGCGCGCAAACGGTCACCCATCCAACTGGTAACCACGCTCAACGCTGCTTAACTTGGCTGGGGGAAAGCGAGTGCTCCGACCACTGAGCAATCCCGTCCCCTATCACTAGGTACTGAAATGCTAATGGTCCTATCACTAAGTGTTAATGGTCCTATCACTAGGTGCTAAAGTGCTAAAGGTCCTATCACTAAGTGCTAAAGTGCTAAAGGTCCTATCACTAGGTGCTAAAGTGCTAAAGGTCCTATCACTAGGTGCTGAAGTGCTAATGGTCCTATCACTAAGTGTTAATGGACCTATCACTAGGTGCTAAAGTGCTAAAGGTCCTATCACTAGGTGCTAAAGGTCCTATCACTAGGTGCTAAAGTGCTAAAGGTCCTATCACTGAGTGCTAAAGGTCCTATCACTAGATGCTAAAATTCTAAAGGTCATCCTATCACTAGGTGCTAAAGGTCATCCTATCACTAGGTGCTAAAGTTCATCCTATCACTAGGTACTAAAGGTCATCCTATCACTAGGTGCTAAAGGTCATCCTATCACTAGGTGCTAAAGGTACTCCTATCACTAGGTGCTAAAGGTCATCCTATCACTAGGTGCTAAAGGTCATCCTATCACTAGGTGCTAATGGTACTCCTATCACTAGGTGCTAAAGGTACTCCTATCACTAGGTGCTAATGGTACTCCTATCACTAGGTACTAATGGTACTCCTATCACTAGGTGCTAATGGCACTATCACTAGGTGCTAATGGCACTATCACTAGGTACTAATGGTACTCCTATCATTAGGTGCTAATGGTACTCCCATCACTAGGTGCTAATGGTACTCCTATCACTGGCTTTTTTCGCACAGTAGTGGTGGTATCAAATGTACAGGGACATACTCATGTTAATAAACATGTTCAAATTCATTAGACAGGTAATTTTGAAACATTGTTGCAAAATTTGCAGTGGTATATTCTGTAGGCACAGTGGATTGACTACCCTACAGCAAACTTTACAGCAATGCCACCATCAAGGGTTGGCCATAAGACTAGATTTTTTTTCTCATGTCATTTCTCTTACAAACCGCATCACGATGATATACAGAATAAAAAATGCTAAACCATTCCTTTCCTTTGCTACTGCTGTTCCCTTATACAACTGTGTCCCCATACCGCAGAACTGAGTCAGTCAGGTCAGTGTTAAGGTTAGAACCAACATGGTCAAGTGTTAGGGTTTGCCGTATGGGGCAAGAACCAGGGTTAGAGTTAAGTGTTAGCAGCAGCACAAGGGAGCAGCACTACAGGGGAAAAGTAGTTATCAGAAAACTAATGCTCCATCCGCAAACATACAGCACTCAGCTTGTGCTCAACTTTCTTCTTTAGCAAACTGCAGCAGTCAATGACAAAATATCCATTTGCTGCTGTGAAATATGCCACAATGATATACCCATAGCAATTTTGCAAAGATTTGCGACATCAGAAACTTCAGATCTTTTTTACATTTCTAGGCAGGAGTTTTCATTACATGCCTGTTATGTACAAGTATTTCTGCATCTAGGCACCATACCATGAGGGCGTTGAAAGCCAGTAATAGCACTGTTGGACCATTTCTATTTCAATGCAATCTTCTTCAACGATGCTCAGACAACCTTCGTTCCCCACGATCGAAAATGTGCCACTATCAAGTACCTGACAAGTCAGGCCCAGCGCATCCAACTCTGGCATAAGAGAGAATTATTATCTTCTAAGTATTTCTGGAAAATAAAGCAGGTGAATGGGGAAAAAAGGGCAGGAAATAGACAATAAAGGTGACAAGAAGAATGGAAACAAGGCAGAAAGAAAGAGAGGGATGGAAAAGAGGGAATTCCTAGCACAGAATTTCCAGATGGTGGGGGTACTATTTATACTGAAAGGCCCCCAGAGTTCCCACGGGATGTTTTGTTATGTTCAAGACACAACCCTTACTGCATCTCATTAACATACTAAAAATTAAGGATACTTTCTATACACTAACACAAGCTAAAATGTAAAAATAAATTTTATACATTTGACACCATTTAACAATATCGGCCCTGGCAGACAAACCAGTGTCAGACTTCATCTGTGCCCTCTGCAATAGGGACCGTCATTCTTATGTCGGACTGGCCAGCCACACCCGAAGCTTACCAGAATAAACACATAGAGTGCAACTCTATAGTCTTCTGAGACTGAAGGATGCCTACAACACAATATGCACAGCTGCAATGACCAAACGAAACCAGACTTCAGTGAAAAAACGCAAATTAAAGTGGTAAGGACACATCACACAAACATCTGGACTGGCCAAGAATGTCCAACAGGGAACAGTACAAGGAAGAGACGAAGAGGCAGACGGAGAAAAACTACAGATAAATGATAAGACCACAATATCACAACGTGGACTGGTCTCAAGTGGAATGCCTTGCTACAGAAAGCTGAAAATCATGAGGAGTGGAGGAAACTGGTTGCAAAATCTTCAGTGGTGTCCCATCTGCCTACTGGACTACAGGATAGGTGAAGCTGAAAGAACACATGAGGGAAAGGATTGTGTACCTTGAAAGCTACTTTCTTAATATGAAGAAAAGGCCTTTATACCTTGATATCAACTAACGCAATATAAAGGAATGAACATTATACTTTTGTTCCAACCAACTCACGACAAGGGAAAGAGCTTTACATTGGATACCAAAAACTCAATTTGAAAGAATGTTACAGGGTGATTGCAAATTAACTCACTATGAAGGAAAGAACTTTATACTTTGAAACTAACTTGGAAGAACTTTATAATTTGAAACTAACTTAGAAGGAAGAAAAGAGCATAAACACCAACTCACTATGAAGAAGAGAACTTTATACTTCAATATAAAATCAATACAAAGGAAAAAAAATTATTCTTTGATGTCAACTAATTCAGTATGAAGAAAAAGTTGATAACATATACAGAGTTACAATTCATACCTTAATACCAAGCAACAATTCTTATGCTTTGGTATCAAACTCAACATCGATGAAAGAACTGATATTTTGATACCAACTAAGTATGAAGGAAAGCTTTACACTTTGATACGAACTTAAAATAAATTAAAACAACCAAACCAATGCATTCATTACCAACTGAATCAATATGAAGGGAAAAAACCCAATACTTTTTTTTATACCAGCTAACTAGATATAAAGAAAAAACCTCTTATGCCATGAAACTGACTGAATATAAAGGAAATAACTTACACCTTAACAGCTAACTAAATGCGAGAGAAAAAACAACTTTCACTGATACCAACAAAGTGAATATCACAGACATAAGCTTTAAACTGAGACATTTATTCTTTTGACTCCCAGGGCCCAGCTAGCTCAATATTTAATACATATTATTATTCTTTGATATTAACGAACTCGGTACAAAAAAGTTTTCATACTTCTGACACCAGCTTCATATTCTGACGTTAACTTCAATATCAGCTTTATATTCTGACGTTAACTTTGATACTAGCTTTATATTCTGACGTTAACTTTGATACTAGCTTCATGTTTTGATGTTAACTTTGATTCTAGCTTTATGTTTTGATGTTAACTTTGACTCCAGCAACTTCATGGTTAATCTGTTTATAAAATGTCATGGACCTGCTACAACCATATAGGTCATTCAACTGAGCAGGCTGTGGTAAAAAAGCTGGTGAAAACACTGGCAAGGCTGAGTGATTTGAGGGCTGTAGTATAGTGTTAACTGCTTCGTTTACTCAAAAAACAAATACCTTTACTTCTAATCATAATAAACGTTTATTAAGTCTACTTTTATGATAAATAAACTTTTCTTTCGTGCATGATTTCTATATTTTTCAATATTTTTGGGGGGATAAGAAACACACAGAGAGAGAGAGAGAGAGAGAGAGAGAGAGAGAGAGAGAGAGAGAGAGGCATAGGTATGCTTACCTTGCAAGGCAAGAAATATTCACCACCTAATGCACTGGGTAACATTTCACAATAAAGTGATGTTCCATGGGTCTGGTGAAGCACTGAAGCCAAATGTTTGTCTTCACACCAAGTGAAGGAATACAAAATGTCACAGCACACAAATCACTTTACGTCAAGATAGGTCACACAAAAAAGAAACCCAAAAGTAGAACATTCAAGACGACTTTCAGTTAAAAGGAGGTAACAACCTTTACATGAATAATTCGTCAAAGTTTCCGTTTAGTTTCCCTTGGATTGAACTTTTTTTTTAAGATTTAAATTTCTTTAACAACAACAACAACAACAACAATATTTCCAATTTCTCCCCATGCTGTAGCTTCAGGCTACATACAGGAAAGGACAGAGTGCCAAAAACTATGGCACTGGCACAACGTCAATAAGTTTTAGTGTTGTCCCTCTCTGACTCCCACAAGGGGCTCTAATTCATTCAGTTGAACGAACAAACTTCATTTCCCTTTGGTGCTTCCTTTACAATAATAGTAATGATACAAAGGAAGGTGGCAGGACGGTCAAGACGTTCACCTGCCTAACAAGCAAACCGTGAGGTTTAGAAACACCCTCCCCCCCCCCCCCCCCTCTACCAACCTCCCCCCCCCCCCCCGAACCAATAACAACAACAACAACAACAACAACAACACCAACAACACACACACACACACACACACACACACACACACACACACACACACACACACACAAAAAACCACCACCCCCAAAAAAACCCAACAACCCCAAACAAACAAAAAACCAAAACAAAACCTAACAAACAAACAAACAAAAAAAGCCAACCGTGAGGATCTGGGTTCGATTCCCAGCCTTGCCCTTTCTTCCCAGTTTGATGGTAAAATTGAAATAAATGTTAAAGTCCTTCTGATGAGACTATAAACCGAGGCCCCATGCGCGAATGTACACATAGAAAATCTTGCGCACACGTAAAATACCTGCTCCATCTTTTGGAAGAGTAGGCCATTTTGTACTGGTAGGAGCAGATAACAAAGTGTTAAAAAAAAAAAAAACCCACAAAAAACCCGCATGCAGATAGGCATGTTTAGACACCATCCCCGAAGTCGGAATGCGGCCACCTAAAATGGCAAGGGGGAGAAACAGTAGCATACACAAAAATCTCATCATTGGTGAACCTCAGAGCTCTGGCCAGGAACCAAAATAAGTAATAATGTATGAGCTTTTTAGTGGCTTAATCTTGTAAACCAGGCAGATCAAAACCCTTGCATTCAAATCATTCACACACATGCAACCGTTCAAAATAGATTGACAAAAGATTTTGAATTTAGACACTCACAAGTACACATAGCTCGCATGCACATTCATGCACACCCGCACACACGCACGCGCGCACACACACACACACACACACACACACAGGGCTTAGGCAGTGTGATGAAGATGTTTGTTGAAAGTAGGAACAGTTAAGAGGCGGAACCATAATGTGTAAAGATCTTAAGTCGGAAATTAATATGTCAGGGTGGATTTGAAAGTATTAAATGTATGCTTCTGGTGTAGTGAGAGAGGGAGATCATTCCAGATTGATATGCTTAGCGCAAAATTCTGTGCAAAAAAGGTCGCGCTCTCTGATAGGAAAACAATGATATATGCAGACAGGAAAAGAAAAAAACCAGCAACCAGTTATGGTTGGCGCTGCTCTTATGGTGATGCCTCTCTTGAGGGTGAGCCGCCCGAATTTTACGCTGAGAAATCTGCAGTGACTTAAAAGTGACATTTGAATACAAATACAAATCAGTGGAGCACTGCGCTTCGTTTTTCAGGCAGCATGTTGTGGCTAGGTGAACCTGGCCGACCTCAATCATCTCCAGGTAGCAGGATACATAGGCCTACTGTCTGGGTAGATTAAGGTAGCAGGCAGGGTACATGCTGTCTGGGTAGATTAAGGTGCGGGATACATGCTGTTTGGGTAGATTAAGGTGCGGGATACATGCTGTCTGGGTAGATTAAGGTGCGGGATACATGCTGTCTGGGTAGATTAAGGTGCAGGATACATGCTGTCTGGGTAGATTAAGGTGCGGGATATATGCTGTCTGGGTAGATTAAGGTGCGGGATACATGCTGTCTGGGTAGATTAAGGTGCAGGATACATGCTGTCTGGGTAGATTAAGGTGCGGGATATATGCTGTCTGGGTAGATTAAGGTGCGGGATACATGCTGTCTGGGTATGTTTGTGTTATCCCTGCCACAGGCTGGCAGGTCTATTCTTCCACAAAACGTGGATGGGGCTTTAACATACATGTACTCAGTGGTCAGAGCACTCCAAGCTAAGATCAAGCAGCATTGAGCGTGGTTTAAAAAAAGTGGATGAGTTGGGTTTAATACAGTCCCCTAGTTCACCCAGCTGTAAATGGGTTCCTGCCCTTTTTTTTAGGGTCAGGGAAGGTAAAGTGGCAAGGAGAGGAGATGGTCGCCGCCCTCAAAAAGCTGACTGCTAGAGAAGATGAGGTCTCTGTCACCACGCTCCCCAACGACCGCAAAAGTTATGGGAACGTGTTTACCTTATCCTTTACTGACCCAAGATGTTCTGTGCGCGTTCGAACATGGGGATCTCTGTTTATAGTCTCGCCCGAAGGACTTCCAGGGCAGCGGAGTCAGTATCAATGTTAATTCTAGGGGAAAAGCCCCCCTGAAAACACACAGAGCAGATACCATTCCGGTACACCTTCAGTCACCATCAGTTCATGAGTTTGAATTTTAAGCAGTAGACTTGACTCGAGGTTGACGTGGAAAACTATCACACACACACACACACACACACACACGTATTATCTGTAGCGGAATGTTTCCTGTGCCAGAATATGTACTGCATTTTTCTTCTTCTTCTTCCTTTAGCCCCGAAGAGTCATTGGGGCACTGTACTGAATTTTTCAGGCATTGTATTCAGGGCAAGCTGAACCTGTCGAATCATCCCTACCCAGGTACAGGGTGCATGCAGGGTATGTTCGTGTTTCCTATCTACCCAATGCTGTCATTAATTAGGTCTTAAACGTGCATACTTGATCTGCTTGTCTACACACATGAAAGGGGTTAAAGGCACTGGAAGGTCTGCACTTTAAGTTGACCTGGAAGATTGTACAATGTTCTACCCTCATTTACCAGATGATGCTGCCAAGATTCGAATCCATGACTTAATGGACGTACGGAATGGAATAAAACAAAGTAACAGTTGGGTGCCAAGACAGTGGAGAAGGACTGGATTTGGATGTCCTCTTTTAAAGGCGTGGCCAATGTCTTTGTCGGAAAAGAACTGTGTTTTCATACATGCTTTTTGAGTCTTTTTGTTTAACTGTGGTGAGTATGATGCTTATGTATGAGATATGCTATCTTTGGTAACAAACACAAGGCATGGCAAGAGATGTATCCTTAAATCAGTTGTTAAGTTTATTGCCAAAGCACAAGGTTACAGAAAGAAAGTCATCTTTGGAATCATAGCTACAGACTGTGAACGTTATTTTTAGAATCCGTGCACGTAAGACCATGGAAATACAATAGGCCTAATCTGTGCAACTAAGACCATGAAACAACAATAATTAGTCAGTGCCATCACCAGCTAGTTTAGTTAAAACTGAAACACTGTGAGGATAGAGTTAATAGCAAGACACGCCTGAAAATATTTTCTTCTTCTGAAATTTGAGCCACAGCATATCTGTCAGATCTACAGTTTGTATGACGATTTCAGGGCCACTTAGCAACCACTGATTCTCCAGTAGCCTCCCTTCGTACGTTTTTTAATTTGACCCAGTTTGACATAGAGGATATTCACTTCAGCCTTGGTTAGCTCTGTCAGCTTGTCTTTCATGAAGGTTAACATGTCTGGATTGGCTAGTGCCGCATCTGGGAACTTGGTGTTGTTTCTGTAAGGAGGCCTCTCCTCTGGGTTGGTAGCCATGTTGTACAGGAAGTAAGCAGCGCCGTTCCTGTTGTAGGGCATCTTCCTTTTATCCTTCTTTTTCTTGCTTTCGGGTAAAGGGTTTGGGAATCTGAAGCCTGGCTCACTGGAAAAAAAGAGATGAGAAAAGAGAATTATCATATATCTATCTATCTTATATAATTATATATATATATATATATATAATATATATATATATATATATATATATATATATATATATATATATATAGAGAGAGAGAGAGAGAGAGAGAGAGAGAGAGAGAGAGAGAGAGAGAGAGATGTGGATGCCTAGTGATTAGAGTGATGCATTCCTGATCTGAGCGCATATGATTCAAGCCACCATGGAAGCGCCCATTTTAGGAGATTTTACCCTGGAGTTAAAACCATTACTTCCACTACCCCAAATATCTTTTGGCTAAGACTATAAAAACCAAGGAGGGGTCTGCCAATGCATGCAGTAAAAATCTGTTCCGCCTTTCAGACGAATACGTCACTTCGTGCCGGTAGGAACGGATGTTAAAAATTTTTAAAAGCACATGCACACAGATGTCGTGTTTAGACACAATCCCCCGAAGTGGGAATGTGGCTACCTTAATGGGGGGTAAGAATGGTCACATTCGCAATAATCTCACCATTAGTAAACCTCAGCCTTCTAGCCCAGGAACGAAGAAAAAAGCATCTTTATCATCGATGAAGGGCCTGCATCAGAGAAGGCTTATGATACATAGATCAACTCCAGACTGCCTTGCACTAGTCGCGTGTGGATGCACGTACACATAGAACACACATTTTCTCTGGTATACAAGCTATTCAGCTGCTCAACAAGAAGTTCAAAATCAGGCCTACTAATTCACAACCAGTGAGTTAAGTGTGGTCCAGCAAAAATCCTGGTTGCTCAGAGGTAGCCTAAAATTCATCTTCTTTTGACTACTGATATGATTAAATCACAACCCATTGGGCCTACTAAAAATAAGCCAAGTAGGCCTAAACAACCCAAAGCTTTAAAGTCATTCAACCAATGAATCAACCAGCCAATCAAACTACAAAAAGCCCAGATACTCTCATAGTATAGTATTCTAGAGTTAAAACGAAACTTTGATGATGTATGACATTCACCAAGAAGGAAGGTGGCAGGGCGGTATAAACGTTCACTAACAAGCCTAACAAGTATACCATGAAGTTCCCAGCCTTGCCCTTTGTTCCCAGTTTGACGGGAACATCGAACTGAATGTCAAGTCTTTTATTGGGAGACTCTAAGTCATTCGGGCCCGTGTGCTTATGGGCTTGCGCGCGAAGAAGGAATGACATTTGAAAATCAGAAAGAGCAGGGAGGTAGCCTACCTCCCGACTGACCTGACGAAATTGGTAGGTTGATTTCCCAACTGTATAGAAATGCGGATACCTTAACTGTGGGGGACAAAAAGGTCGCATATGCAAAAATCTCATCATTAGTGAACCATAGAGATCTAGCTATGGAACGAGAAAAAGATGTTTTCTGGATGTGTGTTTGTGTTATGTAACCCACCGAACGCTGACATGAATCATAAGATCTGAAACATGCATACTTTATCTTTTGCACGTGTATATAATTATCCGGAAGGAATTAAGGCACTGGTAGGACCGCACTTTGAATTGACTGGGGAGAGTGTAAAAATATCCACCCTTAATTCATCACACACCGCTGCCGAGATTTGAACCCACGACTTCATGGACCCACGGGATTGAAGTCAAACCGTCGTAACAACTCGGCAACAGCGACCCCTGTCATGATGACGATGACGACGACGACGACGACGACGACGATGATGATGATGATAATGTGATTTTAAAGCGTCTCACCTGGTTTGTGAGCTGTTGCTGAAGATGAGTTTGAAGTCGGCTGTTCCATTGGTGTATCGGAGGGCTCCCAGCTGCCTGGAGCTGTCGATGTTGTAGACCATCCACTGCCGGGTTGTGGCGTTCCGATCTCTGATGGCCTGCCAGGCGCTCATCCCATCAATGTCACCTGCAATTTCAATAATAAGGCAAAGACAGCTTAGTGGGACAGCGGGACAGCTTAGTGGTCAGAGTTTGGAGAGCCTAGTGGTCAGAGTGTGGACTGCCTAGTGGTCAGAGCGTGGATAGCCTAGTGGTCAGAGTGTGGATAGCCTAGTGGTCAGAGCGTGGATAGCCTAGTGGTCAGAGCGTGGATAGCCTAGTGGTCAGAGTGTGGATAGCCTAGTGGTCAGAGCGTGGATAGCCTAGTGGTCAGAGCGTGGATAGCGTGGATAGCCTAGTGGTCAGAGCGTGGATAGCCTAGTGGTCAGAGCGTGGATAGCCTAGTGGTCAGAGTGTGGACAGCCTAGTGGTCAGAGTGTGGACAGCCTAGTGGTCAGAGCGTGGATAGCGCGGATAGCCTAGTGGTCAGAGCGTGGATAGCGTGGATAGCCTAGTGGTCAGAGCGTGGACAGCCTAGTGGTCAGAGCGTGGATAGCGTGGATAGCCTAGTGGTCAGAGCGTGGATAGCGTGGATAGCCTAGTGGTCAGAGCGTGGATAGCCTAGTGGTCAGAGCGTGGATAGCCTAGTGGTCAGAGTGTGGACAGCCTAGTGGTCAGAGCGTGGATAGCGTGGATAGCCTAGTGGTCAGAGCGTGGATAGCCTAGTGGTCAGAGCGTGGATAGCCTAGTGGTCAGAGTGTGGACAGCCTAGTG
Source organism: Rapana venosa (assembly GCA_028751875.1). Lineage (NCBI taxonomy): Eukaryota > Metazoa > Mollusca > Gastropoda > Neogastropoda > Muricidae > Rapana > Rapana venosa. The sequence goes on from CM054136.1 coordinate 42,428,125, forward strand.
GTCAGAGCGTGGATAGCGTGGATAGCCTAGTGGTCAGAGCGTGGATAGCGTGGATAGCCTAGTGGTCAGAGCGTGGATAGCCTAGTGGTCAGAGCGTGGATAGCCTAGTGGTCAGAGTGTGGACAGCCTAGTGGTCAGAGCGTGGATAGCGTGGATAGCCTAGTGGTCAGAGCGTGGATAGCGTGGATAGCCTAGTGGTCAGAGTGTGGACAGCCTAGTGGTCAGAGCGTGGATAGCGTGGATAGCCTAGTGGTCAGAGCGTGGATAGTGTGGATAGCCTAGTGGTCAGAGCGTGGACAGTGTGGGTAGCCTAGTGGTCAGAGCGTGGATAGCATGGATAGCCTAGTGGTCAGAGCGTGGACAGTGTGGACAGCCTAGTGGTCAGAGCGTGGATAGCGTGGATAGCCTAGTGGTCAGAGCGTGGACAGTGTGGACAGCCTAGTGGTCAGAGCGTGGATAGCGTGGATAGCCTAGTGGTCAGAGCGTGGACAGTGTGGACAGCCTAGTGGTCAGAGCGTGGACAGTGTGGATAGCCTAGTGGTCAGAGCGTGGATAGCGTGGATAGCCTAGTGGTCAGAGCGTGGACAGTGTGGATAGCCTAGTGGTCAGAGCGTGGACAGTGTGGATAGCCTAGTGGTCAGAGCGTGGATAGCGTGGATAGCCTAGTGGTCAGAGCGTGGACAGTGTGGATAGCCTAGTGGTCAGAGCGTGGATAGCCTAGTGGTCAGAGCGTGGATAGCCTAGTGGTCAGAGCGTGGATAGCCTAGTGGTCAGAGTGTGGATAGCCTAGTGGTCAGAGCGTGGATAGCCTAGTGGTCAGAGTGTGGATAGCCTAGTGGTCAGAGCGTGGATAGCCTAGTGGTCAGAGTGTGGATAGCCTAGTGGTCAGAGCGTGGACAGTGTGGATAGCCTAGTGGTCAGAGCGTGGACTGCCTGGCGGTCAGAGCGCTGAGCCCCGTTTGCGAACGCACGCAGAACATCTTGCGCACACGTTAAATCCTGTTCCGCTTTTCGTAAGAGTAGGCCATTGTGTGCCGGTGGGAACGGATGACAAAATTTACAAACCGCATACACACGGGGGACTGGATGTAAAAAAAAAAGCACAGAAGTGCTTATTCCATTATCCTCGATATAAAAGAATAAATTAATAAATAAATAAAAATCTTATAGCTCGAGTTCCAGTCACCACCGAAGCACCCCCTTGAAGGGATATTCCCCCTAGAATTAACAGCAGTCCTTTGGAGGAGACTATAAACTGAGGTCCCCGTGTACAAACACAGGCAGAACATCTTGCGCATGTACCCAAATCCGTTCTGCCTTACGGAATAAGGTAGGCCATTCCGTGGCAGTAACAATGAATGACAAAATCTATTTTTAAAAAAAAGAAAAAAGTTAAAAACCCATGCACACTGGTGTCGTGTTTATACATCCTCCCCGAAGTCGGAAAGCCGGTACCTAAAGGGAGGGTAAAACGGTCACGCACGCAAAAATCTCACCATTGGTAAACCTCGGAGCTCTAGCCGAGGAAGAAAAAAACCACCCCAAAAAGTTGACTTGACTTCATCTGACTTCTTCCCTACTTATGGATCAGTCAGACACTGAGGCACAGCCTTAAGCTTTTCATACCGTGATGTACACACACGCACACGCACACACACACACACACACACACACACACACGCACACACACACACACACACACACACACACACACACACACACATAAGCTGAAAAGCAGAGAAAGAGAGAGAGAGAGAGAGAGAGAGAGAGAGAGAGAGAGAGAGAGAGAGAGAGAGAGAGAGAGAGAGAGAGAGAGAGAGAGAGAGAGAGAGAGATAACGATAACGATAACGATAACGATATTTATTCAAGAAAGGCCATAGAGAGAGAGAGAGAGAGAGAGAGAGAGAGAGAGAGAGAGAGAGAGAGAGAGAGAGAGAGAGAGAGAGAGAGAGAGAGAGAGATTCCAGCCTGATGAAGCGTCTGACAGTCGACTGACCGACCGACCGACTGACTGACCGCCAAGCAGTCATCCAGACTCACACAGACAGACAGACAGAAGACAGACAGACTCACTGACCGACAGACGGACGGACAGACAGACAGACAGATTCGCACTTGGGATGTCGGAGAGGTTTCCCTTGGCAGCCTCCAGAAGAGTGGGCAGTAGATCTGTGACGTGAATCAGGCCATTGTACTTGCCGATCTTCTTCCCTTTTCTTAGAAACCTGGGGGCTTGTAACAGCATTCGGACTCGGAAACCTCCCTGCATGCACATAGCCCGTGCATATGTGCATATGACCGACACACAGAGACACCACCACCCCCAATCCCCCCAAAAAAACAAAAACACAACAACGACCAAACCAACAACAACCGACAACAACAACAAAAAACCACACACACACTCGCTCGTACATAATTATTACACACACCACACACACGCACGCACGCACGCACGCACGCACGCACGCACACACACACACACACACACACACACACACACACACACACACACACACACACAACACACACACACACACACACACACAACACACACACACACCCCCTTCGGATGAGACTATAAACCGAGGCCCTGTGTGCGATCGCACACAGAACATCTTGCGCACACGTTAAATCCTGTTCCGCTTTTCGAAAGAGTAGGCCATTGTGTGCCGGTGGGAACAGATGACAACATTTACAAAACCGCATTACACACGGGGACTAGATGTAAAAAAAGCACATGAGTGCTTATTTCATTATCCTCGATATAAAAGAATAAATAAATAAATAAATAAACAGACACACACAGACACGCACACACACACACACACACACACACACACACACACACACACACACACACACACACACACACACACACACACACACACACACCCTTCGGATGAGACTATAAACCGAGGCCCTGTGTGCGATCGCACACAGAACATCTTGCGCACACGTTAAATCCTGTTCCGCTTTTCGAAAGAGTAGGCCATTGTGTGCCGGTGGGAACAGATGACAACATTTACAAAACCGCATTACACACGGGGACTAGATGTAAAAAAAGCACATAAGTGCTTATTCCATTATCCTCGATATAAAAGAATAAATAAATAAATAAATAAACAGACACACACAGACACGCACCACACACACACACACACACACACACACACACACACACACACACACACACACACACACACACACACACACACACACACACTCACACACCATTAAAACAACACGTACACATAACTGATCAGCATCAGTATCAGCAGACCCTTGACCAAGATGGTCGTGTTGGGAGAGGGGGAGGGGGGGGGGGGGGGGGGGGGGGGGGAGCAGGGGCACCCAGGAGGCAGTGGTTGACAATTTACTCCAGGTCGGTCTGTCTTCAGCCTTTCCAAGCAACACAGCCATGCCAAGGCCGGTCCTACCTTTGATGCTCTGCATCCAGTTCTTCATGTGGATCGGTGGTCTAGAAGTAACGCGCCTGTCTAGAAAGCGAAAAGTCCGGGTCGGAAGTGGGCGGTGGTTCAAATCCCGTTTGGACCCGAAAATTTTTCCCCATCCACTAGACCTTGAGTGGTGGTCTGGGCGCTAGTCTTTCGGATGAGACGATAACCCGAGGTCCCGTGTGTTACACAAAAATTATTTAGCGCACGTAAAAAACCCCACGGCAACAAGAGGGTTGTCCCTGGCAAAATTCTGTAGAAAAAAGCCACTCTGATAGGGAAACAAATGCAGTTGTAGACAGAAAAAAAAGGGTGGCGCTGCTCTGTGGCGACGCGCTCTCCCCGGGGAGAGCAGCCGCGCGCTCTCCCCGGGGAGAGCAGCCGGAATTTCACGCAGAGAAATCTGATGTGACTTAAAGTGATATAAATAAATAAATAAATAAATGTCTGCCCCCTGCGTCCTCCTCTCTGAAGAGTGCCCAGTAGAACAATCTCAGCAAAAAAGAGTTATATATAATTCGTGACGTGACCAAACCACGCCAGCGTCCTCCTCTTTAGGACAACCGGAAGGGGTACACGTGACCCAGCTTTCATTATCACCTCTTGCTCACTGACCCAATGACACACTGACTCGCCAAGAAATGTGTAGAAACCTCCTGAATGATTTTAGATCGAAGGCTCAGATTTTCTTTTCCAATTCCAGCTTTCACACCCGTGCGGCAGTATGGAAATGATAAGTGATCTCAACTCCAGCTTTGTTTGGGAAGCTGGTCTCCTTGCTTTTCCAAAGCCTGTTCAACTTTGCCATGGCCGTTTGGACCCGAAACTCCCCCCCCCCCCCCCCCCCCCCCAATCCCCCCATCCTTTAGATCATGAGTGGTGGTCTGGGCGCTAGTCTTTAGGATGAGACGATAAACCGAGGTCCCGTGTGTTACACATAATTATTTAGCGCACGTAAAAGAACCCACGGCAACAAGAGAGTTGTGCCTGGCAAAATCCTATAGAAAAAAACCACTCTGATAGGGAAATAAATACATATGCAGAGAGGAAAAAAAAAAAGGGTGGCGCTGCTCTTGTGGCGACGCACTCTCCCCGGGGAGAGAGCAGCCCGAATATCACGCAGAGAAATCTGCCGTGACTTAAAAGTGGTATAAATAAATAAATAAATAAATGGCCGAGCTTGCGAGGGCTATTCTTATCTTTACTGCCGCTATATAGCGGCCATCTTTGATCAGTGTGGAGCCAAGATGTTTGGAGTTTACTTCTGCAAGTTGTTAACCATTCACGACAATGCTTAAAGACACTAGTGCTGTTTACCATGACCCTGCTCTTCTCTGTATTGGTCTCTATACCATAAATGCTAGCTTGTTCTTCCTTTGTTTTTTGGGGAATGGGTGGGATTTGGATTTTTTGTTTTGTTTTTTCTGTTTCCCTGTTGTTTGTTGCTGTTGTTGTTGGCTGTGGCTGTTGTTTATCTGTCTATTTGGTTGTTGTTGTATTTAATTATTTAGATGTTGGGTTTGTTTGTTTTGCTTTTGTTGCGTTTTTTGCTTTTGTATTTGGTTTTGTTGTTGTTATTACTATTATTGTTGTTAATTTTCATGATATATCCCTGATAAGGGTGGGGACTGGATGTAAAAAAAAAGCGCATGTGTGCTTATTCATTGTCTTCGAAATAAAATAATTTGATTGATTTATTGCTTGATTGCTCGTAAGTTCTTGGAGAACGTTGTTACTGCCTCCTAAGAGATCAATGTCATCAGCCAACTGCACATTGATAATGGATCAACCACCAAGAGATATAGTGGCGTAGCATTTAGGGAACGTCTATTGCATGATCTTCTCAAGAAAGATATTAAATAAAGTAGGCAAGAGCTTGTAGCCTTGTCTGACTCCTATTGTTTTTCAAAATAAATCTTTGATCTGGCTTCTCAAAAGCACTGCAGTGCTAGCATTGTTATAGAGTGTCCGAATGGTTTGCACCAATCCTTCCTCAATGTTGAAAGTTCTGGGGGGTTGCCACAGTCCATTATGCCACACTCTTTCAAACGCTTTTCTGAAATCTATAAAACGTGAGTTAGATTTTTTTGGTGCTGGAGATGTTTCTCGATGATAAGCCTGCAGTTGAAATCTGTTCAGTTGTACTCCTTCCAGGTCTAAAGTCAGCTTGTTCTTCCGGCAGTTCTTCTTCAGCTTGCATGTTCATTTGGGGCTATTCAGAATGATTCTGAGCATCATCTTGCTTAGATGGCTTATAAGACTAATTGTTCCATAGTTCTGGCACTGTCTTAGATTATTAATTTTTCCTAGGAAGTGGGATTATCAGAGACTGCGTCCTCATCAACTGATTATATCATATGTTAATTTTCACACAAAAAAATCCATATTTTCCTACGAAGCTCCGATGATGAGATGACAACCGCTCAAAATAAAATAATATAACTACAAAACTATTGTTAAGCTGAAATTATACATTTTCTTATAATGTTTGGACACACACACACACACACACACACACACACACACACACACACACGCACGCGCGCGCACACACACACACACACACACGCACACACACACACACACACACACACACATACACAACACACACACACACACACAACACGCAGCTCCCCCCCCCCCCCCACCACACACACACACATCTCCACCACAACAACCTCCCCCCTCCTCCCACCACCCACCCACCCACACCCACCCAACCGCCCTTCCACACACCCTACCTCATACACAGTCTGTTTGTTGCCCCTCAAAGGCCTGCTACTGCCGCCGTTGTCCACAGAGGCTCCGTTATCACTGGTGAAGATGGTTAAGAATTTATTCCGGACACCCAGCGTGTCCAGGGTGCCCAGAATCTTCCCAACACCTTCATCCAGGGCTGCGACCATCCACCCCGCAGTAGGTTCGGCGAATATTGGTCATATTGTGCGTAGAGTTGAATGGAATGTCTTCAGGGATTTTCTGGCATTTGGTGTTGTTGATATACTTGTCCGGTGCTTTCATGGGGCAGACGAGGCGACAGGAAGGAAGTATAGATAGGAACGCAATGATTGGATGAGTTTGGTTACCTTTTGTGTGTGTGTGTGGTGTGTGTGTGTGTGTGGTGTGTGTGTGTGTGTGTGTGTGTGTTGTTGTGTGTGTGTGTGTATGTGTATGTGTGCGTGTTCGGTTTTAAACAAAGAGTCTGGTCACCAAAAAAAAAGTATGTATGAGCGTAATCCTAGCTAGACAACAGGTAAACTTAAGGACAGTTTGTCAGAAATATGATAGGCACGCGCAAATTATGATTGATAACTTTATTGTATTTAATGAACAAAGGTTGACAAGTTACACGACATTTTATGGACACTGCATATGACTATTTCCTAAGGAATATGAAAATAGCAAAGAATAAACAGATTAATCAAACAGGAAATACACTAATTTATTCTATTTGCGTTATTCTGTCATTGACTGTCTGTCTGTCTGTCTGTCTCTCTCTGTCTCTCTCCCCCTTCCCTTTCTTGTCTCTCTTTGTTTCTGTCTGTATGCCCTTGACTGTGTGTGTGTGGGGGGGGGGGGGGGGGGGGGAGGGAGGGAGGGAGGGAGGGAGGGCGTGCATGTGTTTGCATGTTTCAACTGTTATTAATGATGATGATAAAGCTGCTGCTATTCGTGTTGTTGTGCGCCTGTGTGCTTGTGGTGCATACTAATGTGAATATGGTATGTCACAGCATATGTCAGCATGTGCTTGGGTATATGTACATGTACCTGTGTGTTCTTCGAATTAATGTCTATTCACAATAAGTGATATTAGACAAATCATGTGCCTGTGTGTGCGTTTTTTCTGTGCGCAGTGTGCGTGCTAGCGCGCACGTGTGTGTGTGTGAATGAGGTGCGTGCATGCGTGTGTGCTTGCAAGCGTGCGCGTGCGTGCGTGTATTTAAAAAAAAAAGGGGGATTGACACCCGAAATGACAATTACTAACCTGTATAGGGGCATGCGGTGCCAAGTAAGACACAAAGAGAAAGATGGGTTTCTCTTTGGTAGTTTCGTTTTGAAAGTGTTGGGTCAGCAGGAACTGTGTGTGGTTGGTGATGAGGTGGGTGGAGTAGGTGTTCTGCCTTTGCCAGAACGGCTCATTGTTCCAGTTCCAGTCCAGATTGCCGCTGGAGGTCAGATTGTAGTGATCGTCCAGGTTGGTGAATGGTCCAAAGTGAGAGTGGAATCTGTGCAAGGACAAAGTAAAGCTTGGAAAGTGACATAAGTGTAAATTATTGTTTGTTTGTTAAAATGATCTAAATCTTAAATACTTATGTAGTTTTCGAGCAAAGAATTATATGCACACATGCAGAAGATCAAATATGCACGTTAAAGATCCCGTAAATTATAATTATTATCAGCGTTTGGTGGGTGATAGAAACACGAACATACCCAGCATGCAGCATGTACAATGGAATGAGCTGTGCTGAAGTAGGAATGTGTCGGCTGAGGCCAGCGGGCAGACCTGCAAAATCACAAGCACAGGAGACTAGCCACTACCACCCTACCCAGTAAGGGAAAGCAGAGAAGAGAAGAAAAGCCTTTTCAGAATCTATCAACACCAGAAGGATTGTTTTAGTAATTTTAAAAGTTAGCGTGATAAACATATGATACATAACAAGAGAGAGAGAGAGAGAGAGAGAGAGAGAGAGAGAGAGAGAGAGAGAGAGAGAACTTGAACTCGAATGATTAAAAAGGTCATTGACCCATACATGAAGAAGGCAGCCGACTATTTAGTGGTGGGTTGGGTTTTTTTGTGTTTATTTTTTTTTGGGGGGGGGGGGGTAAATAAAAAACCCCAAACAAACAAATTAGCCAAAACTAAAACAACAATACAGCCAAGAAAAAGTTGATTCTTTACCAGAAGAGTCAGACTGTAAATTAAGAGAGAGAGAGAGAGAGAGAGAGAGAGAGAGAGAGAGAGAGAGAGAGAGAGAGAGAGAAAGAGAGAGAGAGAGAGAGAGAGAGAGAGAGAGAGAGAGAGAACTCGAACTCTAAGATTTATTCACAAAAAGGCCATTGGCCCATA
>CM054136.1:42441652-42444152 GCA_028751875.1 Rapana venosa
GAATTATTTGTAGGAGAACATCTATTAATTTGTTTCGCTGTAGACAAAATCATTTGGTGTTCCTTTATCTACTTCTAAAATTGCATCAAAGCAAACAGATGCAATGACTCAATTTGTATTGCTGCTGTATCCAATCCTGACATCTCACAACCATATAAGACTGGGGGTGGGGGTGGGGTGGAGAAAGAGATTATCTGTTTACCTTAATACAAGAGGAGACCACTCTCGTTCCTCAGCGTGGCTTAAATTCCCGAAGACCGGTTGCAAAAAGCACACAAAGAAATGTAGGCAAGCAAGCAAGGAACCTTGCATGCATGAACCAAAAGCTGCATTCGGTCTACATATATACGACCCCGATAACACTTTATGTTAATACATTAACTCTTCCCCATTCAGAAGTTGATTAATTAGCATATATTTCATTCAAACAGGAACCCCCCCCCCCCCCAGAAATTTCAGTCGGAATAGGTTTTTGACCATGATTGTTGTATTATTGTCTCTACATCTGTTCCTCTGCCTTTTTTCTCTCTCACTGGTACGGGCAGGCAGCATATGGCTATATAATGAATGATTTCTGGATCGGATGTTAACTGGTATTGGTTGCATTAAGGAATGGATAAAAAAAAAAGTCTTTGCACATAAATAACTTGTTGAAACGAAATAAAAGCGTCTTGATGAGGCTGCAATTTCCAATATGGCGGCTATTTTCTCATCAAAGGAGCAAAGATTTGATGCTATCCAGGACTACCAAGATGGGTGGTTTTCATTCATTTCTTTATTAATGTTATCCAAAAAAAAGATTTTATGCCATCTAATGAGACTGAACATCTTGCAGCAGCAGTGTTTAATGCTTATTATTTTACGTTAGACTTTCTGATCTGATCCTGAATCAGACGACACATGAGGCGGTAAGGGAGAAAACGCATCCAGTCCTCTGTGGCCTGTTTGATGGCGTCAGTCCACCTGTGTTGAGAAGCCACAGGTCCTCTCCAATGCCTGTTACCAATTCATAATAATAATAATAATGATGTATGGAATTTATATAGCGCTGAATCTTGTAACGCAACAAATCAAAGCGCTCAGATTTTGTTGATTTAAAAAAAATTTATATCGAGGACAATGGAACAAGCACTCATGTGGTTTTTTTGTTACATCCAGTCCCCGTGTGTATGCGGTTTTGTAAATTTTGTCATCTGTTCCCACCGGCACACAATGGCCTACTCTTTCGAAAAAACGGAACAGGATTTAACGTGTGCGTAAGATGTTCTGCATGCGTTCGCACATGGGGTCTCGGTTTATAGTCTCATCCGAAGGATTCATCCTGGGTAGTCTCCTCGTTCTTCCCCCAGACCTACACAGGCGTCTATTTCAAGTCTGAGCTGAATTGCGATCCTTCAGTTGAGGTGGGGAACCTTAATATGATGATGTCCTTGCCAGAGGGGGCATCGTTTGTGACTGGCACGAGGGGTTGATAACATCTGCTTTGTTACCCACATATGAATACGAGAGAACACTGAAAATGTCTAATCAGAGGTCCTTTGCCCGTGTGTTTTTGTGTAGCTGGTATCCTGTGGAGCGTGGACGAACCATTGGGCTGTAAAATACCAGTTTTACAGTGCTTGGTGTTTTTGTTTTTTTTAAAAGGCGGGTGGGGAGTGGGGGGTGAGCTTAGGTTGTATGCCTATTTGGGGACAGAATTTCAAAAACTTTGCGGTTGTGTAGAGGAACAATCGATTCCGATTTCTCAGGAGAGACGTGGAGTCACCTTTACGTTGGGCAGATGCTATAAAACAATGTAAACCGAGATACTATCGCTGTAACACTGCTTGCTAAGGCCATATATATATAGATCTAAGTTCAAGACGACAAGACTAGACTCATGTACTTCATGATTTACTTTACATAAAATTGTTGGCAAAAAAACTAAAGGAGTGATAGGTTTGTCTAGAAGCATAACAACACACACCACCCAAATAAAAACCGTCTTCTTGGTCTCATTCTCTCAAAGCTATCATCAAACTGTTTCAATTATCCAGTTTCCCTGGCAATAATCGTAGCAGTCCTTTTTCTTTGTGCAGTCAGTTCACAGACTGACACGGAGCAACCGGATCAACAAAGTTAACTGCTTGAACAAACGAGCATCTGAGACGAAGAGCGAGGAGGCTGCCTAGGATGAACTGGTGACAGCCATTGGAGAGGACCTTTGGCTTCTCAGCAGAGGTGGACTGACACCATCAAGGACGAACATGCGTAAGATTAAAAAAAAATATTCCAGCAAGATATTCATCTTCCAGTACGAAACTAAACCAAACTTGGAGACTAGGAACCACCCGCATCCTTGATTATACCCAAATCAATAGTTCGTTCCACGCTCTCTCTTTTCTGAGTTTCTTTACCGGGGTGGGGGTGCAATTCCTGGTCTTCTCCTGTACCTGTAACTGTGCAGGAAGGTCTGCCCGCTGGCCTCCTCCGACACTTTTTGACTTCAGAGCAGTTCATT
>CM054136.1:42451652-42501652 GCA_028751875.1 Rapana venosa
TATCCTTTTTTTCGTTTTTTTTCCTTTCTGCTATAGATCTCTTTCTGTCCTTCCACCCCCCCCCCCCCCCCCCCCCCCCCCCCCTCTTCTTTGTGACTGTCTTCCTCTCTGTGTCAAAGTATCTATATCTGATTGCCCCCCTCCCCCCCCTTTTTTTGTTTACTTTGCCCGTTCTTTCAATTATTTTTGTGTTTTGGTCTTTATCACTGCTTTTCTTTCTTTTCTGTTGTTTCTTTTTTCTAATTTCTTTCTTTCTTTCTTCTTCTTCGTCTAACATATTCTTTCTTTTTTTTGTGTCCATATATTCTAGTCTTCTTCTTATTTTTTTCGTTCCATCGATCGTTGACCATCTATTTCTGGATTGCGGGTCCATTTGGGTGCGAGATGACTTTTTTGCAATCGTGCTGAAGTTCTTGAGAGTATGACAGGTATAGTGCGCTTTGAGATTGAGGCTCTATCTTCCTGTTTCTCGTTGCTCACTGATGAGATAATATATTGATATAACTTGCGCGCAGTATGCCTTTTTATCCGCCATTCCCTCCCCTCTCCCCCCCCTCCCCCCTCACCACCCACATTTCTCTCTCCTCTCTCTCTCTCTCTGTACTTCCTTGCTTGGCACCTGCTGACGTCTTACCCACAAGCAGCGAACAAGCACTATATTCCACCTTCACCATCACCTATCCCTAAGGTCTAGTTGACCGTTGGGCACCACTGAAGATTTTGCAACCAGCTTTCTCCACTCCTCGCGGTTCTCAGGCTCACGTAGTATGTCGTACAACTCAAGGCCAGTCCACTCTCACTTGTTGTCCTCCTACCGTTTTCTCTGTCTGCCTCTTCGTCTCGCTCCCTATCCTGTTTCCCATTGAAGGACTACCAACGACTTTAGAATGTATGTTCAACAAAATAATAATGATAAAAAAAAGAAATTCATCAGAGTTAAAAACAAAAAAGTCCATCAAAGTTGCATATTATCCCTATGTCAGTTCAGCATATAATACAGAAATGAACACGAGAAAGGGGGACAAAGATGACGTGGACATTAGTAATATAGGAGTCAGAAACACCACTAACCTCACCTACGCAGATGATAAACATACGCGCGCCACACACACACACACACTCACCAAAAACCTAAACCCTGAGCCTAGTCCAACTCAGCCGAGGCTTGAACCTGACAAATATATTTAAAACGTGTTGAAAAAATGTCTACCAAACAACAACAGCAATAATAATCATAATAATATGGAATTTATATAGCGCTGACTCGTGTATGGTAAACAAATCATAGCGCTTGCATTCAAATCATTCACGGGCATGCAACCGTTCACAAATAAGATTAACAAATTACACATGCACACACACACACACACACACACACTCGCGCGTGCGAGTATGTGCTACTAAAGCAACAATCACCCCCAGCGCCTCCTGATAAAAACAAAGAAACAAAAGCAAAGCAAAGAGAAAAACCAACCAAACCCAAACGAAACAAAAGTGTCTGAAAAACAACTAGTAATGAGGGCCAGTTGCTAGGCCTAGCCACTGTCAAACAGGTCACATAGATCTATCAGTAGATAGAGAGATCAATGGATTACCCCAAAGTAAGACCGAATAGGGTCGAGCTTGCTCGGGGCTTGAATCACACACACACACACACACACACACATTTCGCCTGCAGCGCCTAATTAATTTTTACCATTGGATCAGTTTCTGTCTGAACCATCGCTATTCTTGCACATTGTTTTAGCACTAATTAGAAGCCTGATAGTTCAGTATTGGTGACAATGTTAAAGTAGTTTTTACTCAACAATGTTTTCTGACATTGTTTTAGATTATTGTTCAATTCTTCTCTCTTTTTTTTTGGTGTTGTTACTTTGGAAATTTGAATTGTAGTTCTCAAGGCCTCTTTCATCCCTCTCTCAACTTTTCTTCTCCCTACTTTTTAAATTTTTCTTCTGTAGAGTATAAAATTATGAGATGTGAATATACGTTACACTGATTCTATCTCACACACACACGCGCGCGCACGCGCGTGCGCGCACACGCAGACACACTTCTCCAGAAGTCCTTCGGATGATACTATAAACCAAGGTCCGGTGTGCGAACGAGTGCTTATTCATCGTCTTCGAAATAAAAGAATGTAACACACACACACACACACACACACACTCTCTCTCTCTCTCTCTCTCTCTCTCTCTCTCTCTCTCTCTCTCTCTCTCTCTCTCTCTCTCTCTCTCTCACACACACACACACACACACACTCATAGTTCACCTCATTAGTGACAATGGTACAACAACTTACTGGTTGAAGCATATTGTGTGTGTGTGTGTGTGTGTGTGTGTGTACACCACACACACACACACACGCACGGAGGTCTACTTTGAATACATCTTTGCTTTGCCGTCGGCAATGTCTAGTATACCAATAGTAATGATACTTTCAAAATGCTCTACACAAGCCCAGCTCACTTGTTTTGATAATGCTGAGGACTTTTGAAGGCATGGTGATGCTGCTGCACATTATAGTCAGTGGTTTTTTCTTCTTGTCATTGATCGTTAGCAACACAGTGGTTTGTCATGAACTCGTGGGTGTACCCTTCATTGTTCATCAGCAATTAATTAGGTTTTCCTAAAATGCACTGTCCCGCACTACATACTGCAGTCTAGTGATGCAAACTTCCTTTTAGCGTTCTCCGTTATTGATGAGACAAGAATTCCCTTTCCAGATCCTCCCCCTTGACCCCCCCATTTTCCGTATAATATGACAGATTTTAAAGAGACGTTAAATGAAATTGAACATAAAGTTCACACACACACACGCACGCAAACACGCACTCACACACACACACGCACACACACACACACACACACACACACACACACACGTGTGCGCGCGCGCGCATATTTTGTTGTTTTTTTTCTCTCTCTTAGATGGCTTGACAAAACAAAAAGCAAGTATTTTGCTGATTAAATGTACCATCTGGAAATAAAAGTTTGACTTTGACACACACACCACACACACACACACACACACACACACACACACCACACACAAAGGGCACCAAAAACACATTGTTGTACACAGTTAAAACAAGCCAAACCAAAACAAAAGGAACAGCAACAATAATTTTAAAAAAAAACAATTTTTCTTATGAGCCCTACCATTTTTGGAGAACACAATCATAACCACGGCCATTCAAGCGTCTTTCTTCTTCTTCTTCTTCCTCTACGAACGCTCAGACAGCAACTTCTGTTTTCTGTCACTGAACGAAAATGCGTTGCACTGCGGTTAATCGCCTGACAAGTAAGGCCCAGCACATCCCACTTCGGTATGGGATAGAACTGTTAGCGTATCAAGTCTTTGGGGGGAGGAGGGGGCCGGAGAATGGACCATAAAGGCTGAAAAAAAAGACAAAAAGAAGATGTCAGGAAGAAAAGGAACACAGCTGAAACAAAGCGAGGGACAGAAAAGAGGAAATTCTTAACACAGGATGTCCAGAAGGTGGGGGATGCTATTTATACTGACTGCCCCCCCCCCCCCCCCCCCCCTCCGGCACCCTCCACAGGGGAGCTTAAGCGTCTGATTACCAGAGTTATCCACTAATCCTAGTGCTACATTTTTGCATTCTTTCCAGGTAGGCTACCCCCCCCCCCCCCTTTTAATAAAAAAAAAAATCAAACAAACACCCCCACCCCCTTCCCCCAAGCAAACAAACAAAACAAGCTAAGCAGAGCTTGCAAGCCACATTTGAATGAACGCCATTGCTAAACTTCACCTTCCTTACGACTGACATGGTTTCCTTCTTCTTATCATCAAAATCATTCTTCTTCTTCTTCTTCTTCTCATTATTATAAAAGCGACAATAACAACCACCACCACCACAACAATAATAATATCAACAACAACAATAACCACCACCACAACAACAATAACAATAATAATAATAATAATAATAATAATAACATGCCTCGGGAAAAATTGTGGTTGGCATTACGCGAATTGACAGTAACTTTTTTGGGGGGAGGGGGTGGACATGGGCTCTTCATGCAACTCTTTCTTTCTATTTTTGTTGACATTGGAAACTTTCCTCCCCCAAAGTTTGTAGATAAGTATCTTTATTGTTGTTATTATACATGTTGACAACAGTTATCTTGGAAAGTGTGACCTTCTTGAGCCATACCATGGTTACAGCCTAGTCGCCTTTCCAATCGCTCATCAAGTATTTAGTGCGTGCCATGGATGATGGACAGTCATGTCACAGCTGTCAGCTGCCACTCACCTGTCGCACACTGACGCGAGCTGACACTTGTGCTCTATCTGCGCATGCGCGAACTACCCTCCCTTTCCCATCCTAATGTGTTCTCCCCTTTGACTAAACGTTAGCAGACAGACAAAATGGCCACGTTAAAACGAAATGATATTCTGAGGAAACACACTAACAGAGGAAGCCGCCTAAACCTGTGAAGGAACGACAACTAAAACAAAGGGCTGCATATCAATGGCGGGATGCTCGGAGGATATATTTGGCTGGTTCATTTGAACGGTGGCGGAAACTGAAAAGTCGTCTGCAACTGAAAGATTCGAGCCTCGCTTGGCATTTGCTGGAGACTCACGACAAAGGCTGCAACAATTGCAGGTAGAGTGTCTGTCATTCTGGGTAATTATTTGCATGTGTATTGGTTAGGGAACTCATCATACATGTCGATTTTATTTTAATAGTCTGTCTGTGTCATGAGAGACGTGTAAACATCTCAACTTTGATGGAAGTAAGTTGTGAATTGGCGAGTCGTGACCTAGATTAAGCTTGTGGCACGCCGCTTCGCGAAGTGGAGAAATTCTTCTCTGGCCGGCCATCTTTAAATCCGAGCATCTTTTCTTTGTCTGTAACAAAATGGCCAGAACTTTTTAGCGGTCATCGCTTCTAGTAATGTTGTTGTACGAATCTACAACTATGCTTATGGTATTCGGTGAAGCTGTCTCGACCAGCTGTCATTCGATACGTCATCTGTCAGTGTCAAGTTTTGTTTTCATGCCGGCGAGAAGACATGCAAGATCACGTGATTATTTTGAAAAAAACCACCCGAATGTGGTGGAGGTGGAGAATGAAAAAAAAAAAACCTCTCTAAAAAGAACCAGTGTGTATGCGTCTGCGCTACGCTTTTGCTCTTCCTTGTACTTGTTGTGCGATGTTTAAGCATTTTAAATTAGCCTACAGACAGGCTTACCTTGATTTAAAAGTCCGTTTAGCGTTTTGTGTGTGTGAACAAATCGAAAATGCTTACCCTGTGTAGTGTGTGTATGTGTGTGTGTGTAAATGCATGGATTACATTATGTCATATTATGATATAAAAATACGTTAACATAAAAAGAGCAGACATTAAAATAGGCAAAGGAACATCAAACAGAATAAACAAAGCAAACCATAGCATTATGAAAGTTGTCTACAATAAACATCAGCATTCATTTTTAAATGAAAACTTACAGCCATGCTCTCTCTCTCTCTCTCTCTCTCTCTCTCTCTCTCTCTCTCTCTCACACACACACACACACACACACACACACACACACACACACACACACACACACACACTGCCAGTTTCACAAAAGCTTGGTTATTGTCATCTCTCAACTGTACTCTAGAGCACATTTTGAATTGATAACAGTTTGCTCCTTCACAGTATTCTGTTTATTTCATTAGCAGCCCAGTTGGTAACTACCTTTGATTGACATTGATTAAGCTGCCATGTGAAGATTCGGCTATGTTATATTAGTTAATGTTAAACTAGTTATGTTAAATACAAGTTATGTTATTCCAATTATGGTGTGCTAGTTATTGCCCTCTGCTTTTTTTTTTTTTTTTAAACAGTTCTTGATAATATTTATTCTTCAACACACACACACACACACTCTCACTCTCTCTCTTTATTATTAAGATGTATCCCTACCGGTGGGGACTGGATGTAAAAAAGCACATGAGTGCTTATTCATTATCCTTGAAATAAAAGAATTTGTCATTGTCTCTTTCTCTCTCTCTTCTCTCCCCCCTGACTTTTTTCCTTGGTAGGCACTCCAACTTACACATGCTCATTTATAAAATCATATTCTTTGCTCCCTTTCCTCCTCCCCCCCCCCCCCCCCCCCCCTACCCCTACCCTTACCTCTTAATCTTTTTCCCTATCCTCTAATATCACTTAAAGAGGAAAGACATTAAAGCAAAGAACACACACACACACACACACACACACACACACACACACACACACACACACACACACACACACATACAGTGATAAACACACACACATACAGTGATAAACACACACACACACACCCCACACACACACACACACACACACACACACACACACACACACACACACACACACATGAAATTAAGGATTTTGCCTGTGTCAGAGTGTGTCATCACAAACATGTGATTGGAAAGTATTTTCAACTGTAGCATATCTCATACTGTGTGTACAAGTTTGCATTGGCACAGTGCAATTAGTGGTGTACTGTATACATAATGTATAAATTATAATACAGACAGTAGTCATGATACAATCAACAATGATACATTGATAGTGTGAGATGTACATCATACAGCTGAAAATACCTTCCAATCACAAATTTTACACATAGTGTAAGACCTAGTTTAAAATGCCGTTCAGTTTCAGTTCCATGTTTGTGAGGACGCACTGGCACATACAAACAGTGAAACACTCAGACACAGACATTGACTGATAGTATCCATACTACTAGAAGATAGGCAGACACTGAGACAAACAGAAAAACATGTCAACACAGACACATACATGCATACATCTCTCACATCTTAGACTCTATTCTGATGGGTCCTTTAAAAATTGTAATGATTGAGGTGCAGCCTTTTCTTTCGTTAAGATAAAAACAAAGATAATATATTGGGTAGAATCGTCTAGTTTTTTTTTTCATGCATGAGTTAACTGCTGTTTCTACGGCCAGAGTTTGTTACTTAGCTGACTTTTCTAGACCACACTTCCAGCTCTGTCTGCATGTGTTGATTCAAAATCGGTGAACTATCTCTTTAAAAGGCAGGGTATTTAGTTGGATAACATCTCACAAATAAAATAATTTACGTCATGAATATATACCTGTAAAAAGTTGTTAGTATTAATGTATTAATTAACAAACGTCACTTCTTGTTGGGTGCTATCAGATTACAATTGAAAGAAAAGGTTGCGCGCGCGCACGCACACACATACACACACATACACACACACACACAGAGCTGTATACACACACACACAGTCACTCGCTATATATAGAATCACATGCTATGCACAGTCACACGTTATACACAGTCACACACAGAGTCACATACAGGGATGTATAAAATGACACATAATACTATTAATAGTTTTAAAATTTCATACACACACACACACACACACACACACACACACACACACACACACACACACACACACTCAGGATCTTTCTCTGTACATTTGTTTTTTCTGTCTCTAATTTCATCTAATATCACAGCTGTGAAAAGATATAAAAGGAAAGTACCTCATGTACGCACACACAGATACACAACATTATACAATGATCACTCATTCACAATCTCTTTCATTGTGTTTAAAGCACACATTAACACGCATATTTAATTAAAATTTTATTTATTTTTAAAGACAGATGGCTTGATGAAAAAAAGCAGACTTTGCACTGCTTATTCAATGTACCATATGAAAATATAAGTTTGACTTGACTTTGACATGCATGCACACATATGCAGATGATATGGCTGGCACACAAAACACCCACACCCACACATGTGCGCGTGCGTGTGCATGCATGCAGACAAACAGATAGCAGCCCGAATTTCACACAGAAAAATCTTGTGACTTATAAATAAATAAATGAATAATAAACACACACACACTCAAAGACACACACACTTTGAGCGTAAATGCATGAATCAATATTTGTTTGGATTCTACCGACCACCTGTAGAGTACTGTAACACACAAGCTCAATTGCACTTGTAAGCATATTATTTGTGGAGTTTGGTAGCAGAATATTACTTTGATATCAAACATTCTGTCAGAGTTAATGGATGTGCTCATGTATCTCTAATGAAATTTAATTATTTCACAATTTTGGGTACACTGTTCACCATAATTAATCTTGTAATAGATATTCTGGAGAAGGATATAGTGACTCAGTAAGTGAAATATGCACTGTGTGTGTGTGTGTGTGTGTGTGTGTGTGTGGATGCATGCGCATGTGTATGCAGCACTGTATGTAGGTAAGTGGATGAGTGGGTAGATTGATGATGTGTTGAACATGATATGCATACATCGTTATAATATGCATGTTCACAGTGTGTACAATCATCCCAGAGAGAGAGAGAGGAGAGAGAGAGAGAGAGAGAGAGAGAGAGAGAGAGAGAGAGAGTTTGCGTTCTACTACTATCATTTCATTATTATCTATCTATCTATCTATCTATCTTCTGTCTGTCTTTTGTCTGTTGTCTGTCTGTCTATCTATCTATCTATCTATCTATCTATCTATCTATCTATCTATCTATCTGTCTATATAATATGAGTATGTGTGTATGTGCACTCGCATGCTATGTGTGTGTGCGCGCATGTGTGTGTGTGTGTGTGTGTGTGTGTGTGTGCCCTGTAACTTCTGCTATAATGTACTAACTCTAGAACTAGGGATGAGCCACAAATAAATGATGTCAATGGACTGTTATTTTCAGAACATCAGTTTGTAATTATTTCACTTTCATCTTTTTGCTCTTTTTTTCTGCTTTGTTGGTCTCTTCAGTTTCACTCAAATTAGGAAACTATTTTATATTTGTTTAAATATTAAAAAAATTTGATGATTAGAATTTAGAGACAGATGTTTGCTGGAAAAAAAACAAAGCCAGTGCATACATTTTGTGGGTAAATGCTCCTATTGATCGAATATGTTTTATATACCATGAACTGAATCCGACAAATGGCCTATTGTATTACAGGATAATTGCTCAGTCAGTGTCTGTGTGAGCCCTTTGAGTTTGTAAACTTCAATGCCACCACTTGTGATTCTTTTACTTGGTGTAACTTCCTGCACATAGTATAAGACTGATCCAGTGTTGGTTATTATTTCTGAAAAATTGGTCATGTAGATCTATCATTCATTTTTGAATCAGTAATATAATTGGTGATTTTCTGTTTCAGTATATCCAGTATGGCAAGCAATGCGGATGGCAGCATGCAAAATGCAGATCAGGACCACATGGACTCCCCCACAAAAAGCTCCTCAGAATTTGAGCCTGCACTGAAGAAAATGCTTCGACAACTATGTTATACATACCTACGTTTCGAGGAGTGTGTGGAGTTAGTGGGATTGATCTGTGTGGAAATTGACCACAAAAGCAAAGACAACCACAGTATTAAAGAGGTAGTGAGGAGAGGACTGGCTCCAAAAGAAAGAACTCATGAGCGGCAGCAGTCAGACCTGGAAGCAAACGAAGCAGAACAGGTGATACTTGCCATGACCAGGATGGCCAGAAAAGATGGATGTATTGTTAGTGTGGGTGGACATGATGTTATGAAGGGAGATGCCGGTCAGGTCAGTGCCAGTGATGATGTTGAAACTGTGCTGTCTAGTAACACTAATAGGACTGTGTCTGGTTCTGAACTTATTGTCAGTGCTTCACTCCATCATGCGCAAGGGCAGGATCCTGAAAGCAGAACAAGTTGGGATGATGGAGGTGAATATTCTGAAGCCACGACTCCAGTGTGTAAGGACAGTTCAGACACTGATAACGGATGTTTAGCGGGGCCTAGACAGCAGGGTGACACTGCTTGTTCAATATCTCTTTCGCAGACAACTGAAATTTACAGTCAACCGTTACATAGCTATGATGAGACTGACCATGCTGCTTTGACAGCTGGTTCACACCAAGCAGATGATAGCTCCTCATCACTTACCTGTAGTAAAGACCTTACACACACATTGCCAAGTTCATGGCTTACACAAAACCACGGTCAGCTGGCAATATGCATGTCTGCTGGATCGCCCACTCATAACAGGGAGCAGTGCATGTCTTGCTTGTCTGGGGATGTTCCTAACAAAGTGGTGGTGTCTGGTGATGGCACGGTGTCCCATGTTGTTCATAATGGACCCATGTCCAGACAGGTGTACCGTATTGACCTGTCCAATCATGGGCAAAGTTGTGAAATGGAGGTGGACTTGGACTTGCATGGGAGCTTGGTACAACCCAAGGACCAAGGTGGTGAGCAAAGCCGAGACCGAGCAGCGTCAATAGAATCGACAGACAGTTTCATGGAGGTGGGAATAAAGTCCCAAATTAACCACGCCCAACGTCTGCTTGCCACCCCTAGCCCCACTGACCAATCCAAACCATCTCCCGTACCATCACCTGTTGTGTCTCTTGTTGCCGATTCCTCCCTTCGTGCAGCCTTTGATGCCTTCCCTCCCCATCCCTCTGAGACTGCCCTTTCTGGAGACTCCCTTGCCATGGATTGCTCCCCTGTTCAGTTTGACGCTTCCTCTCACCCCAACCATACCTCTGTCATTAAACAAGTTAATCACCCTGAGAAAACAACTTCCCATAAGGCTGATCCTCCTGCTTGTTCCACCGAGGTTTCTTTCCCACTTGGGGAAGGGAGTGCCTCTCCACCAAGACAGTCTGTGAGTGAGGGAGATCTTCCTCTGGACATGTCTGTGGTGAAAGAGGAAGAAGACAACACAGAACACAGTGTACAGGATGTAAGGTAAGGAATTGAAATAATATATATAGTCAGGTGTATTTTTCAGTGGTACATTATACATTGCCTTTTAAAGGTGGAAGCAAGTAATCAGTGCCCGGATGAAGTTTCAGACTTTGTTAAATCTTTCTTATGATACACTGAGATAAAAAAAAAAAAACAATCAATTTTTAAAACAAAACTCCCCATTTTTATTATTATTCAAACATATTCACACATTCACTCACTCCCTCATATTGTGCACATGTTGAAACACGTTGAGGTAGTTATGTTGGCTGTTGCGCACATATTGAAACCTTTTCGGTAGAGTAGGCTTTGTGCTGGTGGGAACAGATGACAAAATTTAGTTTTTTATTATATTAAGACCAAAATAATTACATTTGGACTGAATCACACACACACACACTCACACACACACACACACACACACACACACACACACACACACACACACACCCACACACTCACTCACTCACTCACTCACTCACTCACTC
Organism: Rapana venosa; assembly: GCA_028751875.1. Classification (NCBI taxonomy): domain Eukaryota; kingdom Metazoa; phylum Mollusca; class Gastropoda; order Neogastropoda; family Muricidae; genus Rapana; species Rapana venosa. Next base: position 42,462,920 of record CM054136.1, read on the forward strand.
ACTTCTCTCTCTCCTCCTCTCTCTCTCTCTCTCTCTCTCTCTCTCTCTCTCTCTCCCCCTCTCTCTCTCTCTCTCTCTCTCTCTCTCTCTCTCTCTCTCTCTCTCTCTCTCTCTCTCTCTCTATAAAATATTGCTCTTCCATGTTGCTTCAATGAGGGTACAAGTGTTGCTTATCTTTAATCATGAACGGAAACTCATTCAGATGCCACCTATACATCCAAAAATACTTAATATTCTCTCTCAGAGTCTCTCTCAGGCCAGATTGACATCAACATGATTATGATTTATTCTGTTGATTGGGAGCATCTAGAGTACAGGCTTGTCATCTCAAACTGTAAAGTTGGGTGCTTTTTAAAAATCGTAGCATCATCATCATCATCTCATCATCATAATCATCCCTTTATTGATCATCATGCAGTTTTCAGAACTGAAAAAGTGCAGTTTTTGAGTGTGTTGTTTAATTAATGAGGAGAGCTATAAAAATTCCATTATTATTATTATTATTATTGTTATTAATTTATTATTATCAATATTAATTTTAAATTAATCTTCTTGACCACAACTACTATTGTCTGGGTTTTCTGGGCCTAGCTGATGCTGGGGTATGTCATGATAAGAAACGCACAGTTTAGCTTTGTCATTTGAGGAATGTCAAGAAGATTTGACATACAAATCATAGCAATCAGCATCATCAATATTATTAATCTAATTAATTATTGAACTTTGAATTGAATGAAGCAGTATGTTATGTAAATCAAAATATTTTTTAAATGCCCCCAACCCCCCTTTTTTTTCTTTGGTTTACTTGGATACCTTGAAAACTAGTCATATTTCATGATTATTAAATACACTGTGGATTAAATCAAAATGGTGCAGAAAATATTTTTTTCATAGAGTTTTTACAATGAATAATAGAATACGTGAAGGACAAACTGGACAATGCTATAGGAATTTTGGTGAAAAAAATGCAGTCTGAATTGTGAACTTTTATTTTAGAAAATGAAGTCTGGCTTTGAGGGATGAAAGGTGCTGATGATCACAAGCTCTGTTTCACAGAGGTTTGGTATTAATGCAAGGAAGGAAGATTAATTTTAATAAATTTGATAATGTTGACTTATTGGACTACTCATTTTGAATATTCATGATAGCACTGTTGTTGGTATGAGCACTGTGACAATTGACATGCTGACCGTTAATTGACATGTGTTGCTGAGGTGGTGCTTGTATAATGATCTTGTTGCGCATTTCTTGGGTTAACACTCTTGGGGTTACCCAGAATAATGAGAATATGCATTCGGATTCACTCTCACTAGTCACCGTCATCTTACCTTGAAATCAGTGTGAGATTGAAAGAGCACACTGGACAAGAAGTTTGCTATAAATTTGTGACTTTCAGTTTTAAAATATTTCATCTTATAACTATGTAAGTTATAGGCAGCCATACTATAGTCTGACATTAGAGGATTTTTTTTTCCTTTTAAAAGGAGAATACCAGAAATAATACTAAGAGCTTGCCATGACTGAAGACAATCTCAACATGCCATTTTACAATAGTTAAATATTCTTATAATGTTCACCATTTTAATGTAGTTCTCGGCACTTTGTTTTTAAACATAAAAAGAACGGACCCAGCTTTTGGCCAGGGCCAAGACATGTGATAAACTGCAAAAGCTGTCACTCAGCAGATGCAGTGCAGTGCTACAGATAAGTTAAAGTGATATTAAAGCAAACAAATCAAAACACTTATGCTGGTAGCCCTACTGTGTTGAAAAAGTCGACAGAAATTAGAATGATGGCCAGGGATGTGGCAGCAGTGATTAAACTTGAAGACCCATTCATTTGTAAGTACTGGTTTGTCAGTCAATCGGTCAATCAGTCAATAAGCAATTGTGATGTTGTCTGACAGGCAAGGTGTAAAAGAGGGTACAACACAGCAAGATGAACAATCAGCAAGCCATGACACCGAGGTGAGTGAGTTATTTACTGATCTCTTCTCCTGCTTCTGACAAGTGACGGTAGTGTTTAATCCTGATTTTGTTTGTTTGTTTTTTTCCCTGTGCATGACAGGGTGATTGGTGTGTGTGTGTGTGTGTGTGTGTGTTTTGTGTGTGTGTGTGTGTGTGAGATGCATTTGTCACTGTGTGTATACGTGTGCATGCATGCGCACACACGTGTATACTGTACATGTAATGACATAAGCACATACACATGCATATACAATATACATGTACACATGTATTCATATATTTTGTATGTGTGCATGCTTATACTTAATTACATACATGTTTGTGCATGTAGACATGAATGTGCGCTTGCATGCATGCATGCATGTGTGTATGTTGACAGTGATTTTTCCAATACTTCCTTTTTAGAACTCCCTAGTATTCAGAACTTTGTGACAAAGGGGGTGAAGGGGAGGGGGGGTTGAGGTGGAGTTGACTTTGTCATCAATAAAATTTTGCCATGTTTCTCAACTTTCTGTAAACATTACTGTTAAGTTCTGTAAATGTTCTCTTTTTGTTCTAATTAAAAAAGATATAAACTCTATTTCTAATGCATTGGGTAAAAAGATGAAAATAAAGTAATAATCAGGGATATATAGTCTGATAGTGATACTGGCTTTGTAATGACCAGACAACCTGTATTTTGCAGGATGCCTGTTCCACCTCCCTTTCACCCCCCAGCAGTATGCACAGTGAGGCAGCAGCAGCAGCAGCAGCAGCAGCCAGAGATACTGCCCAGTTACTCTCTTCCACCTCCTCCATGCAGCATCTGCAGCACTACACAGATCGGCTCCTGCAGCAGCACCAGCAGCAGAGGAACTTGGATCTGTCCTTGCTTCACGCCACCTTCCTTAGTGCCACGGACACCGAAGAGAATGCGCGGAACAGAAAACGCAAGCTGTCTGACTTGGACGACAGCCGGGATGGGGAGATGGGGAAAGGCAGCCCCTGGCCGCGCAAAGACATGACCCAGAAGGAGGAGTACCAGTTTTTGGAGAGGGACCCCTTCATGGACTTTGCGGAAATGACCCGCCTCTTCCCCAACATGCAGCAGCGCACCTTCTACCGCTGGAAGCGTAAGATCAAGGATCAGTTCATTTACGTGGAGCAGCGACCGTCATTGACTTACGCAGAGTTCTCCCAGTATTTCCCTCAAGTCCGAGAGCACATCTTTGAGCACTGGCGAGATCTGCTTTCTCAGGGACATCGATTTTTGGGAGACGCAGGCAAATCGAGCTCTTCCTTTGGGGATGGGAGTGTGCTGTCTGGCAGTTTGCTGAAGACCTCTGGGGGTGAAGGTGGAAGTGGTATCACTGCGAAGGAGGGGGAGAGTGGGACCAAGTCGGACAGCTACGTCTCCCAGTACATCTTTCTCCAGAAACACCCTAACATGGATTCGGAGCAGTTTGCTGAGGTAAAGGCTTGTTTTGTGTTGGGGGAAGATCAGATTTTATCCTTGAGGAGTCTGTTGACTGGAACTGGTTCTGTGGTTGCTCCTGTTAAAAATCAGCAGAATCAGTTCAGTCCTTTATCTATTTTTTTGGTTAGAAATTTACTGTTGTGTTACTTACAGGGCCATCACTGTTATCTACCACATGTGAAAAAAAAAAGAGGAAAAAGTGGTAACTATGACATCTACAATAATAATAGTAGTACTTAACAGTAATAATAACAACAGCAGCAACACCAACAGTGATGATGATGTTAATGAGGATTATAGTGATAGATTGGTTAGGATGCCTGATCTGTTGAAACACAAAGTAGTTTCAATGACACCAGAGCCAATAATTTGAAACATGGTCCATGTGTATTGTAAACTTGTCATGGTCACATTGTCTCACACACACACACACAAAACACACACACACACACACACACACACACACACACACCACACACACACACACACACACACACACACACACACACACACACACACACACACACACACACACACACACACACACACACACACTCACTCACTCACTCACTCACTCACTCACTCACTCACTCACTCACTCTTAGAGTTAATCAATAGGTAATTTTTCCAACAGATTTTTAAGATAATCAAAAGCAAGTAGTGTTACACTTTAATCATGCCTGAAGTATTGGATGTTATGATGCCATTCACAGTCATAAGCTTGATTATATCATAGATTTTTTTCTGAAGTTTTTTTCAATAGTTTCAGCAATTTTCATAGTGCTCTAGTTTAATTATGCCTTAACTATGATATTCATAATCATACTATGGTCTACGCCATAGGCTTGTTCTTTTTTGTTTTGTTTTATTTTGTTTTTGTGTTTATTGATGTAAGCAAAGTGTCGAGGCCTACATTAATTAAAATGTTGTGCTTTGGAAGTTGTCTTGAGATTGGTGGATCGGTGGTCTAGAGGTAACGCGCCTGTCTAGAAAGCGAAAAGTCCGGGTCTGAAGTGTGCGGCGGTTCGTACCCCGTTTGGACCGGAAACTTTTCCCCCATCCATTAGACCATGAGTGGTGGTCTGGGCGCTAGTCTTTTGGATGAGACGATAAACCGAGGTCCCGTGTGTTACACGTAATTATTTAGCGCACGTTAAAGAACCCACGGCAACAAGAGAGTTGTCCCTGGCAAAATTCTTAGAAAAAAGCCACTCTGATAGGGAAACAAACACAGTTGCAGACATGGAAAAAAAAAAAAAAAAGGGTGGCGCAACGCTTGTGGCGACGTACTCTCCCGCTCTCCCCGGGGAGAGCAGCCCGAATTTCACGGAGAGAAATCTGCCGTGACTTAAAGTGGTATGAAATGAAATCTGAGTGCTTTGATTTGTTGCTTTCAAGATTCAGCGCTATATAAATTCCATACATTATTATTATTATTATTATTGTCTTCATTCACGACAAGCTCCTAGCATGAAAATCTATACTCTCCACAAAAGTGGGAAAAGAATCCTCTGAAGTTGGAGTATGGCTGCCTACAAGGTAAGGTACTTGAAGAACAGCTATACATGCAAACTTCTCGTCCAGTGTGTACTTGTAGTCTACCGGCAGCTCTCAGTCTCAAGTGTGATAAATGAGACAATGCATATTCTGGGTGACCCCCAGGGTGTTGACTTGGGGACTGCGCAACAACAACAGCAACAACAGCAGCAACAACAACAATCATCACTCCAGTTTGCTTGTATCTTAGTTTGTTTCTTGTGCTTTTAAATCTTGGTCAGTAAAAGTTCCTGAAACTGATCATGTTAATTAATGAATCTTGCTGTTTTTCTCAACAACCAGTTTGATTGTGTGTGATGAACTGTTGCAGGTTTATCCCGAAGTGCCTCGTGAATTGTTCTGCATGTGGAAGAAACAGATATTTTCCGACTTTCTGAAGCTTCAAACCAATCCTAAGGTAAGTTGTGCTTAGTTTCGTATTGTTAGTGACTTGGGTGTTCACTAAATTGTTCCTGGGATTGCTTTGTGAGGGAAACTGTCTTTTTCCTCCACCTTGAGTGATCTGCTTTTTTTGAATGACACGCACAAGTAGCTGGGAGGACATTTACGACAGAATATTGATCAGAATTGAAGGGGAAAAGCCTTGGCTGTCACAAGTCTTGTGGCTGAAGTGTTGCCCCTCCCCCCCCCTCTACTCAGTTGAAGTGATAGCTAGACTTTTGTAAGAATTGGTCTTGTTTGCAGTGTCCTATTGTGTGTACTGTTCTTAGCTCCATCTTTCCTTGATGCACATATGCTATCACATATTAACCCCCTCCCGTTTTTATTTCGGTTGTTTTGAAAGTATGTTCTGTACTTCTTTACTACATTCATGTACACTAGACTGTTTTGTGTGTTTTGTTAAGCACTAACAGCTGCATCAAGGCAAGGTTCAACTGAAGCGAGCTTTGTGCTGCTATTGACCATGTAGTGATGATGATGTGCTGATGTCTGTGTGTTGTGTCAGTTGACATACCAGGAGTTCCGGAAACAGGCAGCAGTGACTCAGGACGTGTTCAGCCTGTGGAAGACCCACCTGATGCTGATGACCAACCCAAGCCATCTCATGTCCACCTGCAGTAACCTCGTGTCTGCCACGACTTCCCTCACCGCTGCTCCTCCAACCTTGCCTCCTGTCAGCCTCTTGGCCGCTCGGACTGGCAGCAAGAGCCTCAGTGCCGACTTCGCTGCATGGTATGCCAGTTATGCCCCTTTGCTTGGTCAGATGGCGCTTCCATTCTGGTCTCCGTTGAGCATCATCTCCAACCCCTCACTGACCACCACATTCCCCTCTCTGAGGGAGAGCTCTGGTGTTGACAGGGAGACGGACAAAGACCAGTCTAAGGTTTCCATGTTGGACAGGCTGACAGACAAAGAGTTGAGGAAAACGGTGGACTCTGAATCCTCTGGGGCTGTGGATGCAGGTCTGCCAGACAAAGCTGGGGATGCTGAAGGAAGCTCCAGCCCTCACCTTGCAGACAGGGAAGGAACCGGAGAGGGGTCCGTAGGGCACCGTGGGCGGAGACAGAGTCTGAAGCCAGAGCACTACTACTACCTCCTCCATCCTGATACTCCCTACCTGGCTCTGACCCGCCTCTTCCCTGGCGTGTCTGCACAGCGCTATGGGCGCTGGAAACGTAAGGTAAGAAACAAGTATTGCTGAACCAGTTTTTTTTTTGGCTGCTTCATCTCAAATGATGTTTCCAGTAGGGGACAGAATAGCTGTGTTTAGAGCAGTGGAGTTGTCATCTGGAAGGTGGGGATTTGAGTTATGGCTGAGCTGACTGGTTGACAGGAAATTATTTTTTGGAGTTTATGTGGCTCTGACACTACTCCATATGGAGTTTTTCAGGTAAGAGGAGGGAGGTCCTATGTGTGAAGGCATGCACGACACAGCTTGCTAATACAGGCATGCACAAGGTTTTCATTGCTTAAAAATTTCCAGCATTTATAAGGTTCTACTCGCATTACAGAGATAGGGAAATATCTTAATATTATGCTGTTCAGAGTGTCATATCGTGTGGTATTCATGTGTGCGCAGGTATCCTCAGCTTTGGCTTTCCTGGAGAGAGAACCAGACTGCACCGATGGCCGGTTTGAGCTGTACTTTCCCAATGTGCCCGATGAGATTCTGGCGTCGTGGCGAGAACGTGTGCGACAGGGACATTCCCGGTTGATGATGGGCTGTCAGGAGTCAGGTGAGGAGCTTTCTTCCCAGCCTTTAGCTTCCACCCAGCCCCCTGCCTCACACCAGCCTGTGCTGACCTCCTCCAGCCCTGCTCTCAGCGGCGGCCACTCCCGTGACTCCAGTGTGGGTGGGGACACGGGCAGCACGGGAGAGGAGCTGCTCTCCGGCACGGCCAGGAACAGTGACAGTGACAAGGTCGGTGAGCAGAGGCTGCGTGACATGACTCGCCAGTGCTTGTCTGGCTCTTCAGCCAGGAAACAGCACAAAGCCAACAGGGAGGAGTACCTCTTTGTTCAACGCTATCCTGGCGTAGACTTGGCAACCTTCACCTCATACTACCCAACCATTTCTGTACGAACGTTTTATCGTTGGCGAGCGAGAGGTTCATAAAGCCATTGCCATGCTTCGGACAAAACCGTCACTCAACTTGCAGGAGTTTTTCTTGGAGTTTCCCATTATGAGAGAGCGTTTCCCAGACCTGACAGAGGAGGTGTTTGCCACGTGGCAGGGGATGGTGAAGGAGGAGCATCAACAGGAAACGGAGGGGGGGAGCAGTGCATCACAGGGGAGTGGAGAAGAGGGAGCGGAAAACTTACTGGTGTTATCCAATGCCAGTCTCTTGCAGCAACAACCACACACAGGTTTGTCTGCGTCATAGTACGCAAAGTGGCTGTTGTTATGTTGTTGTGGGTTTGGGATTGTGTGTAAAATTAAGGAAAACAGATAAACTTATAAACCAGCATTATCAGACCTGCCTACCTTAATGAAAAAAAAATCTGAAGTTTGCTTTGGAAATGATTTGACTTAGGAACTATGGTCATGATAAAAAAAACATGATTTCCTCAGGCCAAAAGTACAGTGTTTCAGCTTGCTGTGTTCTCACAGATGGTTTGATAATTATGCTACAGCTGTGCTGTAAATAGCCTTTTGCTTCTTGCATTCAATGATAAAATTGTGCTGAACTAAGCATTGATGCTTAAGACATCTTATAGTGAAGAAGAAATTAATTCAGATTTGTAACAGCAAGTGGGCAGAGACGTGTCCAGTATCAAGAAAGAATGAGAAAAGTCTGAAGTGTGAACACTATCTTGGCTGGCCAGCATTGGGTTTTATTTTTCTGTGGTGGCATGCAGACATCTAGTGACTGCTACATTTTTTTTTCAGAGAAAATAGACAGGAGAGGGGTTAGAGGCAAAGAGTGCTTGCCAAGTCTTTTTGTGTTTTGGGTCAACATTGACAGTGTGTGACTCCTGTATTCTTTGTGAAGAGACAGAGAATCCAGCAGAAATTGTCTTAACCATTTTCTTTCTTTCTTTTTTTTTCCCTTTCTCTTTTCCTCTTTAAGAGGCATTTTCATGACGGAAAACAATTGAAAGGTTTGCAGATCTGATATTTACACACAGTTCATACAAAGCAATAACATTTCAGACAAGCAGATGAATCATGTCTTGAAAATACAGAGCTGCTGTTTCTTGCTTATTCTGGGCTGGAGAATGTTTGGGTAGAATAAAGCCATGTTGCTCATCAATTTGTATGATGCTACATCCAGTCGTCTTTAATCAGGTATCTTTTAGATGCGCAAGATGTGTCTTGATAGTATTGTGTACCATTTTTATTTGGGATTACATGTAGTATTATCATGAATACTTGAACTCTGGTCCACTTTCCCTCAAGCTGTAAACTTGGTGGTGATATCTGGATAAAAAAGTTAAGTACACATATTTTGCGTGTGAGCCTGTGCATAAACTAATCCACATACATATGCAGGTTGTGCACACACGGGCATACGGATATATATATATATATATATATATATATATATATATATATATATGTGCTCACACACACACACAGGGGCACACACACACAAAAGAGTCCTTCAGATGAGACTATAAACCGAGGTCCCATGTGCAAACACATGCAGAAACCTTGCGCACACGTTAAAACCCATTCCACTTTTCGGAAGAGTAAGCCATTGTGTACCAGTGGGAATGGATGACAAAATTAAAAAAAAACTGCATACATGCGGGGACTGGATGTAAAAACTCACATGAGTGCTTATTCCATTATCCTTGAAATAAAAGAATTAAAATACACACAGACACACACACATACACACACTCACACACTTACACATACACACACACAAATCATTAATTCCTTCATATTTCCACATGTGATTAATTGTATAAAAACATGTTCTACTCGACAAAATTCATACATACTGCATACATTGGTTAGAATATAGCTGATGTTTTCTGATGAATGTGTCTTGTCCAACCGCATGTCTTGTATAGAAAGGATGTTGAGAGAATTTCAACTCCTGTGTAATTTTTTTGGTTGGTTCCTCGGCTTATGTTCCGAGGTTCATCAGTGGTGGGATTTCTGCGTATGCGATCGTTTTTGCCCACCATGAAGTTAGCTGCATTGTGTAAAAAATTTTAATTTGGGATCTAGAATCGTTTTCTGCTGCTTTTTAAATGGATATTTGTATGTACCTGATTACCACTTCATTTATTGTCATTTTTGTTTAAAAAAAATATTTGTCAGATGTCTGTGCAGAGATAAGACACTTGCAGTTGAATAGAAAGATATCGCTCTTCTGTGAATAGCTGAGAATAGAAAGATACCATTCTTCTTTGAATAGCTGAGTACCATATTTATGTTCAAAGCTAAATATGCATGAAGTGTCAAGTATTGACTCTTCACGATCATTTCTGTGTAGAGCCAGCTCTCTCTCTTCTGTGAATAGCTGAGTACCATATTCATGTTCAAGGCTGAGTACCATATTCATGTTCAAGGCTGAGTACCATATTCATGTTCAAGGCTGAGTACCATATTCATGTTCAAGGCTGAGTACCATATTCATGTTCAAAGCTGAGTACCATATTCATGTTCATGCATGAAGTGAAAAGTACTGACTCTTCATTATCATTTCTGTGTAGAGCCCAGCACAGAAGAAAGGGAGACAAGCAGCCAGCAGCCCGTTGCTGATGATCATCAAGACTCAGAGGCCGTCCAGCATGAGGACAGCAGTCAGTCTCACAGTGATCCTTCTGGTGGAAGGAGTCCATTGCGTCAGGAGCAGTTACTGGTGCACATGAACCCTTACCTGGAGTACTCGGAGATGCTCCGCACCTATCCCAGCGTGACACAGCGCACCTTCTTCCGCTGGAAGTCGGAGGTGCGGCATGTGATGGACTACATGAGGAAGCACCCTGATGTGCCCTACGATGACATTGCCTCTGCTGTGCCTGGGGTGTCTTTCCAGGCCTTTCACATGTGGCAGAAATTGATCATGGCTGAAAACCTGCAGGCACATATGGATGGGAAGACAAAGCAGAACTCCAGGGATCAAAGTGGCAGTCAGGTTGTGGAAAACAGAAACGAACCAGACGGCTCTGGCCAGAGTTACCAGGCTGTGTGTGAAAGTGTGTCTGTGGATGGTTCATCTCAGGAAAAGTCTGACTTTGGAAACAGGTCTTCAGCAGCGGAAGCAGCAGAGGAGAGTTTCAGCATGGTGGGCAGTGAAGGGGATGAACACCATGCTGCCAAAGCACGCCGCCAGACAAGAGATGAATTTATTGAAGTCATGTTGAATCCGGCGATGGACTATGCAGAATTTGCCAGGCGCTTTGGCACAGTGTCTCAGCGGACTTTTTATCGCTGGCGGGCACACATCAGAGACTGGCGAGCTTTGATCCACGCTGATCCACAGTTAGATTATGCAACCTTTTCAAGGCATGCTCGGGATGTACCAGAGCATGTTTTTAAGATTTGGCGTGAATGGGACACCCGGATGGAAAACTCTCAAAGTCAGAGCACTAGTGAGGATTTAGAGGGAGCTCAAGCTGAGTCTTCTCAGTCCTCAGGAGGACACAGTCAGCTTGCTCCTTCAACGTCCTCCCAGGCAGGTGTTCCTAGTGGCAGTGAAATGGGCAAGTCTGGCTGTAAGCAGTTGGAGTTGATCTATATGGCTTATGACTACTACCAGAGTCACCCCACAGTAGACTTCAAAGGTCTTTCTGCTGTCTTTCCTTCAGTGTCCATGGACATGTTCCAGCAGTGGAAGAAGGCGGTGGATGTCTGGATGGAGTATATTCGCAGAATCCCCTCAACCAACTTTGAAGACTTTCACAGGATCTTTCCTGATGTGAAAGAAAATATCTTCAACATCTTGAAAGCCAATGTTCTGAACGAGAAGTCAGCAGGGGAGGCCTATTATTTAGCTCACTCGCAGTCTGCAGCGGACATGTCTGCCTCTTGCCTTCCCACTCTGCAGACAGCGTATTCCTCCACCTCGCAGCCAGTGTTTCCTCAGATGGCAGAGGTCAGGGTCAGTGCTAAACAAGATGAAGCCGCGGATGTCTCTGCCCTCCAAGGAACTGAAGGAGAGTCTGCTCATCAAGTGGTTTACTCCAGTGCCAAACCTGCCTCTTCTACCCACTCTCCCCATCTTCAGTCCAGTCCTGCCGTAGGGGTTCAGGAAAGCCTGAGTGTCATCACCCCGTCTGTGGTCAACATCAAACAGGAGGCCTCCCCCAACACCCCGCTACCCTCCTTTACAGAGACAGTGTCCAATCTGTCCAACCTCAGTCGTCTGAATGCCATGTTCCAGAATCGTCTCCCTCACACCACCTCTGTGGTGTCCACCGCCACCCCCAAACCTGCTCTCCTGTATCCCCCTCATTCTACTGTCACTGCCCCCACCACTGCCAGCTCTACTGCCACCAGTGTCAACAGCACATTCTCAACAACACTGGCAGGCATTGTTGGAGACAGTGTGCAGAAAGCCTTGTCTACTACGTCCTCTACCACTGCCAGCCCAGCTGCCCTCTACCCCTCCTCCCAACTCTATCCCTCAATGTCCACCACAGCCTCAGAACCAACTAATCCTGCCGCATATCCAGTGGAAGAAGGGGACGCTGGGGGATCCCAGGGTACTGCCCAGCTTAGTGTGGCATATGAGGACCTTGCAGTCAGTAGAGAGGAAAGGGTACTGGACATGCCAGGACACAGCTCACAGCGACAGCGCAAACTGCAGCGTGAAGAGTACATGTTTGTGGAACAGAACCCCGACGTGGACGTTCAGGAATTCCTTGCCCGCTTTCCCAAAGTGTCCTTGCGCACGTTTTATCGTTGGAAGCGGGAAATTCGGGAAGAGCAGGCCAGAGGTATCATTGGAGGGTTGGGGTGATTATGACCTTTTTTGTTGGCTGACATATCTGTTGAAAACTGTCTGAATCATGAAATGAGTTGTGCATGCCTTTTTGAGGGTTACTTGCTGGGGTTGTCTGTCATGCAGATATTGCAAGTGTGTACAGTGTGTATAATTAGAATTCAGTGAGGTATCGTGGATGAGGAAACATGTGAGATTCAGGGAAGTCCTTAAAGACTTCATTGTGTGTATTCAGGATGGAAATGTGGAATATTGATTCCTTTGGAAAGGTTGGCTAAGGTTTATTTGCTATGGTCCATATCGCAGAAACGGTGCTCCCATGTTTTATCAGGTTGAAGTATCAACAGGGCTCAGGAAGAACTAACTTGGTGTTTGACTGGTCTTTAGCCTAGATCATTTATTCTGGAAAGTGTGAAAGAATGGTGAATAGTGTTGTCATAGACTGGCATATTATGAACGTTCAATGGGCTTGTAATGGTGTTGATGATGATAACAGTGATAAAGCAAAAGTTACACAAAATTACCTTCCCCTCTCCTTTCTTTTTTCCCTTTCTGTAGCCCCCCTTCCCCCTGAAAACTTTCAAACAAGCTGTAGTTGATAAAACAATTGTAAGGCCTCAGCAGGACTAATTAAACAGTTTTACCTTGAGTGCTTTTTTTTTAAACATTCATTATTTATCATAGGGCTGTCAGGTCTATATATATTTATTGAAATTTTCAAGTGTGGATTTTACTGTTTGTATGTTGATGCTGCTGTCGCAAGTGTGGAACTGCTTATTTGGTTGGGTGATTGGATTTGCTCGCCAGATGTTATTTGATTTTGTGGGGCTTTCCCTTATTGAATTGCTGATATTGAGAGAAAAGAAATGGTTGCTACCGCCAAGTTTGATCAAATTGATAAATTTAACAACTGCTGCTGTTTTGAACTTCTTCGATGTGACAAATCTGTTGTTAAGCTTTTGATGTTTTAACTGCTGTTGTTTTATTGATTTTTCTTCATATTTACAGTCACCCATACCCACTGATAGTGGAGATATTCTTTATTTTCAGTCAAAATTACTGCCTAACTTATATGTAATTTCAGTTGAATTTATTGTCGATAAATTGTATTTAGATCTATTCTCTGGTTGAATTGGCAAGCTGAGCTATTTGACTTCTTATAAATGATATTTTATTAATCCAGAAATCTACAATCAGTTATTGCTGGGTAAGACACAGAAACATGACTATCTCAACGTTGGTGAACAACCATTGGCCTGACAACTTTGACTGCTTATTCTTTACTTTTGTTTTGTTTTGGTATACTAAAGTACTATGTGTTGTTTTTTTTAAAGTTACCTTGACATTCTGCTGCACAATATGTTTTTACTTTGTATCCTATTTTTGGCTTCAGAGCACTTAAGAGCTAGGGAGAGACAAACTTCAACAACCTATTTTGTTTGGGGGCAGCACAGAATTAATAGTTCATTTCTTTATTTGGGATCAGTGACATTCCCCCCCCCCCCCTCCCCTCAACACACACACAAGGAAGAACAATCACAAAATCAATTGTTCTCTTTGCCCCGGAAGTCCTTGTTTTTTTTGTCAGTTACATAACCTCTCCTCTTTCCGGCTCTGTTTTGGTTTGAGGCAGTCAAAGAACCTGTCGTCTTTCCAGAACTTTCTATTTTGCAGGACAATCAAGCTTTTATTTGTCTTCCCACTGAAACTGAATCAGATTTGAAACCTGGATTTGTGGGCAGCTTAGCTGATTGCTTTGGAACATGCAGCAAGCTCAGAAATTGAGAAGTAACAAGATACCCCCAGGGCCACAAATAAAGGTCTCTCCTTGACAAAAGTTGTCAGTAACTGTTAAGGGATGTGTGATATCCTATTTTGTTTAATGTCAGAAAGTTTGCTTGTAGAAAACAAATCATGGTTGAAGTTACTGAGTGTATTGGGAATGATGTGAATGAGTATTTAAAGATACACAACGTTTATTGTTCCCTTACACTTGTATGGAAAAACATGTCTCTTGCACGTTGGAATGTAGAATACACGTTGTCATTCAAAATTTCCATTATATAGAGCTCTCTTTAAATATGTTGACATATTTCCAAATATCGTCCTTTCAGCCCAGCACTCTTCTGTCACAATTCATTCAAATCCATACAAACACACACCCATTCACCTGAATGTATACTCAAACATGTAGAAGAAAAAATCCCATCCCACGCTCTTTCCCCAATTTGCATGGTGGTTTAGCATGTTTTGCAAACTGTGACACCTGAGAAACTGCTAATGGTATAATTCAGATCTATACATTTTTTTAAACCAAGACTTTTCTGAAATTCAGCTGCAGTTAAAATATCAACGAATGCCGTTATCTCCAGATTCAGTGTGAACTGACGCTGATTTTATGAATTTATTATTTTTTTTTTCAAACTGCTGTACTAACTGTTCATGATTACCCACACTTTGTTGAGTCCAGGTAATAAGAGAGAGTGGATGCAGTATCAATACATGGAGATGGTCTGCTCTATTAGTTCAGTCTTTCCTAGAGCAGAGAATTCATCAGTTCAGTCTTATCAATATGCAGAATAAACTGTTGAGGAAGAAGTGTATTACCGCCAAGTCTTTCCAAATACACAAAAAGCTGTTGACTTCTGGCCCAGGTCACTCCAGATGCTGTGTAAAGTATCATAAAACTTCTGTAGGGTTTATCTAATACACACAAATTTGAGTTTTGTGTGTGTCTTATATGTATCGTACAGAAGTTTTTAGGATACTGTAGGGTACATGCTGTATGGTATATCATAGCCTTAATGACAGGAGTATTGTATTGCCATTGTAATGATGTGTGTGTGTGTCGCATGTGCATGTGTGTTGTGTGTGTGTGTGTAGAGGTATGTCTCCATTTGTGTGATCTGTTCTGTATTGGCAAATTTTGAAGGAACTGCTTTACCGAACTGTTTGCTTTAACTGACTGGGGCAAGTGCAGGCTTCTATTCTAACCTGCAAGTCATTAGTTTTATTTGTGTTTTACTCACACACATCACAAAAAAACACTGAGACATTTTGGAAATGGCTGTAGTTTTTATCCAGTCATTAAAATCTTACAATTGGTGTAGGTACTGCTAGAGCTTCAAATCAGGCAACTCATTCCTGTTTTTGGTTTTCTGCTGATTGTGATACCTGGCGGCTATAGACGTATAGTTCATCCATCACGGCATCAGTCAGAACTGCTTCTAACACACATCCAGAGGTTTTATGTAATTTGCAAAGAGGAGTTCTTTTTTTGTTGGAACAAAAATGAAGTGACCACTAACACTTCTCATTTCAGTGTGTGGGCAGAAACAGTTGCATAGGCAAAATCACACTATTGGTGAACCTGGAGCTCTAGCTGAGAAATGAAAAAAAAAAAATCAGCATAACTGTGGTCAGGAAATGCATTTTGGAAGACCTAGAGAGAATCTGAGCATGATTTGGAGGAACTTTTGGTGTTAAGATAATTTGTTGTTGTTATCACTTATTGATATATTTTCATCTGAATCATGCATTGGTATTGACTATTGTTGGATCATTCAAAGACTATTTCAGTGGTGGGTTGGGAGGGAATATATGGAGATAATAATTAAGAAGGTTGACAGAGAAAGACAGGTTGCATAGGAAATCAAGGGTCTGGAAGGAGAGGGTGAGTGAGGGTATGGTTGTAATGAATCCATCCTGTCAGTAAAAGTATTAATGCAAGACTTTGGAGCTGAAATCATTTAGGAGGGCTTGTTCTATCACTGAGAACAAAAAGCCTACATGCTGCAGGAACTACCCTTGAATCATACTTGCTTTAATTTCTTGTTTCGTTTTACATTCTGTAAGCAAAGTTGTTGGTTGTTCTTTTTTTCTTTTCTTTACACTTTTTGTTATTTATCATGTATTTAAAAAGATGTTAATCACTTTTTCTGATGTATGACGTGTGAGTAATATTTTGTGAACTTGTAGTTGGAGAGAAGGAGCAACCACATGATGGTATGGTTTGTTACGCAAGGGTTTGGTGCTGTTAGAGTGTCATACCTCTGACACTGTCTCAAGGTACATTGAAGACATTAACATGGTGCAACTGTTTTTAATGACCTCAGTTTTTCTTTCTTTCTTTTTGAAAAAAAAAAATTTGGAAGACAACATGAGCGTTTTACCATGACTACTTTCAAATAAAAATCTGGATGTGAGTGGAATAAAACAGCATCAAACGATGGTGGTTGTATCTACTGCATGTGAGTTTATACTGTATGTTGACGTATTGCTGCTGACGAAGCGCATGCATCTTTGCATGTTTTGCCTGTGAAGTATAGTGATAGGGGTTTTGTGTTGTTTTGTTTTTTGGTATGCCACATCATGTTTGTTGATGTCTATTTGTGGTTTTTCTGTGTGCTTGTCTGGTACATTATTATTTTTTGTGTAGGTGCTCAAAAGTTGGTTGTTGTGAGCGTTCCATTGTGAGCTGTGGTGTGAGAACGTTTTTGACTTGGATGGTGTTAGATCTGATGTTGTAACGGTTTTCTTCAACTTTTTTGATTCTTGTTTTCTGTTTTTATTTACATGGTGCTGGATATTGATGACTTTGTTCAATTTGAAGTGCCTGTGTGGTGGCTTTTACGAGCAAATTGTGAAGGAGTAATGCTGCATGGTGATTATGCTGGCTGTCTACAAAATCATGGTTTGCTCACCGCGGAAAATTGAAAATCAAACGATTTGTTCCATGTTGATGGCTTTGTCCACATGCCAAATATGAGGGTGGTTTTTTGTGGTCATGACTTGTATATTTTGTGCTTTGTATTCAGTTTTGTGTGAAAAATGACCAGCATTTTTTGTATGTTTGTTGAACTGCCTTTCATAAAGGGAACATGTATACTGTTGCATTATTGCTTGGGTGTGGGTGGGATAGAGTGGGGAAAAAGACAATCTGCAGTTTTATAGTAATAGTTCTCAGTTGATGAGCCTGAGCAAAATATCTCTCCAGCTAAAAAAGAAAAGTATAAACAAAAATGAGGGGTGGAGTAATTAATTTGTTTTTGGAGAGAAATGAGCACCCATGACATTTATAAGTAATATACTCTATAGACATTTTTGCTTTTTTGTTGTTAAATGCATACTTAGAGAATGAAGAATAGATTTTTTCCCCACATCCTTGTTTTTAATTTCAGTCTTTGATTTGAACTGGACTGTGAAAGTGCTTCATCAAATTGACCATTAGTATACATTACAGAATATACATTATGTAAAAAAAATCTAAAAATATCCCTATAACTTATTTGATGATTATTCATTGGATAGCTTGCACCAAGAAATGAATTCAAGTTGGTAGATACAGTAGCCCTGAAAGTCATGTATTCTGATCTTTGGTCATGCTTCAAAACATTTACATGCAAGATTTGAAAAGTTAGTGCCAAAAAATAAAAGCTGTCATGGAATAGTAAAGTTATACAGCAATTACAACATTTTGATAATAATTAGTATTGTGACAGTGATGGTGTAGAATGGATTATCGATATCAACAACATAAAAGACAGACAGTAAATCGGTGCATATTAATGATAGACTCCTTTAATTGTGAAAAAAAAAATTGGTGGTTGGTCATACTGTTTCGTGCAAGACCAGTGTTTGTCAGTTATTTGTCACCCCTGCTCCAGGAGTTTTGTGTTTAGTTTCCTTTTGCTGCTTCATCTTGGTGTGATATACCAGTGCTGCTTCTAAGACCCCAGTCATTCTGAACTCATTGCACAGCCACAGCCAGATTCCTTTTTGTAGTGTGCGTATTCTCAGTGCCTGCCAGCTATCCACAGGGGACTGTCTATTAATATCAGGCCTCATTGAGGTCACCAACCAGGCTGCAGGATGACTAGCATGGCTGAGTTGGTTTATAGCTGGTTGATAACAGTGGTCTCAAATGTATAGATCCTCTTTTCAATGTTCAGTTCAGAATCCGAGTGGTCATGATGGTGGTTAAATTAGATTTGCCAGTCAGTGATGAGCAAGGTCCTATTTTCATGAGAAAGTAAGTTTATATTTCCATTTGAGAAGAAAACTTACTGACATTTTTTGTTTTTTTTACCATTAAGAGATCTGCTTCGTCACTTTTGTTTGTGTGGGGTTCTTCAAACCATGGTTGTGCAACGGAGTAGAGAGAGATACAAGCTTAGGCCTTGTGTCATCCTTATGTCAAGACTTCTGATACAGTTGGATTGTTGGGGAAAACCCCCCAACCCAAAACAACAACACACACAAAACCCTAAAGCATACATGCACACTGTGTAGTGACAGAAAGTGGGATTATTATTTTGCTGTCATTTCTACAAGGAACATTTCCTGTTTAGTTTCCAGATATATACTTGACAATGTGAATGAAATACTTGCCACTTTCAGGGCTGATAAAATTGTAGAAATAACAATATATTGAAAGATACTGAGTAGGATTCTATGATAAAAGTGAAGGAAGCAGTGTGGATGTATGTATGTATATATATATAATTTTATAACAGGGTCCAGTACAACTGGAAAAGACATGATTATATCATGCTTATTATGTGCATTTTGTTTTTGTTTGTTTGAAGCATATCATTAAAACAGTAACGAAAAACTAGAAAGGTTGTGCAGTTCAGTTCTTTTACATATATAATATAAATATTGTGAACATGTTCAGTTTGTAATGGTGTAGAGTGATACTTCATGCTGACCACCCTTTCAGAGGGATTCTTGCAATGCCTCATTGTGTATTCATGCCTGCAAGAACAAGAAGCATAATTTCAGCGTCAATTATGCTAAATAATCACATCTGCTAAAACTAGTCTGTGTGAATGAATGCTGCTGCTCTAGTCACCATCACATACAAAAACGCATTTTCACATATTTGACATGCTGATGTACACACAAGTTTGTGAATACATGCGCATGCGCACACACACACACTTACACACATGGTGTGTTTGTCGATATAAAATGTGAATGAATGTTTGAATAATAAGTCCATTAATCAGAAGTTTTAAGACACAACAAACTTCATAGCTTACTACTTTTGTTTGCAGGACTGCTGAAAACGGATGTGGAATAATGTTTGTGGATAATCCTACATTGTAACACACACACACATGCTTGCAAGCACCCACACGCACAAGCATGTGTGTGCATATGTTCATACAAGCACACACACACAGAGGAGCCATGGCAAATAGCTTTTTTTCATCGATGAACATTCAGATTTTTATATCATCTTTTTTTTTTTGGTTTTGTTTTGAAACAGTCATTTGGTAAAGGGAACAACGCAAAAGACATAAAAAAAGAAAAAAAATCACATTGATAACCCTGTCCTGTTATGTATGGATAGTTTACAGAACCACATTCTACTACACACATCACTGTTTACTTTTGTGTACATAGTTATGTTACTCTTTTTGTTGCACTCCGTTGTTTTGAAAGAGGACAAAGGGTGAGAGGCTAATGACGTGATGTTGATTTGTTTGCTGAAACTGAAAGGCTTTAGCCTCAGATTGGTTAGTTTATGCACACATTATCGCAACTTCTGCTGAATTCAATAGCGAAACAACTCAGTTTTTAACAGTCGTTCTTCTTTTGTTCTCAGCAAGCTGGTTGAGAGGACATGTTTTCATGGGTAACTTTATATTAGGAATTTATTTTACAGGGTGGTTATTTATATTGGACTGTTTGTGAAAGTGAATATTTTTTAAAGTGACTTGTTTTAAACTGCTATTAACGTTTCTGTTTTTTAAAATGTTCTTTTTTTTTCTTTTTGTGTTTGATTGACATATCGGCAAAATAATGTAGAACAATATCAAAATAATAAAAATGGTGATAAGAAAGTGTACTGTGTGAGGTTTGCTTTTGGAGCTGTGCGAGTTTGTGAACATATTGACTACAGGGTTTGTAACGATTATTTGATAATGGCCGTGCCAAAACCAGTCACCAGCAACAGTTCATCCCAGCCAGTCCTTTCCACACATCATTTTATTCTACGACTTAGATATAAAGCAAGGGGATGGGAGCAGGTCTTCAGCATTTTGTAGTTAATCTTTATGTTAAAAAGTTTATTTCTTACCCCTTTTAAAAAAGGAATTGGGGGGGGGGGGGTAGTAAGTGGAATGGCTGGGGTCTTTGATGTGGCCTAGTTTTACTTTGTAAGAATAGAATGGTGTTCATGCCAAAGTCGGATACGCTGGGTCTGACTTGTCAGGCGCTCAACAGCCGCATAACGCATTCTTGTCTGAGCATTTGAAAAAGAGTGGGTTGATTTTTCATTTGTTTGGGGTTTTTTCCCTTCTTCTTTCTCAGGTCAACAGCATTTATTATTATTATTTTTTTATATTTGTGGGATCAGTATCTGTTGAGTTAGAACTTGAAGCAAATGATTTGTGTGTTTTGAAATTTAATTTATTAACAGCCCTGTGATCAACAGGGCTCTAAACATGACATAAAATGAAATCAAATTTGAAAGGTGTTTGTTGTTCAGAATTGTGTGACAGGAACAGGAATCTTGATTGGTAAAGGAAACACAAGAGAACTGGCTTATTTATGTGACTGTTGACTTAGTGAAGTTAAGAACAAAATCAATGATAGGACTGAAATTTAGAGTGAAACTTTCTTTTTTAAACATGTAGTCAGAAACATGCTTTGGAGACATTCAGTTTAGGTCACTGGCATCAGAGTACATTAACACTATCCTTACATTAAGGGAAAGAATCCCTCTTTCCAAGTACATGAGCACTGTGTGCATCTGTATGCTACCGTAACCCAGGAGTGGGTGATAACGGAGGAGAGGGTTAGTAGATAGTTAGTAACCCTATAGCGGGTTACCCGTAGGTAAAAGGTTAAAACATTTGTCTTGATCCCCAAAGTTGGCATGTGGCTAGGCTACCTTCATGGGGCAGAAACAGTCGCATATGCAAAAATATCGCTACTAGTGAACCTCTCGCTGAGGAACACGCACACAAAAATTTGTCTTGAATTTTCAAAAGGTCATGCAGTTTTACGCAAAAAGGCTGCAATGTCTTTTAATATGTTCAATATTTACATCATTTAACACAGTAAATATCTACTTTCCTGGAAAAACAAGAACAACCCAAAACAAAACACCACACACAAAAAAAAGAGAATAAAGAAACTATATGTTCAGCATTGTTTATTTCATCTTCAATCAAAAATGCATTACACATTAACAAGATTTGCCATAATAATACAAAGAAATAAAATGTCTCAAAATGCACCTTGGCACCTGTCATCTGCAACATCCACCTGAAAGCTGGAGCATGATCTGCAATTGCTCTTTACAACACCATCCTCCAAAGAAAACTGTAAAAGTTATTTTTTCCCCTCTATATTGTTATCAAGGACTTCATGATGCTGCAGCAATACACATCCTGCTTAGATGATGGCGACAACACGACAAGGCTGTTATTTGATCAGACTATATATCAGCAACAGGTCAATCATTTTCACAAAACCCATGAAAGTTTTCATCATTATTGGGCATGTCTTGTTACAGAAACTAGATATTTTACATTGAAATATTCATTCTTTCTATCATACATGCATATGCAAACATGCATGCACATATATTTTCCAGTAATGATCAACACATGCACGCATGCGCACACACACACACATGCATGCAGATATATTTTCCAGTCATGATCAACACGCGCGCTCACACATGCACACACCACTTTTTCAGTCATCATCTATATTCTCTTGCGCTCTGCAGACTTTGTATCAAACAGAATAAAAGAGCAGTTGATTAGCCATTTGTTGCAAAGGCAAGCCGTCGTTCTTCCTTCTGCACTCCTTGGCCATGCTAGGCAAATCATAAACAGCAGTGTGTCAATATCAGAACTCTCAACATCTGCATGTTGTCTTTGAAAAAACAACGCTGCACACAATCTCACAAGACAAAGCATACTAGCCATTCTGTGGCTGAAATAAGCAGTAGATAGCACGACATTATGTCACACTTATTTCCTTTGCCTTTTTTTCTCTCACACATTCACAAAAGTCTCATCAATCACACCAGCAGCTGCATCTCTCCGATCACAATGCCTCGTTTTCAATGCGTGCCCGCAGTCGTTCTAGCGACTCCTCTGTTCCGTGCTTTTCCTCGAACTGTAAATACTTCTTGAACAGACGCACTGAGGGCTTCAGGGTCCAACAGCGTTCAAAGAGTTCCCTGCAAACACACCCAAGCAAACACTTAGCCCCTGTTCTTCTCTCGCTGCTTTCTCATTCAACAGGTCTGGAAAACGTGCAGTGTTTTGGTCACATGCAAACACAATGCTGACATTAACACCAGTACCGACTACACTCCATCAAAAGTCCTTTGGATAAAACTATAAATGAAGGTCCTGTAAGCAAATGTATACAGAACATTTTGCATACACGTTGAAACCTGTTCCGCCTTTTGGAAGAGCAAGGCCTTTGTGAGGTCGTGGGAAGGGATGACAAATTTCAAAACTACATGCACAAGGGGACTGGATGTTAAAAAAAAAGCACAGGAGTGCTTATCATTATCCTCGAAATATAAGAATTTGAATTAAAAAAAACAACCCATCAACAACCCCCCCCAAAAAAACCTCCCCCCCCCCACCACCCCAAACCAACCAAAAAACCCCAACCCAACCAACCCATGTGGACCATCAGCTACTTTTGCTAAGATGAGAAAACAATCCTCATTTAAAAGCAGCTGCAAGTAATAAGAATCTTTTTCACAGAAAACATATCATTTCATTTTCTTTCCTAATTAAATCCATAACAAAAATTGCATGATTAAAAAGGTGCTAGCCTTCTTATACCACAATGACCAAAACCAAACTTTATTCTGCTGTTTCATAACCGATAGTAGAGTCATTCATTAGCAAGTCTGCCTGTTACACTGATGACAATGTTTCAGCCAACTTGCATTTCTTCTATTCCGTACTTGTTAGCTGTAGGTGTGACATTGCCATAATGTGACATAGCTGTAAGTGTGACACTGCCATATGTGTGACATCGTTGTTAGAGTGACATTGCTAAAGACTGCAACAAAGCCATATGCGTGACATAGCCGCAAAGTGTGATATTGCCAAATATGTGACAGAGGTCAGTGTGAAACGGCCACATGTGTGACAGAGTTAAGTGTGACACTGCCATACGCATGACAGAGCCATGAGTGTGACGATGCTTAACATATGCC
Organism: Rapana venosa; assembly: GCA_028751875.1. NCBI lineage: Eukaryota > Metazoa > Mollusca > Gastropoda > Neogastropoda > Muricidae > Rapana > Rapana venosa. Next base: position 42,486,455 of record CM054136.1, read on the forward strand.
ACATAGCCGTTAAGTGTGACAATGCCATGCATGTGACATAGCTATAAGTGTCACAATGTCACATGTATGACATAACCATAAGAGTGATATTGCTGTATATGTAACATAACCCGGAATGTGACACAACAACAAGTGATGACACAGCTATTAATTAAAGCCAACACAACCGTAACTGTGAGACATTACTATCATCGCGTGACAAAACCATAAAAACGACACTCATAAATAACACGACACTGCCATTGACAAAAGAGCGTGACACCAAGAATACTTTTTGCTTCCCAAGCAAAAAACACACACACACACAAAAAAGAAGACTGAAGCTGGTAAATACCTCGCTTTGTCCACATCTCCCTGCAGGACCACCATGTCCGTGTAGACAGTCATGACGTCAAAACGCTTGGGATACTCCGCCAGCACTTTCTCAAACATGGTGAACCCGCGCTCCGGCTCTCCATGCTTGCACTCCAGGCTGGCAAACTGGGTGATCGTCGTGACGTCTGCATGACGGAGACACAGACAGACAGACAGACATCAAGCGTATGACTTACCAAACGCCGTTATTTTCTAGTGCGATGTTTGTGTGTAATGACTGTGTTCTGTCCCCTTCCAACTTCCTCAGTGTCCGTGATCTGTTTTTGAGTTTGGTTCTAGCTTCAAGATGAATGTTTTTGAAAACTTACTTTAAAAAAATTTTTTTTTTAGCGAAACAAAGATGATACAACAATCAAAATTTAATACACCTTTGAACATTAAAAAGCTTACAGCAACTAAAGAGAAAGAGAGAAAAGACACCCCCCCTCCTCCCCTTGAAAAAAACCCAAACCAACATAGAATAAAAGAGAAAGGAAAAAAAGAATAAATAAAACTACATGCTCAATACTAATTCCATCTTCCTCTACAGACACAAACGCATGCATGTACGTGCACACACACACACGCACACACACAAGGTGTTTGTTACTCATGATCTTTATGGTTACACACACACACACACACACACACACACACACACACACACACACACACACAGAGACAAGGTGCTTGATACTCACGATCTTTACGGTCAATGCTGAGCAAGGCTCGTTGCAGCAATTTGCGAGCAATGTCTTTCTGTCCATTTTTGTAGAGGAAGAGGCTGTAGTCGATCCACACATGGCGGTCTTGTTTGAATTTGCGCAGCATGGTCTTGTGGATGTGCTCTGCCTCCTGGTGTTCCAATCAGAAATGCATGAGTAAATATGTAAAACCAGTTTTCTTTTGACCATGTATTGGCAAAATTTGGTCTAGGTCTGAAAGTCACTAAAAATATGTCAAATTCTTTTGTTTTGAAAAACATACTGGTAAAATTCCATTTATTTTCAAAATATCTCTAGCAACAAACATATTTAAGACAACAGGGCTATATACAGACAGAGGAGCAATGTGCCACACAATGTAGATGTCTACCGCCACTCAATCTGAATCGTTCAAGCTAATAAAACAGACCTTCAGCTGTGAAATAATAACAACATTCTCGCACTGAAGGGAAAAATTACAAGGCTCATATTCCTCTCCGAGTAAATTTTCAAACATTGCTTTCACTCTGTTTTAACGCTTTACATAAAAAATGTAGCTATTACCGTTTCTTCAGCAAAAGATTTCAAACTAAACGAGCAGAGGGTAGCTGAAAAACGTTTCATGGCTGATCATTTCAGGGCACATGGGTGTCTCCAGAACCCCAACAATACACAATTTGAGCCGGTCAGTGACTAAATGTCTTAACCCTTTACCATTCGCATTTCTTACAGAGAAACTCTCTGTAGTATTCGGAAATTTACACTGTTTTTTCAGAGAATAAGGTACCTCAAGTACACATAGTCCTGTACAGTTATTATTGTTCCCAGAGCATTCATATTTGGCCAAAGTATTCATATGATGTCATACTTTGTTCTGCACCCCAAGATGTGTGTCCTACCTACATGTGTCGTGCTGCTGTCCCCTCTTTGTCACCAAAGACAGGTAACATTGCAGTGACATCATGCTGTTAGTCTACAACTACCCTCTAACATGCGCAATATAGGTATGTGATTAAAAAAAATAATATGTGTGGTCCTGCCTGAATGTGTCCTCCATCGCATCCACCGTCATGGTGATCCAATCGAACATTCACACGTCACAAAATTACTGTCACCAAGTCTACACTTCCTCAGTGGAAAGTATTCAAACATATTGAAAACGGCGTTGACTAATGCGCGTATATACATTATTTACAAATATATGCTGATGCCTACTATTTACAGACACAAGTGTGTCCTTCACCAATAGCTAGCTACATGGCTGTCACAATGCAGGTGTCACAGCCAGTGTCGCGTCCAGGTGTGTTAGCGTGTTTCTCAGGTGAAAATACTGATTAATTTTGAGAAATCTGGTTTTCATCATAATATTACTGATCTGTGACTCAGAAAATGTCAAATCAGTAGACCAGTAGAGATGAAGCCTCGGCAAACGCTTGAACCCTATCATGATCAAAACTGACAGGTAAGCCCAAATTTCATCAGGTGTTGTTTCTGTCTGTAATGGATCTATGACTAAGCCTTTCACAGCGATCTTTTGCCTGGCATAATTGTTAGTTTCATCTGCTACAATTTGAAAAAAATGTTGGGGCACAAACAAAACAAAGTAATCTAAGAGCTTGGCATTCAGTGGGAGAGTTTGTGCCGGCCCAGTTGGCAGCGTGAAGTCTTGCACTGAGCAAGGCACTTGTGCGCTGCGCCATGTCGTCTGCTATGAAGCCAACGGAATGTTATCCTCAGCATCACTTTCCGACTCACTACCTTCTCCTATTTCATCTCCTTCTTCTACATCTACTTCAACATCGGATTCAATATTTTATTCTCTTTCGAACTGTTCCACTTGAGCCAAAATAGCTTTAATTTCCACATTAGTATATTCCTCCCAAATCGTATGCTCAATCTTTGCTGCCATCTTTAGCTACAAGATAGCGTGGGAAAGACAAAGCCAGTCACTGGCCAATTTCTTGTGAAAGGGAGGCTGTGTAGCACTGAATTTGGTGTCCATTCCTTCCTTAGTTTATGCTGACCTCAGTGGAATGTTCATTCATGGTGTGCGTGTGCTAGGTAGAGCTTAGTGCGTGATGGAAAATCCCCACTAGGCTGAAATTACGTCCGGCGGGCTGCGGCGGGTATAAATAGATGCGGGCAAGCGGGCAACGGCGGGTAAAAATGGGAAAGGGTTAACTGAGCTCTGTTGGAAGGACACGACAACATTGTAACCAGCATAGCTTCATTCGCGTGTGATACAGTTACGGGTGGTACCTGCGTGTTTCCTGAAGCGCAGAACATGGCAGCCACGCGGCGGTAGAGCTTGAGCTGGTCCGTGACCTGCAGCGCCTGGTGCAGCACCTTCTGCAGATCCTCCGGTGTGCCGTACAAGTTCTCCAGGTTCAGGAAGGCCAGCCACACGTTCAGCCTCTCCTGCTCCTCCCTGGCCAGACACATAGACACATATATAGCATGTATATACAGACATATACAGCATGTACATACATATATATAGCATGTCCATAGACATATATAGCATGTACATACACATATATAATAATAATAATAATAAATGGAATTTATATAGCGCTGTATCTTGCACAGGCAAATCAAAGCGCTTACACTCAACTCATTCTTACAGTCATGCAACCAATAGCAATAGTTCTAACAAGTCCAAATGCACACGCACACACACACGTCATACACTTTGGCAGGGTGATGGAATTTTTGGCTGTTGAAAAGCAGGGATAGCTATGAAATGAAACAGGAGAGGAAATTCTTAGTTTTGAAACAAATATGTCTTGAGGCCAGATTTAAAAGTGTCACAAGAAGGTCTTTGGCGAAGAGAGATAGGGAGGCCATTCCAAATCGATGGACCAGAAACAGAGAAAGAGCGACGGCCAACATACAGCATGTACATACACACATATATAGCATGTACATACACATATATAGCAAGCACATACACATATATAGCATGTATACACACATATATAGCATGTACATACACACATATATAGCATGTACATACACATATATATATAGCATGTACATACATATATATAGCATGTACATACATATATATATATTATATATATATATAGCATGTACATACACATATATAGCATGCACATACACACATATATAGCATGTACATACACACATATATAGCATGTACATACACATATATAGCATGTACATACACATATATAGCATGTACATACACATATATAGCATGTCTTTTTTTTATTGTATGTTGGGGGGGGGGGGGGGAAGGGTATAGCATAAAAAGAAATGGCTAAAAAACCCTCAAAAAACACCTGCTCAAAACAAAAGAAGGCAACCAAGAAAGAACACATGCGCTTAACTCCAAACGATCATACTCCCCTCCCCATTCTCTTCCCTGCCCCCTATTCCTGCCAAACGACTCACTCCATGGCCTGACACACTCTCCTCCCCCTACCCCAGCCAAACGACTCACTCCATGACCTGACACACTCCCCCTATTCCAGCCAAACGACTCACTCCATGGCCTGACACACTCCCCCCAGCCAAACGACTCACTCCATGACCTAACACACTCCCCCCAGCCAAACGACTCACTCTATGACCTGACACACTCTCCCCCTATTCCAGCCAAACGACTCACTCCATGGCCTGACACACTCCCCCCAGCCAAACGACTCACTCCATGACCTAACACACCCACTTCTCCCCTCCCCCAGCCAAACGACTCACTCCATTGACCTAACATCACTCCCCCTCAGCCAAACGACTCACCCATGGCCTGACACACTCCCCCCTCCCCCAGGCAAACGACTCACTCCATGACCTGACACACTCTCCCCCTATTCCAGCCAAACGACTCACTCCATGGCCTGACACACTCTACCCTCCCCCAGCCAAACGACTCACTCCATGGCCAGACACACACTCCCCCCTCCCCCAGCCAAACGACTCACTCCATGGCCTGACACACTCTCCCCAGCCAAACGACTCACTCCATGGCCTGACACACTCTCCCCAGCCAAACGACTCACTCCATGGCCAGACACACACTCCCCCCTCCCCCTATTCCAGCCAAACGACTCACTCCATGACCTGACACACTCTCTCCCTATTCCAGCCAAACGACTCACTCCATGGCCTGACACACTCCCCCCTCCCCCAGGCAAACGACTCACTCCATGACCTGACACACACACTCTCCCTATTCCAGCCAAACGACTCACTCCATGACCTGACACACTCTCCCCCTATTCCAGCCAAACGACTCACTCCATGGCCTGACACACTCTCCCCATATTCCAGCCAAATGACTCACTCCATGGCCTGACACACTCTCCCCATATTCCAGCCAAATGACTCACTCCATGGCCTGACACACTCTCCCCTCCCCCAGCCAAACGACTCACTCCATGACCTGACACACTCCCCCCAGCCAAACGACTCACTCCATGACCTGACACACACACTCTCCCTATTCCAGCCAAACGACTCACTCCATGACCTGACACACTCTCCCCCTATTCCAGCCAAACGACTCACTCCATGGCCTGACACACTCTCCCCATATCCCAGCCAAATGACTCACTCCATGCCTGAACACACTCCCCCTCCCCCAGCCAAACGACTCACTCCATGCCTGACACACTCTCCCCCCCCCCAGCCAAACGACTCACTCCCATGACCTGACACACTCCTCCCCTCCCCCAGCCAAACGACTCACTCTATGGCCAGACACACCCTCCCCCCTCCCCAGCCAACGACTCACTCCATGGCCTGACACACCTCCCCCTCCCCCAGCCAAACGACTCACTCCATGGCCTGACCCCCTCCCCCCTCCCAGCCAAACGACTCACTCCATGGCCTGACCCCCTCCCCCCTCCCCAGCCAAACGACTCACTCCATGGCCTGACACACTCCCCCCAGCCAAACGACTCACTCCATGGCCTGACACACTCTCCCCTCCCCCAGCCAAATGACTCACTCCATGGCCTGACACACTCTCCCCAGCCAAACGACGCACTCCATGGCCTGACACACTCCCCCCAGCCAAACGACTCACTCCATGGCCTGACACACTCCCCCCTCCCCCAGCCAAACGACTCACTCCATGGCCTGACACACACTCCCCCCCTCCCCCCTCCCCAGCCAAACGACTCACTCCATGGCCTGACACACACTCCCCCTCCCCCTATTCCAGCCAAACGACTCACTCCATGGCCTGACACACTCCCCCCAGCCAAACGACTCACTCCATGGCCTGACACACACTCCCCCAGCCCAACGACTCACTCCATGGCCATGGTCTTCAGGGCCTGGTGGGCCAGGCTGCGGGCGGAGTCCACTTTGCCCTGGTTCAGCTGCTCCACCATGAACTCGATCCACAGCCGCGAGTCGTTGGGTCGGCTGGCCACCAGTCTGGCGTAGTCCTTTCCGAGGCGCCGGCCTGAAGACAAGCGTTCGGGACAAAAGTTATTCAGTGTATGCGAGCGTGTTTGTGCTCACACAGCGCGCAAATCCGGGCATGACTTAGTCAAGGGTGCAGGGCCCGGTGCTAAAATTAGCCCCTTACCTTTTACCGCCTAGTGCTAAAATTAGCCCCTTACCTTTTACCACGTCCAAGTGCGGGTCAGTTTCTGCTGTGATTTAGCATCAGCTGGGATGGAATGGATAGTCAAGTCAAGTCAAAAACACTTTAATCATCCCGTGAAGGGCAATTACAATTAGCAGCTGAAATTGGGGAAAACTGACAGCTGCGTTCACAGATGTTTGTTGCCAGTGCATGTGTTTTGCTTTTTATTTCCTTGTAGTTCTTTATTCTTTTATTTTGAGGGTCATGGAATAAGTTCTTGAGTGATTTTTTCTTTTTTACATCCAGCCCCCGTGTGCATGCAGTTTTGTAAATTTTGTTATCCATTTTGTTTCTTATTAAAAAAAAAAAAAATTCATTTAAATTCTTTTATTCCTACAATGGACTACTCTTCCAAAAGGTACACCAGGTTTTAACATGTGCGCAAGATGTTCTGTGTGCATTTACACACAGGACATAGGTTTATAATCTCATCTGGGGACTTTTGGGTGAGTGGAGTGGGTGGTGATGTTAACTCTAGGAAAAAAATCACCTTGAATGGCCACCTGGCTATTCTGTCCCCCTCTGTGTGCATGCGTGCGTGCGTGTGTGTGTGTGAATGCGTGCATGTGAGTGAGAGTATATACAAGTAATATTCATTTGAGTTATGCTTTATATATATTTGTCGGTTTAAAATTTTTATATATAAAAAAAACATGTTTGCTACTGAAAATGCCAATAGCTTTTGTTTTCATGAGAGCAGGCATTCTGAATATTTATCATCATCATTGTTGTCATTACTATTATCATTATTAATCAAAAAGATATCCCCCCCTAAGAAAAATCCACTAATACCGACACCCCCCCCCCCCCCCCCCCCCCCCCCCCCCCAAACTCGGATCAGACACACTGCTTACCGGCCCAACACTTCCTTTCTGTTTCTTGCTGGTCTTGGTTGGCTGTAAAAGACAGACAGCACACAGTTTGAAACATATACCATGTATGGCATCACGATTTGTCAAAAGTAAAGAAAAGAAACAGACATGTATGACATCATGACCTGTCAAAAGCAAAATTAAAAAAAAAGACATTTGTATGGCATTATGATTTTGTCAAATGCAGGTAAAAAATCTTCTTTGCAGTTCCTCTACAGTGTAAATCTGGTACAGTATAATGTTCACACTCGTGCACATAAAAGGTGCAAATGAATGATGAGGGGAGGGAGGGAGGGAGGGCAGGAGAGCGGGAGAAAGAGAGAGAACGATAATGATATTTATTCAAGAAAGGCCATGGACCCATTTGAAGGGGTATCAACATATACAAATTTGCTATATCATACATTGACATAATTGGAGTGGGAGAGAGAGAGAGAGCCTACAAAAAAATCCACCACAAACATACGTTTAGCAGAGGTCAGTGTAAAAGGGTACAGCACTTGTCAGAGACCAAAATTAGGTGGCTGGAGTTAACTCTCTGACTGTACTTGATATGTCTTTACAAACTGAAGCAATCTTTACATGTTTAACTGATGTACAGCTAGTCTGATCACGATATAAAAAAGGTAAAGGTAAAGGAGTCCCATAACCTATAAGGTTGTAGGGGAGCGAGGCGTCAGAGACCTCCCTTCTCTAGGGCCAGCATATTGAGGGCGGCGCCCATCTCCTCTCCCTCGCTGCTTTACCTTCCCTGACCCTAAAGAGGGCAGGTACCCATTTACAGCTGGGTGAACTGGGGGAACTGTACTGAAGCCAAGGCGCGCAAACGGTCACCCATCCAACTGGTAACCACGCTCGACGCTGCTTAACTTGGCTGGGGGAAAGCGAGTGCTCCAACCACTGAGCTATCCCGTCCCCGATATACAGATCTTATTTTAACAAATACGATACTAAAAAAAAAAGTCCCTGCTTCAGAACATTTTTGCTTTTCAAATAATTATATGTTTGTTCAGAATCTATGCGTTTGTCATATACAATTTCTGGTGTAGCAAGTCTCCTAACAATTCTTACCTCAGAAAAGAATGATGAAAAAAAAATTAAAAAGAGCCACCACGCAGGCCAGTAAGTGACAGAAACACCACACAGAGAAGAGACACACACACACACACACACACCACTCACACACACACACACAACACACACACCACCACTCACAACACACACAAACACACACACACAACACTCACACACCCACACACAGAGAACACACCCACACACACACAAACACTCACACACACACAACACTCACACACATCACAACACACACACATACACACACACAACAACACTCACTGATCCGTCTTCATCATTGTTCTCCTCCTCATCATCCTCTTCGCTGCTGGAGTCAACCTCAGCTGCAGGAGCTTCTTCTGTCGGCTCCCAGTGAAATCCGCTGGCGACACTGAGACATCGGCTCGTGGCTGCCTCTTCTGCTGTCGTCCCTCTCTCGCTGTCTGACAGGACGGGGTGAGGGGCCACGCCCTGAAAGACAAGGTCAAGGTGAGAAAAAGGTCAATTTCTAACCGAAACATGTCATGAAAAATAAAAGAGAGAAAAAGAATTTAAAAAAAAGAAGAAAAAGAATAGTATGCTTGTGAAACACACACAAAACCAAAACCAAACCCCAAAACAACAACAATACCCCCCCCCCTCCAAATTTGTTACAAAACTTATCATGATTTTCAAAAAACACACAAACAAAAAACCCAAGAAACTATACCAAGCTTGAAAATGGCATTTATGAATAATTTTTAAAAAAACAACCAAACTAACGACCGATTCACGAAAATGACAGCAACTCTATCGGTAAAATAGTAATCATCCATATCAAAATATAAAGAAATGATTATTTAATCATGACACAAATTTTTTGTAAAAAGCAGTCATAAAAACAAAATGGAACCATTTCTTTCGTTGTTCTAGAAAGCACAGATGAGAAAGTTAATTTAATACAAAATAAACATTGGAACAGAAAAGTCCTGTTCAACCTGGCTCTTCTGAGAGCTTTGATTTACTCGCTTTCCAGATTTAGTGCTGAACAAATTCCATACACTATTTTTTATTATAAGTACTATACCATCCATGAACAAGCTACAAATAAACCCCAAGCATACCTCAGAGTCAGACTCTGATTTCTGGACTTTCTGGGACTGCCACCTTCACTTTCTGAGGACTTGCGGCGTTTCCTGGGAGGAGGCTGTTCACTCTCTGCTGACTTGTCTGCTTCTTTTTTTGAGCTTTCTTTGGTCTCTGAATGTTGTCGCTTTCTCTTATGTGCCTTCTGGATTTTCTTCAGCTCTTCTTCTGACCTGGAATAAACAGGACGTAAACAGACTTTATAAACCTATAATTACACACAAAAGGACATAATACACGCGATATATAGAAATATCAAATAACTGAATGCAACAATTTGATGTAATTAAAATTAAAGAAAAACCTAAACAAAACAATATAACAAAAGCAAACACAACTCCCCAATCCTAACACCCCCCTCCTCCCAAAAACCCCAACAAATACCCACCAAAAACAACCAACCAAAACAAAAAATAACCCTGAACACCAAATCAACAACAACAAAACCAACCCCAATACATCCCTCTCTCCCTCAGCATTTTCAACAAAAGTTCAACGCACATCATCACAGCTGTCAGTTTCCCCCACTTTCAGCTGCTCTCAGCTGCTATCCATTCTATCCCATCCCAGCTCAGCTGGCGCTAATTATAGCAGGAACTGACCGCAACTTGGACTTAGTAAAAGGAAGGGGTGCGTTAATTTTAGCACTGGGCCTTGGCCTGAGTAGTTCTTAATTTGCACCACAGTGCGCAAACCCAACATCACTCAGTCATCATCATCAATGCCTTTGTGCCTTATTGGCACGTAGGGCAGCAACAAATGTTCTCCACTCCTGTCTGTCCTGGGCCAGCTTCTGAATGGTTCCCCAGGTATGTTGGAAGGTCTTCAGCTCTGCTTCGACAGACCGACGCCAAGTGTTCTTGGGTCATCCTCGTTTGCGTTTTCTCTCTGGTGTCCAGTGGAGGGCTGTTCGGGCGATGTTTCCCTGTTCCTGACGGCAGATATGCCCTATCCATCCCCATCGCCTATGCATGATGATGTTGTCCATGCTTTCTTGGTTGCAACGGGCAAAAAGTTCTTGGTTGGAGATGGTCTCAGGCCAGAAGATGCGCAAGATTCTTCTGAGATTCTTCGTGTGGAATGTGGATAGTTTGTCGAGGTCACTCTCAGTCATCCTCCAGCACTCTGAGCCGTACAACATCACTCAATCAAGAGTGCTAAATTTAGCACACACCCCTTCCTTTAACCAAGTCTCACGTGTTGTCAGTTCCTGCTGTAATAAGCATCAGCTGAGCTGGGATGGGCTGGGATGGGATGGGTAGCAGCTGAGAGCAGCTGAAAATGGGGGAAACCGACAGCTGTGGCGTGCTGTGATCAAATAAACCAAAATGGCGACATGTTTCTGTTACCTGTGGATCAGGTTCATGGACAAGAGATACAGCTAAGGAAGGGTTGGGCTAATTTTACCACTGGGCTCTTGACTGGGTGATTCTGGATTTGCTCACTGTGATCAAATAACCCAAATTGAACTGAATGTCACAGTCCTTCAGATGAGACTATAAACCGAGGCCCCGTGTGCGAACACATGCAGAACATCTTGCGCACACATTAAATCCTGTTCTGCTTTTCGAAAGAGTAGGCCATTGTGTGCCGGTGGGAACAGATGACAAAATTTACAAAACCACATACACACGGGGACTGGATGTAAAAAAAGCAGCACATGAGTGCTTATTCCATTATCCTCGATATAAAAAAAAGTCATCTGAGCGCTTTGATTTGTTGCTTTACAAGATTCAGCGTTATATAAATTCCATACATTATTATTATTAAATGGGCAACATGTTTCTGTTACCTGTGGGTCAGGTTCATGGACAGGATGCAGCTGTCCTTGTCCTTGGAGGACAGCACCAGACAGCGCACGAAGGAGCCGGTGGAGACGTGCTTCCAGGCATCGCCCTTCTCCTCCTCCGCCACAACCATGCCCCGGAAGTCCCCTGGCAGTCTGAGCGCCATGCCCGTGTCCGACACGCTGGTGACTTTGCCCGTCACCACTTTGTTCTTCTTCACCTCCTCTCGGTGACCTGGTGCGGCACAGATACACAGATGTATAAAGATTAACAATGACAGTGAATATTTTCGTCAAATATAAGCCTCTGAATATACTTGAATATTTTGTTCAAGGACAAAAACATATTTTGCATATTTATTCCCCCCAAAAAAACCCAAACAATCCCCAACACCCTACCACCCCAAAAACCCCTAACTAACAAACACCAAACACCAGCCCCCCCCCCTCCCAAACAATACCAAGAAAGTGCAACACAAGACCACACACACGCACACACACATTAACACATGCACACAAACACACATGCACAATTTTTCTTCACAGTAACCACTGTTCACATTCCATGGTGCTGTGACAGAGCAAGGGAGAGCACTAACCTGTTAGAGTGAGGTGAATCAGTCCCCCCTCCTCCTCCACCCCCAGCACACTAGCCTGGAAACCGTGTCCAATGGGAAAATGTTTCTCAGCATGCTTCAGTACCTGTAATGGGGAAAAAAAAATCAAAAACCTTGCTTCAGTATAAGATGTGTAATGTAAAGTAAAAGAAAGCAAATGAAAATACAAGAGAAAGAGATAAGATAGGTTGCTAGGTTGGTGGAATGAAGTGGGAGGAAGAAAAAGATGAAGATAGAAGGAAGGAGATGGAAGGAGGAGAGAGAGAGAGAGAGAGAGAGAGGAGAGAGAGAGAGAGAGAGCAGAGAGAGAGAGAGAGAGAGAGAGAGAGAGAGAGAGAGAAGAAGAGAGGACAGACAGAAGAGGACAGAGACAGACAGGCAACAGACAGACTGGCAGACAGACAGAGAGCAACAAAGAGACACACAGACAGACAGACAGAGAAGAATGAGGAAACAACAGAAGGGGAAACTACACACACAGACACACACCGAAAAGCACATACATACAAGTCTGACTATCTAACATCAACAGACATAGAAAAAACACCGTGCATTTCACTCACGAGTCGTTGACATCTTTTCTTGACATCAAACCCTTTCCCCACCACCCTCACATCCACTATCTTCTTTCTCAGTGCTGTGATCAAGCCTACAAACTGCGAAGACTTTTTATAAACTCCACAAACCACTCCATCGTTTATTCACTCAATCATTCATTCATCCCTGAAGTCAGAATGTGGCTACCTTAATAGAAAATAAAACAGGTTGCATATATGCAGAACCTCATCACTGGTGAACCTCAAGAGCACTAGCCAAGGAACACATACACACACAAAATCGAAAATCAATCTCACCATTGGTAAAGAAACCTCAGAGCTTTAACTAATGAACAAAAACCAAAAAAATTCATTAACCTTTTCCCTACGGGTTTCCCGCTATAGGGTAACCAACCATCTACTAACCCATCCCTCTGTATCACCCACTACTGAGTTACAGTAGCATACAAATGCGCACAGTGCACATTGAACTGGGAAAGAGGGGTTCTCTCTCTCTCTCTCTCTTAATGTAGGGATAGTGTGAAGTCATTCATCGGTCACCATACCAAACAGTTCACTCACCCCCAGGTCTCTGGAGAGATCGAAGACGGACAGCACACCTCTCTGGACAGGGCTTACGTTCACCCACAGCTTGCTGTTTTCAAACTGCACACACCAAATCCAGCCCACTTTACACTTTCTCAAAGATGGGCCCTGTCATTCCTATTTCCCCCTCCTGATGTTGGAATGTGGCTCACTTTAATGGCTGGCAAAAATGGTTGCATGCATCGGCAAAATCTTGCCACTGGTGAGCATTGAAATTCTAGCCAAGGATTGAACAAAAATACAAAGAAAATTTCTTATTTACCTTCAAAGGATGTCCCAATATCTAAGTTTCTCAAACTGTTGTTTTCTGGTTTGTACTTTTCCTATCAATTTTCCTAGTCACAGATTTTCCAGTTCCTGATGACTGATCGATTTCCCAATTCATCACTTTCAAATTAGTTGTTTCCCTTTTATTGCCAGGCTCTCGTTAGAGCCAGTGCAGTATCACCACCACATCATGAAGATTACCAAACAAATGACAAGTGTTAGATTTTCAATTTCTACAATGTGAATAACCCTTCCTGTACACCCTGGGTGCAACTGTACCCATACTTTCACTTAGCGGTTCATTACTTCAGCTCCTATTCTTCATGCAACAGTGCTGAAATTTTATTACTTAATGGCTAAAGGAACTAAGCATGTGCTTTCCAAGAATGACACAATCTTATCGCATGATAAACAAGTAAGCAAACAAAAACATTAACTGATAGAAACAGTAACTGAACGTTTAATGTGGATACAGTCTTGGTATAATCTTGTGACCAGCTAGGCTATACAAGTATGAAGTAAACACACAATTCTTGCAAAAGCAATACCTCGTCTTCTCTCACCTTACATCAAGTTTCAAAACACGCAGCCAAGAAGGAAGTGGAATGACAGTTTAGACGTTCACCTGTCTAACAAGTAAACCATGAGGCTTTGGGTTCAATTCCCAGCCTTTCCCTTCCTTTCCAGGTTGGAAAGAAAAGCACACTGAATGTCAAGCCTTTTGAAGGAGACTCTATACCAGTCGGACCCTTGTGCTTACTGACTAGTTCACATAAAAAAACCCATGACAGTTGAAAATTGGAAAAAAGAAGGGAGGTGCCTCCTGACTGTCCTGGCAAAATTAGTAGGTTCAATTCCCAACTGTATCCCTGAAGTCAGAATGTGGCTACCTTTATGGTGGGGGTGGGGGGTGGGGAAATGGTTGCACACACAAAACCATCACCACTGGTGAACCTCAGAGATCTAGCCCAAGAACGAACCCCCCCACTCCCAAACAAAAAAACCCCAACTGCACATAACATGAAGCAATAACTGTTGACAAATGAAACTACAAAACCACCCAGAGAGCCAAACTGACCTTGACAACAAAGACGGGAACCTTGTCTCCTGCTTTGTATTCTCGGATGTGAGAGGCCAGATGCTCTGGAGGGCAGTCCTTCGCCTCCAGCTTACTGTGATCAGAAAATATACAACGGCGACAATTTTTAGTGATTAAATCAATCATGGACACAGAATGACACATAAACCTGCTTCTCCAGTAGAATCCCACTGCGGCATAAACACACACATGCACATGCACGCGCACACACACACACAAGCACACAGACACACACACAAGCACACAGACACACGGGCTTATTCCATTATCCTCGATATAAAAGAATAAATAAATAAAATATTAAAAAAGCACTCACAGACACACACACACAGATGAATGCACGCACACACACATGCATACACACACTGAGACTTCACTAGCACTTGCATGCTCACTAGCATCACATATAGTGAACAGACGTTAATGCAAGAGTGAACAAACACACACACTTTTCTTCTCTCTAACCCTGAATATTGTGACACTCACCTAGGTTTCAGGGTACACTCTGGCAGTGCCTTGTAGACACGAGGGTGGGAGA
>CM054136.1:42506652-42556652 GCA_028751875.1 Rapana venosa
ACAAGACATTCAGTGCTAAAAATCCTCACCTAAAAACATGTATGTATTTTAAACAAACACACAAGCGTGTGTGTGTGTGTGTGTGTGTGTGTGTGCATGTGAGCATGAGTGTACATGTATGTAAGCATGAAAGCATGAGTGTACATGCATGTAAGCATGTATGAATAAATGTACAAGCATATAAGTTAGAACTATTAGTGTTAGAACTATTACTTGCTATTGGTTGCATGACTGTGTAAGAATGAGTTGAGTGCAAGCGCTTTGATTTGTCTGTGCAAGATACAGCGCTATATAAATTCCATTTATTATTATAATTTATCATAAGCATGTATGCATGAGTGTGCATGCATGTATGCATGAGTGTGTATGCATGTAAGCATGAATGTACAATCATGTCCTTGTGACAGTCAGTGAGCATACAAGCGCCCACGCCTATGAAAAAGCGACAGAGCAAACACGTACTTCTGAATGGTGACTTTGACCTCTTCCCCAACAACCAAGGTCGAAGTTGTTGATGCTAGCACGTCATTCAGGTGCTGAAACAGACATAAAAATCTTACTTGAACATCAATTCATACATAATACATATCATATCAAATTTGACAAAAAAACCACCCTGAACCAAACCAAACAAAAATAAAACATCAAATGCCCATGTGCGTGCGTGCGTGCGTGTGTGTGTGTAGTGTGAGTGTGTGTGTGTGTGTGTGTAAATGCACCATTAAGCTTCACTGCAAAATCAAACTTTGAATACAAGGGCTTAGTTTTTGTTACAAAAATTTTCTGTAATTTAGTCCAATTGGCTTTAAAAAAAACCAAAACCAAAACAGCAGCATCCCCCCCCTCCATCATTCTTAAGTTCAAATCAAACACCAAAACATTCAGAATTCCATATTACACATGTCACCTCACACACATCACATCACACACGTCACACCAGTCACATCACACCATACACATCCCACCACATCATACACATCCCATCCCTACCTGTCGTCGTGGCATCATGGCCAGCGTGCCCACAGCGTGTTGCTTCAACGCCAACAGCACAAAGTCGTTCTTTATCAGCATCACCTCCCCTTTGATTGTCTGCCCCTGCCGCGCCTTGTCCATCGTGGGCTTTTCCTTGCGGCGAGAAACGGCGCGCACCAAGGTGCGGTCGGTGCTGATTTCCAGGCAGCAGCCTGATTGGTCGACAGCGATGTGCAGAACCACACCATCCACCTCAGTGCCGACTGACAGTTCCGCTTCTGCGACACAGCAGCAGCAGCAAAAGAAATGAAGAACGGACTAATGTAACACTTCAGTGCTTTGATTTGTTTGGTTTTCAAGATTCAGCACTATCTAAATCTTATACAAGAATGATGATATTTTTATCTTTTTTTGTTTGTTTTTGATGATGTTATCATCATTCTTATTAATTCTTTGGACGAAAGCTATTAGGCCTTAGGCCACAATGCGCGGAGTCTGAGGGAAGGAGGAGATTCAATATACTGGTATGTAAAAAATAGTATGGAACATAAAGAACTGAAAGAACACACATGGTAATGTCTCTCTTACTGACCCTTTCATGTGATTTTGTCATCCCTTCAAAATGATGCACTCTTCTGAAAGGCAGAGCGAGTTTTGGCATGTGCGCAAAATGTTCTGTGTGTGATTGCACAACGGCACCTCAGTTTATAGACTTGTCCAAAGAACTTTTGCAGGAGAGGAGACAATACTGACATTAACTCCAGGGGAAAAAATCCCCTTGATTTAGGTGTCTCAGAGGGGGCTCAAACCAAGGCTTAGTCCTGGGCCATCAAATTCTGAGTGCAAAGGTCTAACCACTAAGTGGCTACCCTACCCCCCCTGGCAAGTATTTAAATTCATAAGATCTTCCATGATAAAGGCTACAGAAAGGCTTCCAGCATAAGAAAATGCTTTTGTACCATGTGTGGGCTCTTAAGACTTAATTCTAACTTAAACCTTGTAGAATAATGTTCTCACCAACATACTGAAAAGAAGAACAATAATAAATTCTTATACAGAAAAGACCCGTCCGCTATTATGAATATCACAACAACAGAAAAAGGAAAAAGGACGGACACACACACACACATTCACTCTTACCAACACACATATCACTCTTACACACACACACTCCTTCACACAACAACACACACACACACCCCCCCCCCCCCCCCCCACACAAACACACTTACAAACACCTCACACAGATCCCCCACCCTCCCACAAATTCAACAAGAATACCAAACTGAGGAGAAGACCATAAACCCCAATCAACGCTGGGACTGAAGTACAACTGACCGGCAGAGTGAAGTCGGGTGATGACGGCAGGCATGCCAAGGGAGTGTCGCAGACGTAGCCCTCCTTCATCCTCTCCTTCACCCTCACCCTCACCAGACTCCCCATCTTCACATTATGGGCTGTGTCACAACACACACACACACGACAATGGCTTGACCACCAACATGATATATACAATGAGAGAAAAAAAAATTGAATAAAGAGAGAGAGAAATATTTGAATAAAGATGGAGAGAGAGAAATTTTTTAATAAAGAGAGAGAGAAATATTTTGAATAAAGATAGAGAGAAATTTTGAATAAAGAGTCACAGAAAAACAGTGAAAGAGGGTGGGAGGGAGGGAGGGAGGGAGGGAGAGAGAATGGGTTAAATATGTGTACTGGCCTTAGGCCACAATGCACGGAGTTTGGGGTAAGGAGGAGAATCAACATACTAGTATGTAAAAAATAGTACGGAACATGAAAAAAACCAACCACACAAACCAAGGGGGGAAAAGATTTGAATCATGAAACACAATGATAGTTGGATAAGAGAGAGAGAGAGGAGGGGAGGGAAAGAGAGAGAGAGAGAGAGAGAGAGAGAAACACATAAAGGCATGGAGAGGGGGGAAAATAAACCCAAAACAAAGAGAAAGAAAACAATGAACAAAAAAAACAAAAAAAAACCACAAAAAAAGAAAGAAGAAGAAAAACAAATAATACCTCAGACTGTAGACAACTTTTATGCCCCCCACCCCCTTCCCAACTTAAAGCAGCAAAATAAAACTGAAAAAAAACCCACTTTACAACTAAAACAAAAACCTCCAAAACTGAAGCAAGAAAACTGCACAAAAGGAAGACCTGAATCATTTCAAAAGAAAAATTTTTTTCTCAGCTCTCACCTTTTGGATCCAACACAGCGTCAATGTAGTCGTCTCGTTCGTTCAGGAAGGTCTCCAGCATCTCCACACTGACCTTGGGGTCGTCGTGGTAACAGTCGCACATGCGCAGACTGCACAGGAAGCGACCTTTGTCCTCCTTGATCTCAATGACCTTGACCACCACGGACTGCCCACAGGTGAAGACTTGGGACAGGTCACTGATGGGTCGGTCCATGGTCAACTGTCACAAAGAGGTAAAAAGGTAAAGGCGTCCCATAACCTATGTGGTCGCAGGGGAGCGAGGCGTCAGAGACCTCAGCTTCTCCAGGGGCCAGCATATTGAGGGCGGCGCCCATCTCCTCTCCCTCGCTGCTTTACCTTCCCTGACACTAAAGAGGCAGTTACCCATTTACAGCTGGGTGAACTGGGGAACTGTACTGAAACCAAGGTACACAAACGGTCACCCATCCAACTTGGTAACCACGCTCAATGCCGCTTAACCTTAGCTTGGGAAAGCGAGTGCTCTGACCACTGAGCTGGCCCGTCTCACAAAGAGGAGAAATAGAAAAATGTTACTTGAATGTGTTTTTTTAATTTTTTAACCTGTGGGTCGGTTTCAGTATTTTTCAAGGTTTTTGAAATTTGTTTTGTTGACATTTTAAAACAGCATTGCCGATTCTTATTCAGTCATGCCTATGCAACATCTTTCAATCAGTGATGAATGATGAAATAATATGGGGCTAATTCAAGTTTGTATGACTTTTCACTAAATGACAAAAGTGATCTCAGGCAAAAATAAATGCATGCCTGTTTGTATGATGATCACACAGACAGATCGACAGACGGACAGAGACAGAGAGAGAGAGAGAGAGAGAGAGAGAGAGAGGAGAGAGAGAGAGAGAGAGAGAGAGACAGAGACAGAGACAGAGAGACAGACAGACAAGGTCCCAGATCTGTGACTTACTTTGTGTGGTGACAGACCCCCCAAGCCCCCTGGGAGTTCCACAAAGATGCCGTAACTCTGGTGATTCTTGATCACGCCGGGAACCAGCTGTCCCGGCTGAAATGACACACACAGAGTGTTCAGACATTGTTAACCCTCTTCGCTGTTACATCCATAGTCTCCTTCTTCACTAACAGCTATTTCCCAAGAAGATGTTTTGTTCAGGGGTGTGACAAAAATACCGACACTTGGTTTGTGATTAAAAATTGTGTTGCTCATAAGTTCTCTGCCCAAAAATAATATCACTGGATGTATTGAAAAACTTTAATGTATGTATGTATGTGTGTGTGTGTGTGTGAGAGAGAGAGAATTATGTGTGGACAAGCAAGAGTGCGTCTTCATGTATGCGTGCACATGTGATCATACGTTCCTGGAAGAACCATAAACCCATAACGTAGAATCTGCAAACATATCCTCTTCAACTCATCGATACAGAAAAAGCGGTTCACAGAAACACCAAAACCAATGACAAAAACTGAACAACAGCATAAGTGACAGACAGCAAAGACATGTACAAAACGAAAAGAAAAGAAAAACGAAAAAGAAAAATCCACCTACCTTCAAATCCTGAATGCTGTGAGGGATCAACCCCTCTCTGGCAGCTGACAGGAACGATTCTTTCAAGGTTACGACCTTTACAAAGGTCAAGGTCCAAACATTCATGGAACATTTAACCTTATCACAAAAAAATAGAAATAACTGTAACAATATGTTCCAACTGTCTTTAGTATACATTCACAAAATGAAGAGGGTATGAAAAGATGTGGCGGGAAAAAAAATATGACCACTGACCTTTTTGAGTTGTATCAAATAATTTTAAGAAAATGAAGAAATTATCCCCATCTAGATTTCTCAAACAGGAACAACAAAAAGAAGACTCTCTCCCTTCTTTCCACTAGATTTTGTGAGAGATGCTGAATTTTGATCACTTGGATGCAAGGCATCTCTACATGTATAGACAAATATGTGTTTGTGAGCATGCATGCATGCATGTGTGTTGAGAATGTTTGTGGGTATATGAACGTGCTTCTGT
Organism: Rapana venosa; assembly: GCA_028751875.1. Classification (NCBI taxonomy): domain Eukaryota; kingdom Metazoa; phylum Mollusca; class Gastropoda; order Neogastropoda; family Muricidae; genus Rapana; species Rapana venosa. The sequence continues at coordinate 42,511,856 of CM054136.1, forward strand.
TCACAAGTAGCTGAATTAGATGTTGACACAACTGCACTAGTGTTTAGGGCTCTTACGACAGCTGTTGTATAAATTCTCATTATGAATATAGTGGTTATAGTGATTATAGCCGTTGTACAAATTCTCATTATGACCATAGCGGTTTTAGGCATTGTACAAATTCTCATTATGAATATAGATGAATATAATGATAATAGGCATTGTGCAAAGTCTCATTAATAATACAGTTATTATCACCAACATTCTAAAAAAGGAAAGAAAGATATATCTAGTACAGAACAACATCCTAAAAGGTGGGGATACTGAAGGCGAGTAAAACCAAGAGCCATTTTCTGTTGATATTTCTGATTGGCTTAGCGCTTCAATATTGACCAACCATTGTTTCCCTTTTACCACCGTTGCACTTCACTTTGGAAATAATCTCCTAAAGGAGGGGAACACCATTTACACACAAGAAAAGAGCCCCCTGACACATTCAAAAGAGGAATCCCTTCTCTTAATTCAGTAGACGAGATTTGAACCCACGACTTCATGGACCCATGGGACTGAAGTTGAACAGTCTTAACCACTCGGCTATAGTGTTCGTCAGGTAAGCTCTCTGACAAAAAGTATCAGTGCCTTTAGCCAGTCTGTTCTTAATTACCTTCTCCTCGTTGTTCTGCACTGGTCAGGAATGCCTTGATGCCAGGAATGCCCATGTCCATCATACACCCGTGCTCCTCAATGCTCTGTACCGCTCCATACAGCAGCTGTGTAATCACAACACACACAGATAACATAGTAGTCTTTTCTCTAAAAAGAAAAAAAAAATCTTGAAAAATGATTTGCAATGATTAGTTTATACTCATATGAGACCACAACCCCCCCACCCCCCGAAAAGTCTATTTTCTTAAAAAGAAGAACAAAACCCCCTGAAAAATGATCTGCAACGAATGACTCATATTCATACAAAGCTGGCTGCAACTCATTACAAATGGAACACTCACTGTTAATACATACCACACCACCCACCCACCCCTACAAAATGGTAGTTTTTTTTTTAAAGAAGAAACAATATCAGAAAAAATTGATTTGCAATGAATGGTGTATACTCATATGAGGTCACAACCCTTTACAGAGGGAACAATCACCGTTAATACATAACTATAAAAAATGGAAAAGATACATGTATGTACCAAAAAAGAAAAAAGAATCACTCTTTTTTTCTTCTTCAATCTTTTGCATTTTCGCCCTCTCACTTGTTTTATTTGGTGATGTGGAGATTTTACGTCAGAGTTTTTCAACAGGTGTGGTGTGGTGAAGAAAAAGAAATGTGTATGTGTGTGTGGTGTGTGTATGTGTGTGTGGTGTGTGTGGTGTATGTGGTGTGTGTGTATGTGTGTGTGGTGTGTGTGGTGTATGTGGTGTGTGTGTATGTGTAGTGTGGTGTGGTGGTGGTGGTGGTGTGTGTGTATGTGTGTGAATATGTGTATGAGTGTGTGTGAGTGTGTGGTGTGGTGGTGGTGGTGGTAGTGGTAGTGGAGGTGTGTGTGCGTGTGTATGTGCATGCATGCGTGCGTGTGTGTGTGTGTGTGTGTACAGGTCTTTTTAAGCACACACTTTAGATATTTAAAATACTAACACTCTCATCCCAACAGCTTTCTGTGTGAAATTCTGGTCACTTTTTAAAAAAAGGAAGGAAAGGGTACCACAACAATGCATTGCCTGCCATATTTTTTTTTTAATGAGCGTACATGTATTTGTGTACCTACGTAAGGATGGATTTTCATAAAAATTATGCAAGGGATGGTTCCCTAACTGTTGTTAGATCTTGTGTTGAATGCATGCTGCATATGGGGCAGACATTTACCACTTCAGATAAAAACAACAACCCAACAACAAAAAAACCCCTTAGCACCCAGACAACCACTCAATATCTAAAGGAATAAAGACATACACCCCCCAAAAAAATGAGCCTTGAACCATAAGCCTCTTGCTTCCAAGATATTGTGTTATTCTAAGATCAGTACTCCACAACTGGCACCAACTGCAAGAGTGATCCATGTATGTATGTATTTATGTATGCATTTATGTATTTATGTATGTATGTATGTATGTATGTATGTATGTACATCATAAATATACACACACACAAGCATGACTACAAGACCACATCACTCAAAAAGCAACACCGTCCACTTTCACATGTAGCACATACATGTATATATGTAAGAACCAAAGGAATTCTTTCAAGAAAAAAAAAAGAAAACAACTTACATATCCTGATTTCAGGGCACTGAGAGGAAGATCCTTGTTGAGGACTTCAGGGCAGGTTGTCAACTCCACCAGTCTTTTCTTGTTCTTGCCAGTGACCTTGACGGAGGTCACCCGACATTGGACAGGATCTCCCACCCGAAACATTTGTTTCAATGTTGGAACATCCTGAAAATAACAAACACAGCACAGTGAAGTTAGGATAGACAACACAACAAATTTTTCTACGAATGATGTTCAAACAATCAGTCATTGAAAGATGAAAAGTTGATAGACAACACAAAAAATATCTCTCTGAATGATGTTCAAACAACCAGTCATTGAAAGATCTAAAGTTGATAGACAACATACAACCAGTCAATGAAAGATGTAAAGTTGACAGACAACACAACAAATATGAAGTTGATAGACAACACAATAAATATCTCTCCAAATGATGTTCAAACAACCAGTCATTGAAAGATCTAAAGTTGATAGACAACACAACGAATATTTCTCCAAATGATGTTCAAACAACCAGTCATTGAAAGATGTAAAGTTGATAGACAACACAACGAATATTTCTTCAAATGATGTTCAAACAACCAGTCATTGAAAGATGTGAAGTTGATAGACAACACAACAAATATCTCTCCAAATGATGTTCAAACAACCAGTCATTGAAAGATGTAAAGTTGATAGACAACACAACAAATATTTCTTCAAATGATGTTCAAACAACCAGTCATTGAAAGATGTGGAGTTGATAGACAACACAACGAATATCTCTCCAAATGATGTTCAAACAACCAGTCATTGAAAGATGTAAAGTTGATCAGTCTCCGGGTTGCCAGCTCTACAACTGCCAAGAGAATTTTGTAAAAACAAAATGAAGCCCCACCAACAACAAAGGAACCTATTCAAAGTTGAGCTAAACTTCTAACGAGGAATTTCTTTTTGAATTTTACAGGTCTAATATCAAACACGTGAGATTTCTTTCCACAGAGCTGACACCCCTTTTCGTGACATATTTAAAGAATTCACAGCTGGGTTAATAAGGAGTCTCTGTATTTCACCGAACTTTTTTTTCAGTTCACTATTTTGTCTTACATTTTGCAAGTACCAAACTTTTCACACTACAACAGGTGAAAATGTTTATCATGTAGGAGGTAGGCATGCCTGTATGGAGAATACACTTTGATCTTGTTATGAGTGAGGAAGATCATGTAACTGACCTAACATGAATTGTGGTAAATACTCTATATAGTGTTTTGAAACTGAAACGATCCACATCTTCCTGTGATAAAAAACCCCCCTGTTTTTCCTTGTTGTTTCATTTAATTTTTTCTTGTGTAAATCACAGGTATCATGATCATCACTATGTCCACTTGTAATATCTTATTTTGAGATAATAAATGATATTTTTCTTTCTTTCTTTTTTTAAGTTTGAGTTGAGTACGCTCATGACAAATCAAGATCTTTTGACTTCAATCCGATGAGTCCATGGAAAAGGGAATGCAGCAAAGAGAAGAGACAGACAGAATGATCAGAAATATAAGTGTACCTCGATGTCATCACTGTCAGCTACTGACTGCAGGTGCTGGGAATAGATGTTGGAGATGGCGGTGATGGGGAGAGTACCCAGCAGGCCATGGGGCAGAGCCACCATCACCCGGTAATCCTCCACTTCCTTCACTCGGCCCAGCACTAACAGACCTTCTTTCAGCATCTGTAACAGCGAGAGTGGAATATTATTCTAAATATAACTTATAAGGGCCAGTAGTAAATTTTACACCTCATGTCTGACAAACCTTTAAAAACAAAAACAGCTTAATACAATCTGAAAAGTTCAGGACCATATAACATAAGCCAAGATAATTTTATATATATGTATTGGGGGTGGTGGGGTGAGAGAGTGAGAGAGAGAGAGTGTAATATAAGTAATCGTTGTATATTGAGTGCACACATACACACACACAAGCATGTGTGTGTGTGTTTATGTGTGTGTGAGCACATGCATGTGTGATGCATGCATGTGCAGGCGTGTGTGTGTGTGTGTGTGTGTGTGTGTGTGTGTGTGTGTGTGTGTGTGTGTGTGTGTGTGTGTCCAGGAGAGCCAATTAGCTTCAAACACATAACATTTCATGGAAAACTTGGATTCAGCATAATTCCCCAAATTACCGTTGCAGTATATAAGTTAAGCTCCAATACTTTCCCCAAGATGAATGAATACAAAGGTAAGGTGAAAGTAATGGACATTGAATGATTTACAATGTAATCAATAGTCTGGGATGCTCAGAATCAAAGATTGCCGGGTACATTACTGTGATACTAGAGAGACATTACACTTGATGATGTTTATAATTGTTACCTCGAATGTCAGACTGTCCACCTCTGTGCTTTTGGTCTTCGTGACTGTATGTATCACGAAGCGCTTACTCTGTGTCTTTGCTTTCACCTTGGCCTCTGACTTTTTGATTCTTCTCTTTTTTGAAGCTGATTCTTGTGCCTGAAAAAAAGAAACAACATAAATTCAATTTTCATGTTTAACTCAGTGAGATTACGGTTTAATTCTACTTTTTCTAGACAACATGTGCATTATATACATGGATAGTATTAACAGTCATACATGGGTATATTATACTGTATTAGTGTGTATAGTACATGATGTATACATGTACACTTACAGTTACACACAGAAAACACACACTGTTTATAAACCATACATGTTCTTGTGTGTGCATTTGCACACACACACACACAGTGATACACAAACACACACAGTCACACACAAACACACACAGTGACACACCCAGTGACCCCCCCCCCCCCCAAACCACAATAACAACATTAACAAAATAAAAGCACCGATATAATTTTTGTGTGTGCATTTATGGTTAAAAAAAAGACAGAACCTGAGAAAGGAAGGAAAAAGGAATGATGAGCGCTTTGATTTGTTGCTTTACAAGATTCAGCGCTATATAAATTCCATACATTATTATTATTATGATATTAAAAGAATAAAAGAAAGGATACAAATTTAAAGAAATAATGGAAGGAAGGAAGAATGTTCTACTAAACACCAAAATAATATTTTTTTACCTTACACACACACACCACATACACACACACACACACACACACACACAAACACACACAATACATCCAATTTCTAACTTACCTTTTCCTCTTTTGCTGGCCGTTTTCCCCCACGAGGGAAATTCTCCTGCTTGCTCATGGTGATATTCCTGAAACAAGAAAGTTTGTTATTTTAACTTTTAAAGTTAATCATACATTATAATTTACATCCACAAGACCATGTGCACCATTACTAGGTAGCGGCAGCCCCAGGCGAATACTGTCATCACTGCTGAAAAGTGGCAAATTTTCGGTCTTTTCACTTTCTTATTACTCCGCTTCTGTTTTACTGATTAAAAAACACTGTATATCCGAAAAAAGTTCAATCTTTCTTCTTTTCATTGAGTGCATTTTTATTTCTGTGGCTTGTGTATCGTCAATACGCAAAGCGTGTGAATGAGGTGTGCATTCCGCAAAAATCGCTGTGCGGCCGCCATTTTCACGCACATGTACAAATCTTCAAAGAGCCCATGACCACTTTGAATCCGATGCGTATTCGCGACGGGACAACTATTGTCACTATATTTGGTCATTTTTTCAGATTTTATTGTAGATACCAAGATGGGTGAAAGTTTTTTTCATAACTGGCTAATTTCGCGAAAAACGGATTTTTGGCGGTACACGATCTCCGACGGCGAACTCCGAAGAACCTGTAGCTTAAAATAGCCAATACTAAAGGTAAAAATCAAACTAGACGACCTATTGTACAAATTTTGGGGAAGGGGTTAATGTATTCATGGACGTCGTCCACCCGCAAACCAATAAAAGCAAAGTGTTCAAACGCGGAAAGTTCGTTAACGCAAGGGCAAGGACGAACGGACATCGCGAACCGATCTTGAACCGATCTTGTCAAGGATCGACGAATTTTTTCGATTTACGGGTAAATTTCATAAATGTTTCAATAAAGATAAATCGATAAAAACATTTATTTATACAAAGATCGCGTGGTTTGCGTAATAATTCATGCGATCGTTGAAAACGAAGACTTAGTAAAGGACAAATTACGATCGTTGTCGATCTTCCGACATGTCGAACCGGAAAGAAAAAGCAATCCCCGATTTCGTCAGATATTTTCCACAAAATCACTTCACAAATTTACGATGATTGCAAAATAAAAAAAGTTTGAACTTTACCTCTATACAATGTATTTTTTTGGTAGGTTACATGGTGAAATAGCGATCGTTTTTAAACGATTTACCGAATGACCAGCCTAACAAAGAGAAAATAACCGAGATCGTCGTGACTCAGTGATTTCTTTGAAGCAAATGTCGTCCCCGTTTTTTGTTTTTGTTTGCCCATTCACACTTTAGTATCATTTTTGGTGAATTGAAAGTGGAGTTTAGTTTTTTTTCCCTTTGTTTAGTTGTGCCGGGGGATTTTTGAGTTACGCAATCTTTCCAAAAATTAATGTGATATCAATGAGTTTCTTCTCGGCAACATATACAAGGTAGAGTTACATGTCAGTGCAGTAATACCAATAGTGAGCGTTATTATTATCTTTTATTATTATTATTTACCATACACAATACAATAGTACAGTTCTATCACCTAAAACCCCCCCCCCCCCCCCCCCCCCCCCCCCTCCATTCATTTCCCTTTTTCCCATTTTTTTGGGGGTTGATTGGCTTCCGGGCCCTAGCATAAACAGTAAAACCACACACACCCCAACACACACACATGTTATAAATAAAAGAATGTTAACACAGATGTGCTTCAGGTAAATAATTCTTTATTTCAACCTTTTAAATCAATCTGTACACTTTTGTACTGCAGTCATTACCAGCAGTTATAGCACCAAGGGAATGAAGATTTTGTTGGATTTCTTATGTGTGCATAGTGTGTCCCCCCCTATTATTTTTTTTTTGTCTATGCATAACATTTTCTATAAACCTTTTGTTTTTCCATTTCTTTAAATGCTGACATAGAAATGGAAATTAACTTAACAAGCTGAGGTCCATTTTTTCTGGCAACTCTAACATTTTGTCACCCAAAGGGTGTGTTGCAGAGATTTGCAAGCATCTGCTGATTCAGTTTTGGTACTAAAGCAAGAAGGTGAGAAGACATTTGATGAAACAGCCACATTTCTCTGTCAACTCAATTGTATACTGAGCTTCCGGGGTTGCAGTGCTTCTGACTAAGTTGAAAGAAAATGTACTACAGGATACACCAATAGAAAGACATTTTTGTCCAAGCCAGTTCATATAGGACAGCTGTGTCCCCTTAAGGATGTTGTGTGAAAATGTTGTAACCAGCCAACATGACATCATCTGGAGACTTATGCATCCCCTTCATGTGGACTTTTTAAAGCTGTTATTGCTTTTGAAAACAGGCATAGGAAAACAATAATGATATTATATGTACCAGTTGGGAGCAAACTGACAGGAAATTTCTGTGGAAGAGGCAGCCTTTTACACAAAAGTGGAAAAAAATTACAAATAAGACATCAAGCTGGCTTCAACTGCCTAACAGAGAAAAATTAAAAAAGACTGGAATACATTTTTGCTTTTGTGGTCTTTTCTCCTTCAAATGTGTTTCATCATTAGTAGGTTAGTGGCTTTGGCTGATTCAAGTGATTTGGCTTTTTGCGCTTTTGCATCCTCATGTCCTCTAACACTGTAGCATCAAATTTACACCAGCCTAGTTCTCTGACATCAGAGGTTTACAAGTTTAGTAGGGAGCAAATGAGCTGCCCCTCCTGGCATGAACCTGTCCTCATCCTTTACCACCTGTAATTAGGCATTAGTGAAGCTGGTTCTCAGAATGATATATCACTACATATGAAATGCATGCAAAGGATAAATCATTAAAATAGGGGTTATTCATCTGATTAATCATTAAAATATGAGTTAAAATTAATTTTTGTTTCTTTTTTAAGCATGTTTTCACAAAAACAAATGTTTCACAACATTTCACTTAAATGTTCACCACATATTTAGCCACTTGCGGCCATTTTGAATCTGAAAACACATTAGTAATTGATGAAAAAAATCAATAAAAGTATTTTTAAATAGCATATACAACCATATTTAAAAACCACCAAATTCCAAGTTTATTATCTAACAGGTTCAAAAAATTATTAATGAAAATCTACCATTTACTGTCTTTTTGGTCCGTCGCAGGGCATTTTAGGGGGTTTTGGCAAAATTAGACCCAATATTTAAACATTTGGTCTGTAAACCCAAAAAAATTGGACATAATCTATGTATCATATCTTTTAAAATGTAAAAATGTAGCATAAATGCTATTATCAACCTTTTGACCCAAACATGCTTATCGTTTCAATTTGATAAACTGCAATCACACATAGCAATTTTAACAAAGTATATCATTTTTTTTTTTTATTCTTTTTTTTTTTTGTATTTTTTTATTTTTTTATGGGTTTTTATTTTTAAATTTTTTTTTTTTGGTTTTTTTCTTTAAATTTGTGAATTTTTTTTTTTTTTTTTTTTTAAAGTTTTTTTTTTTTATTAAAAATTTTTAAATTTTTTTTTTTTTTAATTGATTTTTTTTAAATTTTTTCTTTTTTTTTTTTTTTTTTTTGTTTTTTTTTTTTATTTTATTTTTTTTTTTTATTTAAGATTTTTTTAAAAAAAATTTTTTTTTTCGCCTGAGATGATTTCAGACAGACAGACATAACACACACCACACATCACACTCACATCATTTCACACATAATACACACAAAAAAAAAAAAAAACGTTTTCATAATTTATTTTTTTTGTTTTAAAGTTTTAACAATGGCATTTTTGGTTTTCCATTTCAGTAATTTGCCTTTCATTTGAAAAAAAGCAACATATTTTCCCAATATTCACTGTAACTTATATAGTAAGGAGATTACAAACTATTTAACTAAGTTATTTTGTATGTTTGTTACTAAACATAATTTCTATCACTTTTAGTCAAGTTCTTGTTATACTTAACATAATTTTTAAAAATTTTATCCCTTTTCAAATTTTAACCAAATATGTTTTAAACCTAAACTGATTCCCTTTGTGTCTCGAACGCAACATGCACAGCTTGGGCAAATTAAAATAGCTTCTTTACTACTATTACTGTACATAAGTGTTCCGTATGCATTGCCAACTTCCCCCCCCCCATTGGGGCGTGTACATTCTACATCTAATACTGATCATGTCAAAATTGAAGAAAATTAATAGCAGCCCACTTGGACCATGGTGATTCAACTTCAAGACTTAATCCTGATCCACTTTCCAATCTGAAAGCCATGTGGATCGCTACATAGGTCTAGGTTTACAAGGTTTTCTGGAGACTAGTGCCGAGTAATGGAAAAACTTCGCCCGATCGCCCAGTCTTTCAAAGCGAATGGATGTTCTTGGTCTAAATTACATCAATAATTAACAAGTTATGAAGAAAAGACATAAAAATAGAATCTCACTTACTTAGTTTTTAGCGATTAACTTCACAAAACAATCCGTTCAGTACATTGCCTCGATTTCACAGCCACATGTGTAAGTCGAGCATGTGGGTTTTTACAGGAAGTACACAATGGTGACTACCAAGCGCAATCTATCCAAACAGAACAAAAACTCACTAACGGAATAGATTCGTTGACATACACAAAAATAATATGGAATCATTTTACGTCCGTGCTGCATCAGAACAATTCTACCAGTAGTTATGATCAGCTGGTAAATACTTTGCTGATAATTACATATCGACATAATCAAGTAGGATGGATCCCTTACTTCAATATTTATTAAAGATATTTTTTAGTTAATAACGAACCTTTGATTTGTCAGGCTCAAACTGATGACCTATACTCCACGGTGACGGATTCAGAATATCAAATCAACGTGAAATCAGTTTAAGCAGTGATTTTGGTGCAGCAATCATTTGCCTTTGCTTCCCGAAGTTGGAACGCGGTTCGGGGGGGGGGGGGGGGGGGGGGGGGGGGGGGGGGTGGGGGGGGGGGGGGGGCAGGAGTCGAACAATAACACAAACAAATCTCAGTGGCGTACCAATATGAACATCTTCCATTCTTAAATTAGTTTGTTTGCAAGGGATATCGTTAAAAGCAAGTTAAAAAATTATTATTTTATGTTTACTTACGTCACAGGCACAATAGTGAATATTATACTGGATTATCAATGATCTGCCTTGCAGTGCCGGTGGTAGTAGGGGAAAAAAAAGGCAAAAATAAACTTTTCGTTTAAACGGTTGGTTTTTTGCCGCATTCTCTGTTTTCAAGATGAAATATGTGATTTAAATAATGTTTTTATTCATTCCTTTAGCAGGGAAGAAACACAAAAATAAAAACATCATTAGCGTAGCAACAACAAACTTATTGTTGATCTTGTGCTCAAATGCAACATTAATAATTATTCACAAGGTAGCAATCGACCCCTATAACGACCAAAAAAGAAGACGCAAAAAAAAGAGAAGACTAAACAGAATGATTTACAGCATTAACGTTCATAGATAATATGAAACGAGTTCGTGAAGTGTTTCATTATTTTTCAAATTTTTTTATCTTTCTATCTATCCCCCCCCCCCCCCCCCCCCCCCCCACGAAACAACATCACTGCATTTTTTTATTTAAAAAAGCGTTAAAAAACCACCCCCCTAAACAACAACAACAACCAAACAAAAACCAAAGCACGCACAGACACCTTTACCTTCACCTATCCCGCAGTCCTGTAGACCGTGGAGTATGACCACTGAAGATTTTGTAACCAGCTTCCTCTACACACACACACACACACACACACAGAGTTCCCGACAATCCTCATTTCTCTTTTGCCTCTCATCAGTTTCTGCTCCTTTTCTGAATCATCGACAATACAACAGAAGAAATACATTACAATGAGTACAATACATAACAATAAATACAATGCAATACGATCCGAACTGATCGGACTCAATACGCATGTTTGTCCGTCGTGTCCGACGATGACCTCCAAAACAGCAGAGGAGGCAGCTGCTGTTTTGGAAACTGGGCAGAAATTTGATTATAGTGGAGATGCCTTGCCCACAGCACATCCCCACTCTCTCGGCCAAGTGGGCATAAGGACAGTCAGCGTTGGAGATGCTCTCCAAAGGCCAACTAGCCCCCAGGGCTGCAGCACATAAGGACTGTGCGAGTCAAGCCTCCTAGTCGGAGAGTCATAGTCGATCACTAAAGACTAAGCTGTAAAGTGGAATTCCATGAGTGGGAAAGCCACTGGTCATACAGCCTCTCACCTTGCTGTTGCCACCAGCGTAAATGGTTTAATCAAGAACTGTGATAAAGCCCAGGCGCTGACGGCATATGACGGACTCAATACACTGCACTACACTACACAATACAAAAGAATAAAATGCAACACAATACAATACAACAAAACAGCGTTGTGCAATGCTGTCAATGACTGTCTAAAAAGTGAGGACAGAAAGAAGTCAGTCATGTCAGGTTAATCAGATTATACTGTTTGTCATTTTGTTAGGGTGGGATAATTGGTGACAAAGGCCACGCTGGCATTTGGCATTCATGTTGTTATCGTTAATACTTGCCACAACTTCATCTCTAATCAAGAAGATTTTTCCTCTGGAGTTAACATCAGTGCCGACTCCACTCCCCCCCCCCCCTCCCCCCCCCCCCCCCCCCCCCCTCCCCCCCATCCCAAGTCCCTTTGGATGAGACTAAACCGTGGCTCCATGTGAGAACGCACAGAACATCTTGCGCACACGTTAAAACTCACTTTTCGGAAGAGTAGGCCATTGTGTGCCGGTTGGAAGGGATGACAAAAATGTTCAAAACTGCACACACACGGGAACTGGGTGTAAAAAAGCACACTTATTCCATTATCCTCGAAATAAAAATAAAATAAAATAAACATTCACTGATCAGTTTGAGGGATGCTTTAGCCCAATGATTAAGACGCATGCAACTCAGCAGCCGTTATGTTCATGTTAATTTTTATAGCTTAATTGAGCACACCATAAGCTACAAGCTTGGTGTTATTATGATTTCAAAATGCTGCTTGTTTTCGATGATTGTTTTCATTTCTGAATACAAACTATTTAAACCAACACGGCATGACTTCAATCTCTTGGGTACATGAAGTCATTGGTTCGATTTTCGGCGTCTAATGAATAAATAAAGAGTGGAGATTTTTGTGATCTCCCAGGTGAACTGAGTGAGAGATTATGCCAGTGCCTTAATTAAGGGGACGGGATAGCTCAGTGGTCGGAGCACTCGCTTTCCCCCAGCCAAGTTAAGCAGCGTCGAGCGTGGTTACCAGTTGGATGGGTGACCGTTAGCGCGCCTTGGCTTCAGTACAGTTCCCCCAGTTCACCCAGCTGTAAATGGGTACCTGCCCTCTTTAGGGTCAGGGAAGGTAAAGCAGCGAGGGAGAGGAGATGGGCGCCGCCCTCAATATGCTGGCCCTAGAGAAGTGAGGTCTCTGATGCCTCGCTCCCCTACGACCTTATAGGTTATGGGACTCCTTTACCTTTTTTTTTTACCTTAATTCCCTTCGTGTAAATGTATACATATTCAGAAAATAAAATATGCACGTTAAAGATTCCGTATTATCATTATGTCAGCGTTCAGTGGGTTACGAAAGCACGAAGATGTAATATATAGGCCTACTCACACTTCTTGAGAAGAGAGAAGGGGAGAGAGAAAAGAGAGAGAGAGAGAGAAGAAAAGGAGAGATAGAGGGGAGAGAGAGAAAAAGAGAGTCAATGACAATGACAAAATCTTTTATTTCAGGGTAATAATTAAGCACCCATGTGCTTTTTTTTACATTCAGTCCCCGCCCGTAGGGATACATCATAATAGTAAGCCCATTAATCTTACACCCACACAGTAAAAGAAAGACACCCCCCCAAAAAAAAAAAACCCCCCCCCCCCCCAACAAAACATAAAAAGAAAAACAAAGCAAAGCAAAACAAAACAGAACAAAACAAAGAGAGAGAGAGAAAGACAGAGAGAGAGAGAGAGAGAGAGAGAGAGAGAAGAGAGAGAGAGACAGACAGACAGAAGACAGAGAGACAGAGAAAGAGACAGAGACAGAGAGACAGAGAGACAGAAAGAGGACATAAATCTCAATCAAAAGAATATTCCAAGAAGGAAAAAAATCACGCAGCACACAGACAGCGGTGTCAGTTTAGGGGGTCCCCAGTGTCTGTCTCTGTGACCACAGGCTATGTTGCCCTCCGCTCTGCTACTCCTGTATTCGTGGCGAGCTCCTGTCCAGGTCGTTAGATCCATGTCTGTCCAGGGAGGAACGTTTAACGATCTCCTCCCCCCTGTTGTGGGCATCAACCCTAGCTAGCTGGACTCCGTGACAAAACTGCCAGGATCTGTAGCAGTCTGGTCTGAATTATGTAGATGGACCTACCCTGCGTTTGGTCCATCAAGAGATAGGCCCGTGCTGGGAAAAAGAAAGGGATGGAAGTAAAGTAGATGAAGGAAGAGTCAACGCTTTATAAACGATAAATGGATGTGTTTCTTTGTGTTGTTTTCCTTTTTTTCTTACATTAGCAAAGATTGCAATTGATGAAAATGTTTGTTGTTGTTGTTGGTTTACATTTTGCAGCTCAGCAGCCGTTATGTTCATGTTAATTTTCATTGTTTAATTGAGCACACCATAAGCTACAAGCTTGTTGTTGCTATGATTCCAAAATGCTGTTTGCTTTCAATGCTAATACTCATTTCTGAATAAAAAACTATTTAAACCAAACGATAATGAGTATTGCATTGTACTGTACTTACTATACTGTACTGTACTGTATTGTTTTGTATTTTATCGCCGTCTATATCACGGCTGTGAAAAGACGTTAAATAAAAGAAGTAGATTTAAGTATTGCTTTCAGTTTAGGAGGTGTTTCCCTGTGTGAAATTCGGGCTGCTCTCCTTTGGGTGAGCGGGTCGCCACAAGAACAGCGCCACCCTTTATTTACCAACTTAAACGAATACTTACTGTGGGAAGTCGAGTAGTAGAAACTAAGCACAGAAACTTGTCATCTTCTGAGGTTAGTGGCCTATTGGTTCTGCGTGGCCGTTTCCATGATGCTCACATGATGTTACAATGTGTGCCATGAATTCCTTGTAGTTGAATTGCTTCCCTGATGCAGTCGGCTGTTGTTTGGCATGAAGAGGATGAGGGCTGATGTGGTGTGGAAGATGCAGTGTGCTCCTTTCCCTCGGTAGGAACACAGGAGAATGGACCAGCAGCCTATTCTCGAAAGCTGTTGGTACGAAACAGCTGCCATCCTGTGTGGAGCTACCAAGATGCTTCTGCCTGGCCTCTCTGCAATTTGGCAAAGACTCTCTATACTGGACTGAAAGGAGGAAAACTATGTATAACATTTTTCATTTCAGCTTGCACAAAATGCATCTACTGCAGATGCATCTGCATCAGGTTTACAAGAAACATATTGCTTTACCTGAAAGTTCCGACATGAGGAAAAGATATCTAGTTCTGCCATTTCCAAGCTGTTTATCACTGCTTGAAATAACTTGTATTTATTATTGTCATGAAAGTTTCTTGATGGAAAGTCTGCCTCCATATTCAATTTGCCAGACACGTATGCTGGCTTTAACCATATGTTTCTGTCTTTGCACCAAATCAAGATGCGCTTTGTAATTAAGTTGCAGTCTTTTGAATGTGATCCTCCCATATTTTTCAAGAAAGAATCAGGACATGTACCGTCTGTCCAGACTTTAACATGTTTACCAATAAATTCCCTTTTAAAGCTTTTCAAGCCATACTTAACTGCAAGCGATTCAAGCACATTCATGTGGGAGTCTTTTTCTTTTTTAACCATCCTCCCCCTGTTTATAGAGAAGCAAGGACTGCACCCCAACCACCAGAGGTTGAGGCATCTGTACACAGTTCTGCTGATGGATCAGGTTCTATGCTAAATGACAGCTGATCAACTTTTCGAAATTATCAAAGCAATTCCTGTTTCTCTTCTACTGATGAAGCCATAACGCCTTCAAATTTCAATTCACTCCATTTAAGAGCTACAATTTTCTCCTTTCTAATTGTCTGTAACACAGAGGTACCCATGGTGCTGCTGGACAAGCCGTCACTAACTGTCCAATTGTTTGAGCCACCTCCCGTTTTGTAACTGGACTTTTGTTCCGTAATCCGTCCAAAGCTTTTCTTAATTTCTGTGTCCGTTCTGGTGGCAGTGTGACAAGCATGCTTTCCAAATCCAGACAATTTCCTGATAATTTTGTCTCTTTCTAAGGAGCTAAAACTGACTTTTCTTCATATGTGACAAATCCCAGTGACTAAACAGTGTGATCTGTGTTCTCTTGACAGTCTTGAAAAGTAAGTATGCCCTTGCAAGTATGAATCACCAATAATTGATGGTGACAAAAGCTTGTTATCTATGATGGCTACACGCTGGTTTAAAACGCTTTGTAAAGAATCTTGGATAACAGGAAAGACCATCTGGCAAACAGGTGTATGCATTCTGTTATTTTCTGCATTTAAATCTAAAATTATTTTATAACTTTTTAAGTGCAACAGGAGCAGAGTAATATGCTTGTCGAAGAGCTACAAAGGTCATATGACTGCCCTTTATTATCATTGGTGACTGAAAAATTTCCCTTTTAAAATGATTGTAACGACCATATTCATGGCACTTCTTCAAATTCAAGACCAATCTATGTTCCATATGATTTCAGTACTAGATAAAAGTGCGTACTTCCTGCCCCTTTTCATCCCCTTAGTTTTCCTTAACGCCCATCTCTAACACACTGTTTCGATTTCATCATAAATATGTTTCTAGTGATTTTCTTCAAGCTGATGTTTTGGAGTAGAGTTTTGAACTGGAAAATGTTCAGTGGGGATATCTGAGTGTAGGACTTTCCATATCCCCTGGCTCTTGTTCTGACCCCAATTTATCACGTCTGCTGCCTCTGAGCCAACCTTCGCTTCTTCCACGGCCCCTCTTTCTCTCCATCCTTTTTTTAAAAAGCAGAGAACAATTTTCTGCCTCTTGGGGCTGAATGAAATCCCCCCTCCTCAATTTTGATGTTGATTGAATGGTGAACAAAATGGTCTTCAGATCATTGGCTTAAAGATCGGTAATGGGTATGTCTCTGGAGGCCAGCTTTCCAAGTTTTTTTAAATGACATTTGGAGCAGTCACAATTCTGTTCCTCCTGTCCATTGGACTATCATGGGATGCCCTGGTCATGAAGGCGACTACACCCATGACAGACTTGAGATGTTCTTTATTTTCAGTGAATGCGTTTGCCATCCTGTCATTGCTGACCTTCAGCAAAACCCATGTCGCATCTGTGAGCAGCCATTGGTCTTTCTGACTACGAAGGTCATAGCCCTTTGCATCATGATCTAGCATTGCCCATACTTCAGGGTTTACCACTGGGACCGTGACAGGGTAATTCCCTGGCTGCTTTTATCCATCTCGTTTTTCTTTAATTTTCTCTTCAGAAATTTCAAGGTTTTTTAAAATTTAAGTGATGATCTGTGTCAAATGTTCTGCCACGTCATGCACTTCATCTTTGTCACATTGGTATTCGTTTTCGGTCTCATCCAACATTCCAATATTCCCATCATCACTTGATTAGGACTATTTGTTTGGGATTAGATCTTACTTCTCATCCTCCATGTCAGAAGAGCAACTTAGTTATCCTTTCGTTTTGGCTTGTTTGAAACTGGGGCGTCCCCATCAAGCGAGCGTGCTTTTGCAGCCTCTGTTTCACAGCTCAGGCCCATACTTCTGCATAAAGTCTCATGCATTGTTTAGTACAAATTCAACAAAGGTGCTCTTGAACCTGACAAAGTTTCTAAAATCCATATTAAGCTGTATCAGTAGCAAAATAAAATTATTGAGTTTGATTTGTCGAAACTGTTATGTTTTGCTAATGGATATTTTGACCATGGTTGTTGTTGCCGGTGTGTGTGTGTGTGTGTGTGCTTTTGCAGGCGTGCTTTCCCATTCTGGAGGGTGATATTTCTGTGGCTGATTGTTTAGAGATGATCGCAATCTTAAATGCTGCTGCTGATTTGGATGGTTTTGTGTATGCATTTCCAGTACCAAAATAGGCTTAAAAAAAAACAACAACAAGAATTTGACTTGACTTCCCACTCTGCTTCAGACTGGCCAAATTTCCCACTCTGCTTCAGACTGGCCAAAATTCTTTGATTCTTGTGCCTTTGTTTCTTCCCAGTCCTTACAAGGAAGGTTCTGAGAGCGTACATTCATCACTCAACAGTTTTCTATGTGCTCATTGGCCGCTTCGGTCTCCATCATGTTGTTTTTTTGTTAAAAAAACAACAACGTTAACACAGTTTTAACCAAAACAAAATTGCTAAGATAAGATCGAATCGAAAAAACAAAATGGGATGGGATTTTTGTACAAATAAACGAGGGGAGACTATCCCGAATGTAACACAGAGAAATATAGTGTGTCTGAAGATAGTATTGAACTTGCGAAACAAGGAGCACAGACAGAACAGTGCGAAAGCAGCCTCACCTTTAACGAAAAGAAGACAATAATCAAATTTAATGGCCCGACCCAGAGTAGAGAAGGACGACTACCACTATCTCAAAAGAGAAGAACAAATCCTAATTCTAAAACTCCGCACTGGGCACAACAGGCTAAATCACCAAATGTCCACAAAGCTGAAACTCGTTCCTTCTCCCCTATGTGCCTGTGGTAAAGAAAACCAGATCTGCGAACACATCCTTCAAAGATGCACGCTATTCAGCGACCTGAGGAGGATTGTGTGGCCGACGGAGATGGCCCTGCAAACTAAACTGTACGGCCCACGAGAGGAGCTGGAAAGGACTTGCCGCTGTTTCTCCCTAACACATCTGACGGTGTAAAAAACAACGAGAGAAGAAGATAGTATTCAGTACACAACATTAACGGTGCAGTAGTACGAAAAGCACGGAACTCCTGAGGATAAGGTCTTAAACTATCATGCTGGTCAATGACCATTCCTTGCTGACACTTGTGTGTATGCAGATCTATAATGATGAGGCTGTGATGCATCCCTGAGGTCTAGTCTGTATGTACATTGATCACTTTAGCTGCACTGGGGGAGGGAGGAGATAATATGTTAGAATAGGAATGAACCCGTCATAGCTCACTGTGAGAAGAACCTGCACGCATATATATATCTATCTATCCATCTCTATCTCTATCTCTCTCTATATATCTATCTATATATATATATGAACGTGCGCGCGTGTGTGTGCAGAAACACACACATGCACTCTCAAGCGCTTTCTGCAAACACAGACACAGGCACAAATAGACACAGATACACATACACAAACACACTCTCACAATATCACTCACTCACACACACACACACACACACACACACACACACACACACACACACACACACACACACACACACACACACACACACACACACACACACACACTCTCTCTCTCTCTCTCTCTCTCTCTCTCTCTCTTCAGACAGAGAGAGAGACAGACAGACAGAGACAGAAAGACAGAGAGAGAGACAGAGAGAGAGAGACAGAAAGACACAGAGAGAGAGAGAGAGACAGAAAGACACAGAGAGACAGAGACAGAGAGAGAGACAGAGACAGACAGAAAGACAGAGAGAGAAACAGAGGCAGAGAGACATACAGACAGAGCACAAGGTGCATCAAATTAAACACCACACTTTGTCGTTTTTTTTCTCCCTTCGATTTTATTGTTTTAAAACAGCAATATACTTTAATAAAGGAACGAACTGGTCAGTATCTTGTTGTTGTTGTTGCTGTTGTTGTTGTTGTTGCTGCGTGTCAGTTGTTGAGTTTCAGAATTTGGCATTGCAGCACACGTGCTTGCTCCTCCTGCAAAGGTACATCAGTGGTTTATTAATAACTGAAATCATTATTAAAAAACCAAAAAACACGACCCATACCTAGAACAGTGAGCAGCTCAAAGTAAAATCAGAACATATATAAAAAGCCATGACAAATAAATGATAAAAAAAAAGACTAAAGAATACACAGAGAATAGTGGAAGAAAGGAAGAGGCTGAGGTGAAGGAGAAAAGGGAGGACAAGGAGGAGACAAAGAAGAAGAAGAAAAGGAAGCAGCAGCAGCAGCAGCAGCAGCAGCAGCAGCAGCAGCAGCAGCAGCAGCAGCAGTAGCAGCAGCAGCAGCAGCAGTAGCAGCAGTAGTAGTAGCAGCAGCAGCAGCAGAAGTAGTAGTAGTAGTAGTAGTAGTAGTAGTAGTAGTAAAAGTAGTAGTAGTAGTAGGAGTAGAAGAAGAAGAAGAAGAAGAAGAGAAGAAGAAGAAGAAGAAGAAGAAGAAGAAGAGAAAATACACGGAAAGAAAAAGTTAAATGAAATGCTCTCCCCCGTGGGCATGCCGGGAGGATGGGGGATGGGGGGGGGGGGGGGGGGGGGTGTCTGTCAGTATAAATAGCATCCCCACTTTCTGGAAATCCTATGCTCGAAATTTCCTCTTTTCTATCACTTTCTTTGTTTCTGCCTTGTTCCCTTTCTTCCTGTCACCTCCTTCTTGTCTATTTTCTGCCTTCTTTGGTCCATTCTCTTGTCCCCCCCATCCCCCCCGAAAGAACCACGAGGACTCGGTTTCTCGGGGAGGTTTGTTTATCTTAAAGAAATTATTTCTCTCATATGCCGAAGTCGGATGCCCTGAGCCTGAGTTTGTCAGGCGCTTAACGGCAGCGTGACGCATTTTCGCTCATGTCAAAGTCCTTCGGATGAGACTTATAAACCGAGGCCCCGTGTTCGAACGCATGCAGGACATCTTGCGCACACGTTAAATCCTGTTCCGCTTTTCGGAAGAGTAGGCCATTGTGTATCGGTGGAAACAGATGACAGATGACAAAATTTACAAAACCGCATACACACGGGGGACTGGATGTAAAAAAGCACATGAGTGCTTATTCCATTATCCTCGATATAAAAGAATAAAACAAAAAGATATAACAGACAACAATAGTCCGCTGTCTGAGCGTTCGACGAAGAAGAAGAAATAAAATGCTCAAAACACGAAAAATGAGAGAAAGCTTCAACCATTACCAGCCACATGTAGTCATAGCTGTTATCTAGAGAACAGGTTGGCTGGTTGGTTTATTTACTCATAATTATTGAAATCCTTCGTGTCCGACTCTGAAGAAATAAAGATGACCATTTTTTATTTATCATCATCATCATCATCATCCTCATCCTCATCCTCCTCCTCATCATCATCATCATCATCATTCTCCTTCTTCTTCTTCTTCTTCTTCAGAAACGACAACAACAGCAGCAACAGCACTACTACTACTACTACTACTACTACTACTACTACTACTACTACTACCACCACCACCACCACCACCACCACCACCACCATGAGGGCTCAGTTTCTCGGGGAGGTTTGTTTATCTGAAAGAAATTACTTGTAGATCAAGCACACGCAGGACACCACCTACTTAGCCCCCTGCTGACGCCAGTATAGCTCAGTCGTGGAGCCAGACTGAGTGAGAAGCACACCCGGGGTTGCAACCACCACAACGTCCCACCAACGATTTTCTCCAAGTGAAACTCCAACCTTGAATGAAAACTTTTGACACGAAAAGTGGACAGGGAAACCGAGATTGAGGTCACCATGAGACCAGAGCAACCGAGGCCACGGAATCAAAAGGCGATTTTCTTTTACTGCATGGTGATTGATGGTGATGAGGATGATGTAATGACGCTATTGTGGAAGCGCAGGTGCTTTGAGACTACTTGACAGGGTTGTACTTTAAGCTTCCCATCATAATATATCCCAGTGTGAACCGGATCCGAGAGACACAGACACCTGCAGCGTTGTTCAGGTAATTTAGGCAACACTCTCAAAATCGCATCCGTAAAGTGGATGAAGCTCGAAGGTGTCGTCCTAGTCTTCCCAATGATCCCTTAACAAACTCACTCTGGGTAGGAGCCGGCCGGAGTCCGAAAAATCCCTATGACTCTTACGGGATTCGAACCCGGAGTCCGAAAAATACTTATGACTCTTACGGGATTCGAACCCGTGACCTCCCAGCCCGTCACCCAAGGCGCTAACCATTTTGTCATGGCTGCTTGTCTTTCTGTTTTCTTTTTCTCTATTTTGTCTTTTTTGGGGTGGGGGGTGGGGGTGGGGGGGGGGGGGGGGGGGTGGGATGGTAAAATGTTTCCTATGCTTCCATTTTCTCTGTCTTTCTACTAAATGTCCTCTCTGCATACCCTTTTAGTTCTCTCTCTCTCTCTCTCTCCCTCTCTCTCCCTCTCTCTCCTCTCCTCTCTCTCTCTCTCTCTCTTCTCTCTCTTCCCCTCATATTAATTCGTTTTGTTTTTCTCTTACTGCAATAAGACTGGCGATCTTTTTCATCACTGCTGTATCCACTGGGCAGTCAGTGAGGAGGGCAGGGTTGGCGTTCTGTGGCGGTACTCCCATGGCGTCCCGAAAGGAGGAGTGGTGATGCAGCGTGGGGGCCAGGATGGGGTTCAGGTAGCCTGAAGAGCGTTTGCCATTGCCAGCTCCGCCCCAGCCCAGCGTTTGCGCCCATTGCGCATGCGTCGTGTGCCACGTGATAACCAGGACCAATACAAAGGCGATGTGGTGAAAAACGATCATCTGTAAATCACAAACACAAGAACACACACACACACACACACACACACACATACATACACACACACGCGCGCGCGCGCGAAAAAAGTGAGAAAACACACACACACACACGCACACACACACACACACACACACACACCCCGTAAAAAAGTGAGAAAAAAAGCGCCTTAAAAAAAACCCAAACTTGTTTCTCGATACATACATATTTCATTCTCAATAAGTAACTGTTCGTGACTTTAGGAATTCCATCATAATTTTTATTTATGCCTGATAAATCTAATACCGATGAATGGCAGTGTTCATCTTCCGGCCTCTATACCAGCTTCTGTTCCAAACTGACATGAAGAATAACACTTCATGGCAGATGACGATGATGCCAGGTTCGGATCTGAACGGATTGGCAGCCCTGACGACAGTTGTTATTATCATATGGCCTTTGAAGTTGGCCGAGTTGTGACTTGACACCGTGAATGAGTGTAACGCCGCTATATGTAACGCTCCTCTTATGTAAAATCACATTATGCAATTATAAAACACTCCTATTATATAACGTTCTTCTTATGTAACGCTCCTATGTGCAACGCTTCTCTGTGTAACGTTCCTTTTATGTAACGCTCCTCTTATGTAACGCTTCTATATGTAACATTCCTCTTATGTACCGCTATATGAATTCCATGTATTATTATTATTATTATAACCCGCCTGTATGTAACATTCTTCGTATGCAACTCTCCTATGTAACATTCTTTTTATGTAACGTTTTTCTTATGTTACGCTCCTCATAGGTAGCCCGCCTCTGTGTAACGTTCTTCCTATGTAACTCTCCTGTGGAGCACTCATTTTATGTAACGTTCTTCTTATGTAACGCTCCTCAAAGGTAACCCGCCTCTATGTAACTCTCCTCTATGTAACCCACCTCTTTGTAACGCTCCTCTATGTAACCCACCTATATGTAACGCTCCTCTATGTAACCCACCTTTATGTAACGCTCCTCTGATGTAACCCACCTCTATGTAACGCTCCTCTATGTAACTCATCTCTATGTAACGCTTCTCTGATGTAACGCTCCTCTTATGTAACGTTCTTACGTGTCGCCCCTTTAATGTAACACTCCTCCTATGTAACACTCCTATGATGTAACGCTCCTATTATTTAATGCCCCTCTATTGTAATGCTCCTCTTATGTAGCCCGCCTTTATGTAACGCTCTTCTTATGTGACATTCTTCTTATGTAACGCTCATCAACATGTAACGCTCCTCTTACGTAACGTTCTTCTTATGTGACGTCCCTCTGATGTAAACTGCCTCTATGTAATGCTCTTCTTATGTAACGCTCCTCTTATGTAACTTGCTTCTATGTAACGCTCATCTATATGTAACGCTCCTCTATAGTAATACTTCTCTTACATAACCCTCCTGTAAGCAACGCTCCTTTAATGAAACGTTTCTCCTGTGTAACACCCCTCTTTTGTAACGCTCCTATTGTGTAACGCTCCTCTATTGCAACACTCCTCTTATGTAACCATCCTCTGTATAACGCTCCTTTTATGCAACTTATGCTCTTATTTAACATATTTATCCAAGAGAGAATGAATGAATGAATGAATGAATGAATCTTTGTATGACTGAATCTTTATTTTTTTAAGGATAACAGAATAAGCATGAGAGAGAGAGAGAAGAGAGAGAAGAGAGAGGAGAGAGAGAGAGAGAGAGAGAGAGAGAGAGAGAGAGAGATTAAATACGACTGTTAAAAGTTGCGCGCGTAACAACAGAATTTGAACAAAGTGCTTCTAAAGAAAGAACCCCGAGAGGTAAGAAGGCCTAGTGTACAGTTTTACCATGTAATTCGAAGCCAACTGTGATTTTCTTTTCACTTTTAGTGTTTTCTTCTTCCTTATCCCAGTTTATCAGTGTATTGCATATCACTTTCAGTTACTGCAGATTTCTGTGAGTACACAGATGAGTTACTTCCCCTGGGGAAACAGCGCGTCACTGCAAGAGCAAAGCCACCCATTTTTGGAGAAATAACATCTGCTAGAATGTGTATTGGTTTCCCTGTGAGAGTTACCTTTTTTTGTTTGTTTTATTTTACAGAACTTTTACAGGAACAATTCTCTTGATGCTACAGACTCTCGTAAGTGCGCACAGTGCGTTTACACACAGGATCTCGGTTTATCCTTCCATCCGAGAGACTGGCACCCAGACCATAACTTATGGTCTAGTGGATGGAGGAGGGGGGATGGGGTGGACGGCGGGGGGTGGGGGTGGGTGGGAGGGGAAGTTTGGGTTTAAACGGGGATCGAACCCACGACTTCTCGGTGTCTCTTTGCTCCGAATTACCTCTACACCTCTGATGCCAGAAGTATGGCGCCTCTTCGGCCTCTTCTATAGGCCTTGAACGTAATGATAAAACATAGCTCCAGTTAATGCTACCACCTATATGCATTTTCCCCAGAAGTTCCTATGTCTGTAGTCAAAAGTTAAAAAAAAAATAGTGCAAAAAAATGTGCAGAAGAATATTACAACACCGACAATAAAAGGACACCACCAACATCATCATCATCATCGTCATCGTCGTCGTCGTCGTCGTCGTCGACGGCGGCGGCAGCAGCAGCAGCAGCAGCAGCAGCAGCAAAAACGAGGAATGATATCATAAAGTCTTTCATGATCTCTGTGATGATCGTATTCATAAAGTACTAAATTTTTCAATCATGTAAACGGTTGAAATGATAAAAGTAAAAATGTCGTTCTGTTTGTTTTTGCCTAGTAATGAGGAGATTGCATGGCAGCGAAAAGGATTCAGGTTACAGCCAGCGTTTCCGCCTAAGAAGTCTGGCCAAATCCGCGATCATCAGCGACAAAATAACATAAGTACAGAGACATTATGGGGGCAGGTAATGATCATCTCTCGTGGATGGCCGTACTTAGTGTATTGCAAGTTATTATATTATTGTATTCATTGTACTGGATTGTCACGACAGATTTGTAAAAAAAAAAATCACTCTGCTCTTTTGGCGTAGAACATGGCGCTGTAGCAGAGCATACCCCCCTCCTTCTTTTTTCCCCCCTACCCTTTCTTTTCCCTGTTTGTGTGTAGGCTTTGGTATATATATATATATATATATATATGTTTCTAATGAGAGCAATTTCTTTCTTCAGATTTTAGCAATAAGCAAAAGTTTTAATCGTTGCCGTATGTTTTCTGAAGCGCATGTTCTGAAGTGTTTGTACTTATCTATGTATGATTGTATGTATGTATATATGTATGTATGTATGTATGTATGTATGCATGCATGCATGCATGCATATAACAGCATATATGTATGTACGTTTGTATCATGTATTTCTTATATCTGTTTATATGTGTGTATCAAAATATGTATATAATATTGAAAGGCAGGATAGCCAAGAGGTTAAACCGTTAAACTCGCAATCTGGAGGGTGGTGGGGGTGGGGGGGTGGGGGTGGTGGGCGGTGGAAGGGGGGGGGGAGTAGGGGGTAGGGGGTAGGGGAGGGTACGATTACAGCATTGCGCTTATAATCTGATGGCTCAGTTTCGAGCCACCACTGGGGCACCTGTCCAAGACAATTTTCCCCCTGGAGTTAATATCAGTTCTGACTCCGCTCCCTCTAAAAGTCCGCCGGATGAGACTATAAACCGAGGTCATGTGTGGAAACGCACGCAGAACATCTTGCGTACATGCTGAAACTTGGTCTACCTTTCAAAAGAGTAGGCCATTGCGTGCCCGTGGGAAAGGATGACCAAATTTAAGACTGAACTCCCCCCCCCCCCCCCCCCCCCCAGGCTGATTGACTATTCCTTCCTAATACATGACTTAGAAGATAACCCGATCACCCGTGACTAGATTTCTTCCTTGATCTCTGGGCAGAGTCGTCAGAGTACTGCACTGCACTTTGCAGGCAGTGTGTCGTGGGCAAGTTTGACCTGGTTGGAGCCTATTTCTTTTGGGATGCATGCTGGGCATGTTTATTCCCATCCATCTCACCGGCCATAGCAGGTCTTCTGTTTTACAAAAGGTGGATGGTTTTCACGAGTGCGCAAGTCCTTCTGCGTGCGTTTGCACACGCGTACCTCATCCGAAGGACTTTCGGGGGTTTGGATTCGGTACTGGTGTTAATGCCAGGAGAAAAGTCCCTTTGAACTGGTAGAGGCTCGAACCCGGGCCGTCAAATCGTGAGCTCAACATTCTAACCACGAAGCTACCCCCCTACCTCCCACTCCCCTGACTGCACTTGTCAATTTAAAAGTAGTCAAGCATTATACAGAGAGGTGTTAATTCCTTATCAACGTACAGTGTGTGTGTGTGTGTGTGTGTGTGTGTGTGTGTGTGTGTGTGTGTGTGTGTGTGTGTGTTTAACATTTTCGAATCCCCCAAATGAAAGTTATAGTTTACTACAAATATATTTTTTTGTTAGCTATTCCTCACAATTTCTTTATTGATCTACATAGAGTACTTGATTTACATAGAGAAAGCGCTCTGGTTTGTCTTTGCAAGATATAGCGCTATACAAAATCGATTTATCTTTTATTATTATTATTATTATTATTATTATTATTATTATTATTATTATTATTATTATTATTATTATTATTTACTTGTGTGTCTCATGTCTTCAATAGATATAACAAAGACAACACAGATTTTTTAGGTCCTGTTTTGAACCTGTCATCTAGGAATACGCTTTTCTCCAGGATTCGTCATGAAAAAACAACAACCAAACAACAACAGTCAACCAACCAAACCAATAAAGAAACCAACCAACTAACCAATCAAAAAACAAGAAAACAACAACAAGAACAACAACAGCCAAACCAACAAACAAACCAACCAACTAAATACGCAAAAAACAAGAAAACAAGAAGAGAAGAAGAAGAGAAGAAGAAAAAAAAAAGAAGAAGAAGAAGAAGAAGAAGAAAGAACAAACACACACACACACACACACAGACACAGACACACACACACACACCACACACACACACACACACACACACACACACACACACCCCGCCAAACCGAAAACCTTAAGACATGCCTCTATAAACGTGCTGCCTTCAATGTTTCTATGCTTACATGCACGCACAATAAAGCATAGAAGTTACAACTTCTAAGATAGTGTAAGAAAACTATATTCATACCAGTTATGCACATACTATACCCCCCCCCCAAACAAACAAAACAACAATAATCATAATCAAATACTACTACTGATAACAATTAGATGAAATAATATCATAGTCAAATGCTCCTAATAATGATTAAATAAATTCGAGAGCGAGAGAATGAGGAGAGAGCGAGAGAGAGAGGAGAGAGGAGAGAGAAGGGGGGGGGGGGGGGGGGGGGGAGGGGGGGGCAAAGGAAGATAAGATACCAAAGAGGATGGGCTTGGGGAGAGAGGAGGGGGAGGAGGGGGCGAGGGAAACTTGACACTGGAAAATGGACACGTACATGATTTGGACATATAAGGGTGTATTGGCTCTAAGAGAGAGAGAGAGAGAGAGAGAGAGAGAGAGAGAGAGAGAGAGAGAGAGAGACTCTATCGGAAATGTGATTAATACATAGACTTGGCCTCCCAATACATTCAAAGGTTGAGTATTAGGGGTGGTTAACGTTCTAGGTAGTGTTGTTACCAAGAAAGAAGATAAAGACGGTAGAAACGGAGAGAGAAGAAAAACTCTAAAAATACTAAAATACGAACACTCCTTCTTGTAAGTCGAACACTCAAGAGCAATGTTTACGTACTAAGGAAATCATGCGTTTGTACAACGCCAACAGGATAGCCCTCAGCGAAACGACGGTGGTGAGAGAAAAATCATTATTTACAATACAAACATCTCAACTTTTGTCTTTCTAACGCTCAGACAACATATGTTCTTGCCATAATGGATGCATTGCCCCCGAAGAAAGTCAAAATCACTGGGAGAAGAAATGATTATTTTTTTACACTTATTCTTTGTAATGAGACAGATATTTCTTTAATAGAAATCAAATTCGTCTCCAACAAGTACATTTGCGCAGCAAACAATCCACTGGTCAAGACGATGTAAGTTAAAAATCCTCATAATACTGACAATATGGCCACGTAACAAAATCTAATAGCCTTGAGAAATGAATAGTTTATGCTAGTGTTATGTAAGGAAGATAAAAAGGGCGGGCAGACAAACTGATGGACATGACAGGATAGGGAAACCATTTTGAGAGACCGAGGCTCAAGAACACAAACAACCAACAGAAATAGAAGAATCTGGTGATAGCTTTTTAACTGCTGGCATCCCAAAGATTCTTCATGATATTCAGGGAAGACAAAGAAAAAGAGGACGAGAAGGAGGAAGAAGAGGAGGAGAAGAAGACCATAAATCTCACCTGCTAGTGTTCAGTTAGCATTTTTGTGTGTGCAGACTCTTATAAAAGCTAGGGTGACTGTTCAGAGCAACACGAAACAAAGTAAAGCAAAGTAAAGGAAAGGAAACAAACCATAGACAAAACCCCATTGAAATCCACCAGCTGTATTACAGAACTCCTGATCTGTCTAGGTCCCCAAGATTACATGTATTTTATTTCTTTCTTTCTTTAAATTTTATTTATCCTTTTAAATCAGTGATAGAAAATCGTACTTGTTAAGTTTTTAATCTGTTGAAATGTTGCTGATTGTGACAGCCAAATTTGTCTCTGTGTAACGGGATCAAATAACATTTGATAGGAGAACGGGGATTGTAAGGTGCTGCACAAATTGTGGTTTTTTTGCCTTTTCTGGGCATCTTGGATGTTAATCAAACTCGTAATGTTTTGCTTGAAACGATTATAGCAGTACAAGTGTTAATTTGATGTATGCAGTTTACTTGTACCCTTTTCTCACATGGTTGGATCATGGTTCAAGTCATGACTTTTGTTGCTGAGTTTACTATACTTAGTGGAGCTCAGTTACGTACTATACACTTCACTCGAAAAAATACCTACGATAACAAGTAACAAATAAAAGTACTTAACTGTCATACAAGCCACATTACTGATAAAAAAAACTTTGAGTGACACCCGTTAAGTTGACCTTGTTGTACTACGTTTGACCTAATAAAAATAGTGATTGATTTAGAATTTAAAATCTGTTTCCACAAATGCACGATACATACGTGCCTATTTTCGTAAGACGTTGCTTTGTTCAATCGTAATGTTATCTATTTTGATCACGTCAGTTTCATTCATTAGATGCTGCGGAGGTACTCTACCTCCTTTCTTGTCTATTGGTAGGGTCTGTCAAAAGTCATGACTTTGGGAGGTTTACTAAATGTGTAGCTCAATTTTAGATAATAACTGTTTTCCCCCCCTGCAACAAAAACATCCAACACAACAAACCAAAAACCCACCAAAAACAAAACAACACCACCACCCCACCATGACCGTATATTAAGTTCACTTTTTTCTACTATTTTTTTGTAGTTTAAAGTCTTATGTAAAATTTAGAAAATCTATTTGAGTTACTATCATTTTTCACAAAGGCCACGAGTACATACCGTCGACAGAGTTTCGTAGACGTTGGCTTTGTTCGGATGTCCTTTCATAGAAGAACGATCACTTTCATTCACTAGATGCTGCGGAGGTATCTCACTTCTTTCTTTGTCTATTGCTTTCTTAAAAGCTCAGATACTGCTATTAACCGTTGTTCTGTTTGTTTGTTTGTTTGAAAACTATCTTCCAAAGCAGGTAGCGTTAAACAAATTTTTCATGTCATCAGTAAATCCAAAGTCTTCACTGATGTAGAAAAAAAAGAAGTAAAATGAAAAAACAATTCAAAATGGCAAAACTTGCTATGATCTGTGAAAATAATGCGCCTTTCATAAAAAACAACACTATAACTTTTCTTAAATATTTTATTTAATCGTCTGACTTAAGAAAAACAACAACAAACAAAACTGTAAACCGAGACGCCAGCTATCAACTTGAATAAGTTTATTTTCAATACTGAACCTGGTTTCAGGCCAGTTACTTTCACGTCTCTGCTTCCCATACTAAAAAGACGTATCGTTTTACTCAAACCCAAACTAATACCACCGATACTTACTGTGTTGGAAGAAAGTGCACGGAGAACCACACAACAAACGCGTGAAGACAGCAGTGCAGCTTGCAGCTCGATCGTTTGGTCTGCGGTCTCATGCTACACACACCCGGTTTTAATAATGTCACGCTGCTCATCCACCCACATCCCCCTCCCTCCACCAATCTTCTACTGCAACAACCGCCACCCCCTTCCCCCCCCTCACTGTCTTGCCTCCTCATTTCCACACACGATTCAGTTTCATCAGTTGTTAGTTGAGCTACAGCGGTTTATTTCCCCCCCAAAAAAAACTGTCTTTTAGAATTAATGTGATTCTTATTGATTAGTGAATAGTTTTAACATTTAAAAAATCTAATCTAAAAGATCGTTATATTTTTTTTCACAAGAAGAATGTATTGTTTCATTTCCATACCGAGAGAGAGAGAGAGAGAGAGAGAGAGAGAGAGAGAGAGAGAGAGAGAGAGAGAGAGAGAGAAGAGAAGAGAGAGAGAGAGAGAGAGAGAGAGAGGAGAGAGAGAGAGAGGAGAAGAGGAGAGAGAGAGAGAGAGAATTTCTGGCATAAAATTTCAAGAAGGTGGGGATACTATTCCTGACGAATATCACGAAGGATATATGGCTCCCCCCCCCCCCCCCCCCCATCCCTTCCCTGAAACTTCTTGCTGTGAAAGGCAGCATCGTTTCATTGTATTTCTCTCGCTTAAGTCTCTCTTTTGCTATATTTTGTGAAGATACTGCACAGTGTGTCTCTACTCAAATAACTATGTGTTCAACATGTTGTCACCATTAAGGTCGCTACATTCCGACTTCAGGAATGATGTCTTAACACGACAATAGCGTATAAGCGTTTGTTTACAGTTTAAAAAAAATTGGTCATCCGTTCTTACCGGGACATAATGGCCTACTCTTCCGTAAGGTTGAGCGGGTTTTAACTTGTGTGCAAGATGTTCTGTGTACATTCGTTCACGGGACTTCTGTTTATAGTCTCATCCGAAAGATTTCGGGGGAGTAGAGTCAGTGCTGATGTTAATTCCAGGGGAACCCTCCCCCATGTTAATTCAAGGGGAACCCTCCCCCATGTTAATTCAAAGGAATCCCTCCCCATGTTTATTCAAGGGGAATCCTCCCCCTTTGTTAATTCCATGGGAACCCTCCCCATGTTAATTCCAGGGAACTCTCCCCCATGTTAATTCAAGGGGAACCCTCCCCCATGTTAATTCAAGGGGAACCCTCCCCCTATGTTAATTCCATGGGAACCCTCCCCCTATGTTAATTCCAGGGAACCCTCCCCGTGTTAATTCAAGGTGAACCCTTCCCCATGTTAATTCCATGGGAACCCTCCCCATGTTAATTCAAGGGGAACCCTCCCCTATGTTAATTCCAGGGAACCCTCCCCATGTTAATTCAAGGGAATCCTCCCCCATGTTAATTCCATGGGAACCCTCCCCATGTTAATTCCAGGGAATCCTCCCCCATGTTAATTCCATGGGAACCCTCCCCCCATGTTAATTCCATGGGAACCCTCCCCATGTAAATTCCAGGGAACCCTCCCCTATGTTAATTCAAGGGGAACCCTACCCATGTTAATTCCATGGGAACCCTCCCCCTATGTTAATGCCGGGGGAATCCCCCCAATGTTAATTCCAGGGGATCCCTCCCTCTATATTAATTCCAGGGGAACACTCCCCCTATGTTAATTTCAGGGAACCCTGCCCCCTCCCCCTCCCACCCACCCACCCACCCACCCATCGGGCTCGAACTCACGCCAATAGATTGCAAACTCAACGCTCAAATCACTAGGCTACCCCCCCCCCCCCCCCATCCCTCCTCACCCCCTAGTGTATTCAAGAGACCAACCCGCCCTATTCATTATAAAGCATAACAGCCATACAGCGAAAGTAAAAACGGTCACACCCACGAAAGCTAACTCCAGAGTCGTCACCGTCACCGATCCCTCAGATTCCGAATCCTGTGGGGCGCCTTCGAAACTTTGTAAACCACCTGTCTCCAGTCCTCGCGTCTCTCGGCCGCTCTCAGGATGTCTCTCAGCTCCATGTCTGTCCACTCTCGAATGTTGTCTTCCCATCTCTTCCTTTGTCTGCCTCTTCTTCTTCTTCCTCCTCCCCTCTCTGTGCCTTGTAGGATTGTTTTAGCAAGACCAGAGGAGCGTGTGATATGACCAAACCACTTCAGTTTTCGTTGTCTTGCGAGTCAGTATAGGGCCCGAGTAAAACCTGTAAAGACAGAGACTCTTTGAAGAGACGACTAAG
Source organism: Rapana venosa (assembly GCA_028751875.1). Lineage (NCBI taxonomy): Eukaryota > Metazoa > Mollusca > Gastropoda > Neogastropoda > Muricidae > Rapana > Rapana venosa. The sequence goes on from CM054136.1 coordinate 42,544,131, forward strand.
CGTGGCAGCTTAGATGGCGAAAACAAATACTGCCAAACACAAGAGTCAGTAAAATGCAGGAAGAGAGACATAAATTTAAGTTGGAAAAGAAGAAGAAGAAGAAGAAGAAGAAGAAGAAGAAGTAGTAAGTAGTAGTAGTAGTAGTGTAGAAGAAGAAGAAGAAGAAGAAGAAGAAGAAGAAGAAGAAGAAGAAGAAGAAGAAGTGGACGAAAAAGAAGACGCAGAAGAAGCAGAAGAAGCAGAAGCAGAAGCAGAAGCAGAAGAAGAAGAAGAAGAAGAAGAAGAAGAATTGCGAAGAAGAAGAAGAAGAAGAAGAAGAAGAATTGCGAAGAAGAAGAAGAATTGCGAAGAATTGCGAAGAAGAATTGCGAAGAATTGCGAAGAAGAAGAATTGCGAAGAATTGCGAAGAAGAAGAAGAAGAAGAAGAAGAAGAAGAAGAAGAAGAGAAGAAGAAGAAGAAGAAGAAGGAGGAGGAGGAGGAAGAGAAGAAAGGAGCAACGATAACAACAGTAATAATAACAATGTAATTTGATTTCATCCACGTTACTTATAAACCGGCACGTTACCGAGTATATACAAGACTAAGTCACGACATCCGCATCTAAAGCTTCAATTTCTTCAAGAACTTAACGTTTCAAAGATTTGTCAAAGCCTTTCAGCAGTCTCTCTATTAACACATAAAACAAACATACCAGTCAGAGAGATTTCATAGCTCAAAAATCGAAAACAACAACAAAACAACACAACACAGCAACAACAACAAAACCCGATCAGGTAAAAAGAAATATTTCCATATAATTATCGGGGTACAACATTACAGAACATGATCCACAAAGGCTTTGCCCGTAAGATACTTGTGTTTTGTGTCCAAAACAAGAATCCTCTGAAGAAGAACACAAAACATAGCTATGGATTAGGTTTGATAAACGCTTTCTAAAAAGAAGAGTTACTTTCTAATGAAGATTTATTGCAGCTTGAAACGAGAGTATTGAACCTGAAGTTTAAAACCCCACACCCCAACAAAACAACAAAAAGCGCATTGCAATAGAGTAGGTATGTTTTGAAATGAAAGTGTACACGTTAAAAGAAATCGCAATATAATGAAATGTATGTTTTATCAAAAGAAGGTTGGATGTCATCTTTCTCTCCCCCCCCCCCTCACAAACCCAACACAAATCAAATGGAATCAAATCAAAGCAAAAAGAAGCAAGAGCAAATCATTCCAACGTGTTTTAGTTTGCTTTTATGTTGTATCTTATTTTATTGTTGTGTTTCTTTTTCTGTGAGAGCCTGTCACATTACTCCCCTCCCCCACGCTGTTCATTCCAACATCATGACCACAGTTATACTGCAATCTCGCAAACTCTGGAAATGTACAGGCGACAGTCAGTCAAGTGTCTAACCCTGATAGAAGAGGCCCATCTGCTCACCCCCCCCCCCCCCCCCTAGAAAGTTCCCAATCCGTCTACTTCTTCCCCGGATATTCCTTTTACTGACAAAAATGTCCTGGAAATAAAAGAACAAAAACAAACAACAACAAAAAACTACTAACACAAACTCTACTGCTCCTACACCTACTACAGATAGTGAAGATGATGATAATGATGATGATGATGATGATAATGTTGATGATGATGATGGATATGAATATGATGATAATAATAGTTAATATTATTTCATTATTACTACTTATAACCCAGCACATTACAAGGACTTCAGTTAAGAGCAAGTCACGACATCTGCTTCTAAAACTTGAGATTTTTTCTAAAACTAATCTAAACTTAACATTTGTCAGAAAGTTCCAGTTGTTCATCTGTTCAAAAATAAATGAAAACGCCAGCCAGATTTTCAAACGTAAAAATGTTTGAAAAACTAGTTGTGCCAAAATAAACCCCCAACAACCCCAACCCAAACCAAAAACAACACCAAACAACGAAATACAACAACATCAACAACAAAAACCCTATCAGGTGATCAACAACAAAAACCCTATCAGGTGAAAAACGTTCATTTCGTTGAGGGAAGGAAGAAGAGTGCCCAAAAGAGCACAACAGAACGTGATCTTCAAAGATTTGACCTCTAAAAAGTTTGTGTTTCAAGTCAGAAATTAAAAGCTATCGAAGAAGAAGACGAAAATAATTATATGGCATTAATGGATTAAATTTGATAAACATTTTCTAAAAAAAGTACATATTCCAAACAGATTTATTGCTGCTTGAAACGAAATTGAAGAACTTCAGGTAAAAAACAGCACCATATAAGCATAGCTTTAAAGTTTGTGTGTTTGGAGTGATTGTTGTGCATGTTAAGAGAAATCTTGGTATTATATATGAAATGTATGTTTTACTAAAAGTAGGCTGATTGTAAAAAAATAAAATGAAGAAATAATCAATCAAAACGAAAACCACACGAAACAAGACAAAAAATATAAAAACAACAACAACTGATGAACTCAACCTATTTCAGTCTTCTTGTAATTTTTGTCTGCTTTATTTCGTTTTTGTTTATGTTGTCTCATTCTCTTTAAAAAAAAAAAGACTGTAATATAATTCATTCCCCCTCCCCCTATCACGCGGTTAATTCCAATATCATTACCAACAGTCATACATACGCTCCAACCTCCTCCAATCTAATCTGAAGTTTAGAAGTAGCAATCGATGTTCAGCCACCAGAAGACCACCGACAAGAGAAGGTCCCGCACTTCTGCATCGTCTCTGCAGTAGTGTTGAGCGATTTCTTTCCTGATCCAACATAAACGGGACACTTCTCATCAATATACATACATACCTACATACCTACATACATACATACATAAAAAAGGTAAAGGGAAAAGTGTCCCATAACCTATATTAAGGTGGTAGGGGAGCGAGGCGTCAGAGACCTCACTTCTCTAGGGCCCAGCGTATTGAGGGCGGCGCCCATCTCCTCTCCCTCGCTGCTTTACCTTCCCTGACCCTAAAGAGGGCAGGTACCCATTTACAACTGGGTGAACTGGGGGAACTGTACTGAAGCCAAGGCGCGAAAACGGTCACCTACATATATACATACATACATACATACATACATACATACATACATACATACATACATACACCACTAACCACATAACTGACAGAAAATTGTTAAAAAACCAACCAACCCCCCAAACACCAAACGAAAACATAAAAGAATAACCGAAACAACAACATAAATAACACACCACCACAATAAAACTGCTCAGTGGAGTGAAAGGATTTTACCTTTCAGACTGAGTTTTCCAGCAACCAAACACTTGTGTTTCATGTCAGAAAGAAGACAAAGAAGAAGAAGAAGAAGAAGAAGAAGAAGAAGAAGAAGACAGAAATAGAACACGTTTATGTATTAAATTTGATAAACATTTTCTAAAAGGTAAGGTAAAGGTAAACAGGGTAAAGGTGTTCCCATAACCTACGCAGTCGTTGGGGAGCGAGGTGTGAGAGACCTAATCTTCTCTAGGGCCCAGCATATTGAGGGCGTCGCCCATCTCCTCCCCCTTCACTGCTTTACCTTCCCTGTCCTTAAAGAGGGCAGGTTTCCCATTTACAGCTTGGTGAACTGGGGGGGGGGGGGGGGGGGGGGGGGGCTGTACTGAAGCCAAGGTGCAAACGGCACCAGCCACAGGCAACTACGGTGCAACGCTGCTTAACCTTATCTATTATCAATTATTTTCTATTTATTAATTTTATTCTTTATAGCGAGGGTATGGGATAAGCATTTGTGCTTTTTTACATCCAAATCCCGTGTTATCGGTTTGCAATTTTGGGCAATCTGTTCCCACCGGCACACAATGGCCTACTCTTACGAAAAGCAGAACAGGATTTTAACGTGTGCGCAAGATGTTGTGCGTGCGTTCTTACACGGGGCCTCGGTTTATAGTCTCATCCGAAGGACTTTTGGGGAGAGTGGAGTCGGCACTGATGTTAACTCCAGGGGAAAATATCCCCTTGAACGGGAATCGAGCCCGGGTCGTCAGATTGCGAGCGCAATGTTCTAACCACTAGGCTATCCCCACCCCTCCAGGGGAAAGCGAGTGCTCTGACCACTGAACTATCCCGACCCTAATAAGTAATTATTTCATATAGACTTACCACCGCTCGAAATAAGATCACAGTGGTAAAAACAGCACAATATACAGCACCCTTTCCCCATCCAGTAGGCATGGTTTGGAATGATTGTTGTACGTGTTGAAAAAAGTCTTGGTATAATTATAATGTGTGTGTGTGTTCGTGTTTTATTTTATTTATTGTTTTCATTAACACAAAGCCGTATTACAAAAAAAATCAAATCAATTTAAAAAAAAAAGGAAAAGCGTCTTAGCCTTGCTCGTTTTGGTTTGCTTTTATTTATGGTTTGTTTTGTTTGATGTTGTTGTTTTATTTTCTATGACACCCTCATGGAGTTTCAGACTAGGAGTATTATTGTCGCAAACTTACCGTAGTTTTGTTGTTGTTGTTGTTGTTGTTGTTGTTGTCTGTTCCTCGTCTAGAGGTGAACCAATGGTGAGGTTTTGCGTGTGCAACCGTCCCCCCCCCCCCCCCCCCCCCCCACCCCCCCCCCCCCCCCCACTGACAAGGGTAGCCGCATTCCGACTTCGGGTATGTATGCCGGGTATGTTCGTGTTTCCGCAACCTACCGAACGCTTACATCAATTACGCGATCTTTAACGTGCAAATATTATTTGTTCTTCTGCATGTTTTAAAGACAGGACGGGACTTCAGGCACTGGCAGGTCTGCATTTCAAGTTGACCCGCGAGATCGTAAAAAAAATCCCCCCCCCCCCCCCCCTTAGTTCGCCAGACGATGCCAAAATTCAACCCCCACAACTTTATGGACCACAGGGGATTGAAGCTGAAGGGTCTTAACCACTCGGCTACAGCGTCTGCACACGGCAGAAGTCTGCTGGAAGCTTACAAGTGTTAGACTGCCGCGGGGCCACCAGCCAGAAGGGTCTTGCACTGCTGCTGGGTCACCTAAGCGGTGTTCAGTGGTGCCTGCTCTGAGTCAGCATACACAGGATACCATCTCCTTCGGATGAGACTATAAACCGAGGCCCCGTGTTCGAACGCATGCAGGACGTCTTGCGCACACGTGAAATCCTGTTCCGCTTTTCGTAAGAGTAGGCCATTGTGTGCCGGTGGAAACAGGTGACAAAATTTACAAAACCGCATACACACGGGGACTGGATGTAAAAAGCACATGAGTGCTTATTTCATTATCCTCGATATAAAAGAATAATAAAAAAAATCTCCTTAGCCCCCAGCTGACGACAATGATAGCTCAGTGGCGCGCAAAGCCAGACCAAGCAAGACACCTACTACCTGGGGTGGCGACCACCGCATCGTCCTTCCAACGCCCTTCTCCCATGAAATTCCGGTCCCTGTGGTTTCAGCATCAAAGCTCTACACACATGGAAGTGTATAGGAAACCAACTCCCCCCAAACCCCTCCCCCCCCCCACAAAAAACAACACCCCCCCCCTCCCAAAAAAAAATTGAAGCCACAAAGAGACTGAATCATCCGGGGCTCCCGAATCTTTTATTGCATGATGGTCAGTGGACATAAAGATGATTTAGTGACGGTGCTATGGAAATGCGCTAGCTTTGAGATTATTTGACAGGTCTATACTCTACGCCTCCAACAACAACAACAATAATAATAATAATAATGATAATAATAATAATAATAATAATAATAATATAATAATAATAATAATAATAACAACAACAACAACATATCTTGGTGTCAAGCAGGCCGAGAGATGCAGACATTTGCAGCGTCGGTCAGGTAATTTGAATAGCACTCTCAAACTGGCATCCGTGAAGTGCATGACGCTGACTGTGTGGTCCCAGTCTTGGCATAGCAAACTCGCATTGGGTAGGAGGGGGCTAAAGTCCACCCCCCCTCCTCCCACTTTAACTCTTATGGGGTTCGAATCGACGACCTTCCAGTCATGGAACTAACGCGCTAACCACTGCGCCATGACGGCTAGTCGCAATGTCTACACTCTTTATTACAGAAAAAAGATGATCACAAAAGATGATTTTTTTTACTGGTTTAATTCAATGATAAAGGATGCAATAATGTAGTATGTCAGTATAATCATTAAGAAATTTGTTCTTAGATAGATGGCTTGATGAAAAAAAGCAAATGCATTGCTTATTCAATGTACCATCTGGAAATAAAATTTTGACTTGACTTGACTTGACTTGACTTGATCACAGCGATGATCAAGGAAAAAAAAAGAAGGGAGAAGAAGAAGAAGGGAAAAAAACCAACAACCCACCTATAAAGGAATGAAATTTAATTTTTGTACAATAATTTTCAATGGACTTCAAACACATTTCTCGTCACTTATTTTGATACTTAAAGTCACAAGGCAAGAACAGTGTAAAAACAAGCCCAGTTCTGAAACAAAGTTTTGATGTATATATCTTAAGACGACAGAAACCGATCAGATATAAACACTATTCTCTCCCTTTGATAAAGTAATTGGAAATCTGGTTCAAAGAAAACGTTCGCAATTTTCGTTTGCATTGAAATAATAGCTTTGTTTTCTAAGTCATGCACAAGAGAGAGAGAGAGAGAGAAGAGAGAGAGAGAGAGAGAGAGAGAGAGAGAGAGAGAGAGAGAGAGAGAAGAGAGAGAGAGAGAGAGAGAGAGAGAGAGAGATGAGAGAGAGAGAGAGATATGATTTCGGGGCAGGTTAATCTAGAAAGCAATTTCATTTAGCTATAACGTAAGTAACGCCCCCCCCCCCTCTCTCTCTCTCTCTCTCTCTCTCTCTCTCTCTCTCTCTCTCTCTCTCTCTCTCTCTCTCTCAACCAGTTGGTGAATCATGATTTGATTTGCAGAACTTTCCATACTACAAGGCAGTTATTAAGTCTCCTTCCTACTCCTCCCTTTACTGTGGTGAAGGTCGAGTTATCCACAACGCAACATTTTCCCAACGCAGTCCTAGCTGTACTCACTCCTGTAGCCTGCTGACCCTATGAACACACGTTTCCCCAAAGCAAAAGAAAAGAACACAATAACACCCCCCTGCCCCCACCCAAGGAAACCAAAAAGTTCACCCCCAAAAAACCACCCCAGCGCCCCCCCCCCCCCAACGAAAACAAGGCCCCCCAAAAAAAACCAAAAAAACAACAACCCACAACAAGCAGCAACCAAACAACCATGGGTAATCCTCCTCCCTTCCAAAAAACAAAAACAAATAAAAAAACCCCAGAACCCCCCCCCCCCCCAACTAACCAATCAAAAACGCCCCCCCCCACCCCAACTAACCAATCAAACAAACAGACACAAACAAAAAACGAACAAATCGAAAACAAATTCCGTCAAACTAACAAATTGAACCAAACCCTACACATACCACAATAAACCACACACACACACACACACACACACACACACAACACACACACATACATACATATATATATATATATATATATATATATATATATATATATATATATATATATATATATATATATATATATATTGCATAAAAAGTGAAACAGTGCAGACGTAAAAGGAGTGTGTGTGGTGTGTGTGTGTTCTTTAATTTAACATCTTTTCACATGACGTGATATTAGAATGTGCGTGTGTGTGCGCGCGCGTGCGTGCGCGCACGCGCGCGCGTGTGTGTGTTTTCAATATTATTCAGAGAAAATAAAGCAAAATATGCAGCTCATGGTACAGACATATAAACAAAAAACCTTCAAGATTGTCTGTTGCAGTATGTAGATCTCACTCTGTGTTACATTGAAATACTCGGTGAACTTTCTGGAACTGCAGTCGCGTCAGATAGATCAAAGTTTTCACAACGAAAAATCGATCTAAAAATCCAGGATCCGTATTCATATGTGCTTGAGAAAAATAGAAAGAGAGGTATACAAAATACACATAGTTTGGCACTGCGTGGGCGCCAGGAATTTAAACCCCAAAACACAGTCAACTTGCACTTATCCCCTCCCTTCTCCCCGACCCCTCCACCCCTGCCTCCCTCCACCCCTGCCTCCCTCCTTTGACCATCTCCATTTTTTCTAGCAAACTTTTTCTTTTGGTTTAAAAATTGCTGGCTCCAGATCTAATGCTTTTCTAAAACGTTTCTTTGAAGATTATAGTTTTCTTACGGAAGCATAAACAAACGGCAAAAGTCGGCTTCTAAGTTTAGACAGACGAATATATTGTGAATTTATGTGCTGAAATGTATGTATACAGAACAAGAAGAAGGGTGTGTAGAGATGTTTCAACTCCTTTTTTGGGGGTGTGGGATGGTGTGTGTGTGTGTGTGTGTGTGTTTCCTTTGTGAGTATTAATCTTAGTATCAGACAGTTGACTACAGTTTTGGAATGTAAAAACTGATGGAGACTTCCTCGTGCACACATCACATAGCTTGTCTTCTATGACGTTTCTATGCCCCATGACGCATGTAGCGTGCGTCATAGTTTTAGAGCCCCCCCCCCTCCCCCCCTCCCCACAAGGTTAGCGTTAGCCTACTTATTTTTAATTTTTGTTGTTGATGCAATTAACAGACAGTAAGTCTATAATTTTAGCTTACCGAAGGCACACAGAAACATACAATCTTAATTTTAGAACATGAAAAGTTATAATACCCACCCTAAAGGTTAATGTTCGTTTATTCTTTAAATATCGTCTCATACGTAACGTTGTCTTCATGCAATTTCATTTGAACCATTGATATATCGGCACAGTATTCTTTCAAGTTTTCAATTTTTTTTTCTTGTCATGGTCATACGTCATCGAACTCAAAATATTCTTGCGAAGTTCCTTTTCAGTGTTGTTGACTGTCTTTGTCATGATCCTAATGTCAAGATTTTCCTCAATACAATGATTGAAGAAGGCCTATTTTATTTTCTCTGTTGCTTTTTCTTTAACTTTATAATTGTAGCATAGTCTGACACAGACTTGTTCTTCCCATTCTAATCGGCTGTACTGTACAATGATGGTGGACATGTTCTCGAATCTTCCTTCCATCGTGCTTGGCTTCTGTACGTCATGCTCAAGAAACTTTGATATTAATTAAAACTCTCACTAGTTTTACTTGTAGTGTGTGTGTGTGTGTGTGTGTGTTATTTGTAGTGTGTGTATGTGCGTGCATTCGTACGTGCGTGTGTGTGTGTGTGCGCGCGCAAGATGTTTTGTGTACCTTTACACATGATATTTTGGTTATAGACTCATCCAGAGTTCTTGAGGAGTAGAATCAGTGCCATTGTAGGTCCGGGTGGGGGTGGGAGGGGTGGGGTGGGGGATTAGGGGGAGGGGGGGGGGGGCACCTTACCGGAGGCTCAAACCTGCTCTCCCAGTTAAATTAGACCTACTTATCAGATCATGAGTACACGCGTTGACCACTGGGCCACTAGCTCTGTACACAGTATATTCCTATAATCATGTGAACGTTTTGTTTTCCTTCCTTGGCTAGAGCTCTGAGGCTCACCAATGGCCAACGTTTGCGTATGTGATGTTTACACAGCATTGAGGTAGCTGCAATCCACGGGATAGCTCAGTGGTCAGAGCACTCGCTTTCCCCCAGCCAATCTTAAGCAGCATCGAGCGTGGTTACCAAAAGTGGATGGGTGACCGTTTGCGCGCCTTGGCTTCAGTACAGTTCCCCAGTTCACCCAGGTGTAAATGGGTACCTGCGTTTTAGGGTCAGGGAAGGTAAAGCAGCGAGGGAGAGGAGATGGGCGCCGCCTTCAATATGCTGAAGCTGAAGTCTCTGATGCCTTGCTCCCCTACGACCACATAGGTTATGGGAACACCTTTACCTTTTACCCTTAATCCGATTTCGGGGATAATGTCTAAACACGACACCAGTGTGCATGCAGTTGAGTAAATTTTGTCATCCATTCCTGCTGGCATACAATGGCCTAATCTTCCAAAAGGCTGTGCGACGGATTTTAACTTGGGCGCAAAAAGATGTTCCGCGTGCTTTCATAAGCGGGAATTCCGTTTATAGTCTCATTTGAAGGACTTTGGAGGGAATGGAGTTCGGTACTCAAGATGAAAAAAATCCCCCTGCACGGGCGCTTCGGTGCGTCAGATGACAAGCACAAGGCTTAAACCACTGGGCCACACCCCTCCTCCTGAAAGCTTTAAAAGCTCTCAGCAGTTCATCGGTGATTGTGTGGTGTTGTGTCAACACAAAGCTCCAAGCTAGCTTCTTCAGCTGTGTTGCCATGTGTTTCTGTTCACATCAATTTGTTCAAGAAGATTTTTCATCTGGAGTTAACATCAGGGCTGACTCCATTCTCCCCGAAAGTCCTTCGGATGAGACTATAAACCGAGGCCCGTGTGCGAACGCACGCAGAACATCTTGCACACACGTTAAATCCTGTTCCGCTTTTCGTAAGAGTAGGCCATCGCGTGCCGGTGGGAACAGACAACAAAATTTACAAAACCGCAAACACACGGGGACTGGATGTAAAAAAGCAATTAGTGCTTATTCCATTATCCTCGATATAAAAGAATACAATAAATTAAAAAAAAATTGTTTCTGTTCACACGTAGGGGATACAAACATACACATTCAACCTACTTCAGTATCCTCGAAATGAAAGAATAGATAAAAAACAACAACCATACTTATGCTGCTGTCTGATACTGCCACTACCATTACTACTCCTAGCAGCAGGAGTAATAACAACAACAACGACAACAATAGTAGAAATGGCGATAAAAGGCGTTCAACAGGCCACGCTGGGATAGAGGACATTATCTTTTGGTCCAAAGTTCATTGTAGAATGCTGCCCAACAGAAAAATATTGTCTAGGAAATAATAATAATAATAATAGTAATAATAATAATAATAATAACTGGAACTTATATAGCACTATATCTTGCAAAAACAAATCAAAGCCCTTGCATTCATCCTACTCTAAAATGAATCCAGGATATCATCAGTGTCGCTTGGTTTTATTGGCATACAGGATGGAAAAATTAATGTGATTTTTTTCAGGTTGACAGTGTTGGGTGTTTGAAGGGATTAGGAGGTCTTGATCTTAGATTTGAAGTGGAAGTTGTTACGATTATTGAAAGTAAATGAAGTGACAGTCCTAATATAGCCTTGGTGGTCAGTAGAGCTATAAATGACTTGAAATCTAATAATGATAATAATAATAATAATAATAATAATACATGATGATGATAAAAATATGGAATTCATATACCGATTTCTACCAGCAATGCAAAGGTCTACTTTTCTTTGAAAGGTGGAACAGGTTTTAGCACGTGTGCAAGATGTTCTGCCTATGTTTTACAGTCTATAGTCATATTCAAAGGACTTTTGGGGCAGAGGAGTCAGTACTGATGCTGACTCCTGGAGAAACATCCCCTCAAATGGGTAGTTATGTGGTGGCTTGAACCTGCTCTATCAGATCGCTAACTCAGTGTACTAATCACTAGGCTACCCCACCCCCAAAGAAAACATCTATATCCTACACCAAACCACCCCTCTTCACATTGCATTGAATAAAACATAACAGTTTTTTTAAAATAAAAAAACACATTGCAGTCTGGCAAATTATATCTATAACTGATATGAAACAATTCTTTAATATATCACATAAAATGATATTAACATAATTTTTTCAAGCAGAAAATCTGGCATGAGCGCAAGTAAAGTTAGAATAGGCCCCTGATAAGGACTTGCCAACATCATATTTCTCACCACAGGTACAGCAAATTGAATCATCAAAACAAAAGAGAAACCATAAACATTCTTGAAAAATCATATACAAAGGATTTTTGTGTGTTTTTGTTCCTTGGCTAGACCTCCCAGGGTCACCACTGGTGAGATGTTTGCGTATGCGACACTGTTTTTGCCCACCATCAAGGAAGCCAAATTCCAATTTCTAGGATGATGTCTAAACAGGATGCTGGTGTTCATGCGTATCTTAAAATTTTGTTGTCCATTCCTACCAACACGCAATGGCTTACTCTTCCAAAAGGCGGAATGGGATTTAACATATGTACAGGATTTTGTGTGTGTGTTTGCCTCCGGGCCTCGTTTATCTGAAAGACTTTGGGGCTGGTACTCCAGAGGAAATATTCCTTGAGTGGCTTGATCCCAGGTCATCAGGTCACAAGAACAATGCTCTAACCACTAGGCTATCCCACCCCCATATACAGGAATAAATTAACATCTATTCCGTTTACTTGTATTAAGATTTGCAAACATGCTGTGTATATGCTGCCTTTGAATGTTGCTCTATGTGCATGATAAAACTTTAATTCTTGCTTATGGCAATATTACTTCCCTGTCATAGTCTATAATAAACAGTTATCTTCCTTTTTATTGTTTGAAATCGCTCAGAAGTCAAGATAAAAGTTTGTCTATGATGGAAATAAGCAACAATTTTTATAGAAAATTGTAGACTCTTCTGTTTATCTAATAAACAAGACAGGGTGACACTAAAGATTTAAAGTAAGTTTTTTTCCCGCTATTTTCGAACTGATACAGGAAGACACCTTTAAATTTTG
>CM054136.1:42561652-42581652 GCA_028751875.1 Rapana venosa
TATTGTTTCAAACTCAAAAGTTTTCCAAGGCATTAAGTCATTTTTTCCAACATAGACGGTTTCAAAAGTTTCATACTTTAAAAGAAATCCCAAATTTTCTTTACTCATGCTGCCTTCTGGCGATTTTCTGTGTCTCAAGTTTCCAAAACGTTTGAATATATTCTTACATGCTTCAAACTTTGTTTTGTTTCGTTTAAAAGGACACAACAATACATCGTGCTCTTGATCATATTGAATTACGCGGCATATTTACTGTGTTTTTCATAATTTTATCTGCTTTTTCTATAATGCCATAAACAAAACTACCCAAAAAATGTTTTCTCCACACATATAAAACACGGCAAGCTTTATATCAAAGCCCTGTTCATAAAAGTAACACTAAAGACACTAAAAGAATTAAAAAAAAATCCCCAAAACAAATCCCGAAACAACAACCCAACAACACCTCCCCCCCAACTCCCCCCCAACTCCCCCCCAGCCCCCCCCCCCAAAAAAAAAAAAAACCCAACAAAGAAAACAACTCAAAACAACCCAAAACAAAACAACCCCAACAAACCCAAAGCAAAAACAAACACAAAATCTCAAAACAAAAGCAAAAAAAGAGAAGGGAATAACCCAAACCCAAACAAACACCAAAACCCCCCAAACAAACAACCACTTAAGTGAGGTCGCTCACGTGATCAAAGACTGATAGTGTTAAATACAACACCGTCCTTCACGGTAGAAATGCGTGAAATTCGAGGTGCTCTCCTCAGGGAGAGCTCGTCGCCACAAGAGCAGCGCCACCCATGAACAAAAAAGTACTTTCTACGTATGAATTAGTTTTCCCTTACTCTGGAGTGGCTTTTTTCTAAAAACTTTTGCCAGAACATCTCTCTTGTTGCAGTGGATTTTTGACGTGCGCTAAATGTTGCACAAATGTTGCATAGGGAGTCTCAGTTTATATCATCTGAAAGACGAACACCAAGACCACCAGTGGACGAGAGTAAAATTCAGTTTCAAACGGGGATCGAACTCGTGACTTGTCGATTTCTAGACAGTACCTCTAGACCACCGATCCACCACGTTTCGAAAGCAGCTAGTAGAGGGTATAGCAAAGGGGGATAAGCATACGGAAGACCCCCCTCCCCCTACCTCCCCCTCCCACCAAAATAACAAACCCAGCGTTCTTGTCTGTCCTTCATGTAATTGGATATCAAACACCTACATCTGAACTTCTGAGACAGAGCCATAATCAGATAACAGGCAACGACAATACGTCTTCTGAGACCGAGTCCTGACAGGACCGGTAAGACACAACTGTACTTAAGTGAGACAGCCACAATGATCAAGTTGGGTGCCATCTGCATATCTATATTGATGGATGACTATGGAAGTCAGAAAGCAGCGCTGAAGAAGCGGTATACTTTTTTTTACATGAACAGTACAGGGCTCATCGCAGAGCTGTGAAGGACATCAAAATCAAAAGGAGTTATCAAAAAGATTTTCAGCATAGTTGTTTGAAAAGCGCACCAAAATCAACAGATTTATTAAAAATAGTTTTTTTAAAAAAACAACGAAACTTGTTTTTTTCATGAGCAGTTGTTCCCTTTTCTCTCGCAGACAGCAATGAAATCTGTGTCGAGTGTTGCTAAGTTTCAAGGTCATTCTTCAGACACAAGAGAAGGATGTCATCATCCACTGTGTCATACATACCCAGACGACAGTCGCAGCAAGGGAAGTAGAATGGAAATTCTGCTTGATCGAGAGAGAGAGAGAGAGAGAGAGAGAGAGAGAGAGAGGAGAGGAGAGAGAGAGAGGAGGGAGAGAGAGAGACAGAGAGAGAGACAGCGAGAGAGAGAGAAGACAGTGGTTCAAAATGTGACGGGAAAGAACTCTTGTGTCATGTCCTGCCCCAAAAATATCTGATATCAACACTGGAAAGATAGCGATTCAGTATGCTGCTTATTAACAGCTGACAAAGTAGATCTTTCGCCGGGAAACAGTAGGTTTGATACAGGTCTGCACATTTGTAAAGGTTGTTTATTTTGGAATCAGTCACTGCTATTGTTGATAAGGGTTTTACAAGAGCAAGTTTTTAACTTGAGAACTCCAGAAGCAGGAATTTTTTTTATTGTTTTGGTAATAGTTGGCAGGAGATGGTAGAAGTTGTAGACATTTTTATTCACCATTCTTTTTTAAAAAAAGCATGCTTTTTTCTCCATCGAACCCTGATCGTCCATGGCTCACACACACACACACACACACACACACACACACACACACACACACACACACACACACACACACACAACACACACACACACACACACACACACACACACACACACACACACAGACACACACACACAGACACACACACAGACACACACAGACACACACAGACACACACACACACACACACAGACACACACACACAGACACACACACACACGCGTGCGTACGTGCATGCACAAGCAAATACATGTCAGAAATAAATCTGTGCACACTTACACATGTATTGAGGTATGCACACACACACACACACACACACACACACACACACACACACACACACACACACACACACACACACACACACACACACACACACACACACACGTACACAAACACACACACACACTCAAGAATATATTATGTAAGCATGTATCCAATCTTACATAATCACAAAAGCGGATGAAAAGAAGACAGGGACATTTTGAACAATACCCACTAGTATACGGCATGATATTTTCAAGAATGATAATGGCAAGACAAGGGAAACTGTGATAGATATCAATGCATTCTATGCTATAAAGGCGGGTAAACATGACATTAAAGAGATACAAAAAACACAATTAGACATGCAAGATCAAAGCAGTAATATTTCTAACGGAGGATTGAGAACAGATGTGTGTGAGTGTGTGTGTGTGCATGCGTGTGTGTGCTTGTATGTGTTTGTATGTGTGTGGGGAGTGGGGGGTGGGGAGGGCGCTGTGTGTGTGTGTGCGTGTGCGTGCGTGCGTGCGTGCGTGTGTGTGTGTGTGTGTGTGTGTGTGTGTGTGTGTGTGTGTGTGTTGTGTGAGTTAGTGAGTGAGAGAGAGCTCTAGAGAGGAAAGTGATGAAACAGTAAAAATAACAATGCAAACATAGATTCACCATTGGATATAAAACAAATGTACAAAAAAATCAAAATATTAAGGATCAAACAGAATCAACATTCGCATACAACCATCACCGAAGTCGGAATGCGGATACCTTAATAATCAATTAAAACGGTCGCATACGCAAAATCTCACCATTGATGAACCTCGGAGTTCCAGCCAGGGAATGAAAACAAACAAACAACAACAACCAGTCACACACTGAGAAGATGCATCTACATCACAAACAACAAAAAGTTACAGCATGCATGAATTCGTATGATATGATAATTTCAATCAAAACAGTGAAGGATTACATGCAATCATCCCCGAAGTCGGAATAAAGCTACCTAATAGTGGACAAAAATGGTTGCATATACCAAAAAATTCGCCAATCATGGTGAATCTCATAGCTCTAACCAAGCAAGGGAAAATGAGAAGAAAAAAATGTTGTGGACGAGTGACTTCAGTTGCTTTAAAATCCTACCAGAGAGGGAGTGAGAGAGAGAGAGAGAGAGAGAGAGAGAGAGAGAGAGAGAGAGAGAGAGAGAGAGAGAGTCAGAGGAGAGAGAGAGAGAGAGAGAGAGAGAGAAAGAGGACACACACACATACTCTGTAGGTCTGTAATGCACCACTCTGTGAGTAAAGCAAAGAAAAAAAAACACCACTGTTTAAGTGTGAATAATACACACAAGTGATAATTAGACTTGCTGTATCTGATGAAAGAAAAGAAGGCGTACCCTAAAGGGTATCATGTTAGAACGCTGGCTTCTTCACTACACAGAAGGAATATGACTTGAATTACCAGCATTCAGATCATGATCGTTTGACAAAAATGTCCGTTAAAAACCCACCGAAAACGTTACAGACTTTCTTCTTCTTCTAAAGCTACGCCTTTTCTGTTTATCAAATGATAACGATTTTTAGTGCCAGAAATTCCAAACTTGCGCCTTGAATTTTGAGTCCCAAAAAATTAATATCAAGGCTGTTGCAAACAAGTAAAGGTTAATCAATGTCTGATTTTTTAATTTTTGAACAAACATCTCCTTTTTAGATTAGTTTTTGAATCTTTTATTTAATTTCTGTGTGTGTTGTGTGTGTGTGTGTGTGTGTGATTTTCTTATTTGTAAGATTTTGTTTCAGTGTCTGCGTTTAATGTTTGTAGACAGGCAATCGCGATAACTCTCCTATCCTTTAAATCTCCATAGTCTCCCTTTGCCAGGTTTTTCTTTTTTTGCCAGGTCAAGCACTGCCCGAGTCTGTTGTTTTGTCCGTTGATTAGAATCCTTCCAAAGTTGAAAAAAATCACTCCCTTTGAACTGCTTTATGTCTAACCTTCAACGACAGAGCAGGAAGTATGTGCACGCATGCATAGTGTGTGTGTGTGTGTGTGCGTGTGCGTGCACGCGCGCGCGTGCGTGTGCGCGTGTGAAAGAATAAAACGCAGAGAAAAAGAGAGATTGGATTGCATAGCATTAGTTGCAAACAACAGCAGATTTCTCCGCCTAATATTCAAGATTTTCTCCTCGAGAAAAATGCGTCGCCGCGATGCAGTTCCACTCTTCAAATAATTTTTCCTGAGTGCACGTGCTTTCGTTTTCCCACAAGAGTGGCGTTTGAGAATTTTGCCGCCAAGAATTCTCTCGTTGCTGTGTTTCGTTTACGTGCACAATACTAAAAAACATAACCCTGCATTGCATTGTCTACTACGTACAGTCACGAAGACTTCTTCGCGCGAAATTCAGGTTGCTCTCTCCTGGGGAAAGAGGGTCGCCACAGGAGTAGCGCCACCTTTTTTAATTTTTAAAATCTCTAAAATCTCTTCTTACTGTCCCTGTGTGCATGTGTATTTGTTTTCCGATGCATTTTTCACACACTCGCCCACTCTTGTTGCTTTACAAGATTCAGCGCTATATAAATTCCATACATTATTATTATTATTATATCTATGCAAAGAGCCAGACTATTCCGGGGGACGGGATAGCATGGTGGTTAGAGCGATGTATGCGTGATCTGCTGACCCGGGTTCGACTCTCGTTCAAGAGGATTTTTCCTTTGGAGTTAACATCAGTGCTGACTCCACTCTCCCCAAAAGTCCTTCGGATGAGACTATAAACCGATGTCCCGTGTGCGAACGCACGCAGAGCATCTTGCCTACACGTTAAAACCCGTTTCGCATTTTGAAAGAGTAGGCCATTGTGTGCCGGTGAGAACAGATGACAACATTTACAAAACTGCATACACACGGACACTGGATGAAAAAAACACCACATGAGTGCTTATTCTATTATCCTCGAAATAAAATTAATAATAATAATAATAATGATAATAATGATAAATCCGGTCTAGCACTGTCGCACTGCCTACAGTCAAAACTTTACGGTGAACTTTTTGATAATAGCCCTCTTATGAAGCTACCAACCAAAGGAAGCCCCGCACTATCGTGTGGTCACTTCGACGGCATCCTGTGGTGTCTTTCGTGATTCAACACATGCATACAAAGGATACTATGTTGATGGCACCGCCCACTAAGGGTCTTTGTCGACAGAATTAGTTTTCCGGATAAGCCAGACTAAGTGAAAGGCTTTCTTTAGGGCTGTGTTAGTGGTTATGTCTCCTTGTGGACAGTTTGGATATTAGTTTGTAAACCTTAAATAAGGCTTTGACGCGAACTTACCACGGATATAGTAAAGGAGAGAGAGAGAGAGAGAGAGAGGAGAGGAGAGGAGAGAGAGAGAGAGAGAGAGAGAGAGAGAGGATAGTAATCATAAAACCAGGGCAACGAGATTGACAGAAACAGAGGAAATTTCTTCTATTTGATGATGATCAGTGATGGTGAGAGTGGATGAGACTAAAAACAGAGGTCCCGTGTGTGAACGCACGCAGAGCATCTTGCGCACACGCTAAAACCCGTTCGGCTTTTCGGAAAAGTAGGCCATTGTGTGTAGGTGGGAACAGATGACGAAATTGACAAAACTGCATACACACGAGGACTGGATGTAAAAAACACATGAGTGATTATTCCTATTATCCTCGAAATAAAAGAATAAAGAAGAATAAAAATAGAATAAAGAAGATAATGATAATGGATTAAGGTCCAGCTTTTATGAGTCTACCTGACAGAGGAGAACTCTTCCCTTTTTCCAATAAACTACACGGGCACAAAAGGCCGGAAATATACAGACACCTACTGTGCTTCAAATAGTTTTGCTACACTCTCTCTCTCTATCTGTCTATCTGTCTATCTATCTATCTATCTATCTATCTATCTATCTATCTATCTATCTATCTATCTATCTATCTATCTATCTATCTATCTGTCCGTCCGTCCGTCCGTCCGTCCGTCCGTTCATCCGTCCATCCGTCCATCCATCCATCCATCCATCCATCTATCTATCTATCTATCTATCTATCTATCTATCTATCTATCTATCTATCTATCTATCTATCTATCTATCTATCTATCTATCTCTCGAGGGAGAGAGAGAGAGAGAGAGAGAGAGAGAGAGAGAGAGAGAGAGAGAGAGAGAGAGAGAGCGTCCTTTTCTTGATGGTAGGTGCTTCATGACTGGCTTGAAAACCAGCTCTTTTCCATCTTTCTCTGTCTTCCGCCTCTCTTGTGATGCTTCACTCAGCCTCGGGCCTGTACAGTATGAGATGGAGCCCTCCTAACTCCTCCCTCTTCCTCTCATTCTCACTCCAATGGCAGTGAAGTTTTCTGATTCTGATTCTCCTTGCGCTGTGCCTTTCAGAACTGTACTTGGCAAGCCTTTTCAGCAATGACTCAAATTCGCAATATACGGATGTGCTCTATCATATAGTTCCAGTCTTCGTATTAAACCCACAGCACTTTTTACTCTTGATAAAAGCTCCGTCGAATTCCAAAACATCTTGCGTTTAATGGGATTCGAACCCGCGTCCATCCAGGTCGCGATCTCATTGCGTTGACCACTTAGCCAAGGCGGCTTTTGAGAAGCGAAATATCAATGAAGGCGTGTGCTCCTGGGCATGTGGGGAGAGGCTGATTTCCAAATCATCCGCTTTGCTTAATTGTTTGATTTGCATATGGTAATATCACCACGGCGGAAGTATCACCTAAAAAGGTGCGTCTTCCTTTAGTTCTGGAAACAATGGGAGTTTTTTTTATTTTTAAAAACGTTGTTGTTGCTGTTGTTGTCCGGAGAGACGGGATAGCCTAGTGGTCAGAACATTGCACTGGCAATCTGACGACCCGGGTTCGATTCCCGTTCAAGGGGATATTTTCCACTGGAGTTAGCTTCAGTGCAGACTCCACTCTCCCCCAAAAGTCTTTCGGATGAGACTATAAACCGAGGCCCCGTGTGCGAACGCACTCAGAACATCTGACGCACACATTAAATCCTGTTCCGCTTTTCGTAAGAGTAGGCCAGCGTGTGTCGGTGGGAACAGATGACAGAATTTACAAAACCGCATACACATGGGGACTGCATGTAAAAATGCACACAAGTGCTTATTCCATTATTTTCGATATAAAAGAATAAAAATAAATAAATAATACAAGTCCTCGCTCTTCCTGCTGGTTGTTGTAGTAGTTGTTGGTTTGGTTGCTGGTTTTGTCGTCTGTGTCGACAACATGTTCATCATTACTATCGGCGTCCTCGTCGACGTCACCACCACCATCATCATCGTCATCTTCTCTCTCTCTCTCTCTCTCTCTCTCTCTCTCTTCTCTCTCTCTCTCTCTCTCTCTCTCTCTCTCTCTCTGATCTTTTAAAAATCATATTGTCGTTCTTGTAGTAGGGTCCTCCCCCCCCACCCCCTTGTTGATAGCCCCTAATCAGGGCAAGGGCCGGATGAAAAAAAAAGAATACCTATGCTTACTCTGTTGCCCTTGAAAAATAAGGATTCATTCATTCATTCATTCATTCTGTCTGTCTGTCTGTCTGTCTGTCTGTTTGTCTGTCTGTCTGGCTGTCTGTCTGTCTGTCTCTCGTTCCTTCTATCTCTGTTCCACTTTCTCCCTGTTCTCTACTCGCGCCACCTTTCTCTTTCTTTCAACGTGTTCTTTGTCTCGTCCAATGTTGTCACTCTTATAGTTTTGTTTCCTTTCTGAAACAGTTCTTTATTCCCTGTCTTTCCCCCCCCCCCCTTTTCTGTCCTTTCTTCTTCTTTTTTTAATCCCAGCAGCTGGGGCATTCCTTGAGCTGTTTGCCTGTTTGTGCATGTAGAGGAGCGCTTGTATCTTTTTCTGTGGGTCCATAAAGTCGTGGGCTCGAATCTAGACATCCTAGCGACATCTGGTGAATTAGGTGTGGGCACTTCTACGATCTTCTGGGTCAACCTACAGTGCAGACCTGCCAGTGCTTTAATTCCATTCGAGTGTGTATGTACGCGTGTAGAAAATCGAATATGAATTTCAAAGACCTCATAACCAATGTCGGCGTTTTCTTCGTGTTTGTTTTAGTGCATTAAACAAACATACCTAGCATGCACTTTGCATCTAGAGAGGGATGGAGTCCGCTGGCTCAACTTGCTGCCTTGCCTTGTCTTGTCTTGCCTTGTCTTGCCTTACCTTGCCTTGCCTTGTCTTGTCTTGTCTTGTCTTGTCTTGCCTTGTCTTACCTTGCCTTACCACGCCTTGTCTTGCCTTGCCTTGTCTTGTCTTGTTTTGCCTTACCTCGCCTTGTCTTGTCTTGCCTTGTCTTGTTTTGCCTTGCCTTGTCTTACCTTGCTTTGCCTCGCCTTGTCTTGTCTTGCCTTATCTTGCCTTGTCTTACCTTGCTTTGCCTTGTCTTGCCTTGTCTTGCCTTGCCTTGTCTTGTCTTGCCTTGCCTTGCCTTGCCTTGCATTGCCTTACCTTGCTTTGTCTTGCCTAACATTGCCTTGCCTCTCCTTGCCTCTCTTAACCTTGCCTTGCCTCACCTAACCTTGCCTTGTCTTGCCTTGCCTTGCGTTACCTCGCCTTGCCTTGCCTTGCCGTACCTAATCTTGTCTTGCCTTGCCTTACCTTGCCTTTCCTTGCCTCGCTGATCCCATGAGGGGTGTGGACCCTTGGTCGGGTTGACATGATGGATGTCTGTGCAGAGAGGCTACATCAACTGGCACAGCCCCCTCCACACACACACACACACACACACACACACACACACACACACACACACACACACACACACACACACACACCACACACACACACCACACACACACACACACACACACACACACACACACACACACACACACACACACACACTCTCTCTCTCTCTCTCTCTCTCTCTCTCTCTCTCTCTCTCTCTCTCTCTCTCTCTCTCTCTCTCATAGAGAAGCAGAGAGGCAAGCAGAAGCGATAGATAGCGGGGATAATTTCATAGACCTACTTTGCTTTCAGAACATTTTGAACAAGCATAAGAACGATCATGACAGTGCTGCTGAAAAATCACGAAACTCCTTTGAAGCTTATTTATAATGACCAGATCAAAGCCAGAAACACGGACTGCTTTTTCTGGTCTCAGCCTTCTAACACGTATCTATCTATCTATCTATCTATCTATCTATCTATCTATCTATCTATCTATCTATCTATCTATCTATCTATCTATCTATCTATCTATCTATCTATCTATCTATCTATCTATCTATCTATCTATCTATCTATCTATCTATCTATCTATCTATCTATCTATCTATCTATCTATCTATCTATCTTTCTGCTGAGAAAATGGTGCAGATGCCATGCTATTCTTTCCTTGTGTTATTTCATCAATACGAAAAAGTAAGAAGTGTGAAATGGATCCTGTATGCTTTGTATTGCATTTACTATAGTTCCTGCAATCCTGTCATGATGATTTTTTTTCCATTGCAAAGTTAGATGGGCTGGGCCTGGCTTGTCAGGCGCTTAACGGCAGCGCAACGCATTTTTACTCATATGACAGACAACAATAACAGCTGTCTGAGCATTCGACGACGACGAAGAAGACAAACTTTGATTTCATATGGATGGATAAGAAATGCAGTGAAAATTAATGTTGTGTATTAAAATCTAATTTTCATTCTCATTCCTCTCTTTTTGTGCCAGTTCTTTCTTTCTTTCTTTCTTTCTTTCTTTTTTGTCCTTTACTCCTTTATCCTCTCACTCTTTTGTTCTCCTCTCTTTTTCTTCTTCCTCCCTCACCCTTCTCCTGTATTTTTTCTTCTGTTGAATGTCTTTCTATGTATGTAGGTCGTAGAAAGTGACAGATTGCATGCTGGGTACGATCGGATCCTTACCACTGGCCATAGCTGTATTTATATACCCCTTTGTCACTGCCGAATTTTTTTCCCCGTGAAATTCGGGCTGCTCTCCTCTGGAAGAGCGTGTTGCCACAAGAGCAGCGCCACCCATTATTTTTTTCTTTTCCTGTCCTGTCTGCATGTGTAGGCCCTATTAATTTGTTTCCATAGCAGAGTGGCTTTTATCTACAGAATTTGTCAGAAACAACTCTCTCTTGTAGCCCTGGGTTCTTTTACGTGCGCTAAATGCGTGTTGCGCATGGGGCCTCTGTTTATCGTCTCATCCAAAAGACAAGGACCCAGCCCACCACTCACTGTCTTGTGGATGGCTGAAAAGTTTTGGGAACAAAACGGGACTCGAACCTGGACCCGGATTGAACACGGACTTTTAGCTATCTAGGCAGGAGCCACCAATCCATCTTAATCTGCATTTCTGTGAAAAGTAGGATTTTGATATAACTATGCTCTAGATGCCATGCGTGTTTTTGCAGATGTGACCTTGGTTTATAGTTCCCTCTGGAAGACTTCAGGGGTTTCTGGTTTTCTTTTCAAGATTTACAGGAGTTTGTAGCTTACTGTGGAAGACTTACAGGAATTTATAGTTTCCTCCTCTGGAAAACTTACAGGTGTTTCTAGTTACCTGTGGAAGACTTACAGAAGTTTGTAGTTTCCTGTGGAAGACTTACAGGAGTTTGTAGTTACCTGTGGAAGACTTACAGGAGTTTGTAGTTACCTGTGGAATTTTTACAGGAGTTTGTAGTTACCTGTGGAAGAAAACAGGAGTTTGTAGTTACCTGTGGAATACTTAAAGGAGTTTGTAGTTTTCTCTGGAAGACTTACAGGAGTTTGTAGTCACCTGTGGAATACTTACAGGAGTTTGTAGTTACCTGTGGAATACTTACAGGAGTTTGTAGTCATCTGTGGAATACTTACAGGAGTTTGTAGTTACCTGTGGAAGACTTACAGGAGTTTGTAGTTACCTGTGGAATACTTACAGGAGTTTGTAGTTACCTGTGGAAGACTTAAAGGAGTTTGTAGTTACCTGTGGAAGACTTACAGGAGTTTGTAGTTACCTGTGGAATTCTTACAGGAGTTTGTAGTTACCTGTGGAAGACTTACAGGAGTTTGTAGTTGCCTGTGGAAGACTTACAGGAGTTTGTAGTTACTTGTGGAAGACTTACAGGAGTTTGTAGTTACCTGTGGAATTCTTACAGGAGTTTATAGTTGCCTGTGGAAGAAAACAGGAGGGTTTTTTTTTTTTTTTTTTTTTTGCTGCCTCATCTTCTGACGACCCCCGTCCTACTGCTCCCACACCGCTCATCTCCATCTCCCCGCCACAACCACACCCAGATTCACTGTGTCTCATCCTCAGGATCGGAAGTCCACAGGGAGCCCATCACTATCAGGCCGCCGTGGGGCCACCAGCCAGAGGGGCCCTGCACTGCTGCTGGGTCACTTTGGTGGTGTTCAGTGGTGCCTGTTCTGAGCTAACATACGCATGACACCACCTACTAAGCCCCCTACTAACGACAGTATTAGCTCAGTCGCGGAGCCAGACTGAGTGAGTTGCCCACCCGAGGTGGCAACCACCACAACGTCCCTCCAACGACCGTCCCCCGCAAACCTCCAACCCCAAAGGCTTTGACACAAACTCACCACAGGCGCAGAAGTGTATGGGCAAACCGAATCTGAGGTCACCATGAGACCAGAGAAACCGGGACCACCGAATCAGAGGCAATTTTTTTTAATGCATGATGATCAATGACAATGAGGATGACGTAATGATGCTGCTGTGGAAGTGCATATGCTTTGAGACTACTTGACAGGGTTGTACTCTACGCTTACTATCATAATATATCCCGGCGTCAACCGGGCCCGAGAGATACAGACACCTGCAGTGTTGGTCAGGTAATTTGAGCAACACTCTCAAACTCGCATCCGTTAAGTGGATGAAGCTCGACTGTGTGGTCCCAGTCTTCCCACTGAGCCCACAGCACACTCACTCTGGGTAGGAGCCGGCCGGAGTCCGAAAAATCCCTATGACTCTTATGGGAATCGAACCCGCGACCTTCCAGTCCGTAACCCAAGGCGCTAACCACTGCGCCATGGCGGCTGGTAGAAAACAGGAGTTTGTAGTTACTTGTGGAAGACTTACAGGAATTTGTAGTTGCCTGTGGAAGACTTACAGGAATTTGTAGTTTCCTCTGGAATACTTACAGAGTTTGTAGTTACCTGTGGAAGACTTACAGAAGTTTGTATTTTCCTGTGGAAGACTTACAGGAATTTGCAGTTTTCTCTGGAATACTTACAGGAGTTTGTAGTTTACTGTGGAAGAAAACGGGAGTTTGTAGTTTCACGTGGAAGACTTACAGGAGTTTGTAGTTACCTGTAGAAGACTTACAGGAGTTTGTAGTTACCTGTGGAAGAAAACAGGAGTTTTTAGTTTTCTCTGAAAGACTTACAGGAGTTTGTAGTCACATGTGGAAGACTGACAGGGAAATAGTGTCAGATTAGAAGCACTGTTAGCTCCTGAGTAAAAGAAAAATCCCCCCTCAGATGCACAACTTAGTGGCGACTGGAAAATATTTCTTCAGATTACTTCAAATCACACGTGCCTGTATGTGTGTGTGTGTGTGTGTGTGTGTGTGTGTGTGTGCACGCGCGTGCGTGCACATGCACACACATGCACATGAGCACACGCACGCAACACACACACACACACACACACACACACACACACACACACACACACACACACACACACACACACACACACACACACACACACACACACACACACACACACACACACCGAACTCATAATAGATAAATGAAAGCAAAACATGATGATTATACAAATGTACTTTTGTTAACAATTTGGACCTAAGAACAACTGACATTACAGGGTTGCCCCCCCAAAAAAACAACAACAACAAAACAACACACAAACAACAACAGCAACAACCAACAATAGAAACAAACAACGAACCCCCCAAAAAAAACACCAAAATCAAACCCAAACAAACAACAAAAAAACAATAACCAGAACACCTCTTTGAACCCTATTTCTAATGCCAAGATCAAAGAGAGAAGCGATAATTAATTCTTATTTCAACCAGTTTTTGTTTGTTTGTAAAATACACATTACATTTCTGATGTACACTTATTGATGTATCATACTATTCTTACATTATGTTAAAAATATGTGAAAAGGTCATTGATGTTTTCGAAGAAGGCATGTTTTGAAATGTAATTTTCAAGTTTTATTATTTTGTTGTATTTTTTCCACTGAATTTTATTCCTTTGATTTTTAAAAAATATCCTTCTCTTTCTTTTCATCCCCTCTTTTCTCTTTTCTTAAAGAATCCTTTCTTTTGTTCTTTATTTTTTTTCCTTTTGTTTGCTCATCTGTCAGCCAGTCTGTGCATCTGTTTGTTTTTTTGTTGTCTATTATTTACTTACCTACAAACCTGCCTGCCTTCTGACCTACATACTTACGTACTATGTACGTACTACCTACCTGTTTACCTGGCTGCCTGACTGTTTACATGTACCCATCTTCTTATCTACTCCCTGCCTGCATTCGTAGCCATCTATCTGTCTATTTTATTTATTTATTTATTTTATTTATACCACTTTAAGTCACGAGATTTCTCTGCGTGAAATTCGGGCTGCTCTCCCCGGGAGAGCGCGTCGCCACAAGAGCAGCGCCACCCTTTTTTTGTTTGTATGCAACTGTATTTGTTTCCCTATCAGAGTGGCTTTTTTCTAAGAAATTTGCCAGGGACAACTCTCTTGTTGCGTGTTTTTAAATTTTTTTTTACGTGCGCTAAATAATTATGCATAACACACGGGACCTCGGTTTATCGTCTCATCCGAAAGACTCTCGCCCACACCACCACTCATGGTCAAATGGATGGGGGAAAAGTTTCGGGCCCAAACTAGCTGTATGTTTAGGTATCAGCCTGCCTACCTACCTACCTGCCTACCTACTTGCCTACCTACCTACCTACGTGCCTACCTATGTACCTGCCTGCCTAACTACTTACCTCGATGCTTTTTATGCACCTACCTATCAACCTACCCACCTACCTACCTGCCTTCCAAACTACATGATCACCCACGCACCCACCCACCTACCTACCTACCAACAACAACCATCCAAACAACCTGCCTACCTGCCTACCTACCTACCAACCATCCCAAACAACCTGCCTACCTACCTACCTACCACC
The DNA here is from genome assembly GCA_028751875.1 of Rapana venosa. Classification (NCBI taxonomy): domain Eukaryota; kingdom Metazoa; phylum Mollusca; class Gastropoda; order Neogastropoda; family Muricidae; genus Rapana; species Rapana venosa. The sequence continues at coordinate 42,576,258 of CM054136.1, forward strand.
CCGCCCCACTCCACCCCACCCACTTGCGGTCACTCCACCCTACTATAATGTACTGGTGTAGACTCGGATGGCCGGCCACACACCGCAATCAGCGCGTCCATACAGCGCCCCGGAAGCGGAACAAGCCTGGGGCACAGGTCACATTCGGGGTTACGGTGATGTGAACGTTATCAGCCGCCTGTCTCTTCAAATTCTCCATATAATAATCATCATGAGAAGACACATCCCCCCAACCTACAGTTTTGTGAGGAAGTTTGATGGTAATGGCCGAGCATTAGCGTGATGAGTGAGCTAGACCATGAAGACTGTATTGCTCTGTGACTTAGGGAAGTCTGCAATGAGCCTGAGGCAGTGGACACGCGCACGGTATCAGGTCCCCAAGGGCTTCAGTGTTGCCAGCTAGATAGGCTTAATCTCTAACCCACACATGGCCAGTCAAGAAGGACGGACTTTTTCGACGCTCCCTGGGTCTGCTTTGTCTATGGGGCGTTTGACGAAGGTTTAACATTTTTTTCATTTTTTTTGTTTGTTCCTTGGCTAGTGCTTCGTGGAGATTTTGCGTCTGTGACAGTTTTTTGTGCCTAACATTAAGGTAGTTGTATTCCGACTTCGGGGTCGATGTCTAAACAGGACACTATTGTGTATGCGTTTTATTTTATTTATTTTTTAAATAGATATTTTATCCAAAATTGTAATTATTTTTTCTTTAACAAACCATTCACTATTACACTTTGTAAAGATGAAAAAAATATGCACTCATTATAATTTACTATAATGGACGATTTTTTGATAGCTCAACAAAATGTGTAACGTTTTGTACACAAATTAAACACATTTACCCAGAGAAGTAGGTAGTTATCAAAATATATTTCCCTCTTCATTAAAGGGTCAAGTAACGGCTAATGATTCAAATGATTTTTTTTTTAAAAAGATGATAATATTTAAAGAATTGTTGGGGTTGCTATTTTGTGCTCAGTTAGAGAGACAAATAACGTGGTGGGAGTTAGCTTGTCAAAGGGATCAATGTTAGCTTATGATTTTTGTAGCCTGGCTAAAATCATAGACTCTTTAGACAGAACCTTTTCTTCAAGAAATGAATGGTCTTCTATTGTAAACAATGAATAAAAAACAACTTTTGAAATTTTTGCAGTATGATAAAGGGTGAATAGGAAAACAACACAATTTATGATATATAAGTATGATATAAAAGTCAATCGATAATTGAATTGCGATTCATATTGATAGTGAATGGGGCACACAATAACCATTGCTTACAAACAAAACATTTTAAACTACAAAATCGGCACATGTCTTGTAAAACATACTTTTTATACTCTCCAAGACAAAACACCTCTGCATATTTGTCCAGAACTTACTGGCAAGGCCTATTATCTACTTCTTTCCTGAAACCATATCGGTAATCGCCATCCTTTCTGTACTGCCTTAATTTTTGTTTTTGCATCTCATGGACCTGGGGACACAGGAACATGCTCCTACAGCAAGCGAAGAGTGCAGTTTTGTCATAGAGTCTATTCATAAAAAGTGCACTTCAATAGTGCACATCTCCGTTATAGTTCATCTCCGTTATCATCCTCATCACGTTGATTGTTATACAAGAAAATCGTCTCTGATTTAAGATGCCGTGGTTGCCTTGATGTTGTGTGACTTTAGTTTTGGTTTCTCCTCTGTTTCAGTGCCTGCAGTGTGTTCGTGTCAAAGCCTTTGGAAATTGTTGTGGTCCCTCAAGTGACGGTTTTCAGTAGGATGTGGTGAAAGCTGCCCATCCCCGAGATAGATGTGTCAATCAGTCTGGCTCTGTGACAAAACTGGAGGGCTAATGGAGGTGATGCCCTGCGTATGTTATATCACAAGAACAGCTCAACACCATTGACATGATTCAGCAGTGACGTAAGGCCTGAACTAGTTGGTGGCATCACAGCATCTCAACATTGCATTATTCCTTTCTTTTAAGCTCAGATTCTGAAGTCGCATAAGCAAAATATCACCACTGGTAAGCCGCATAGGTTATGGGACACCAGCTTTACCTTTACCTAGAGCTCTAGCTGAGGTAGAGGGAAAACATTCTGAAGATGCCACAGAACCTAACAAGCTTAAGTTTGACTTTACTTAAGGGACTGGAATGTGCGGAGAGGAAACAACAGATGGGCACATCACAAAAGGCAGGTAAATCCTTTCAACCTATTATTGACCTTCAACTTTGGGATTTAGTAAAGGTAAAGGTGTCCCATAACCTAGGCGGTCATTGGGGAGTGAGGCGTCAGAAACCTCTGTATCTCCAGGGGCCAGCATATTGAGGGTGGCACCCATCTCCTCTGCCTCGCTGCTTTACCTTCCCTGACCCTAAGTCTGGGTGAACTGGGGAACTGTGATGAAGCCAAGGCGCACTAACGGTCACCCATCCACATGGTAATCACGCTCAATGCTGCTTAAGCTTATCTTGGGGAGAGTGAGTGCTCTGACCAGTGAGCTATCCCGTCCCATGGCATCAGGCTAATGACCCAGTCCTGGAAAAGGAAGTCAGCTGTAACAGAAGCTGCAGCATCACTCCCAGACAGCACACTGATGCAGGAAGACTCATCTTTCATTGAAGCTACATGTAGCTGCTGTCGTTGTGTTGCCTTTATATCACAGGCCCTGTAAGGGGGCGAGTGGCAGAAACACTAGCACGACCATCAAAAGTCATCACGATCAACAGTAAACAGAAAGAAGAAGTCAGCAATACAGATACACTTCAGCTTCAGCTTTTGGGTCAAGCAGTGTGTTCTAAAGAGTGCTGGTCAGAATATATATTTGTCTTTTTCTTGACTATTTGCACAGATTTTTTTTAAAGTATGGAAAAATGTACTGTGTACTTGTTTTGGGGATTGAGGATATAGAGCAACACCAGTCATGAGAAAGTTGGAAATAATCATCAAATGATGACTGATTTTGTTTGCCCCATGCAGTATTGACCCTGAGCATGCATATTGTGGTTAGGAAGCTAGCAGACGACACCGAACCGAGTAAAGTGTTTGCTAAAAAAAAATTAAACCTACGAAATGTGGGCAAATTCACAGGAGTTTTCGAGTCAAAGAATCTTCACCTACCCCGTAGTGCTGTGGACTGTGGAGGGAACCAATAAAAAATTTACAACCAGCTTCCTCCACTTCCCGTGCGCGGTCCTCTGCCTACCAAAGGAAGAGTAGAATGCGCGCGTATGAACAAAGGGAAAGCATTCAGTAATACGACAGAAGAGAGTAGAGTAGCACTTAATTCCCCTTGAATCAAACGGTTGTCACATTGTCAACGTCTTGGAAGGCTTGAAGGAAGCCACAGATAAAATCAACATCTATTCGTAAGTCTACAAATGTATAAAGTCCTTGTTATGAACAAAAATTGTACTGAAGATGCAACCACACCACCGTTGCCAAATATTCCCATGTAGCTAGAAATATTAAAAAATGGGACAAGGCAGGTAGAAATCATGTAAATATTGAGGCACAGAGTTATGCAGGAAATACACACATGCAAGGGGAAAAAGTTTAAAACATCAAATGAAGGAACTACAAGCGTGCTTGTTCTGGTTTTATTTCAGCTTATCATGCTATCACTATGTGACTGCCCAGTACTGAATATTTCATATTAGAAAAAAAAAGACTAGACCCTAGACTTTGATGAGAAATAAGTCAATATTCAAGATGTTCTGTATGATTCTATGCTGCGTGTGATGATATCAGTTACTGAAACCATCTTTTTCAATCACTGGCAGGAAAGCTTCGATACAATCTGTTGTTTGGACATATCTGATGCCATTTATGATTTTTTTCACCATTCACCCCCAGCCCCTTTCTCGACATTCTTTGCATGAATGGATCTTGTGAGATAATTATAGGTATCAATGTGCCTGTCAGTATTGTAATTGCCCTTCATGGGATGATTAAAGTGGTTTTTGACTTGACTTGATCTATAACATATGATAGTCTAAATCTCCTGGAAGGGAATGGACAGAATATAGGGGGCAGGACAGTTTAGATCTTAGCCTGGCTGTGAAGTTAACCATGAGGTTACGGGTTCGATTCCCAGCCTTACCCTTTCTTCCCACTTTGATGGGAAAATCGAACTGAATGTCAAGTCATTTGGAGGAGACTCAAAACAAGTACACGTGCACGTCGAAAGAACCCACGACAGTTGAAAATCGAAAAAGCGAAGGAAGGCACCTTCGTCCTGGCAAAATTGATAGGTTCAATTCCCAGTTGTATTTCCGAAGTCGGAATGCCGCTGTCTTAATAACGGTCGAATACATAAAAATCTCAGCATTGGCGAACTTCGGAGCTCTAGCCGAAGAACAGAAATAATAATAATAATAATAATAATAATAATAATAATAAGAATAATAATAATATATGGAATTTATACAGCGCTGAATCTTGTAATGCAACAAATCAAAGCGCTCAGATTTTTTTAAAATAATTTTTTATTATCGATGATAAAAAAAAAAGAATGGATGCCAAAGCCGACGAGAAGAAGAAAGGAAAGATATTAGCAGTATTTCAAATGCAGCCTGAGAAGGCCATTGTTATTTCATGTGAAATAGCTCTCGTCACAGAGCAAGGAACAACATCAAGTGACAGTCTCTACCCTTCTCTCTTTCAGTGCAAACAAACTTTCGGTTGATTAACCGTTTTTCAAAACTGCCGTAGAATTAGATTTAGGACTGATCTATTTCTATTCAATCGTATTCTTTCTTCTCATGGATTTTTTTGGGTTATATTAAAGGGAAACATTTTGAACTGGTATGCAGAAGAGAACATCTTTGATCAAAGCAATGACGTGCTAAGGGAAGGTATCTATTCTTGAAGGTAGTGTCGAACTAGTTGTTTCCCTTTTGTAAGAGGGGGGGAAAGGGGGGAAAGGGGGGGGGGGGGGGGGTGAGAGAAAGAAGGGGTAGTGTGTGCAATCCAGCAATCGCCACGGTAAGTGAAAGGATTGATAATTTGAAATTTGAGCCACGCTTCAGATAACACACACACACACACACACACACACACACACACACACGTACGCACGCACGCACACACGCACGCGTGCACACACACAGAGTTTAAGATAAGATTTCTTTCAGACTGCGTACTGAATAAAATACCATCCTGCTTCTCATTGTCTTGAAGTTTTTCAGATAAACCTCGGATTATTTATCATTATCATTGTTATCGTTATGATGATGATAATAATAATGATGATGATTATCGCTCTTCTTCTTCTTCTTTACGGCAGGAATCTGGTTTTGGTTTTATCTCATTTTATGTGTGGTTGATGTGGTTTTTCCCACAACGCTGTGCCCGTCCTGGGTTGACCCCTATAGACCAGGGCATTGATACAAGGAGCGACAGTAGAG
>CM054136.1:42584152-42606652 GCA_028751875.1 Rapana venosa
AGCGCTTGAAACACTCTGACTCTCTGTAGTTCCTCGTCCGCTCACACACCAGAACCAACAGACGACCCGAAGAGCGCTTCACTCTCTCTCTACCCGTTTGAAATGCTAAAAAACCCCAACTATACTAGCTTATTTCAAGATATTTGTTTTTGTATAAAGCACTAGTGTAAAACACTAGTGAGAAAAATCCTCTCCTCACTTTACCAAAAAAAGAAGTATAAGAACTGCATCGTATGCTTGTTTTGTAGTTCAAGATAGAGATTGATACCTGACATCGATAAGGAATTTCGAAAAAGGTTATGCTGTTCTTAAGCTGGTGACCCTTGTATATATGATATGGTTAATAGGCTAACAGATGATAGACATAATATTAGGGATTAAACCGTTTGCTTGAAAAGAGATTACGACAACAACCCACCCCACCCCACCCCACCCCTCCTAAACACGAACAAGAATAACGAAAATAATGAAACTAACATCAGCAATAACACCACCAAGATCAACAAGACCCTCACTTCCAAAAAGAAAAAAAAGGACAAAGTCACGTCTTGTGTAAGGCAGGAGCTGATTTCTCCCTGAAACAATGTACTTGCTCAGTGCTGAACCATTGTACCATGTGCTGGAGTGAACAGAAAATGAAGTAGAGTACATTGAGCCCGAAGCTATACGTGAGACACTACAAAAATATTTCCCGTTGAACTAAGGATTGTGTATCATTTTTTTCAAATTCAAAGAAAAGTCTTTAAGCAGTAAGGAATATTCCTAAGGAGATGTATCAACAAACTTATCAATAGGGCAATAGCTCACCTTCTCACAGACAAAACTGCTATCAAAGCCTGTATATCAGATGTCTTCGTTTGGACCCTCAGACACAGTTTTTAAATGTCCAAGTTTAAAGGACTTCTGCCGTATGTTTTGCAGTGAAGTACCCCCTCCCCACCCCATAATGTTACCAAAGGACCTCACATACGAAAACCAGATATTGTTAAACTCAGAAAAAGTCCTCTTTCCATCTGAGATCAGCAGATGACCATACAATTATAATACATCATTTTCTCAAATTTGCTGTTAGCGCCCGCGCGCATGCTCTCTATATCCTGTCGACCACCCCCACCCCTTCTTTCTCTTTCTCCATTTTTCCAGCCGTTCCTTTCTTCCTGCCCTCTTCGTGATCAGCCTGTGACTTTCAATGCATCAGTTTAACTCTCTAACTCAGCTGGAGTCTTGTCTTTTGTTTAACATCATAGCGAAATAAGTAAGAAATCAGAATCAAAATCCTACTTCAAATATATACGTCCGTTTCGTGCCGATTGGTTTTGAGCGATATCGAATCAAGGATGTTCTCATTGGAGCCCACTTTGAGGGATTGCACAGGTACTGTACAGGCTGAACCGTCTGAGTCATTTTTGTCTTGGAAGAAGGAGTAAAGGAATGAATGTATGATTGAGAGAATACACGACAATCTTCATACTTTATAGGTGGTCGCAGCGCCCTTGGTGTGGAAAAGAGCAGAAGGGTTTTCCTAAAAGACAGCAGGCATTACAGGGTTAGGAGGTAAGTGCCAGAACTGTGTGATTTATTTTTCTATGAGCCATGAGATATAACGAAACCTGTTTCAACACGTTAAAGTCAGCCTCTCTCAGCAACGGTAGACCTCTTCTGTGACCAAAACATCCATCCACCAGAGGCTATCCAAGGGAGATAATTATTGTCAGATGTGAAAGGAACGTATGAATCCAATTTGATTTCGTATCGTCCAGAAATGTTTTTATTTATGGCAAAGACGTGAAAAAGAAACTATTCTCTGATGAACATTGTTTTACCTATCTCCAACTAAAAACAATCGCACGAGAATTGACGACAAAAACATGATTCTTTTAAAACATTACACAGAAACACACGATCCTTCCTATAAAGTCCCTGAAAGAAAAGAAGGATCGTTTCACCGAAAAGGTAGAACGACCTTTTGAGCGGTATCTGTATAAAATACACATACACGAGGGATAAAGCTTTACCTGACTGACAGTTTCTGGTGAAGACATGAACAGACAGTGTGGATAGGATATCATCAGTCAAAATATGGTATGGATTCAACCAGTCAATGCCCATGTTGTTCTTTGTTAAAAACTATGGTCCATGATTGCACTACTTTTATTCTGTGCGGATTCTTCTATCAACAAAGCAAAAATTCACATTCATAAAACCGTTCTGGACAGCTTACTTTTGTGCTTAGATCTAGTTCTGGAATGAAAGAATAGGTTTTTAAAAGGCCACAAAGCTCTTCTTCACACAGGTGTATCTGCAAAAAGGGCTCAAACTTTAAAATGAAAAAATAAATGACCATTGACATGGTCAAAAATCCTTTCTGAAACATTTTACCTTACAAGCGACCAAATAAAACTTGCATTTCCAATATAAGCCTTTTTAGAAGCTATTCTAGAAAAAAACTAAGCATCCAGTATCCCAAAATGAGTGTTTTGTGATTAAACAAAAACCACAAACAGACATTTAGGCAGACAAACAAAGAAACACGAGACTAAAAGAGAGATAGAACATATTCTAAGTGCCTCCTAAGAAACAAATATGCTTTCTTTGCATACGTCCGTGTAAAAACTACACTTGCTACTTAGCGACCAAAATTAATCAGACTAAAAAACTAGCAACTGCCAAAAGCCTTTTCTTTCTACGACCCCCTCCCCCTCCCCCAAACACACCCCCTCCCAACCAACCAAATAAACAACAAAAATCCCCAGCAACAAGAAAAAAAAGAGGACACGATATTACACAGAAATTTTCTTTTCCTCTGTTCATTTTTCTAACACTTTCAGACTATGAAACCTAGCTGATAACCAGAACGCTAAACACACACACACACATAAGTAGAAGAAAAAACAAACAACCCCACACAGAGAAAGACAAACAAACAGGCATGTGCAGTGCAGGCTTTTGTCAGCTGAGAAGACTGGAAGGCGCAGTAGAAGAGAAAGAAGAGGAGGAGGAAGATGAGGAGGAGACTTGAAGAAAGTGGAAGCACATGAGGCTGAAGAAACTGAGGCTGCAGTAGGCCTAGGGAAGAGACAAAAGAGATTTGAAAGAAACAGCCAAGAATGAGGCAGGGAGAACAGGTAGAAGGTGAGAAGAATCAGGAAGAGGAGGAGGCGGAGGAAGAGGAGGAAATGGCTAAGGAGTACAGAAGAAAGAGGAGGAGGAAGAAGATAGAAAAGGAAAAAGTTGGAAATGGGTGGAGAAGAACAAAGCCGGGAGGCAGAGGAGGAGGAGGAGGAGGAGGAGGAGGAGGAGAATGACGAGTTTGGAAGAAAGGAAACAAAAAACGCGGCATGCAGAAGTTAGAGAAAGACGAGATTGGCCAACAAGGTGATGGACGATGAGATGGAAACGAGCTGGAAGAGGAGGAGGGAGAGGCTGATACAAGAAGGATAAGGCCGAAACTGGAAGGCTTTGGGGAATTGGAAGGACGAGGCTGGAAGATAGAAGAAGACGATACTGGAAGATAGAGAGGACGAAACTGGAAAGACGTGAGGAAGGGCCAGGCTGGAAGATAGAAGACGATGCTGGAAGATAGAGAGGACGAAACTGGAAAGACGTGAGGAAGGGCCAGGCTGGTTGGAAGATGGAAGAAGGCGAGGCTGGAAGAGGGACGAGGAACACGTTGGAAGAAGGTTGCAGAGGACAAGGCAGGGCTTCGTCTGGCAGGTGACCTCAAAGAGGAAGAAGACGATGGCTGTTCTGGGTCATGTCAGTGTGCTGTGGCATTCTTTGCGGTGACGACTGTAGACATCTGTGATTGTAAGCAAGAATAGAATAATTAAATACAAATATTAATACATCAACAAGGCAAAAACCCCCCACAACCCAACCCAAAGCAAAGCAACACACAATTTTTTATTTTCAGTGTTTGTCTTTTGCTCAGCAGGGAGCCTTGATTTATTCTATCATAGGTATACATTCTCTGTGGGACTTTTTGGGGGGGTCTCCAACTGGCTTCTCCTCAGAGTTGCCTGTATAACGGGTACAAACTCAACATTCTTTATTTTTCCAAGGCAAGGAAATATGAATCTTATTTAAGAAACGCCATGGGAGTTCAAGAAATATCACCCATGACATGTGAAAAATTTTAATGCGAATTTGAGCGTTGCTAAAATTAATCGACTTGACCATCAGTGCAAATGTCTGTCTGTTTCTCTCGGGCCTGGTTGACATACAGGTACACAGTGAAAGAGGGTGTCGAGTGCAGACCTGTCCATTAGTCTCAAGCCTAACTGAAGGTTTGATAGCATCGTCAATGTCACAATCATTCTCATGATCATAGTTTAAAGAAAATGTCTCTGATTCAGTGATTGTGTCCTATAGTTTTAATGGTAATTTTAGCTTCTGTTTTTTTTTTTAAACCTTATCACTTTTATATAATTGTACTTAGTTCGTATCAACACCATATAAATGAATGTACAAACTTATCATTTACGCGCGTGTGTTATTGTGTGTGTGTGTGTGTGTGTGTGTGTGTGTGTGTGTGTGTGTGCCATGAATGGCATGGGAGGAGCAAAACTGATTCATCACAAGGGGAGCTAGAGACAGTTGGTCTACACATTATAGCATACAAAAAAATGGTTGAACGCTTTAAGCTAATTGTTGGAGATATGTTTTGTAAACCAACACAAGGATATGACAAGAAAGCAAAGAGACAAATATGTAGTTTTCGGGAAATTTTGAGGGCAGGGGGATAAAAAGAAGAAAGAAAGAAAGAAAGAAGAGAGAGAGAGAGAGAGAGAGAGAGAGAGAGAGAGAGAGAGAGAGAGAGAGAGAGAGAGAGAATACAATATTTGTCCTTTTTTCTTAGCTCTAATTTCTATAGCAACTTCTCTATAGATTCATAGCCATAAATTAAAGTCAACTCGCGATTACGAGCCCCTACAACCCTCACCTTTTAGCTCCAAGCGAGGCAGACAGGAAGTGACCTCACTCGTCCTTGAAAGCAGCCAAGGGCGCTTCGCCTTGCACACACCGACTGTACCGCTGTGCCGCTCGCTAAGAGAAAGAAAAGAAGAAGAAAGAATTATTTTGCTGTTGTTCTTAAACTCACATTTGATATTCTTGTATGATAGAAGAGGTTAACAACAAAAACAAATACAAAGTAAAAACATTAACAATTGTAGCAGCAACAGCAGCAGCAGCAACAGCAGCAGCAGCAACAGCAACAATATGCTATAAACTTAAACAAAGAAGGAAAACTGGCTATTTTTACTCATTTAATCCGAAGAAAGCCAACCGGCCAAAGTTTCGTGGAGGGAAATCTGCTATGACTAGCCATAGCATAGGATAGCATGGCATGAACATAGCATAACATAGTATAGCATAGCATAGCATAGCATAACATAGCATAGCATAGCAGAGTATAACCATACCATACCATACCATACCATACCATACCATACCATACCATACCATACCATACCATACCACTCTTTAACATGCCATATCATTATAATTATATACCACACTATTCCATACCGTTACTATGCCTCATCAAACTATGCAAATGGCGACACTAATTTGGTCTCAGCCTGCTTTACCTGCTTCTCTGTCTCTCTCTGTGTGTATGTTTGTCTGCCCTACCCCGCCCCCTAGAATCTCTCATCACTCTCTGGTTGTCATTGAAGAATAAGACGAGTCGAACTTTCGCTTTGGAATCGCAATAGCTCAGTGGACAGTGAAAGCGATAGGGAGGCAGCAGCAGCAGCAGCAGCAGCAGAAGCAGCAGAGCGAGCGAGCAAGCGAGCGAGCGAGCGAGAGAGAGAGAGAGAGAGAGAGAGAGAGAGAGAGAGAGAGAGAGAGAGAGAGAGAGAGAGAGAGAGAGAGAGAGAGAGAGAGAGAGAGAGCAAGCGAGCTGTGTTGTGTGCAGTTTATCGTTTTCTTTTTTGATAGATGTAATATATTTTATGTCGAGGATAATGAATAAGCACGGATGGAATCATTATTATTTTTTACATATAGTCCCGGTGCGGTTTTGTACATGTTGTCATCAGTTTCTTACGGCACAATTCTTCTTGTAAAAGACATAAATTGTTTAACATGTACACAAGATGTTCTGTGTGCGTTAGTACACAGAGCCTCAGTTTATAGTCTCATCCAAAGGGCTTTCAGGTAAATGGACTCGGCACTGATGTTAACTCCAGAGGATTTTTTTTTCCTCAAACGGGCCTCTTGATGGTGGCTCGAGCCCGGGCCGTCAGGTCGCGAGCACAATGCTCTAACCACCGGGCTATGGTAGGAGTTCTCAAGACATCAGCTGATGTGCTCCTGGGACTAAAAGTAAAGCGGTTGTATAACTGCTTGTTGCCTGCATCGTTGATGTACATGGTATTCATATTTTACGTCGGACACATTTTCTAAGAAATTGTAAACTTACTTTTGATTTTGAGCTTTCTTTTTCCTCCAGTGTGTGGTGGCGGGGAACAGAACCTCTCATTTACGTAACTACACGTCTGCCATTTGAAATAATTTTCAGCTGAGTGGATACTTCCCAACAGCATGTCATGAATTTTTGACGTGTTCTTTCCACATATACCATTTCTCATTATGTTTTTGTAATGAGTGGACGTTCCCCACCCTAAGGTCCTGGAGGTCACCCACAATACGCACGCTTATCTCACAACACCTTAGAATGACTGCAAGACCGTAAGTACACACTGATTGAGAAGTTTGCCTTTACAACTGCCATATTATATGCAGCCATGCTCCGACTTCAGAGAACTTTTTTCTTTTAAAATGGATGGAGATTACAGATTGCTGTAGAACTTGATATAGATGAAGTCAATCTCAAGTTAACATCTCGAAGCATAGCTAGCAGCATTTCAATGCAGGCACAGGCCGGCACGTTTCTCACTTTGCAAACACAGATGATGGGTGGCGCTGCTCTTGTGGTGGTGACACGCTCTTCCGGGGGAGAGCAGCCCGAATTTCATGCAGAGAAATCTGCAGTGACGTAAAGTGGTATACAATACAATACAAACAATACAATAAATGCAGTACAATACAACAACACGACACAATACTATTCAATACAATACAATACAATACAAAACAACCTCGGGGACGAGATAGCTCAGTGGTAAGAGCACTTGCTTTCCCCATTTCATTTATTTTCATTTATTCTTTCATTCTTTCATTTATTCTTTTATATCGAGGATAATGGAATAAGCACTCATGTGCTTTTTTACACCCTGTCCCCGTGTGTATGCGGTTTTGTAAATTTTGTCATCTGTTCCCACCGGCACACAATGGCCTACTCTTTCGAAAAGCGGAACAGGATTTAACGTGTGCGCAAGATGTTCTGCGTGGTTCGCATACGGGGCCTCGGTTTATAGTCTCATCCGAAGCACTTTGACATTCAGTTGGGTTTTTTTGTCAAACTGGGAAGAAAGGGCAAGGCTGGGAATCGAACCCAGAACCTCACGGTTTACTTGTTGGCAGGCGAACGTCTTAACCATCCTGCCACCACTTGTAAGGGTGACCGTTTGCGCGCCTTGGCTTCCATACAATCCCCCAGTTCACCCAGCTGTAAAAGGGTACCTGCCCTCTTTAGGGTCAGGGAAGGTAAAGCAGCAAGAGAGAGAGAGGAGATGGGCGCCGCCCTCAATATGCTGTTCCCTTGAGCTAAGTTAAGGTCTCTGATGCCTCACTCCCCTACGACCACATAGGTTATGGGACACCTTTATCGTAACTTTTTTACAATACAGTACAATACAAAGCAACGCAGTACACCACAATACCATACAATACAACACAAACACAGCTTTTGGCTTGGTCTGAGGACCAGACCCAGCGCTCACAACACACAGAAGCAAGAGCAAAACAAAGCAAAGCACAGCACAGCACAGCACAGCACAGCACAGCACAACACAGCACAGCACAGCAGGGCAAAGCCAAGCCCTGATGAAGACAGACGTTATTATACCTTGATCATCTGCGCCACCTGGAAAACAACCCGAAGTTCGGAGTCGGTCCAGCAGCTCTCGCTGTTGCTCTGAACGAAGGGCAGGGCGGGCGAGGGGCGTTCTGAACGCTTGCCGGTGCCCCAGGTGGGGGAGAAGTGGATCTGTGACGTCACTGGGCGCGCCACCATGGCCAGGGACAGCAGCGCCACCAAGCTGATCACGTGAACTCGAAGCATCATGGCAGGTAACTCGGGTCTGGTTGTTTTTAAATTTGCGTGCAGAAAGCTGGCTGACAACCTAAACAAGAATTAAAAATAAACAAATAAACAAACAAGAGAAAGAACACACACAAAAAAAGAAAAATGCTATATGCAGTATGTTGTTTTTGCTGGTTGTAAATGTTACACTTTTGGAAATGAAATGATGGCTTACTTATTATTATCTCCCCTTCTCTTAAAAAAAAGATGCTTCTTTATCTGGCTGTGCCAGTATATAATTATACAAAGAGAAAAAAAAAGGTCAACTCTTTTTGGATTTTTACACGACTAAAACTGCCAATTCCATGTTGATTTTTTTTCTCACTGTGAACAACCATTGCCCGAGAAGAAGAAGAAGATCTTGTGCACAAGTTAAAACTGGTTCCGCTATTTGGAAGAGTAAGCCATTGCGTGCCGGTAGGAATGGATGAGGAAAGGACAAAAAACCCAAACAAAACCAAACAAACAAAAAACCCCAAACAAACGAAAAACCAAACAAACAGCCCCCCAATAAAACCCCAACAACACACAACCAAACAACAACAACAAGCAAGCTACCCCCCAACCCACCAAAGAACTCCAAACGCGCCCCTCCCCCTCCCCTCCCCTATGCACACTGGTGTCGTATTTTAGACATCATCCCCGAAATTGGAATGTGGCTACCTTAGTGGTGGAGCCCCCTCCCCCCCCTCGATAAAACAACAACAAACAAACAACAAAAAACCCAAAACCAAACCAAATCCCAAACGGTATCTTCCCTTTGGTGAACCCCTGCAGAGCTCTAACTGAGGATATAAAAACACAGCCCTACACAACATTCGATAGACAAAAACTCGAATGCGTCTTTAACATGTTTATACCTCGTTCCTAGTGTGTCAACTGTTCATCCGTTCTGTGAACACTATGTGCTGTAATCTGGTTAGGTTTCAGCACATACATGTGAACAATTAAAAATGAAAGAAAGTGTATTTCGAATGGAAATTGTTTCAAGCATCTTTACAGCCACCCCCCCCCCCCCCCCAGTCCCCATAGAAAACTGCCGTATTCATCTACAAAAATCTGTCTCAGTGTGTGTGTATGTGTGTGTGTGTGTGTGTGTGTGTGTGTTTACGTACTTATGTATGTCTGTATTTATGTATTTACGTACTTATGTATGTCTGTATGTCTGTCTTTCTATCTACAGTTTTCAGGCCAAGTAATACATACTACTATAATCCAGCTGACATGAAAGGCCAGTTCAGGACTAGCTCTTTCTCTCAAAAAGAATGTATTCATCATCAGTTTCGTCCCTTTGTCCTCTTCTGTCTTCTTTTACTATACCCCAAGGAAAAAAAGAAACAGGAACAAACGAAGACAAAACAACCTCCAACGCATCAAAAAAGCCCCAAACACAACATACCCTGCACAACACACCCACATACACACGCACACACACACACACACACACACACACACACACACACAACCACACACACACACACACACACACACACACACACACACACACACACACGCACGCACACGCACGCACACGCACACACACACACACACACACACACACACACACACACACACACACACGCACGCACACGCACACACACACACACACACACACACACAGAGGAAAAAAACCGTACTAGCTTTGGAGGTTGATTTATCGCTAGATCGTCCAAAAGACAAAAATCATGGCAGCGCCCCCCTCCTCCCACCCCCCATCCCCCGGGGGGCTGATTACGAACAAAAGGGTGATAAGTTTGAGGTATTCTGAAAAGATCGATGATCTTGCAGTTACATACCTGCCTCTAGTCAAGTCAAGTCAAGTCAAAACACTTTAATCATCCCATGAAGGGCAATTACAAAAGTTCCAGTTTGTTTGGTATTTTTGTGTTCCCCTTCCTTCCCCCCTCTTACCCCCCCACCCCGTTCCCCGGCGAGGGCAGTTGACCAAAGGTGATATTTTTGAGTATGCGGCTGTTTTTGCTCAACATTCAGGTAGCCGCATTCCGACTTCGGGGATGATGTTTAAACGTATCATCGACGTCCATGCGGTTTTGTTTATCTATCTATCTATCTATCTATCTATCTATCTATCTATCTATCTATCTATCTATCTATCTATCTATCTATCTATCTATCTATCTATCTATCTATCTATTTATCTATCTATCTATCTATCTATCTATCTATCTATCTATCTATCTATCTACATATAAATAAATAAATAGATATATTTGTGTGTATATATTCTTTGTCAATCGTTCTCACCGGCACAAAATGGCCTACTCTACTAAAAGGTGGATCGGATTTTTACGTGTGAGCAATATGTTCTGCGTGCGTTCGTACACCGGGCCTCAAGTTTATAGTCTCATGTGCAAGGACTTTCGGGGGTGAGGGAGTGGGAGGGGGGGTGGGGGGGGTGGAGGGGGTGGGATTCAGTACTGATGTTTACTCCAGGGTGAAAAGTCCCTTTTGAACAGGAGACTCAGTGATGGCTCGATCCCGGGCTGTCAAATCGAGAGCGCAACGCTCTAACCACTAGGCTACCCCCTTCTTGCGTGGCCCCAGGTTTATCTCCCAAACAAACCAAGTTGTCCCACCCGAAAGACCAGCACTTAAGACTTCCATTCATGGTCTTCTGTGTAACACGTATAAGTCGCGCATTAAAGAGCCCACAGTAGAAACAGAGTACCTCCTGGGGAAAAATATGATATGTAGGACAATATTACTGTCAAGGGAAAGGAAGGTAGACATTACAGAATTTGAATGGCTCTGCATTGTGGCGACACTTTTTCCGTTGACAGAGCAGACTAAATTTCACGCAGTGAGAGAGAGAGCGAGAGAGCGAGAGAGAGAGAGAGAGATCTGTGACTATAGAATTGAATAGAATAGAATAGAATGCAATGCAGTCCAGTCCACTTCAGTCCAGTACAGTTCGTTGTAACACAACACAACACAACACAACACAATGCAGTACACTACGATGATGTAGTATCTAGGCTTATATATTTACTTGCTGAGAGAGAGAGAGTGAGAGAGGAGAGAGAGAGAGAGAGAGAGAGAGAGAGAGAGAGAGAGAGGAGAGAGAGAGAGAGAGAGAGAGAGAGAGAGAGAGAGAGAATAACAATGACAATGACAATGGTTTATTGTGGTAAGCTTTCAAGCCCATTCACAAGGGGACAGTGGGAAGAAGCTGGGCACAAACACGTATTTGACCCATAAGTAAAAACAATTCACAACTCCCCCAAAAAAATCATGGCATGGATTCCATATCAGGAGAGAGAGAGAGAGAGAGAGAGAGAGAGAGAGAGAGAGAGAGAGAGAGAGAGAGGGGGGGGGGAGGGAGGGAGGGAGTTCGAAACATACATTCTCAACCTCTACGCAGGTATAAAAATAGAATTGAATTACATATAATCAAATAGGATAGACACTTTTATCCACCTGATTAAATAATAGAAAATAAAAATTTTTCAAGATTGAGATTTAAAACAAAAAAAACAAGGAGAACATCAACTAACAAACATAGGGACAAAATAAAAACAAAGAAAAACAAAAGAAAGCCCCCCCCCCCCCACCTCCAGACAAACAATGTAAGAAAATAAAAATAAAAGTCAAATGAATAAGGAGAAAAGAGAGAGGCAGAGGGCGAAACTAGGAAAATATGGAAAAGGAAGTGAGGAAAATTAAAAGAGAAGAAGAAGAAGAGAAAGAGAGAGAGAAGAGAAGAGAGAGAGAGAGAGAGAGAGAGAGAGAGAGGAGAGAGAGAGAGAGAGAGAGAGAAAGGGAGAGAGAGGGAGAGAGAGAGAGAGAGGGAGAGAGAAAGAGAGAGAATGAATGAATGAATTAATCTTTATTTTATTTATTTATTTATTCTTTTATATCGAGGATAATGTAATAAGCACTAATTTGCTTTCTTACATCCAGTCCCCGTGTGTATGCGGTTTAATAAATTTTGTCATCCGTTCCCACCGGCACACAATGGCCTACTCTTACGAAAAGCGGAACAGGATTTAACGTGTGGGCAAGATGTTCTGCGTGCGTGCGCACACGGGGCCTCGGTTTATAGTCTCATCCGAAAGACTCTTGGGGAGAGAGAGAGAGAGCGAGAGAGAGAGAGAGAGAGAGAGAGAGAGAGAGAGAGAGAGAGAGAGAGCGAGAGAGAGAGAGAGAGAGAGAGAGAGAGAGAGAGAGAGAGAGAGACAACAGAGAGAGAGAGAGAGCGAGAGAGAGAGAGAGAGAGAGAGAGAGAGAGAGAGAGAGAGAGAGAGAGAGAGAGAGAGAGAGAGAGAGAGAGAGAGAGAGAGAGAGAGAGAGAGATGAACGAATCTTTATGAACAGAGAGAGAAACACCACACACACACACACACATCCACATCCACACAGGAAAGAAATGACATAATCGCACACAGGTACACAAGTCCATGATTAGATTTTGGCAGGTAAAACTTAAGCAATATCATCACGACAGAGACAATCCCCCTAAGGCAATCTGCGAACTGAGCAGCCAGAAATATCACGATGAAAGCTGCGAGTGCCATTTGCATCCTTTTAATTAATCAGATGGACGGGCCTTTTTCTCTGACCAGCTCTAGCTTTTTAGTGTCTATGCACAAGAACGTTCGAAACATTCATTCATGTCTCTGCATGTCTGTTTCGGTTTAAAGATATTTCGTTCTCACACAGTGAGCACATCGACGTTACAATTAAATAAAAAAATAATGCTCTGAACCATAAGTGTGGAACATAAGTCTTGTTCAGTCAATGGATACAATAGAATACAATGCAATACAGTACGCTACACTACACTACACAACAATACAGTGCAATGATAAAAGTGAAAAAAAGTAGTGATAATAATGTTAATAACAACAATATATAGAGTTTACATAGCGCTATATCTTGTAAAAAAACACCCCACCCTCAAAGCGCTTGCATTCAACCTATTGTTACACATGCAGCCACTAACAAAATTAATAGTTTTAACAAACGCAATTTACACACACACACACACACACACACACACACACACACACACACACACACACACACACACACACACACACACACACACACACACACACACACACACACACACACACACACATACAGAGGTTAAAACGATACAAACAATTCAAAGCAATGCAGTACAATACAATGGAATACAATACAATACAATACAACACAATGCAACACAATACAACACAATACAATTCAACACAATCCAATACAACACAATACAATACAACAAAATACAATACAACACAATGCAACACAATACAACACAATACAATTCAACACAATCCAATACAACACAATACAATTCAACACAATCCAATACAACACAATACAATACAACAAAATACTATACAACACAATACAACCCAATACCAGTTTTTTGTTCTTAGACAGACCTGTTTTAAAACTAAACGAACACGTGGCAATGCCTTATCGTAACAGAAGCTAAAGAATATTTGTTCCATTTCTGCTTAAACATTCTTAACGAGGGAGAGGAGGGAGGGAGGAGAGAGAGAGAGAGAGAGAGAGAGAGAGAGAGAGAGAGAGAGAGAGAGAGAGAGAGAGAGAGAGAGAGAGAGAGGTGCAAAACTGTAACGATTTTTTTGTGTCATTACTAAAAAGCCTTATGTTTTGAGCAGAGGCCCAAACTTTTAAGCGTTTCTGTTAATTTGTTCTCATTATCACGGGCTAGAAGTCCGAGGTTCATCAATGGCGAGATTCTTCGTATGGTTTGTTTTATTGAAAACGCGGAAAGACGAAACGCCTGCAACATGAATTCCCCCCCCCCTACCTCCCCCATCCAGTTCTAAATAGACCCCCACCCCCAGTGGTGGTCTAGAGGTAACATTAAAGAAAACGGTGTCCCATAACCTATGCGGTCGTAGGGGAGAGAGGCATCAGAGACCTCAACTTCTCAAGGGGCCAGCATATTGAGGTCGGCGCCCGTCTCCTCTCCCTCGCTGCTTTACCTTCCCTGACCCTAAATAGGCAAGTACCCATTTACAGCTGGGTGAACTGAGGGAGTGGGGGGTGGGGGTGGGGGCGCTGTACTGAAGCCAAGGCGCACAAACGGTCACCCATCCAAGTGGTAACCACGCTCGATGCTTCTTAACCTTAGCTGGGAAAAGCCACTGACCACTGAGCTATCCCGTCCCCTATACCAGTCTAAAAAGCAAAAGATCGCAGGTTCAAACCTGCCTGCAGCCGCACCCCCCTCCCCCTCCCCTGCACTCACAACTACTAGACCACGAGGGATGATCCCGAGTTCCAGTATGCCCTAATGCAACACACATGCTGCACGCGTAAAAGAACTCATGGCAACAGAAGAACGATCCTCGGCAAAAATGTGTAGGAAAACTCATTCTTAAAGGGAAACATATTTTTCTAAGTATGCACACGGAAACAAAACAAAAAGAAACCCCCCCAAACGAAACAAAAAAGAGTGGCAGTGTACTTTGGCGACGTATTATCCCCATGGTGTCTCTCTCTCTCTGAATCTGAAGCGTACATCTTAAAACTGTTCAGAGTTCGAGCTTCCCCTCTCTCTCTCTCTTCTCTCTCTCTCTCTCTCTCTCTCTCTCTCCCTCTCCTCTCTCTCTCTCTCTCTCTCTCTCTCTCTCTCTCTCAATCTGAACTGTACATCTTTAAACTGTTCAGAGTTCAGAGCTCTCTCTCTCTCTCTCTCCTTGTCTGTCTGTCTGTCTCTCTCTCTCTGTGAATCTGAACCATTATCTTTAAACTGTTCAGAGTTCAGAGCTCTCTCTCTTCTCCTCTCTCTCTCTCTCTCTTCTCTCTCTCTCTTCTCTCCTTCTCTCTTCTCTCTCTCTCTCTCTGAATTCTGAACCGTACTCTTTAAACTGTTCAGACTTCAGAGCTCTCTCTGTGTCAACTCCTTGAGGGGTCTCCAGGGGACCGTGCTGAATTTTTGCAGACCGTGTCTTTTAGGCAAGTCTTACCTGGCGGAGCCCATTCTCTCCAGAAGAGAGAGCATCCCAATGTCATGTAGAGAAATCTGCCGTGTCTGTTTGAGATATCGGCTACAATGCAATGCAACAAATACAATACAGCAAACTGCAATCCTAACAAGCACTTAGCAGGACAGCAACACTAGCGCAGCAGCAAGCAGCAGCAGCTAGCAGCAGCAGCAGCAGCAGCGCAGCAGCAGCGCGCGGCGCGCGGCAGCAAAGCAGCCGGCAAAAGAAGCAGAAGCACCGTTAAAATCTACAGCAGCAGCAGCAACAATATCACACACTGTTAGTGGTGATTTCAATGTCTGTAAAGAGACCCGTATTGAAGGTAAACGTCAATAGGTATACTGAATGTTAAAATATGCTCCAAACAAAACTAACGAAGAGAGAGAGAGAGAGAGAGAGGAGAGAGAGAGAGAGAGAGAGAGAGAGAGAGAGAGAGAGAGAGAGAGCAAGCACAGCCTTTCTGAACGACAACACAGACTACTAAATCAGTAAACACTCCATCAAGCAAACAAAACTAAGATATATACATACATACCCACAGTAAACAGAATACGTTCTCTTTGTCTTTTTTCGGGCTCTTTTCCTTGTTATTTTTGTCCCTTTCTCTTTTCTTTTTCCCCGTCCTTTTTGCTTTTGCTTTTTCTTCTGGTTTTTTTCCTATTCCCTTCTTTTCTTTTCTGGGAGTAATTTTAATTTTGGTTATTTTGTAGGCCCACACTCCTCACTTGTGTCGTTTCTTCACGCTGTTAAACTAAGGCAAATGATTCAGTCCAAGATTTGGATAGGAAGTGACGTTGAAAGCATAAGGAGTGGCCATCGAGCAGATGTCTCTTTTATAGACTTGTGTTTAAACATGGCCGCCAGAGGAGCCTCTCTTTGGTGCGAATGATTTTTCATTTCCGGTTGGACCGGCAATTAGAAATATGATGTCTGATGGCACTGTTCCTTAAAAAATGAGAGTAGGATAATCTCAATGGAGCATTTCTTTTTAAAACTTGCTACTCCTCCTCCTCCTCGCCTACTACAACAACAAGAACAGAAAAAATGCGTTACCTTTGTTGATACCTGACAGTACCCATTCATGCCCACATGCACACGTACACGCACGCACGCACGCACATACACGCACACACACACACTCACACACGTACATGGGCTCACCTGCACACACGCACAAACATGTCTGTATGACATACATGGGTGTTGCCCACACATACCAGGTATACCGATAATCATGCCGAGTGAATGGACGAGAGAGAGCTGCAACCTCATGTATTAAGTATGTTAATGATATACGGTACTACTGTTTTCTGGTGTAAGCATGCCACAGTCTGTCTTACGATGGTGTTTCCTTGCATTGCCGTGATACATGTAACCCGTTGTTGTTGTTTCTTTTTCTGATATTTTCACAATATTTAAATACTTATTGTTTATCTATATAACGCGATTTTGTTTAGCTACAGCCCATTCTTGCATATGTATGGATGTTAGAGTACTCATATAAGCATCACTGGGTGTGCTACGTTGTTTCTGAACTAATAAAGTTTGTTTAAACCATTGGTACCTGGCCTTGCCATCGTCAGTATCTCTTATCTATCCTATTTTTAATCTACCTGTTTATTTCGTGTTTTTGTTTTTGTTGATTTCTTGGCAAGAGCTTCGAGGTTCACCAATGGCGAGATTTGGCGTATGCAATCGTTGTTACTCACCATGCAGATAGCTGCATTCCGATTTCAGGAATATATGCCGGCTATGTTCCTATTTCCATAACCCACCGAACGCTTGTATGATTTGGGATCTTAAACCTGCATATTTGATCATCTGCATGTGTATGGGTCTAGCATATCGGTGGGATTGCTCGAAGCGTTTGCGTAACTATGTTGCATAAACATGAGTGGAAGTATGTGAAAGTATGTGAGGTATATATATATCATTTGCACAGAGGAGGAAATGCATTGATTTTGTATGGTGATAGTCTGTTAACTTTGTGATTGCATGTTTGCTGCCTCTTCTTTTATCCTGTGATGTTGAATCCTTTGCTTGTCACCAAAATGAATTTCTCTGGTTCGAGACAATAAAGTGTTTGCTTTCGTACTCGTATACATGTAAGGGTTAATGAGCACTTTTGGCCAGGATGATCGTATGGTACTATTGTTGCGCGTTCTTTGGCTTCGCACCCCTGGGGACATTCAGAATATGCACCCCGTATAACTCATCCCACCCAAGAATCCCTGCTTGTTTTTTTTTTTTTTTTAAAGAGGAGTACAGGTCATTATACTAACAGCCTGTCGTGTCTGAAGGCAACCTCAGCATACCATTTTAAAACACAGTGGTGTTAAAGTTCACGCATAAACGCTACCAGCCCATTGTTTAAAGGCTGCACACCTTGGCAGCTCACTGTAGACAACAATATTGCTCAAAGTAAAGAGTGAAACAAAAAAAAATATCGTTGAAAGGTAGATAATAACGGTTTAATGATCCATTTTTCATTTGACTGCGCATCTGTACAGCGTATTTAGCGAATCAGACTCGCTCACCGCCACAGCCTCCAGCCGAGACTAAGAGCTTGGTGACTGAGGGAACACTATCACCCTGAAGCGAAACGAGACTCGTCAAAACAGGAGCAGCAGTCTCAGCAAGAGCCATCCTGAAACCGACTGGCATTCCGGAAAGAGCGGTAATTAAAAACCGTTTTTGATCACGAAGATACTGCAGGCGATTACCTTGAGTATATTCACCCGGGTCACTGCACGATCAGGTTCTTGCTAATCAGAAGCGATACCTCACCACACCACACCACACCACACCACACTCTCAGGTGAATGTTTGTACCATGAGCAGGTAAGCATTTTTCATTTCAAGCTGAGACGAGGAACAAACAAGAACTTTCCCAAGGCTGGCTGGATCACTCCTGCCTTAGGAAAATCTGGAGAATCAAAGCCGCTCACTCCCCCAAAGAAAATGCCTGCAAGTATTTAGAGTGCTTGTGCCCAGTATCCCTTCCTGTCTCTTTAAAATGTTTTCATCGAGCTGAAACAGGCACGATCAAAACCAAAACCGTTAAGACCGTTTGACTTCACTTCCTTGGGTCCATGAATTGAAGTCCTGAGGTCGAATCTTGGCATTGGCTTCTGGCCAATAAAAGTAAAGGTAAAGCTGTCCCATAACCTATGTGGTCGTAGGGGAGCAAGGCATCGAAAACCTCAACTTCTCTAGGGGCTGGCATATTGAGGGCGGCGCCTATCTCCTCTCCCTTCGCTGCTTTATCTTCCCTGACCCTAAAGAGGCATGCACCCACCTACAGCTGGGTGAACTGGGGTACTGTACTGAAGCCAAGGCGTGCAAACGGTCACCCATCCAAGTGGTAACCACGCTCGATGCTGCTTAACAGCTGGGGAAAGCGAATGTTCTGATCACTGAGCTACCTCGTCCCCTGGTGAATTAAGGGTGGGGAATTTTAATTTCTCTCAGGTCAACTTTAAGAGCAGAACCTTCAATGCCTGAAGTAAAAGTCCAAAAATTCATGCCAGCGTTCGGGTGGGTTATGGAAACACGAACATGCCAAGCATGCAACCTGCACAATGAAATAAACTGCTCTGAAGTCTGAATGGGTCAACTGAAGCCAGCAGGCAGACCTCATGTAAAGTCATCCCCTCTAAGCAAAAGAACAGAGAGAGAGAGAGAAGAGAGAGAGAGAGAGAGAGAGAGAGAGAGAGAGAGAGAGAGAGAGAGAGAGAGATAGAGAGAGAAAGAGAGAGAGAGGGGGCTAATATTCAAGTAATGGCAAGAAGCATCTTTCTGAAGAAATTGTGGGTACTGTAGCAGATCTAGCATCCGAACCTGGTCATATATTTTAAATCTGCCACCTTCGCAACATTGAATATATGATATCATGGCAACACTTGTAATGATGACCAAAGCTTCCTTCTAACGCTGGGCAAAACCAACCTGTCGTCAGCCATACGTCTGTCTGTTTGGCTGTCTCTTTCTGTCTCTGTCTCTCAGTGTCTGTCTCTGTCCCCACTGTGGGGGGGGGGGGGGGGGGGGGGGGCAGACACATGTGCTTTTATGAAGAGGACGTGTTAATCAGTTTCCTGCTATTCTGGACTATTCAACGTGCAAGGGTACCCCGCGGAAGCTGTAATTTGCAAAAGTGTAGGTAAGGAACCATGCCTTCAGTACCACTCGGCTTCAGAGCAAGCTATGGTACCTTTGTACCCGTATTTGTTGCTTTACAAGATTCAGCGCTATATAAATTCCATACATTATTATTATTATTTTATTATTATTATTATTATTATTATTATTATTATTATTATTATTATTATTATTATCTATCAGCTTTATGTTTTGTCTGGCCATGGAGAAAGCTGAGCAGCAATGTCCGACATGCAGAGTGAGAAACAAGCTAGATGGTGTCATGGTATAACTGAACATCTCTGCCATTTTTTTTTTTACAGCAACCTTTTAACACAGTGTGGGGACGCGTATTTATCGGCTTCAATTTCGTCGAGCCATGAAGAAAGTTGAGCTGCGATGTCAACCTTTTAATGCAATGAGGGGAACATTGAATCGAACCCAGGCCACCCATCCCCTAAGCAGACCAATGCAAGGCAGACTAGAATAATCAGCAGCAGTGGAGTAGGTAGGATGAGTTTGGACAGAAATGGGGCAGGCTCTGGTGATGGTGCTACAAGTGGTTCAGAGCCTACTATGACTGACATGATTGCCGGCATCAACGCCAGGTTTGACAACAATCAAAGCTGACCTTCGGGAGATCAGGGACTGTCTTTGGAATGAAGGAGGAAGTGGAAACTCTTAGAGAAGAAATGGTAGAGTTGAATAGTCTTAGAGAAGAAATGGCAGAGTTGAATAGTCTTAGAGAAGAAATGGCAGAGTTGAATAGTCTTAGAGAAGAAATGGCAGAATTAAGACAATCAAACAGACAGATGGAAGAAAGTGTGAAGAAACTGGAAGCAAAGCAGATGACTTGGAGTGTCGCTCTAAGAGAAACAACATTATTATCCATAGCATTCCAAGAGATAAGAAAGAATCGTCGAAAGACTGTAAAAATGCACTGAAAGACAGGATCACAGATAAGCTGGGACTGGCTGGTGATTTCTGTTCCTTCGGATGAGACTATAAACCGAGGCCCCGTGTTTGAACGCATGCAGAACATCTTGCGCACAAGTTAAATCCTGTTCCGCTTTTCGGAAGAGTAGGCCATTGTGTGCCGGTGGAAACAGATGACAAAATTACAAAACCGCATACACACGGCCACTCACACGGGGACTGAATGTAAAAAAGCACATGAGTGCTTATTCCATTATCCTCGATATAAAAGAATAAATAAATAAATAAATAAATAAAGAGGGTGCACCGTCCCAGCCTGAAAAAAAAGACTCGCCCATAATCGCCTGCTGCTCACTTT
The DNA here is from genome assembly GCA_028751875.1 of Rapana venosa. Taxonomy (NCBI): domain Eukaryota; kingdom Metazoa; phylum Mollusca; class Gastropoda; order Neogastropoda; family Muricidae; genus Rapana; species Rapana venosa. Next base: position 42,604,782 of record CM054136.1, read on the forward strand.
GTAAAGACAAAGTGAGCATCTTGAAAGCAAAGTGGAAGGTGAAAGGAACTAGCACGTTCATTGGAGAAGACTTCTCTCAGCGGGTCAGAGCCACCAGGAGGAAGCTGGTACCACACCTCAAGGCTGCCAAAGAAGAGAAGAAGAGGGCCACCATGATCTACGACCTCCTGCTCATCGCCGGGAAGAAGGACGTGCTGGGCGAGGACGGCGACAGCATCGTAGGGGAGCCCTAGGAACATGGCCGGCCCTGGTATGTTGGGGAAGCAAGTCAGGAATACTGACAGACAATTTAGAAGTGGTAACTTTTTCCAGGGTGCCACCGGTGGTGAAACAGAATCAAGGAAGCTAAATTTTGTAAGTGGAAATAAAACTGAAACGATTGGAAACGCAAGTTTTTGTTCTGAACACCCTGTTTTGTTTATGTTTGCAGGGTATGAAAGATATCATACAGGTGTACCTGTAAGGAAGAGAATGAGCGTGCGAATGATTGCGGTTTGAAATTAAGGGGTTGTGTGGATGATGTAGTTAGTACAGGCCATGGGCTTTTTTTGGTGGTGGGGGGCGGGGACACATGATGAACATGACAGGGAAAAGTACTCTTTCCTCCACTGGAATGTACAATGGCTTGTTTTCTAAACTTTCAGTAACTTTTAACTATGTGTCAACATTTGATGGGATTTGTTTTGCTGAAGCTATTCTCGAAAATTTTCAGTTCTGTCTGTAATAATCATACTGCTTTTGTGAAACCGGCACTAAAATTGTACAGAACAAGGGAGGCGTTCAGGGTTGCATTTTCTTCTTCGCTTGCAGATGCTGTGTGTATAATCAGAAACGATCTCCTGAACTATGTGAGAAATGATTATGCTGTTATTGATAATGCTTTGTTATTTATTATCGATAAGCAGTTGTTTCATTTAACACAGGATGATTGAAGTGTTTTTGACTTTGACTTTGACAGGATATATTGTATGCTTGTGCATATACTCCCCTTGAGAAGTCACCATACTTTTCTGTATTCAAAGTATATAATGGGATTAGTTCAGACTGAAGATTGCTTGGTAGACAAGCTATGTTTAGAAGATGTCTCAGTGATAATGTGTTGTGATTTTAATGGGAGAACAGCTAAGGTTTGTCCAGATCTGAATAAAGAAGACATGACAGCCTGTTCTTAGTCTAATAATTTTGACTTAGATAAGATTAGTACGCGGTCTGAGGACACTGGGATTAATTCCTATGGTAAAATGTTTGCTAAACATGACTGTGTTCTGCATTAGGTTTATTTCTTCTTAATGGTATTTGTGAGGGGGATAGTTATGATTGTTTTACATATACAAGTGATACATGCAGCAGTGTCAATGATTAGTTTGTAATGATCATTTTGAGTGAAAAACCCCCCAGTCTTGTAGAGGTGAGGTGTAGAGAAGAGAAGAGAAGAAAGGAGAGGAGAGGAGAAGAGAAGAGAGAAGAAGAGAGTGATGAGAAGAGAAGAAGAAGAGAAGGGAAGGAATGGGAAGGTAAGGTAAGGAAGAGAAGAGAAGGGAAGAGAAGAGAAAAAGAGAAGTGAAGTGAAGAAAAGAAAGAGAAGAGAAGGGAAGGGAAGGAAAGTGAAGAGAAGAGAAGGAAGTGAATAGAAGAGAAGAGAAGAGAAGAGGTAAAGAAAAGAGAAGAAAAGAGACGAGAAGAGAAGAAAAAGAGAAAAAACCTAAAGCAAGACAAGACAAGACAAGACCAATTACATTTATCGCTGGACTTAGTTTCAGAATAGCTATCACTGATGCTATAGCTAATGGGCTAGGACCGTTTTACTTCATTTGCATGATCGATGAAGTCATGGGTTCGAATCTCAGCGTGCGGCGTCTTGTAAAATCGAG
>CM054136.1:42611652-42624152 GCA_028751875.1 Rapana venosa
TCTGTCTGTCTGTCTGTCTGTCTCTCTCTCTTCCTCTCTCTCTCTTTTCTCAGCGTTCCCTTACATGGTGGGGTGGGTAGTACCTGGTCTTCTCTTGTGCCTGTCATTTTGCAGGAGGTCTGCTCATTGGCCCCAGGAGACACAATCCGACTTCAGAGCTGGTCATATTTTTTTTAGAAGCATGCTGGGTATGTTTGTGTTTCCGTACTCCACCAAACGCTGATATGAATTATGGGATCTTTAACACGCATATTTGATTTCTGCATGTGTGTATATATACACACGAAGGGGATTAATGCACCCGCAGACCTGCACTTAAAGTTGACCTGGGAGATGGTATAATTCCCAACCCTTAATTCACAAGATGCTGTCGCCGAGATTGGACCCCAGGACTTCATGGACCCACAGGATTGAAGTCAGATGACTTTAACCACTCAGCTATAGCATCCGTCATCTCTGCTGCTTCATCTTGTTGATAGTACAATTGGTATTAATTGATGGCTTATTCCTGCTAGTCCTGGTTGACCGTCTTTTCCATGTTGTGCCCCTGTCAATGATCGACTCTGTCAGTGCCTTTCATGGGCTGATTAAAATAGTTTTGACTTCATTCAATGTGATTGAAAAGTTTGCAAATATCTTAAAGATTGTTCTTGACATCATTCGCAGCAAACACTGAGAAATTTCACAGCAAAAATAAAACAAGATCCCCCAAACTAAAAGTATTTTTGAACGAAATAGTGATCCCCATTTAATTCACGATTAAAAAGAAAATGATAAGTTGTGTATATCTATCAATAATCTTGCACATTGTGATAGTACGGAATCGTGATTGCAGCACTTCCTATAACTGGTCCAACTTACAAACAAGAGGCTATATCATTTCATACAGCCGATATATCTTTAAAATATTTGCCATAAAACTTCATATCACCGACAGATGTTTCAAATAATACGCTAAATCATGTCACAATGATTCCACTACCTTTAGACATACTTCACCATAACAGGTGGCGAGTTGGCTTCGTGATCAGCATGTCTGCTTCGTGTTCTGGAATAATCTGAGGATGCTGAGGATTCCATATCTTTTATTTTTGAGTTAACATTGGCTCCAACTCTATTCCCTTACAAATCTTTCAGGTAAGATAATAAACCGAGGTCCCGTGCGTGAACGCACGCAGAACATCTTCCAAACTCGTTGAACAACAACAACAAGAGCAAAATAAACCCCAAACAAAATATCCATCTTTTAGTAGAAGAGTAAGTCGACCATAACCAGTGATACATATGATAAAACATGCCCAGAATGCACTCTGGGAAGATGGAGAGGAATGGGCTCCGCTAGGTTCGACTTGTCCAGGATATACTATCTGAAAGTGTCACACTGACTTTTCAGAAAAGAGAAGAGAAGAGGAAAGGGGGAGGGGAGCAACTCAGCTGGAAAATAAAGAAAATCTGCAACAGAAAAAAAGATGTGTTCTTTTTCCAGGCTTACAGATCTGGAAACGATATCACAGCCTGGTCCGCGCTAACTTGTCTCCCTTTGATATAGGCGTCTTCTGTTCTCCCCCTGTTTCATTTGATTCCGTATGCAAAGCAGGTTCGGCTGGTCCAGTATTGATTCTCTTCTCAAATCTGTCCTGAATAAATGCGTTATCATCACAACATACCTCTGAGGGAATTTCGGCCTACCGCCCCCTCACAGTGCGATACCCATTTGTTTCTTTCCATCTTTCTTCTTAGTTTCTACACGTCTACGCGTGCATTCATGTGCCTACTAAATCGTTTGTTAGTCCAGCAAGAACGCACCGGTATAGAAAAAAAACCAACACTCCCCACCCCCCTCCCCCACCAAAAAAAAGCAGAACCAAGAAAAAAAAGAAAAATAAGAAGAAATCCCCCCTCCCACCCTCCCTCCCCACTTACAAGGAAAAAATACTAATCAACCAAGCCAGAGGTTTGCTGTCTGAATACCGGACCCGTCTGAAGCCAGACTATTCCCCCCCCATCCCAGCTCTGAAGCATGAGTCAGAAAGGCTTGGTGCTAAGTCCTTCCCATAAGACGATAAACCAAGGTCCCACTGCAGCATGCATTTAGAGCACCAGAAAGAACACCACCCCTTCCCTTCCGGCAGCCAGAATTGGCCCCTGGCAAAACTCTGGAGGCAGCCCCGCTCCCCGCGCCAGCGACGAATGTGTTCCTGGATACCGAAGGAAGGAAGGAAGGGTGGGTGGGTGGCCAAAAGGAATGCGACGTGCTCTGTTCGGGAATAGCGTCTTGATTACTGTGCGGTATGACATGCCGTGACTCTGCTCTGCACTGTAGTACAGTTCAGTTCACTACACTGTACTGCACTACACCACATTACGTTACACTACACTAGAGTACACTACGCTACACTAGATTGCACTACGCTACACTAGATTGCACTGCACTGCGCTGCACTGCACGACACTACACTGCACTAAGTACTACACACTCACTACACTCACTCACTGACACAACACACATACACTGAGTACTGACTACATCACTCACTACACTACCTAACACACTACACTACACTAGATACACTGACTCACTCACTACACACACACCTACACTAGTCTGCACTACAACACACTACACTACAATGCACTACACACACTACACTCACTACACCACACTACACTACACTCATTACAACACACTACACTAACAACTACATACACTAACTACACACTACACACACTACACTTTACTGCACTACCAAACTACACTACACTACACTACACACACACACACACCCCACAACTACACTACACTACACTACACTACACTACACTACACTACACTACACTACACTACACTAGGGCACACAGAAAGGTACTGCACTAGTGTATAAATTATTACAGTACAAATACAATACAATAATTACACAACAATACAATACAACAACATACTAAAGAAGACAGGAGTTTCTTCAGATTGGGGTTTCTCCAATGTTGCCCAGCCAGTGTTGCAAACTACCAGGCCGCTCGTCACACACACACACACACACACACACACACACACACACACACACACACACACACACACACACACACACACACACACACACACAAACACACACACAACACCACCACACACCACACACACACTACGCACACACACTACCACACACACTACACACACACACACCACGTACCACAACACACACACACACACACACGCACGCACGCACGCACACGCACCACGACACACACACACACACACACACACACACACACACACACACACACACACACACACACACACACACACACACTTCGGATGATACTTTAAAGCGAGGCTCTCGTGTGCGAAAGCACTCAGAACATCTTACGCACACGTCAAATCCTGTTCCGCTTTTCGTAATAGTAGGCCATTGTGTGCCGGTGAGAACAAATGAGAGAATTTACAAAACCGCATACACACGGGAACTGGGTGTAAAAAAGCACATAAGTGCTTATTCCATTATCCTCGATATAAAAGAATAAAATAAACAAATAATAAAAACACACACACACCTACACACACATTACCAAACACTCACAACACCACACACACACACACACAACAATACCACACACAACACACAACACACATACACACACACACACAACACACACACATACACACACACACACACACACACACACACACACACACACACACACTACACATCACACACACAACACACACATACACAACACACACACCACACACACACACACACACACACACACACACACACACCACACACACACACACACACACACACACCACACTACACATACTACAGCACACACCATAACAAACTAAATAACAACAACATACTACACACACACACAACACACACACACACACACACATACACACACACACACCACACTACAACACACACCACACACAACACACACACACACACACACACACACACACACACTCACACATACCACACAACAACACACAAAAACACACCCACACACACACTACCCACCCACACACACACACCACACACACACCACCCCCCCCCCCCACCACCACACACCCCCCCCCCCCCCCCCCACACACACACCCCTACCCACATACCACACACACGCACACACGTACACAGAGTTCTGTGGCACATTCGCAAGCAGAAGCTTACAGCACCAATCCCCAACATTAGGCCCCACGATTCCACACATCAGAAGAGTGCTGCCTTTATTGAACCATCCATCTTGGGCTGGTGGTCACCCAATGGAAACAAGCGAACATTGATTTGCTCTCTTCAGTGTGCCCATTCGTTTCTTTTTTTCTTGCCATTTTTGTTAAACTACTCACCATCAAACAACTGTTAATACTCTGAACCCAGATTAAAAGGATTTATTTTTATGATCACAGACAGTAAAGTTTTGATGAAGTATGAACAGTGCATGAATTGATTGGGAAATCCAGACGATTTTAGTCTACAGATATTGAGTATTGATGATGATGATGAGTCGATGTATGAGCAGCGCATGAATTCACTGAGAAATCCCGACGGTTTTAGTCTACAGATAATGTGCATGTTTTTAACAAAATTATGAGTAATATAAAGAGTTACCCCCGTAGGGATTCCGGGGTCATGTCAGAATAAATGGCATCTCCACCTTCTGGAAATTATGTGCAACAATTTTCCTCTTTTCTATCCCTCTCTTTCTTTCTGCCTTTTAAAAAATTCTTCTTGTCACTTCATTCTTGTCTTTTGTTTTGCTTTCTTGGTCCGTTTTCCTGCTTTTTTTCCCTTCCAGAAAGACTTATAAAATAGCAATTCTCTCCCACGCCGAGGTCGGATGCGCTGGGCCTGATTTGTCAGGTGCTTAACGGCAGCGCAACCCATTTTTACTCATGTGACAGACAACAGTAGTTGCTGTCTGAGCGTATGACGACGAAGAAGAAAGAATATAAAGAGTTGTTGATTGATAGCGCTGTTTTGCATGTTTGAAGTGTAAAGGTAAAAAACAATTATATTGAGCTGTCGTGGTATACGAAGATTTTTTTTCCTTGGTTGAGCGATTGCTTCTTAACGCGTTTCCGTATTTTTCATTGCACTTCTTGTTTACTTCAGTTTGGTGTTGTTGCCCTTTTTTCATCACTTTTTTGTGTAGAGGTAAGTAAGTATGAAAACGTGATATTTGTTATGGCGGGCATATGTAAAAACTGTATCGGATAGCTTGCATAAGCAGTTTGTGTTAATTTCCTATGGAGTGAGGCTTTAAATAGTCTGTCACTTGATGCCTTTCCCTGCTGTGTTGTTGTTTGGTTATGTGATGCTGTACACACACACACACACACACAACACACACACACACACAACACACACACACACACACACACACACACACACACACACACACACACACACACACACACACACACAACAAACAATAACAAATTATATATATATATATATATGTATATATATATATATATATATATATATATATATATATATATATATATATTTCTGTGTTTGCTTAAGCCATGTTGTATACATATTAAATGACTTATGTTTAAACCAGGAGCCCTGTGCTACCGCTTGGTCACATTGGCCACACATCACATTATTTTTTGTTGCTCAAATCGCTTTATATCCCTATAAGAAAAAAAAATCCTGCCCTACAAACTGTTCAATGTATCACTTCTAAAAGAATTGTTTCCTGAAAAAAGACCATACCCAGGTCACAGGAGTTTGAAGAAAGTGGTCAGTTCAACAAGGTTTTTGCACTCAGGCAGACAATGCACCCTCCATTATTTTCTCTGTCGTCTGCTGACCTCTGCACATAAACAGACAGGCACAGGAGCACCAGCTGAAGAACAGAACAGCAACTGCAGACTAGACAAGACTTGACTTGTTGCTTTTCACGATTCAGCGCTATATAAATTCCATACATTATTATTCTCATTTTTCTGACGTTACTTTAGCCTCCTGAATTTCTAGAACAACCACGCAGCACAGTGTCTCCTTCATTAGAAAGGTTTTCCACAGACGTAGAGCAATTTCTTAACAGCGTTTGTTGCAAGTCCTCTTTAATAATAATAATAATAATAATAATAATAATAATAATATATGGAATTTATATAGCGCTGAATCTTTCAACTTATTCTGTCGTAGGCAGTTTTGGTAATGACTCGAGCGGTTCTTAGTCTGATTGACGAAACGCACGACAACAGCTGTTCAGTATTCACACTGACAGTATCAACTTCGTCAGTTCCAAAGCCAAATATTCAGATGTCCGATGGAGAATTTTCTTACAAAATTAAACGGCAGTCACTCATGTATCTGCAGACCCCGAAAGGCTTTGCCATGAACTTAATGCAGGCGTGCACACGGGGCAAAAATTAACACATAAGACTGACCGACTGGCTGACTGGCTGACTATCTGACTGGCTGGCTGACTGACTGGCTGACTGACTGGCTGACTGGCTGACTGTCTAACTGACTGACTGGCTGACTGACTGACTGACTGACTGGCTGACTGACTGGCCGACTGACTGACTGGCTGACTGACTGACTGACTGACTGTCTAACTGACTGACTGACTGTCTAACTGACTAGCTGGCTGGCTGACTGGTTTCTAAATTCCGTGAACAGTCACTGAGACACTACACTGACATTTTCAGGCAGTGGGTCTTGGGCAAGTTGACCCTGGCGGAGCCCGTCTATCTACAGGTGGTAGATTGCATGCTGGGTATGTTATTGTATTGTATTGTATACCACTTAAAGTTACGACAGATTTCTCTGCGTGAAATACAGGCTGCTCTCCCCGGGGAGAGCGCGTCGCCACAAGAGCAGCGCCACCCATTAATTTTTTTTTCTCTTTTCCCGCCTGCGACTGTATTTGTTTCCCTATCAGAGTGGTTTTTTCCCTACGGATATTTGCCAGGGACAATTTCTTGTTGCCGAGGATTCTTTTACGTGTTGCTAAATAATAACGTGTAACACACGGGACCTCAGTTTAACGTCTCATTCGAAAGACTAGCACCCAGATCACCACTCACGGTCTAGTGGATGAGAGGAAAAGTTTCTGTCCCAAGCAGGGATCAAACCAACACACACTTCGAACCCGGACTTTTCGTTTTCTAGGCAGGTGCATTACCTCTAGACCACCGTTATCCATGGTTCTTTTATACAATATATAGATAAAAAAAATATTACGTTTAAACATGTACTCAAGCTGTTATGCGCGTGCGTTTCCACACCTGGTTGGTGGTCTAACCCAAAAGCCACGCTAGGTAACAGAGTGGAAACTGGTGTTGACTCTAAAAGAAGAAAAAATATTTATCAGGGTGACTCAACTGGGGGACGGGATAGCCTAGTGGTTAGAACATTGCGCTCGCAATCTGACGACCCGGGTTCGATTCCCGTTCAAGGGGATATTTTCCCCTGGAGTTAACATGCAGTGCAGACTCCACTCTCCCTAAAAGTCCTTCAGATAAGACTATAAACCGAGGCCCCCGTGTGCGAACGCACGCAGAACATCTTGCGCACGCGTTAAATCCTGTTCCTCTTTTCGTAAGAGTAGGCCATTGTGTGCCGGTGGGAACAGATGCCAGAATTGACAAAACCGCATACACACGGGGACTGGATGTATAAAAGTACATGAGTGCTTATTCCATTATCCTCGATATAAAATTAAAAAAACACCACAACACCCCTCCCCACCGCATCCTTATGCTTGAAGCTCTAACCAACCTGCCATCCTCGGAAGTAGATAATTTTGTATACACAAAGGCCACGTCCAGTAGAGCTCATCTTCTGTCGGTTTATTAATGTTAATCTCTCGCTCTAGCTTTATCACCCGAAGATCACAGACAATGCTGATGAGAATGAGGATACTGGGAACGTAGAATCACGCTTATGGTCACGCTCGCCAGGGTTGTGGTCTACACCTGCTTTCGTGACTTATAATTATCCGGGCGATAACGGGGCCTGGGAGATACAGACACCTGCGGTATGGGTTAGGTAACGCGGTAAACACTTTCGTTGTACGGGTTCATCTGAATGCATGGTGTTTTGCTGTGTTTTTCCCTTCCGCTGTTCTCACTGAACCCCAAGCATGTTTGGTTTGTGGGTATAAGTCAGACATGTCTGACATAATCTTATTTTGATGGGGGATCAAAACCCGTGACAAACCATTGAACATTTCATCCAGTAACCGCTGCGACACAATAGATTTTTGTTGTTGTTGCTGTCTTTCCTTTGTTGTTGTTGTTGTTGTTGTTGTTGACGTTGTCATTTGTTATGAGTTTTGAAGGAAAAATTAGAGGGAGCGGGAGCTGATTTGTTGTGTTTTTGTGCCATTTGTTGTGAATTTTCGTCCTGCTGTCGTGTTTTTGTTTGTACCGTTTGTTTGTTTCTTTTGAGTTGGGAGGGAGTTGTTGATTTATGTGATTTTCTTTTCTGTTTTCTTTTCTTTTTGCTTTGTCCTCCTTTTGTCTCTGAAGTTTGTTGTTCCTTTTGTCCATCCTTTGTTCAGTCTTTGTCTGTTGTTTTGGCTCCTATCTTTTTTGGTCTCTTCTCTTGTGACCCCTGTTTCCGTGTTCACCAGGTGGTGGAGCATACTTTGTTGTGACAGACTGAAAAATCTTTATTCTTAGTTATGCAATGCTTCTTAATATTTACAGCACTTGAAGATAATTCATTAGGAGCAATAAGAAATGCTGTTGATCTCAAAAGTAACCTCTTGCCACATTTAAGGGTCTATTGAGCATAGACCGTAAGGAGTTTTTAAAAAATGCTATTCAATTAGATAATTGTACAAATAATAATAATAATAATAATAATAATAATAATAATAATAGTAATAGTAATAATAATAATAATAATAATAATAATAATAATATAGTAATAATAATAATGTATGGAATTTACATAGCGCTGATTATTGATTTGATCTGGGAAATCGAGTTACTGATTCATCTAAAAATGGTACTGATTTTGGTTTCTGCTGGGTATCTTCACACTATAGATAATACTTGAATAAAGAGTCACATAATTTTGTCAAAATAAGGTGCTCATTGAACTAACACTTTTTCAATTGACACAAGAATTATCAGCGATTCAAATGTGTTTATTATTAAAGAAATCTTTAGGTATTTTTCTAGCAGAAATGAACAATTCTGTCCTTGCAACAATAATGTATTTCTTCTATGGATGCAGACTGAATTAACAGAAACTGAAATATAGACAAAACATTTGTATATGTTCCATTAAAACATGTGTGCACACCTTTTTATGAGTATTCTATGCTTATCTTTGCTGCATTCTAGAATATGGATTTTTTTCGTGATATGTTCTATTACGTCGAGGACATTTCATGTACCAAAGACGTAATTGAGATTTTACAGATAAAACTGGATGTGCTGTTACTCAGATTTGTTTTGGACATTTGCTGTGAATTTTGTGTTGAGTGTGTAATTGCGTTAATTTGTATCTTGTCATGTCTGATATCGTAACAGCAAACAAAGCATATTCCTACTGTCTCTCCTTGCTTCTCCCACTTTTATCCTAACCACGTCTCACACACTCAAATACAGGCCCGTTGGGCAGACACTCAGACACATGGATCTGTACATGTTAGGTAACGGTTACACCGAACATTGGAGATGGCTCTGCACAGTTGCTAGTGGCTTCGACAGTGTTCCATGAAGCCTGATATGATCCAAACCACACAAGTGACCACCACTACATGTTCTGGCACAAAGCCTCTTTGATTGTATGACTCCAGAGAACCGTTCAAACTTGTTCGGCTGAATCTTTCAGGATGAAAAACCGGACAATCTGCCAAACGATACGTTTACAAAGTATATGAAGTAAAGAGGGTTGATTTTAAAGGGGCTTTCTTCACTTACATATGGTACAGGCCAAACGCGTTGTCAGATATTATGTAAACAAAGTGCCAAGGTCTTCACTGAAATGTTGCTGTGCTGTAAAATATAAGGTTAAGTTTGTCTCTACCCACGACAAGCTCTTAGCAAAACCACGCGTACTGTCCAAAAAAAGGAGGAAAATGCTCTGAAACTGGATGTATGGGTACGTATATAGCAAGGTATTAGAGACAGCTGTACACTGCAAAGCTTCTCATCTATTTAACCATTCACGTTTTCAGTCCAAACAGTCCAACTTAAGCCAAATAAATACCCAGGACTGTTTTGAGACAGGTCTACGTTTACGGTGACAAGCGATCCCTTCGAGATCAGTTTCGCCTTGACCTACCCAGTCGTACATTCTGGACGGCTCGTGTGTCGCCTCCTTAAATCGTCTTGTTGGCGACATTAATTGGCTGCTTATTGGACTGGTGTGAATAAGCTGCTGGCTCTCCATCCTTGCCCGTCACCACGTGTCTTTGGGAAGAACTACAGAGAAAGCAGGGAGAGGTGGAAGGAAAAAGAAGGTAAGGAGGAAGACTGGGCTGAAGGAAAAAGAAGCAGAAGTGTACTATCATAACAACAGCGTTATGATAACGATAGCATAATTTAATGGAGTTGACAATGGCAATAAAAATAATGTGTATAAGAAGACATGGATAATCAAGAACAATGACGAGCAGAAGAAGAAAAAGAAGAAGAAGAAGAAAAAATAATGATTAGAAGAAGAAGAAGAAGAAGAAAAAGAAGAAGAAGAAGAAGAAGAAAGAAGAAGAAGAAGAAGAAGAAGAAAAAGAAGAAGAAGAAAGAAACAAAGAAAGAAAGAAAAAGAATAATACAAAGGAGAAGAAAAAAGAAGCAGAGAGATTCGGACTCGGACTGTTTATTCATGTAAAGGCCATTGCCCCTAACGAAGGGGGTACAGCACACAAGCAATAGTTAGGTATATGCAGCAATATAGTTTCTATCCGACCTCTCCTTATTGAGTTTTCGATATTACTACTAGGCATGAGGGAAAATTGTTGGAGTTCATCAAAGCATTCAATAACGCTAAGGACATTTTTGAATATCGAAGATGCTTGTCTTGTTGATATGTTAGAGTTGTCAGATGTAACTGCTTTCAAATTTTAAAAAGAATGGATTTTCTCCATCTTATATCACCTTCGTGAAAAGATGTTAAATGAACAAGATTCATTCACAGAGAGACAGACAGACAGACAGGCAGACAGACAGAAAGACAGACAGACAGACAGAGACAGACAGATATACAGACAGACGGACAGACAGGCGTAAACGGTCAACTCTATTGTAATCTTACTGACAGACAGACATACATACAGACAGACATAGAAACAGAGCCAGAGAGAGAGAGAGAGAGAGAGAGAGAGAGAGAGAGAGGAGAAGAGCGAGGGAGAGATAGACAGAAACAGAGACAGACGGAGAGGCATGAAGACAGACAGACAGACAGACAGAAAGAGAGAGAGAGAACTCTGAACTCTGAAATAGTTTAATAGTACATCGGCCTTAGGCCACAATACAACAAAAGGGAGTGTTGGGGGCGGGGGGCCGGTATACAATGGAAGAGAACAGACAGAGAGAGAGAGAGAGAGAGAGAGAGAGAGAGAGAGAGAGAGAGAGAGAGAGAGAGAGAGAGAGAGAGAGACAGACAGAGAGAAAGCGAGAGACAGAGACAGACATACATACAAACAGACAAAAAAAAACCAGACAGACAAACAAGCAAAACCACAGACAGACAGAAACGGTCAACTTTAATGTGATCTTTTGGGATTAGTGGGGGGTTTTGTATAAGAAGCAGAGGTAGACTTGATTTACTGCTCGTAGGTCTCTGCAACATGTCATGGGGTGTTCCGCAGACCCTCTGGTCCCCTGACATGGATGGATGGGGGGGGGGGAGGGGGCGGGATAGGAGGTTTTCCTTTCAGCTAATCTTATCAGTTTGCTATCCACAAGAATCAAAGTGTAAACGTTATGTGTGAGAGAGTGAGTGAGTGAATTTATTTATTTATTTATTCTTTTATATCGAGGATAATGGAATAAACACTCGTGTGCTGTTTTACATCCAGTCCCCGTGTGTATGCAGTTTTGTCAATTTTGTCATCTGTTCCCACCGGCACACAATGGCCTACTCTTTCGAAAAGCGGAACAGGATTTAACGCGTGCGCAAGATGTTTTGCATGCGTTCGCACACGGGGCCTCGGTTGATAGTCTCATCCGGAGTGAGTGAGTGAGTGAGTGAGTGTGTGTGTGTGTGTGTGTGTGTGTGTGTTGTGTGTGTGTGTGTGTGTGTGTATGCAAGCATGCGTGCATGTATGTATGTATGTATGTATGTATGTATGTATGTGTATATATGTATGTATGTATGTATGTATGTATGTATGTATGTATGTATATATGTATGTATTATGTATGTGTGTATATGTGTGTGAGAGAGAGGGAGAAAGAGTAATAGATAGATAGATATCTTAGATAAACAGTCTATATGATTATAATTATTATCTAATATTATATATATTACTTTCGTTTGTCGGCTAGAGCTCTGATGCGTTCCCTCCCCAGTGGTGAGGTT
>CM054136.1:42626652-42629152 GCA_028751875.1 Rapana venosa
TTTCACATATTTTAAAAAAAAAGTATGTAAAAAAATGCACTGTGTACTTGTTTTGGGGATTGAGGACATAGAGCAATCACGAGAAAGTTGAAAATAACCATCAAATGAGGATTGCTTGCATTCCTACAGTGTTGACCCCGCGCATGCATATTGTGGTAAGGAAGCTAGCAGACAACAAAGGACTGAGGGGGTACAGTGTTTGCTGAAAATTAAAAAAAAATCCTACCATGTTTTTTTCAAAATCACATGAGTTTTGAGTCAGAGGCTAATCTTTCCCAAAAAGTGGTTTTTTATTTCTATGGATGCCTTAGTACGTGCGGTATGAGTATAAGAGTTACATAGAAAAACAGAAGGAAAAAGAGTGATTTTTTTAATACCGGTGTGCAGCCAAATGCTTTGTACATCCGACAACCCGAGTTTCCACATCTGATGGCACCTCCCGCCTCCAAAGCACCAACGTTTGCTCTGGGAAACATTTGTACCCCCTGAATGGAAGACCCACGATTTGCCCAGAAACGGAATGCTGCCTGCAGTTACAAAAAGTTTTCGTGTGTATCAAATTTGCTTTTTTGTGTATGTACTCTCTAACTGGAGAACACTTAAGTAAAAGTATTTTGAAATGGCGTCAATAGTCGCCGATTATAACCAAACAGATAGGTGGGAAAGTCTTTCTGTTCAGTTTTATGTGTGGGAATATTTTACTGTCTTTGTTTTGAGCTCAACAGGTAGGGTGCAGATTCCTTTTTGTTTATTTGTGTGTTTGGGTATGCTGTTTTAGTTTAATATTAGTTGATTTTCTTCATTTTGAGTTAAAAATATTGAGTACAAGTTCTTTTGTTTGTTTGTTTATTTTGGTTTTAGTACTACACTATTTGTGTAATACTAATTGATTGTCTTTATTTGAGTTTGACAGGTAAAATATAAATTTCATTCGTTTGCGTTTTTGTTTATCTTACCATTCCAGTTTTCCGGGTAATATTATTTGATTGCATATATTTTCAGTTCAACAGGTAGAATACAATTTCTTTTTGCTTGCTTGCTTGATTTTTTAAATAGTTTTTCAGTTTCAGTGTAATACTATTTGATTGTCTTTATCAAACAGGTGGAATACAGATTATTTTTGTTTGTTTGCTTGTTTTGCTTTACAACAGATTATTGGACCCGTCATTACCATTACTCCAGTCACCTGCAAAAGTAGACTGTCTTTCAGGATGTGCAAGCAAACATAGTTATACAGAGTTTGATATTTTATTTATATATATATATATGTGTGTGTGTGTGTGTGTGTGTGTGTGTGTGTGTGTTGTTGATTTTTCAAAAAACCATGTCTACTTTATTTGGTGGACGCTGTAGAATTTGACGGGTAGTTTATACTTTAGTGTTCAGGTTATGCGACATTTCTTACTGCGATTCTTCAAGCCAATGATGAAACTAAAAGAATGGATTCATTACATACGTGTTGATCAGCAGTGTGTGTGTGTGTGTGTGTGTGTGTGTGTGTGTGTGTGGTGTGTGTGTGTGTGTGTGTGTGTGTGTGTGAAATCTAAACGTATTGACACTATTAGTAAGTGGTTGCATGCGCATGAATGATTTGAAATTAAGCGCTTTGGTTTGTTTTTCACAAGATAAAGCGCTATAAGAATTCCATACGTCATCATGTCTGTCATTTTCATGGCAAACAAAACAAAACAGAAACAAAACAAACGCTGTAGTTAGGAAAAACCAAAGTGATCATCATTTTCATTTTGATCGTTACAAATATTGAAAAAACAAACTACTTGTTGCACGATTGATCTTACTACTGTTGAAGACGGAGAATGGTTGCCTTCTTGACCAGCCATTAAACATTTTCACCTGACCGTACAAGTAAAAAAACAACACTTTTTTGTACAGTTGATCTTATTGCTTTTGAGAACGGACTATGGCTGCTTTTTTTTTGGCAAGACATAAAAATAAAACTAAACAGAAAAATATCCATTTTTTCCCTCCCCCCCCCCTCCCCAAACCAAACCCAAAGAAACCAAACCATACCTATACCCCCATACCCAAAGAGAACAAGCACAAATCTTAGAAGCTAAAAAAAAAAAATCCAACCATTAAAAGCAGATCGGTGGATTGTTGAGAACTTGTGTATTTGGACCAGGAACTGTTCACCAGAGTGAACAAGTGTAGCTACACAGCAGTAAGGGAGAAAAAGGGATAAACACAGAAGGCTTGAAAACTACAACGAGAAAAAAAAAACCCTTACGAACAAAGGACAAAGAAACACATCTAACACTGGTCTCTCTCGGGTAAACTAGGTTTTACTCTATAATACAATTTCATTCAGCTAAATGTAACGCCTTATAGAGCAATAAGCTGGAATGCAATGCATAGCAATACAACCTAATACAATAAAAAATAATACAATACACTAGACTACAACGCAATACAACACAACAACCATATTACAATAAAAGTGCCACACAATACGGCACTTTGAGACGAATGTAGCAGCTTG
>CM054136.1:42634152-42644152 GCA_028751875.1 Rapana venosa
GAGAAGAGAGAGAGAGAGTGAGAGACAGAGGGCCAGAGAGAGAGAGAAAGAGAGAGAGTGAGAGACAGAGGGCCAAGAGAGAGAGAGAGAGTGAGAGATAGAGGGCCAGAGAGAGAGAGAGTGAGAGACGAGGGCCACGAGAGAGAGAGAGAGTGAGAGAAGAGGCCAGGAGAGAGAGAGGTGAGAGACAGAGGGCCAGAGAGAGAGACAGAGGACAGAGAGAGAGAGAGAGAGAGAGAGAGAGAGAGAGAGAGAGAGAGAGAGAGAGAGAGGAGGGGGTTGGAGAAAGAGAGATGGGGACCAGAGGGAGAAAGAAAATCAAATGAAATTCTTTTATTTCGATAAGAAATAAGCACTCAGGTGCTTTTTTACATAGAGAGAAAGAGAAGAGAGAGAGAGAGAGAGAGAGAGAGAGAGAGAGAGAGGAGGAGAGAGAGAGAGAGAGAGGAAGAGAGAGAGAGAGAGGAGGGAGAGAGAGAGCGAGCGAGTTTTATTTAGAAAGGTTAGTATAATAAAATGATATGACAGTTGCTTTTCTCTCTTTTTTTGGCTTTTATTGTTTACATTCAACCGTCTAAAAAATACATACCACAAAGAAGAAAGTTAAGGAATTGTTAATTAGCGCAGCCATGAAATGCCTATACAATATTTAACAAAAAGGAAGAGAGGGAGAGTGGACATTTATGTACTTATTTATTTAGTCTTTATTTCAAGATAATGGAATAAGCACTCATGTACTGTCTTTTTAAAAAAAATAATCTAGTTCCTGTGTGTATGAAGTTACGTAAATTTCGTCATCTGTTCCCACCAGCACACAATGGCCTAGTCTTTCGAATAGCGGAACAGGTTTTAACGTGTGTGCAAGATGTTGTGCTTGCGTTCGCACACGGGACCCCAGTTTATAGTCTCATTCAAAAGACTTTTGGGGAGAGTGGAGTCGGCACTGATATTAACTCCAGAGGAAAAATCCTCTTAAACGAGAATCAAACCCGAGTCAGCAGATCACGAATACATCACTCTAACCACCAGGCCATCCTATCCAGTTCCGCCCCCCCCCCCCCCGAGAGAGAGAGAGAGAGAGGAGAGAGAGAGAGAGAGAGAGAGAGAGAGAGAGGGATACATATATATTTATATTTATTATATATATATATATATATATATATATATATATATATATATATTGACTTGGTGATGATGTCTTTCAGACTTTCTTCTGTGAAACATATGTCTTTGTTGGAGCAAAAGATGTTAAGGAGATTGTAAAAAACCCAAAACAAAACTCCAAACAAACACAAAGAAACCAGCCCACCAACCCCCCTCACTCCTGCACAAAGGAAACGAGCTGTCATCAAACCAACTCAGATAAGGTTCAACAGTTTAATTTCCAATCTAACCCTTCTCTTGACAGAGCCTTTTTTTTTTTAAACCTTTATTGTAGGAGTTTGCTAATGTGTCTCTTTTTATTTTGTTTTGTGTGTGTGTGTTACAACCATAAGCTTCTTGTCATTTAGAGAGAAGCGCATTTTAACATCAACAGAAACCGAAGATGTATAGATAAGTTTCATTTAATCTTCAGCAGTAGGCTGGGTAAGGTAGGGACACATTTCGAACGGAACGAATTGCTCATTCACATACTCTGGAACACACGACTGTTTAAAACGGACACACTGTAGATTGAATGTGTGCTAAAGGACGCTCCTTCCATTAGACGAGGGATCAAAAGACAAGGCACTCTGGATTGGCTTGGAGGCCAATGACACATTCAGGATTGGATGGAGGATCAAACGAACACACTCTAGACTGGATAAGGGGAAAAAAGAACATACTCTAGATTGGATAAGGGGCAAAAAGAACATACTCTAGATTGGATAAGGGGCAAAAAGAACATACTCTAGATTAAATAAGGGGCAAAATAACATACTCTGGATTGAATATGGGGCAAAAGAGCACACTCTGGATGAAATGAACACAAAAAGAACACAATCGGGATTGGGTAAGGGGCAAAAACACTCCATGGATTGGATAAGGGGCAAAAGAACACACACGGTGGATTGGAGAGCGGGGCAAAAATAACACAGTATGGATTAGATAAGGGGCAAAAGAACACACTCTGGATTGGATAACGGGGCAAAAGAACACATTTTGGATTGAAAGGGGAAAAAAACCCACACACCATGGATTGGATAACGGGGGCAAAAGAACACACTCTGGATTTGGATAAGGGGCAAAAAGAACACACTCTGGTTTACACGAGGAGCAATTTTATACACACTCTGGACTGGACAGACAGATGCACTTGCTTTGCGACCAATGATCGTTCTAGACAAATCAATGAGACATTCAGTAGATAAAACCAACTGCACCGCGCCATGGCAATCTGATGGTATTGCGGGGCATCCTCTTGCTGGTAGTCCAACAGGGATATGAGGTTGATGATTCTCTGTAAACTGATATCTTGGGGCGGACATGGAACGAATGTGGAGTTGGTCGTGTAGGGTAGTGTGGGATTGAGAGATTTAAAAGAGGTCATACCTAATGAATATCAAGGAAGACTTAACCACATACAGATGCACACAGACACACGCATAGACACAGACACAGACAAACACACATTCATACACATAGTCATGTTGACAGAGACACAGAAACAGATAGACAGACAGACAGAAGCGCAAGCGCGCGCATGCACGCATGCACGCACGCATGCACGCACCCCCCCACCCACACACACACGGGATAGCCTGGTGGTTAGAGTGATGTATTCGTGATCTGCTGACCCAGGTTCGATTCTCGTTCAAGATGATTTTCCCTCTTGAATTAACATCAGTGCCGACTCCACTCTCCCCAAAAGTCTTTCGGATGAGATTATAAACCGAGGCCTCGTATGCAAACGCACGCAGAACATCTTGCGCACACGTTAAAACCTGTTCCGCTTTTCGGAAGAGTAAGCCAATGTGTGCCGGTGGGAACGGATGAAAAAGTTTACAAAACTGCATACACACGGGGACTGAATGAAAAAAAGCACATGTGCTTATTCCATTATCCTCGAAATAAAAGAATAAACACACACACACACACACACACACACACACACACACACACACACACAACACACACACACACACACACACACACAACACACACAACACACACACACACGCACACACACACAACGTCTGATATCACTATTTAGTGGAAGGACGTTAAACTGAAGAACTAACACACACACACACACGCGCGCGCACACACACACACACACACAACACACACACACACACACACACCACACACACACACACACACACACACACACACACACACACACACACACACACCACACACACACACACACACACACACACACACACACACACACACACACAAACAGCAACTAATATCACTGAGAGTGAACAGACGTAAAATCGAATCGAATCGAATCGAATCGAACACACAAACAGCGACATAATTTCTAAAATTGGACAAGAACATCAAGTCGTGAACAGAAACATGCCAAATGATGAAGTCAAGGCCCTGTAAACTAACTTTCTTTCTTTCTGTTCTTTCTTTCTTTCGTTCTTTCTTTCTTTCTTTCTTTCTTTCTTTCTTTCTTTTCTTTCTCTCTGTCTTTTCTTTTCTCTCTTCTTCTCTTCTGTATGTTTGTGTCTATCTCTGTCTCTGCCTCTCTCTGTCTGTCTGTCTCTCTGTCTCTGCATCTGTCTGTCTGTCTGTCTCTCTGTCTGTCTGTCTCTGTCTCTTTCTCTCTCGCTCGCTCGCTCGCTCGCTCGCTCACTAACTCTTTCTCTCTGCCTGTCTGTCTCTCACTCCCTCACTTCTGTTCTGTCTTTACCCTTTATGTATGCTGAAAATCCGATATAAATGTTTTATTTTCTATACTACATTTTGTAAGGCTGTGATTATTATCGTTCTCAGTACATACTATGGGTTTAAAAAAAATTGATTTAGCTTGGTTTTTTACTCATAGGTACACTACTCCTTTTCAGAAGTAGATTGGGTTTGTTTGTTTTTAACAGAAAAAAAGCTACATTTGAATGCTCCTTTCCACATTACATCATAGTATATGTCTTTATTGATGATATTGTTTTAAGGGGGAAAAGGCTTTATGTAGGTGCTATATGATTTTATACTTTCTCTCTCTATTCTTTCTTTCTGTCCGCTTTTCTCTCCCCATCCTTTCGTCTGTCTTTCTCTGTATTTTTTGTCCGTCTTATTTTCTTTCTTTTTTCTCTCTTTCTGTATTTCTTTCTTTTTCGCTTGGTTTTGGTTCATCCATTCTTTCTTCCTTTCTGTCTGTCTCTCTGCCCCCCCCCCTCCTTTTTTCCCCATAGATAGCTAGTTATCTTGTTCGTTTCTTTTTTTTCTTTCTTTCTTTCTTTCTTTCTTTCTTTCTTTCTTCTTTCTTTCTTTCTTTCTTTCTTTTCTGTCTGTCTCTCATTATGTCCTCTCTTTTCCTGAATTCCTTTCTTTCCTTCCGTCCTTTCTCACCTTTCCTTTTCTTCCTTTCCTTTCTTCCCTCCCTCTGTCCTTCTTCCTCCACTTTATTCCTGTCTGTCTGTCTTTTTTTCCCTTCTTTGAACATGGTTGTACCGGCATACGCTACTCCTCTGATCAGGGCCACCACAGCTTACAGCGTTGCAACGATAACTGCAGTAGTTCCTGCGAACTACCACATGTCCACTGTCCCTGTCATCACGTGCTGTCTGACAAACCGCAGACACGTTTGACAACACTGCTGTCTTCAACCCGGTGCCACATGTCTTCCAGTTTCAAGCAGAAGAGGCCCGGTGGTTAGAGCCTCGTACTGGTGATCTGCCGGAATTCTGATTCGCGGGTTCGATTCCCTTGAGATGTTTAGTTTGTAGGGTATACATTTCTTCCCGTAGAGTTACCGTTGGTTCTATGACTCCGTTCCCTTGCAAGTCTATAGGATGGGACAGTAAGCTGAAGTCAAAAGTGTAGACGCAGGAATACCATTTTGCTGATGTGTAAATTTCTAAACATTGTTGTTGTTGTTGTTTGTTGTTGTTGAAGAAGCATTGGACAGCTGTAGCTGGCAGTAGGGATTGCATAAGCATATCCAGAAACCTTCACAAACATATAATAATAATAATAATGTATGGAATTTATATAGGAACCTCCAAAAGCATATCCAGAAACCTTCACAAACATATCCAGGAACCTCCAAAAACATATCCAGCAACCTTCACAAACATATCCAGCAGCCTGAACAAACATATCCAGGAACCTCCACAAACATATCCAGCAACCTTCACAAGCATATCCAGCAATCTTCACAAGCATATACAGCAACATGCACAAATATATCACGCAACATCCACAAACATATCCAGAAACATCCACATCATAAACATATCCAGAAACGTCCACAAAGATAATCAGCTTCCTCCACAAACACATCTAGGAACCTCCACAAGCATATCTAGCAACCTGCACAAACATATCCAGCAACATGCACAAACATATTCGCAACCTGCACAAACATATTACGCAACCTGCACAAACACATTAAGCAGCCTTCACAAACATATCCTGCAACATCCACAAACATATCCAGCAACATTCACGTCACAAACATGTCCAGCAACATCCACAAACATTTCCACCAACCTGCACAAACATATCAAGAAACCTGCACAAACATCCAGCAGCCTGCACAAACATTTCCAGCAACATCCACAAACATTTCTACCAATCTGCACAAACATATCTAGGAACCTCCACAAGCATATCTAGCATCCTGCACAAACATATCCAGCAACATGCACAAACATATTCGCAACCTGCACAAACATATTACGCAACCTGCACAAACACATTAAGCAACCTTCACAAACATATCTAGCAGCCTGCACAAACATATACAGCAACAATCACGTCACAAACATTTCCAGCAACATCCACAAACATTTCTACCAACCTGCACAAACATATCTAGCAGCCTGCACAAACATATCCAGCAACCTCCACCAACATATCTAGCAACCTTCACAAACATATCCATATCAAGCATATCAAACGAATCAAGCAGCAACCTGCATAAACATATCAAGCCACATCCACAAACATATCTAGCAACCTGCACAAATATTTATAGCAATCTGCACAAACATATCCAGCAACCTCCACAAACATATCCAGCAACATGTACAAACATATCTAGCAACCTGCACAAACATATCCAGCAACCTGCACAAACATATCTAGCAACCTGCACAAATATATATAGCAACCTGCACAAACATATAATAATAATAATAATAATGTATGGAATTTATATAGCGCTGAATCTTGTAAAGCAACAAATCAAAGCAACCTGCACAAACATATCCAGCAACTTCCACAAACATATTCAGCAACCTCCACAAACATATCTAGCAACTCCAACAAACATATCCAGCAACTCCAACAAACATATTCAGCAACCTCTACAAACATATCCAGCAATCTGCACAAACACATCCAACAACCTCCACAAACATATCCAACAATCTCCACAAGCATAACCAACAACCTCCACAGACATATCCAGCAGCAGCATCCACAAACATGTCCATCAACCTGCACCAACAAATTCAGCAACCTGCACCAACATACTACGCAACCTCTACAAACGTACTAATCTAGCAGACGATCTGTGCTGTGCAAAGCGAAGGGACAGGCATTGCCAGTTGTAACTGGCCCAAGATGTACTGTCTGCAATGTTAGCGTGGCCCTCGAATGACTCCTAAGAGAGTGAAGGGAAACATTGAGTGTTTCTGTCTGTCTGTGTATGTCTGTGTATCCACCTGACTATTTGTCTGTGTATGTATTTTATGGATGTATGGATGTATGGATGTGTGGATGTGTGGGTGTATGGATGTATGGATGTGTGGATGTGAGGATGTGTGTATGTATGTATGTATGTATGTATGTATGTATGTATGTATGTATGTATGTATGTATGTATGTATGTATGTATGTATCTGTCCATCTGTCCATCTGTCCATCTGTCTCTCTCTCTCTTCTTCTATCTATCTATCTATCTATCTATCTATCTATCTATCTATCTATCTATCTATCTATCTATCTATCTATCTACCTACCTACCTACCTACCTACCTACCTACCTACCTACCTATCTATCTATCTATCTATCTATCTATCTATTATCTATCTATCTATCTATCTATCTATCTATCTATCTATCTATCTATCTATCTATCTATCTATCTATCTATCTATCTATCTATCTATCTATCTATCTATCTATCTATCTATCTATCTATCTATCTATCTATCTATCTATCTATCTATCTATCTATCTATCTGTCTGTCTGCCTGTCTACTTATCTTCAAGTCAAGTCAAGTCAAAGTCAAAAACACTTTAATCATCCCATGAAGGGCAATTACAAATTTAAATTATCTGTCTGTCTATCTATCTGTGTATGCGTACATGCATACCTGTGCATTCAGATTATTTTGCATTAGTTTAAAGTAATGTGAATGCAGATTTTGATATGACAATATAAAAGTGCTAGCATTTGGTTTGGACTGCACACATGAAACACGCGAAAGCCTAATATATTTTTTTAATAGGGTGGAGGTGGGCGAGTGGGGGGTGGGGGTGGGTGGGTGGGGGGGTCGGAGTGGTAGCCTAGTGGTTAGATCATTGAACTCGCGATCTGACGGCCCGGGTTTGAGCCACTTCACAGAGGCCACTTCAGTGGACTTTTCCCTTGAGAGTTAACATCGGTACCGACTCAAACACGCACACCCGCTCTACACACACACACACACACACACACACACACACACACACACACACACACACACACACACACACACACACACACACACACACACACACACACACACACACACACAACAACACACACACACACACACATACACACACACAACACACACACACACACACACATACACACACACACACACACACACACACACACACACACACACACACCACACACACACACACACATACACACACACAACACACACACACACACACACGCGCGCGCGCACACATGCACGCATATGTGCGTGCACATTCGTGCAGAGTGTGTTGGTGCATGCGTGTGTGCTTAAGTGCGTACTCGTGTATATGTGTGTGCTCTATGTGTGTGCGGACATGTGTGTATGCCTGTGTGCATACTGATGTACCCCTGCCCGGGAAAGCAGTCTTAGTCTGGTAAGCATAGCATAAACAACCTACCCGCCCACCCAAATCCCCAAACAACACCCACCCTAAAAAAACCCAAACAAACAAATCCCACTAAAAATATAACATCAACAATAACAACAAGAACAAGAGCCAATCACCCACTACACTCCCCCCTTCTCCTCTCCACCCCAAATCTTTTCGGCTGTGTCATGTCACCAAAAAGTACTAGCAATTGAAACTTCCAGGGATACATTACATGTACAACAAGACCCTTTCCTTCTGCTTACAAAAAAGAAGAAGAAAAAGACAAA
This sequence comes from Rapana venosa, assembly GCA_028751875.1. Lineage (NCBI taxonomy): Eukaryota > Metazoa > Mollusca > Gastropoda > Neogastropoda > Muricidae > Rapana > Rapana venosa. Next base: position 42,642,667 of record CM054136.1, read on the forward strand.
AAAAGAAAAGAAGAAGTTTGGCTCTGTAGGTTCCAGACAGGCTATACTGCAGTCAGCAGCACCCAGAGACAAACATGACTGGAGGGACCATAACCACAGAGGGCCAAGTTTCGTGAGAGGTGTGAGTGTACCAGTGTTAGTGGCTGATTCGTTAAAGACAAAGTGTCTGTCTCTATACATCGATCCCCACCCCCTCCACCACCCCCTCCATCCATAAAAAAGGAGAAAAAACGAAAAAAAAGGAAACTGATCCTTGGTCCGACATAGAGAGCAAGGATCATTTTGCTTCCACCCCCCTCCCTCCCCTCCCCCCTTCTTCCTTTTTGGTCAGCAGGGTGTAGACAGAGACCAAAGACAAACATAGCTTGAGTGACCACTACAGCTGAGGATTTGTGAGGGCGTGAACACAGCACCGTTAGTAGAGCTGCTGATTGGTTTAAAACAATGTGTCTGTTTGTACATCCCCCCCTTCCTCCTTCCTTCCCTCCTTCCTTCCTTCAATCCTCATTACTCCCTTCATCTCATCTCCTTCATCCATCCTCCCCCGCGCACGCCCCCACAGCTGTGACACTGGTGAGCTTATCTTGTTAAAGGGGAGTGGAGATGGAGGAAGGGGGGGGGGAGAGGGGTGATGGTGGTGGAAGGGGGAGTAAGGGAGGTGGATCAGTAGGGTGGTGGATGGAAGTGGGGGGTGGGGTGGGGTGGGGTGGGTTGGTGTGGAGTGGATGGGAATAAACTTTTGCCACAACCTGATCCAAAAGTGTGAGAGATCTCAGGACGTTTTGTCTTGTCTTGCTACATAGAGGGTTTATAGGGAAATACATACACACACACGCAGGCAGAAACGCAGGCACGTATGCATGCATGGATGAACGCACACACAAAAACACACACATGAGCACACACTTTCTCTCTCTCTCACATATACATTTGCACATGTGCACACACACACACACCACTACCACCATATCATCACCCCTAGCACTGTAGCAACAATAAAATGAAAAAAAAAACACATAAAGAAATGTATAAAAGTAAACCTAATCATGCATTAAAGCGTAGATGCATGCATGCATGCATGTCCTTTATCTGAGTGATTGCACACATCCTAAGTGTTTGCTCATGTGCACTTGCCTGCTTACTTGTTTGTGGGTTTAAAAAAATCATAATATTCAGTATCTTACAACTTTGACAGCGTGTTAATGAGTTTATCCGAGAGGGAAAGTAGTACCTGAGTCTAACACATGGAGCTATAATTGAAACAAAAAATACTGGTGTCCATTAATCGGAGACATAGAACTGTAATTGAAATTAAAAAGAAAAAAAACCTGGAGTCTCTCAATACAACAAATAAAACTATGATTGAAGTTTTAAAGGAATCAACAAACACACGCACATGCTGGAAAATGTGCTCATATATATTTGCTCGTTTATGAGTTAGTCCTATGGGAAAGTAGCCTCTCAGGCAAGTAATGTTAAATGCATG
>CM054136.1:42649152-42651652 GCA_028751875.1 Rapana venosa
CACACACACACACACACACACACACACACACACACACACACACACACACACACACACACACACACACACACACACACACACACAACACAACACACACACACACACACACAGCGCGCGGCGCGCGCACATGCTTTTTAGTTATCACAAGTTCATTTATTTGTAATAATGCCTTTTACATTCAAAGTCCGCGTATTGATGATTTATTCTGGCGACGTAGTTTGTTTTCAGATATTTCCTGAAAGATATAAGCGAGGGGCATACCCCCTCATATTTGCACATGTATAATACAAATAGATTGAAAAGTATATAGTTCAGTATGCTATCAGTATTTTGTTGATTATCATTCTCAAATATGATAATATCCTTTTCTGACATTAAATCACCAATGTTTGAACAGACATCAGAAAGTGGACTGGCCTTTAGTGGAACGACTTGCTACAGAAAGTGTAAGCCGCGAGGAGTGGAGGAAGCTGGTTGTAACATATTTAGTGGTGCCCCAACTGTCTACAGTATAGGTAATAGTGGAAAGGTGAAGGTGAACGATTAGGGTAGACAATTTCAGTCTGGGTTAATACTGCATCATATGGGTAGAATTCTTCTGCTCAAAACTATGGCCCAGTATGCAAACGGGTTACAATATATTCCTTTTTCTTGCGATGCGTATGGTGAACCAGATTTGGTCATTGTCTCCAGTGGTATTTCTGCTCAGAGTGTCATGCCCACTTCACCATAGTTAGATCTCAGTCTTTGATTCGTATAGCTATCATTTTTTAGCTTTCCGAACCACATCCGTTTGATTTCTTTAATTTTTTTGTATCTTGTAAAACCGATTTCCAATTCAATTCACACATACTTTTGGACATTCATCATCATCATCATCATCATCATCATCATCATCATCATCATCATCATCATCATCATCATCATCATCATCATCAGTCCCGTGACCTTGACGGTCGTGGAGGAGACACGAAAGACGATGCCGTGGTAAGCCTCCTCCATCCATCTCGGTCCTCGGCTCTGCGCAGTAATGCGAAGTCATTCATCCTGGTCCATTCTCTGATGTTGTCCATCCATGACTTGTTCTGTCTTCCCCTCTTTCTGCCACCTTCGAGTGTTCCCTGCAGGACATTACCTACAGACAAAAAAAGAAAACTGTTATCAAAAAAGGATACTTTTCAGAAGAGACTGTTAGCTTAGCGGAGTCACTGTCCAAAATACTTTTGATAAGAGTCTCAAACTGGCGGTTGTTCATTTTTTTTTACATAATACATTCCTGTATACTTTTTATTATTGAAGCAGTTGTCCATTTCTATTTCTACCTTAGTCTGTTGCTATTGTGATTTTGATGTGGTGATATGACAGACTGTGACGGTTTTGTGTAACACACACACACACACGCACGCACGCGCGCGCGCGAGCACACCCAATACACACACACACGCACACACTAACACACGCACCATCCCTCCCCACCATGCCTTCCCACCTCCACCCCTCTCTACCTCTTCCACCACTTCACATAAACAAATAAACACACACACACTCACACACACTCCCTGAACACACACACACACTCAACACACACACTACACACACACACTCAAAACACACACACAACACACACACAAACTGAACACACACACACAACCATAAAAAAGCTAAGGAGAAACTACTTTTTAAGGTTTGTGGACAAGACAAGACAAGACAAGGCTAGCCCAGCCTATGACTAGGGGTCAGGGGTGGGGGTGGGGGGTGGGGGGTGGGGGTTGGGGGGATGTCTAGAGGGATTGGCTGCATTGAAAGCTTTCTCAGAGGGGCGCTTCTGGACCTAGTGGCCGCTGCCAGAAGAACTGCATTGTCTTGGAATCTGGCCACATCTGATTCCCCTGTATTCTGGAGGTGTTGTTTGCAACACAATGCATGCACAGCACAGCACAGCACAGCACAGCACAGCACAACACAGCGCAGCACAGCGCAGCACAGCACAGCACAGAACTGATGATGGAGAAGAAAGGAAAGGAGAGGAGAGAGAAGGAGGAAGAGGAGGAGGAGGAGAGGGGAGGAGAGAGGGAGAGAGAGAGGGGGGAGAGTGAGAGGGTGAGGGTGAGGGAGGGGGAGAGGAGAGGGAGAGGGAGGAGGGGAGAGAGAGGGAGAGGGAGGGGGGAGGGGGAGAGAGAGAGGGGGGGGGAGAGGGAGGGGGAGGGAGAGGAAGAGGGGGGGAGGGAGGAGGGGGAGGGAGGGAGAGGGAGGGGAGGGAGGGAGAGGGAGGGAGAGACATGGAGAGAGAGAAAGGGGGAGAAAGAGAGAAAGGGAGGGAGTGAGTGAGATGGAGAGAGGGAGAGACAGAGCGAGAGCGAGAGGGAGGGAGAGAGAGAGAGAGAGAGAGGGGGAGAGAGAGAGAGAGGGAGTGGTGTGTGTGTGTGGTGTGTGTGTGTGTGTGTGTGTGTGTGTGTGTGCGCGTGCTTTCTATCCTGGATTTTCCAGTTCTTCTTTAGGC
>CM054136.1:42654152-42709152 GCA_028751875.1 Rapana venosa
CCATCTTTTTATTTATTTATTGATTAATTTTTTTTAAATTTCACTTTATTCAATTTTTTTCTTCGGACGCTATGGGTGAGTGGTTAAAACATTTTACCTCCATCCTGTAGTTCAACAAAATCGTGAATTTAATTCTCGGCACATTTACACCCGTTACAAGATCCCCGGTCAAAAAGTCTCATGACGGAAATTTTGTTTCAGCATCACAATTTTTCCTGACAGAAGATGGGAAAGATATTATAAAAGACTACGGAAGCTTGATTTAATGAAGACAATATCTTGAAATTCCACAAAAATTCCACAGAGAAGATCACAAAAAGACACCCAGCGCACTCAGGAAAAATCCTTAACTGATAGACAAGGACTAGATTCCAAGAAAATCTGACCTGTCCAAAACTTGGCTCCTACTCACAACCGAGCTGACCTGTCCAAAAACTTGGCTGTCCTACTTGACATAGTGCTGACCTGTCAAAAAACTTGGCTGTCCTACTTGACATAGTGCTGACCTGTCCAAAAACTTGGCTGTCCTACTCGCAACAGAGTTGACCTGTCAAAAAATTGGCTGTCCTACTGGACATAGAGCTGACCTGTCCAAAAACTTGGCTGTCCTACTTGACATAGAGTTGACCTGTCAAAAAACTTGGCTGTTCTACTTGACACAGAGCTGACCTGTCAAAAACTTGGCTGTCCTACTGGACACAGAGTTGACCTGTCAAAAACATGGCTGTCCTACTCGCAACAGAGTTGACCTGTCAAAAAAACCTTGGCTGTCCTACTGGACACAGAGTGGGCGTGGAAGGAGAAGTCAAGAGACATCCAAGAAAAGTAACAGCAGTAGAGGATAATGAGCTTGAAAACTCAAAATGTCTCTGTTCATTCCTGGTGGTGATGGATGGATGGATAAGAACATGAGTTCCTCATACAGCACAACATATGGACGATTGGTGGTGGCCCAGGGGTTACTCAGCCGTCTGTAAAGCAGAGAGGTCGCGGGGTCTATTCCTGTTTGACCCTGAACGTTGATCCCATCCACTACTTATATAATTTATTTTATTTTCTATTTTATCATTTTATTTCGAGGATAATGGAATAAGCGCTTATGTGCTTTTTTATTTTTTAAACCACCCATTCCTCGTGTGTATGCAGTATGGTCAATTTTGTCATCCGTTCCCACCGGCACACAATAGCCTACTCTTCCAAAAAAGCGGAACAGGTTTTAACGTGTGCGCGAGATGTTCTGCGCGCGTTTGCACACGGGACCTCTGTTTATAATTTCATCCGAAAGATTTTTGAACGGAGGGGTGGTCTGGGTGTTAGTCTTTCAGACGAGACGAGTCAACAAACCGAGATCCCGAATACAGCATTCATTTATAATGATGATGATGATAATAATAATAATAATAGTAGTAATAATAATAATAATAAATGGAATTTATATAGCGCTATATCTTGCAGAGACAAATCAAAGCGCTTGCACTCAACTCATTCTTACACAGTCATACAACCAGTAACAACTAATAGTTCCATCAAGTCCAAATGTGCACGCACGCACGCACGCACGCACACACACCTGCATACACACACTCACACACACACACCACACCACACACACACACACACACACACCCCACACAACACAACACACACACACACACACCACAGGTCACACACCCTGGCAGGGCAATAGAATCTTAGCTGTTGAAGGCAGGGAAAAACTATGAGATGAAGCAGGAGAGGAAAATCTTAGGTTTGAAATAAATATGTCTTGAGACTGGATTAAAAAGTGTCATATGAGGGCTTTTGGCGGAGAGAGAGCGAGAGAGGTCATTCCAGATCGATGGACTAGAAATAGAGAAAGAGCGACGGCCGATGGTGGATTGGTTGAATCTACGTATTCGTAAGGACAAGGTATCTGCAGCAGAGCAAAACTTCAGGCAATAAGATGGATGGCCGTGGAAAACTTCTGTGACTGTATCAGGGAAGCCGCATACCTGCAGACAAAAAAAAACAACAGAGAAAAAGTAGTTGCGCTGTTTTTGTGGCAGCAAACTCTCCCTTGGAAGAAAGGTCGAATTTCACACATAATTTTTTCTTTTTCCGTGACAAAAAGTAGTATACAATACAATACAATACAATACAATACAGTATCATTCAATATAATGCACGCAATGTAATACGCTACAATATATTGCAACACGGTTCAATACAATACAATAATTTTATTTAGAGATTTTGAATTGAGCAGATCTAGATGGAAATGGAGACGGGATTCGTTGAAAGATATCATATCTGTTATCATTTTTTTGTCAACTGTATACTTACCTGTAGTGTTTTTTAAAAATTTTTACACACACACACACACACGCGTGCGCACACGCACACACACACACAAACAAACACACACACACACACACCCCACACACACACCACACACACACCACACACACACACACACACACACACACACACACACACACACACAACCACTGGACGCAAAAATGTCTGTGATTTGGGAGCACTATCGCAAACAGTTTTCACAAGTACCAAATCTGAAATCCCCGAAGTCGGAATTCAGCTACCTTAAGGGTGGGCATACGCTAAACATCCGACCACCACTGGTGAACCTCAAGGGTTCTGGCCAAGGAACTAAAAACAGATCTGCAGAAGTATCATATAGAATTACAGATACCATGCTAGTCTTGTTTCAAGTTTTGGTGGGACACACACACACACACACACACACACACACACACACACACACACACACACACACGCACGGACGCACGCGCGCACACACACACACACATACACTCACACACGCACGCACGCCCACACGCACGCGCGCGCGCACGTTAAATCCTGCTCCGCTTTTCGAAAGAGCAGGCCATTGTGAGCCGGTGGGAACAGATGACAACATGTACAAAACCGCATGCACACGGGGACTGGATATAAAAAAGCACACTAATGCCTGTTCCGCTATCCTCGGTATAAAAGAATAAATAAATAAATAAATAAATAAATAAATAAAGCACACACATAGAATATCAAGAAAGAATCTATAACACTTGAAATTACATTGTTGTTGTTGTTGTCTTCAATTTAACGTCTGTTCACTCTTAGTGATATTAGACAAAGGATGTGGAAAATGTAGTGGAAGTTAAAACAGAGAGGGGAATGTACAGAGAAAAGACTGATTAGGTAACATGTGTGTTGGTATTTTCATGCAATTAAAGGGGTGGGGGGAATCTTAAACATGAGTAAACATTTAAATTCAACAAATTGTTAACATGAAACAACTATAAAATAACTACAACAAATACTCTAATGGGCTGTCCAATAGACATTTAACAATGGCAAAGGCTAATTTTGGATTTTTAAAAACAGTTTCCACAGACTGCTCACAAAATGTGGGTAAATAAGGTTTTACAATTGAACACTCAAATATGATGTGAGTGTTGGAAATATGTTCCCCACAGAGGCACCTCACATTTTTACCAAATTTTGTTATAAATGCATTTAATTTTAATCTAAAATATAGTGCATTAACTCTTCTTGTGGTTGCGATACTTAAATGTGTTTGAGAAGGAGTCATGTAACATGAAATAAGGCCATTAGTCAGGCAATTCTTTAAAGATCGTTCCTTGAATTGATCTGATTCTCTCCACTTACTCCACGACGTCTGTTCTAATAAACTGTATCCCTCCTGTAGAGATAATGGGACATGCAGTTCTATTGATTCAAAATGATGTCTTGCCCCCCTTTTTGCAGCTCTGTCAGCCCACTCATTTGAAAAAACTCCAACGTGCGAAGGTACCCAACAAAAGGAGACAGGAATACTTCTTAAACTTAAAAGGTGTATGACATATTTAATTTCAAAAATGATTCTGGATACTTTCCTGGAATTTGGGGATTTGATAGCATACAGTACCGACTTAGAATCTACACAAAGTAAGATAGGAATGATGGAAATGCAAAATCAAGATATAGTTAAGAGCCATAAGAATTGCAATAAGTTCAGCTGTAAATATTGAATGATGTTTACCAAGATAGTATGATTTCTCTGTTTTTAGAGCTGGTATGACGAATGCTGAACCAGCTTCATTATTTTCTAAGACTGACCCATCTGTATATACTTTTAAGTTGTCAGTATACTTATTTTCAATATTAAATTGTATAATCTGCAACCATGATATTTTGGTTTTCGTTCTTTTTTTCATTAGTACATTCTATATCAAAATATGCTTTATTTATTTCCCACGAAGGGCATGGCAAAGCTTCTTTCTGCATTTCTAATTCATAATGATTAAGTTCAGACTTTTGAAAAAGGTCTGATACATAAGTACCAATAGGCGTTAAACACGAAATATGTCTAGCCCTTTTAGGATAATTTGTTTTTGCTTCGACTGTTATTTCACTAGAAACAAAGTTTTCATTTGTTGTGCTGTGTAAAACATATTTGGCACATGAAAGTTGTCGGTATTCAGCTAGGGGAAGTTCCCCAATTTCGTTATAAGTTCCTATGGTGGAGGTGTGGAATGGTACACCAAGTGCAAGTTTATATGCTTTACAGTCTACACTTTGGAGTTTTTTTCAGTAAATAATTGGGAGCACTAAAAAAGACTTCTTGTCCATAAGACAGCTTGGACCGTATAAGTGACGTAGCTAAGCATTTCAGAGTGACCATATCTTGTCCCCAAGACTGTCTGGTAACCATTTTAAGAAAATGAATACATTTTCTAGCTTTTGTTAAAATGTATCCAATATGAGCATTCCAAGTCAATTTTGATGTAAGTAATATGCCTAAAAATTTGACAGTATTTGTGTACTGAATTAGCTCCCCTCCAATCTTAAACTGTGGTAGTGTATCTGGATCACTGCCATTGTTAAAAAGCATAATGTGCGTTTTTTTCTGTTGAAAATGTCAGACCATTTTCAAAAATATATTTATATAAATTATCTAACTATTTTTGATAGATTTTTCTGGTATAATGAATCATCCTCTTTGTTGTACTGCGCTTCATAGTGACATTCATCCACATACATATATCATCAGCATATTGTACTAGGATGATATTTTTAGACATTTTTGTGGGTAGATCGTATAACAGTATATTAAACAGAAAAGGGGCTATAACAGAACCCTGTGGTAAACCCATATGGAGTGACCTAGAGTGTGAATATGTATTCCCTACTCTCACTTGTATACTTCTGTTACATAAAAAGCTTTTGATATAATAATAAACATGCCCAGATAATCCAGTAGTCTTCAATTTATGCAGTAATTTAGCATGCCAGACTTGATCGTAGGCTTTTCTGACATCAAAAAATGTTGCAAGTAATTTTTTCTTCTTGCAAACTGTTGTTTGACTTGTGTTGTTAGTTTAACTAGATTATCAATTGCAGATCTGCCTTTTTGAAAGCCTGCTTGATTGATTGGAACTACCTTATTTTTCTGACAATAATACACAATCCTTCTTAGAATGATTCGCTCCATTAGCTTACCTGTGTTAGAAGTCAGCGCTATGGGTCTGTAACTAGTTTTGTCATTTTTTGGCTTTCCTTGCTTATGAATGGGAACAATGATGGACTGCTTCCAGTTGACTGGCATAACACTTTCAGTCCAACACTTTTGGAAAAGTTTATGTAATAGAAAAATGAATTTTTCTGGTAAATGTTTAAGCATATCATTGGATATGGCATCTAATCCAACAGAAGTTTTCTTATTAGGAAGAGAATGTAATACATCTTTTACTTCATTGATTGTTATTGGGGCATTGATGTATTCGGTGTTATTAGAAAGTGGGTCTTCATATTCTTTTTTGTTCTCTTCAGATTTTCTGTACTTACTGCTTTTAAGTGAGAGACCTTCAATACGCATGGATTCTGAGAAAATATCTGCAAAAGCCTCAGCCTTTTCTGCATTGGATGGAAATTCGTTGTTTTTTTAGCTTAATCGGACAAGTTGGTAAAGTCACACCTTTTCTCATTTCATGAAATTTTTTCCACACTATTTTTAGATCTGTATGACTTGATATGTCACTGGAACAAAATGACGACCAATATTGTCGTTTTGCCTGAGCTATGACCATGTTGCTATAATTTTTTGCCTGTTTCTGTTTTTCGTGGTTTTCTGATGTCTTATTTTTTAGATACATTTTAAACATTAAATGCTTGTTGGTCACTGCTTCTTCGCAAGCAGGTGTCCACCAAACATTCCCTGAACACTTTTTTGATTTAAGTGATTTAATGATGGGAATTGATAGGTGCGCAGCTTGAATAATGGCATTTGTAAAAGTGGAATAAAATTGGTCAATATTATCAGAATCTAAGTTGTTTGTATTGTAGGCAGCAAGGATACTTTTAAACTTCTCCCAATCGGCCTCTTTATATTTAAATTTTGGAATTATGTCTTTTTCAGTGTCACAGAGGATTGGCATTTCATTAAATGTTATTACAATAGGTAGGTGATCACTTCCCAATGTATCTTCACTTGTTACCCATATACATTCTGGAGCAAGAGCAGAAGATATCAAAGACAAATCTAGTGCTGATGCTCTGTGAGTACAAATGTCAGGTATTCTCGTGATACTGCCATCATTTAGTAGGCACAGGCAAGAGTCTATTATGTTTTCTAAAAAACAATTGCAGGAAATGGATATACTTCCTTTATCCCAAAAAGGCGCGTGGGCATTAAAATCTCCTCCTACCAGCCACTTCTGATTATCTTGTAGTGAATGCAGCCACTCTGTATTAGAGTCATTAGCTCCCTTCGGTAAATAAACCGATACGATATTCATGACTAAATCATTTGTAAACCTTACACGTGCAGCACATAAATATGAATCTGGAATGTTATTAGGCATTGGTAAACAACATACATTATAATCTACTCCTTCTTGTATATATATTGCTGTGTTGATTTTATCAACAGCATCTACATGTTCATGTACAGGTGGATAACAGTAACCCTGAAGTTTAGGTAGTTTACATTTCTTTACATTCAGGGACTGTAACATAAGAACTTGATACCTGTTATTTGAAAGATGTTGAATTAAATATGGCAGATTAGTGGAAATTGATCTAGCATTCCACTGCATGATCTTAAGCATTTGTGAATTTTTCAGAGGCATTATACAGTTTTAAACAAAAATGCCAATGCAACCTATAGATAGAGTAAAATATGAATGAACTGGTATTGAATTAAAAGAGTGCAAGTAAACAAATAATACAAGGTAAACTATTTCAATTAAATTACAACACAAAGAGGAGAACAGATAAATAAAAATAAATTAATAACTAAAACAGAGCAACAAAAACAGTTCCAAATCGGTTGAAACAGCTGCTGTGAGCAGAGATTACAGTGTCTATTATCTGTACTGCAGCTGGTGCAAAGCATTGACATACAAAATGTCACCATTCCAAGTGATTGTTCAACATACGGACATTATTCTGCCGGATATGTTGCCTCCACCTGCGGCTGTCCTGCTGGTAGAGGTACTGTCCCTGGCTGTAGGCTGGCTGTTGCTGGCGGTCTTCAAAGGCGTAGGGTGGTGGCTGGTACTGGTTCATGCGATGAAACCTAGTTCTGGGTTTCCTCTTCGGTGTTTCCCAAAACAAGGCATGAACGTGCCTGCCAATGTTTCTTGCCAGAATACTTGAACCATGAACGTTAGGATGAAATGAATCTTTATAATGAGGATGAGTGTACATATTTTCATGTGAGACAAATGACACATTGCTTTGGTTATATAATTGTGAACATGTCATTGCATTGAAATGTTCTCTTTTCATCTGAAGGCTGGGATTTTTCACAGGGGCAACTTTGCTTAACACAACTTTCGTATCGGAAAAGTAGCCAAAACTTGTTTTACATTTTAACCAGGTGTCCAGGTGTTTGCTAGCTTCTTGGGGATCTGACTTTTTCAGATCATTTACCCCACAATGAACGACTACTGCATGGGGTTTATTAATAGCAGTGGCACTACTCATAATCAGAGGAATGTCACTGATTTGATATGATTTTCTTTTCTCCACTCTGAACCCATAAGACTGTCCTAGACGTTTGCCATTAACCCCGTTTAGAACCGAGTCTTGCAGGAGTACAGAGGGAAGAGCAGAATGTTCTTCTGCACTACATGGTTTGACGTCAGATGTTTTTCGCGTCAGAGTCTGGCGCCCTGTCAGGTCTGGTTCTTCTTTTTTAGGCCTATTGTTATTTGTTGTACACACTGACCTCTTTGGGGATACAGGCAGCTTAGGTTGTTTTTGTCTAGGTGGAGTAGGAGCCCGTTGCTGTTGAAGGGCTTCTGCATAGGTAGCAGGCGGTGATGGGGAGGCAGATAGAACGGGTTCTGTCTGGGTTCCTGTCGTGGCCCTGCCAGAGTCTTCCCTTGTGGAGCCCAGTCTCTCTGTGATGCCGTTTGCAGCTAGAAATTGCGTCTGGGTGGCAACGGTCTTTTCAAGACTGGTTATTTTTTCAACCAGTTGCGGAATGGTAGTGTGTAATTCTGCAATTGCAGAGGTGTTCTTTTCACAGCCAGAATGACTGTTGTCGTTGCCTTTGGTAACAGTTTGAGACGTAGATCCAGATCTATTCTCGGCAGACTGAATTTTTGTCGAAATTTGTCCTTGGGGGTGCTTTATCGCTGCCGTCTTCGTTATTTTTGCTTGTCGTCACGTTTGCAGGATAGCATGATGTAGATCTAGTCCGTCTTGTTTTTGTCATTTTGTAAGTATTTGCATTTGCACTCAGCGCTGGTTTTAGGCGCTGCTTGTTTTCGCCATGTTGATGACGTCCGTCAAAAAATTACATTGTGTGTGTGTGTGTGTGTGCGTGTGTGTGTGTGTGTGTGTGCGTGCGCGTGTATGTGTTGTGTGTGTGTGTGAGCGAGAGAGAGAGAGAGAGAGAGAGAGAGAGAGAGAGAGAGAGAGAGAAACTCTGAACTCTGAAATGCTTTAACTGCACATCGGCCTTGGGCCACAATACAATGTAAAGTTGATTTGGGAAAGCATCACGATATAACGCAGTACATAACACACAGTAATCAACATTCAATACCTATTCATGCGTTTTCAGTATGCGTAAACACTTCTAAGGTGCAGATTAAATTTAGTTTTGCTTAATTTTCGCTTGGCTAGTTTTATCGGAAACAAGATTATGGTAAATACAAAAGTGAGGAGAACATTGCTCCATACGTTATGGTTACTTAAATAATAATAATAATAATAATTTATGGAATTTATGTAGCGCTGAATCTTGTAAAGCAACAAATCAAAGCGCTCAGATTTCATTTCATACCACTTTAAGTCACGGCAGATTTCTCTCCGTGAAATTCGGGCTGCTCTCCCCGGGGAGAGCGCGTCGCCACAAGAGCAGCGTCACCCCCTTTTTTTTTCTTTTTCCTTGTCTGCAACTGTATTTTTTTCCCTATCAGAGTGGCTTTTTTCTAAGAATTTTGCCAGGGACAACTCTCTTGTTGCCGTGGGTTCTTTTACGTGCGCTAAATAATTACGTGTAACACACGGGACCTCGGTTTATCGTCTCATCCGAAAGACTAGCGCCCAGACCACCACTCATGGTCTAATGGATGGGGGAAAAGTTTCCGGTCCAAACGGGGTACGAACCGCCGCAAACTTCAGACCCGGACTTTTCGCTTTCTAGACAGGCGCGTTACCTCTAGACCACCGATCCATCTACTTCTATTACAATGAAAGGTTTTTTGTTTTCATTCTTTGATATTAGACTTAAATCTCAACACTTAAGTAATTATACTTTTCTTCTGTTTATATATTACAACACAACATTTGCAAATAGTTTTGTCTTTCTTCGTCATTATTTTGTTTTACTCTTGAACACAAAACTGTTAATATTCTCTAATGCATACTATTCCCTGCAGTTTTTTGCATGCTGGAGCTTGGTGCTTTTGTTCAAAGGAAAGAAAGGTGAGAAAGTAAAAAAAAAGTACTTTAAAATCACAGCAAACCAAATGCATCTACTAGACTAGGAGAAAAACATTTGTACGGTACATTTTATAGTTAGTATTGAGGTAGTTATCACAACACAGATATTGATTTGAAAACCAATACTACACAATCACATTAACCCTGCAGTTTTCTATTCGAGGTGTTTGCTGACTTTGCATAAAAAAGAGAAAAAAGTGGATACCCCCCAATCATAAGGTAAGCACACCCACATAGAAGTGCAGATCATGATAAGCTCAATGTTTAAAATATTTTCTTCCGTCTGTTGATTGCATGGAACATATACTTTGATAAATTATGTATGTGGATAGGGTTTGTGGCTCTTAGCAAAACGTGCACAGAAGTCCTTTCGATTCCTTTAGAAATTTGTCTTAAGTCATCATACATAGGACAGGCAAACAAAAAGTGCTGTTCATTTTCAATAAAGGTTTTTACAAAATGGACAAGCTTTATCATGGTTAGATTCCTTGTAGCGGTGTACATTGTTATTTAGGGGGAGAACGTTGAATCGAACATGAGAAATGGCAACACGGAAACAATATACATCAATATCTAGAATGTATCGCTCTTGTTCAAAAACGGTCTTGAATGATGTGTAAGGTTGATATCTGTCACGTTCTCTGAGAGTACCTGTCCATTCCTGAATAAACATATCCACAAGCCTCTGTTTAAAAATATGCAGAAATGTGTTTTCGTTCCCAACACCTTGCTGTAACCAAACAATATTAAAACCAGTCATACATAATATTTCTCTTATTTTTGATACCCAGCACTGCTTCCCAATACTGTCTAATTGTAGTACCATTTGATAGACTTTATATAGTAATCGTTCTGTATTCATTTCTAATAATCTAAACCAATATCTTAGGCAGGTAACGTATGAATTCACATAGAGTGGATACCTACCCAAATCCTCATATACCATTTTATTTGGTGTCTTTGTTGGCACTCGTAGAAACCTTTTACATGCACACACGTGCACTTTTTCTATGTGTTCTAACCTGTTTATTCCCCATATTTCTGCAGCATATAGCAATGTTGGTTGTATTTTTGTAACGAAGATATTAAAGTAAGTTTTTGCTGTCATTTCTTTATATTTTTTGAAATACACTATTAAGCTGAACTATTGCCTTTTTGCCTTTTGTTGTTAAATGCAGTGTACCATTTTTAGCACTGATCATCGTTGTAAATTTAAATCCTAAATAACAATAGCTACTAACCAATTCCAGTCTATTACTATTGTAGAACCACCGAGCGAGAGAGCGAGAGAGAGAGAGAGAGAGAGAGAGAGAGAGAGAGAGAGAGAGTTAAAACAACAAAGAAAACGGTAATTTCAACAACAACAACAACAACAACAACATGAACATTGACAACTGCACAACATGGCGATCAAGCACAGTGCAGTTTTCGTACCCAGGTGTCATCTGTTCCCTTGCAGACAAAAGAGCGAATGAAAGGGAGACAAAAATGTCTCGGTAAGGGCAGAGTACTCAGCTGTGAGCAACAATTAGAGAACAACAAGGAACGGATGTCGGTTTCTTTGTGACGTGCGTTTGAGTGGCAGCTTGACATTATGAATTGTATTTTCTGATGGCAAAAATACAAACAAAATCAGGTTTATAATTATTACTATGTGATTGCTGTTTCTTACTTTTGTTTTTGTTTGTTTTAACCTTTGTTTAGATAGGGCGAGAGGCGTCTGGCGGAGTTAATTAATCATTGTGTGGTTTGTGACAGCCACAAGAATAGGAAAACAAAGGCAAAAACAAAAAAAATAAAAACCAGCCAACAAACAACCACCCCAAACAAACAAACAAACAAACAAGCAGAAAAGACTGAAAAACAAAACACAAAGAGAAAAAAAGAAAGAAAAGGGAAGAAAAGGAAAAAGTGTACACTTTGCTCAGCATTATAAACAACAACACCGACAACAGCACCACCACCAACAATAACAATAAGAAACAAACAAATCCTTACACACACAGTCATGCTTTTTCGTGCTATTTATGAAATTCGTGGCTTATTGTTGATTAAAATTGACATTTAATTCAGAATGCAAATAATTATTTTCACCTTTTATTTCCCTTTCATGTCACCGGAACACAGCACACATGCCTTTTAGACTTTTAAGTGTATCTGGCGGAGTCCATTCCGTTTCAGACCATAGAATGCATGCTGGGTATATTCCTGCTAATTGTACTAGCGGCTATAGTGGATCGGTGGTCTAGAGGTAATGCGGCAGCCTAGAAAGCGAAAAGTCCGGGTCGGAAGTGTGCAGTAGTTCGATCCCCGTTTGGGCCCCAAACTTTTCCCTCATCCATTAGACCATGAAAGGTGGTCTGGGTGCTAGTCTTTCGAATGAGACGATAAACCGAGGTCTCGTATGTTACACATAATATATTTAGCACACATAAAAGAACCCACGGCGACAAGAGAGTTGTTCCTGGCAAAATTCTGTAGATAAAAGTCACTCTGATAGGGAAACAAATACGGTTGCAGACAGGAAAACGAAAAAAAAAATGGGTGGCGCTGCTCTTGTGGTGACGTGCTCACCCCGGAAGAGCAGCCCGAATTTCACACAGAGAAATATGCCATGACTTAAAGTGGTATAAGTAAGTAAGTAAGTAAGTAAGTAAGTAAATAGCAGGACTTATCTTTTGTAAAAGATAAATGAGAGTTTTGGGGCAGGATAGTCTGTTGGTTAGAGCGTTTGCGCTCGTGATTTGACGGTTCGGGTTCAATCCATCACCAAGCCGGCCGCTCAAGGGAATGTTTCCCTTGGAGTTAGTTAACATCAGTACTATGCTGAGACTATAAACCCGGGGTCCCCAGTGAGAATGTACGCAGAACATCTTACACACACGTTACAAACCGGTTTTGCCTTTCAAAACATGAAGCCATTCGTGCAGGTAAGAATAGATGACAAAAATATAATCGTATAGAAACGTATGCATACTGGTGTCGTGTTTAGATATCATCTCCGAAGTCGGAATGCAGCGACCTTAATGGTGTGTGTGTGTGTGTGGGGGGGGGGGGGGGGGGGGGGGGGGGGGGGGGGGGGGGGGGGGGGGGGGGGGAACCGGTCGCATACGCAAAAAAATCTGACCTTTGGTGAACCTCTGAGCTTGAGCCGAGGAACAAAAAAACACAGAGTTTAAGGTCTGTACAAGCTAATTATAAAGCCTACGCTTGCAGACGGTGGTGGTTCCCTTTATTGTCTTCTCCGCAAGACATTGCAGGGAAAAGATTCCAAAGCAAATCTGGAACCAGGAAAAAGCTTTAAAAGAAAGAAAGAAAGAAAGAAACAAAAAACCCCAAGCAGCACAACCCAGCCCAGTGGGAACTCAAATCAACACCTTCAGATAAATTGACCTAATCAGCTTTTTGGAAGAGTAGGCCATTATGTGCTGGTGGGAAACAGGTGACACAATTTGAAAAACTGCACACACACGGGGACTGGATGTAAAAAAGCACACGAGTGCTTATTCCATTTATCCTCAAAATAAAAGAAGAAATAAATACATACATAAATGAATACATAAATAAGTAAGTGAGATTGCGAGTCCGACGTTTTGTGTTGTAGTTAAGTGGATTTTTGGTCGTTAACTGGCTCAACACGTGAGTCGTGGTCTGGGTACTAGTCTTATGGATGAAACGATAAACCGAGGTTCCCGTGTGCAACTCGCATTTAGCGCACATAAAAGAACCCACGGAAAGAAGATAGTTCTCTTTGGCAAATGTGTGTAGAAAAAGGCCTCTCTGATAGGGAAACAAATACACATGCAAGCAGGAAAAAGAGAAAATAATGGGTGGCGCTGCTCTTGTGGTGATGCGCTCTCCCTGGGAAGAGCAGCCCAAATTTCACGCGGAGAAATCTCCCGTAACTTAAAATGACATAGAAACATACATATAACGGCTCGTTAAAGTGAGAATTTAAATCAAGACATAAGGTCAAAGTCAAACGAATATTATCAGATGGTATATTGAATAAACAATGCAATTGAATCGTCTCACCAAGCCATCTAACTACATTAAGAAAATAAAAGTGTGTGTTTATGTACGTGTGTGTGTGTGTACGTGTGTGTGTGTGTGTGTGTGTGTGTGTGTGTGTGTGTGTGTGTTTGTGCACGCGCGCGCGCTCGCGCGAATGTGTGTGTGTGTGTATGAACGAAATGGGAAGAGTGTGAGAACGAAAACAGAGAAGGGGAGAACCGGGTTTGTGTGAATATAAATGACACACTAACCAGCGACCAAGAATGACAGAGAGAAGGAGGAGAAGATAGGTGACCAACGGTGAAGAGCAACGGGACGAAGGGATGGAAGAGGAGGAGCGGTAAGGGGTGTGGAGGAAAGGATGGAGGGAGGAAGGGAGGAAGGGAAGGGTCAGTGATGGGTGGTGTGACCAGTAGAGCAAAGGCAGAATGCTAAAGAGGGACAAGTCCTGGAGTGGAGATGAGTGGACGCAGGTGTCCAATGGTTGATGTGGCCACCCCTTACTTATCGACGTCTGTGGCCTGGCTTTAGGGTGGATGGTTGGTGCACAGGGAGAGGAGGAGGATTGGAGGAGGAGGGGGTAGGGTGTGGGGGGGGGGGGGGGGGGCTGGGCTGCTGGACGAGGGGGGGGGGGGTGTTGGTGGTGGGCACAAAGACACACAGAGACATAGAAAGATAGATACAGACACAGACAGAGAAACAAACAGACACAGACACACACATACACACAGACATAGACAGACAGACACACGTCGTCTGATAAACACACACACCTACATACACACACACATGCACGCACACACACACACACACACACACAAACACACACACACACACACACGCACACACGCACACACACAAACACACTCACTCATAAATACAAACAGACAAACACACATAAATTGACAAACAGACACAGACACACAGGCACATAACACGCAGACACACACACAGACACACACAGACACACAATAAATAAATAAAATAAATAAATAAATAAATAAACACATACGCTTATACGCGCGCGCGCGTGCACAGACACGATTTTTCTTTCTATATATTTATTTTCCCAGTTTGTTTCTGTTTTTCCTATATTCTTTTATTAAATGGATGGCTTGATAAAAAAAGCAAATGCATTGCTCATTCACTGTACCATGTGGAATCTATCTATCTATCTATCTATCTATCTATCTATCTATCTATCTATCTATCTATCTATCTATCTATCTATCTATCTATCTATCTATCTATCTATCTATCTATCTATCTATCTACCTATCTATCTATCTATCTATCTATCTATCTATCTATCTATCTATCTATCTATCTATCTATCTATCTATCTATCTATCTATCTATCTGTCTGTCTGTCTGTCTATCACTGTCTGTCTGTCTGTCTGTATTTCTATCTATCTATCTATCTATCTATCTATCTATCTATCTATCTATCTATCTATCTATCTATCTATCTATCTATCTATCTATCTATCTATCTATCTATCTATCTATCTATCTATCTGTCTGTCTGTCTGTCTATCTAGAGATAACGCTTTAAACGCTTTAAACAATTTATTGTCATTGCCCAACTAGGCTTTTGACAAGGGAGGTAACACAAATATCTGTTGTGAACAGCAAGCACTATAGATAGAGATAGAGATAGATAGATAGATATATAGAGAAAGAGAGACAGAAAGAGAGAGAGATGCATACAAACAGATATAAACAAACAGTCAGACATACAGTTGGACAAACTGACAGATAAACAAACAGGCTAACAAACAGATAGACCGAGACAGATATCAAGGCAGAAGAAATGAAACATGTAGTAAATTGAAAAAAAGAAATGAAAATCGACTTGCACTTGATGTCTGCGCATTATTGGCATTTGTTGTCTTGTAGACAGACAGCAACATCCTACAGATAGGGGAGGGGGTGTGTGATTAGGATAAGTAAAAAAAAAAAGCAGAATAATCTGTGGGACAGTTTGATTGGCTCCATAATTAGCTAAGTTACCATGGTCACATCTTTTGGCTTTCTTTTCGTAAGCGAGGAAGTAAAAGGTGTGTTAATGAATAGTTTCTCTCTGTCTCTTGTTTCTCTCTGTCTGTCTGTCTGTTTGCCTGTGAGGCTGTGGGGGCTGTCACTTCATAAACTATCATGCGTATTAATGTTGCTCTATCTTCTCCGTGAGTGTTATGTGCAGAAAATCTGAATCAAAAAACTTATTTGCAAAGCCACTGGAATTGAAAGATTTGGGTGTCTCAAGTCCAGAGATAATGTTAGATCATGTCTCGAGGTTCACCAATGGTAAGATTTTGCGTATGTGACCGTTGTTACCCACCATTAAGGCAGCCACATTCCGACTTCGGGGATGATATCAAAACAAAAGTAATAAAGAAAATACAAGCGCTGACCACTGACATTCGGTAGCTGGGGAGGAAGGAAATAGATGACATTTAAACAAAAAGACAATTTCAAACATGGGTGGATTAAAAACAACACCAACAACAACAACCACCACCAAATCAATCAAACAAAGAATAAACAAAAAGATTGAAAAGAAAGAACATGCCACTCCATTCCTAAAGAAAACACACAGTGTCTTCCACAGCCCGGAGAACAATACAATGAGTTATTCCAGGTTCAATGATAATCCCACGACACAGCCAGGAACATTCTGTGCAGTCAGTGCCTCAACGAATCCTCCATGGAAAATCAAGCCAAAAAGACACCCCCCCCCCCAGAAAAGGGGGGGGGGGAAGAGCCTCCAAACAAAAAAAAAAGCATGTTTGCAATACTCCTGTGTACAAAAGGTAAAGGCAAAGGTGTCCCATAACCTGTGCGGTCGTAGGGGAGCGAGGCATCAGAGACCTCAACTTCTCAAGGGGTCAGCATATTGAGGGCGGCGCCCACCTCCTCTCCCTCGCTGCTTTACCTTCCCTGACCCTAAAAAGGGCAGGTACCCATTTACAGCTGGGTGAACTGGGAGACTGTACTGGAGCCAAGGCGTACAATCGGTCACCCATCCAATTGATAACCACGCTCGATGCTGTTTAACATTGGCTGGAGAGGAAGCAAGTGCTCTGGACACTGAACTATCCCGTCCCATTCTGTGTATGATTATAAATAAAAAGAAAATACGCAAATTACAGCATTCACAGCCAACACAGCAACTGAACTTTACCCTGTGTTGACAAGCGCAGTATTTTTCAGTCAGCGGGCAATGAAATCTATCAAAACGACAAAATAATATCATTATCATATGTACTGCTTGTGTCGATGTTTGCGAGATACTTTTATTTGAATAAACCTTTTCCTTTCCTTCCTCGGCTAAATCTCAGAGTTTCACCAATGGTGAGAATGTTGCATATGCTTATGTGATATAAATGTCATCAAAGAAGTCGAAAAAGTACTTTGGATGTTTGTATTGACAGAAGAAGCAAGAATGAACACAAAAGTTTCCTCCCATGCTGAAAAGCGGAATCAACTTAAAAAAATGGTTATCCACGGTTTTTACAACAGCCACAACAATTTTCATAATACTCTGAGAGAAAGAGACGGAGACAGAGACAGAGAGGCAGAGACAGAGACAGAGAGACTGAGACATAGAGAGACGGAGACAGAGACAGAGAGAACTCGAACTCGAACTCAAACTCGAATATTTTATTAAGGGTAACTGGTTAAGCCAGATGCTTCTTTACACCAGGTCCTCGTCGGGAAAAAGTGAAAACAAATAATTATGAATAAATCAATGATTTAATAAACAAGATCATGTCAAATAGTAATGCAATAAATCACTCAAATCGCCATTCATAAATTATTGATAAATCAAGAAATCCATAAAAGACCACAAAAGTTAACCGATCAAATGAGGAGAGAGAGACAAACAGACAGACAGAGAGAGAGACAGAGAGAGAGAGAGAGAGAGAGAGAGAGAGAGAGAGAGAGAGAGAGAGAAGACAGACAGACAGACAGACAGAGATACAGAGACAGAGACAGAGAGAGACAGAGAGAGAGAGAACATTTTAGCACATAGTTTCCAGAAGGTGATGGAGGACGTTATGACACTGGAAGAGCCCCTCCCCCCCCACCCCACCCCCCCCCAGCATCCCTACAGGGCAAGGAAGCTGGTCAACTTAGGTCGGAATCATGACCTCAAGGTTACTGGAGGCTAGGCACTGCCCCATGAACTGTCCCTTGGAGAAAGACAGGGATAGCCTTCATCCCTAAGAGAGAAAGCACTAAACCTGCGTGGTCCAGTGGTAAAGCTGTTCGTTGTTGGTAGTGGGAGGGTGGAATCTTGTTAATTCCATGTTGAACAGAAAGCAGGTACTGCTTACAATTGCAAAAATGTGCCCCCCTGCAGCAGTTACTATCGCATCCAGAAGAGGCAGCCTGAGTTTTTATTGCTCCACGGAATTTGTTATAATATACATTAAGTCCGGGTTTGCTTGAGGTGTTTGTGTGTGTGAGAGAGAGAGAGAGAGAGAGAGAGAGAGAGAGAGAGACAGAGACAGAGACAAAGACAGAGACAGAGAGCCAAGAGAGAGAGAGACAGAGGCAGATACAGAGAGCCAAGAGAGAGAGAGAGAGAGAGAGAGAGAGAGAGAGACAGAGAGAGAGAGCCAAGAGAGAGAGAGCCAAGACAGAGAGAGAGAGCCAAGAGAGAGAGAGCCAAGAGAGAGAGAGAGAGACAGAGACAGAGAGACAGAGAGAGAGACAGAGAGACAGAGAGAGAGACAGAGAGACAGAGAGAGAGAGACAGAGAGACAGAGAGAGAGACAGATAGAGAGAGAGAGAGGACAGAGAGAGAAAGAGAGAGAGAGAGAGAGGGAGATGGGGGGGGGGGGGGGGGGGGGGGGGGGGGGGGGGGGGGAGAGAGCATTTTGGTTCCGAAAATTGTCGCCAATGGACTAGTATCGCTGAAATCGCCTTGCTTAAATTCGCCCTGAGCTCCTCAGTGACTAGCATCCAGAGGAACAGAGAGGAGCAGGAACCCAGGCAGCCAAGCTGTGAAGGGATAAAGACCTGGGATGTAAGAGGAGGCAGGTGGTGGATGGTCAGTGTAGCCATCTGCATAAAACTCCCGTTCTCCACACTGTCATGGGAGTGGTGGAGGGGTGGGTGGGTTAGAAGGTAGGTGAGGAGGACCAATCCCTCAGGAGCTTGAAATTCCCTGTTCTGGACATCTGGAAAGTAGCCCACACACTGTCGTTTTCAACTTTGGGGTTCACACAAACCGTTCAAACCTGTTCGTTTCCAACCTGTCAGTGTGAAAGGGACGAACTGCTACACAAAATGCTTGAGGGATGTATAAAGTAAAAGGTTGCTTCGTGTTCCAAGGCTCCAATCACATACACACGCTTAAGGTGACCTGAAGCTTCCAACTAAGCGTTGATTGACTGATGGATGCGAGTGATCCTGTTGAGGTAGAACAGAACAGATTCTAAACGGTCGGGTTGAACCTATATATATATTTATATATAATATTATATATATATATATATATATATATATATATATATATTATATATATATATATATATATATATATATATATAATATTTTTTTTAATTTGAAGATAATGGAATAAGCACTCATGTGCTTTTTACACAACCGGTCCCCGTATGCATGCAGTTTTGTAATTTTTTTCATCCGTTCCCACCGGCACACAATGTTCTACACTTCCGAAAAGCAGAACGGGTTTTAACATGTGCGCAAGATATTCTGCGTGCGTCCACACATGGGACCTCGGTTTATAGTCTCATCCGAAGGACTTTTGGGGAGAGTGGAGTCGGCACTGATATTAACTCGAGACGAAAAAAAAATCCTCTTGAACGAGATTCGAACCCGGGTCAGCAGATCATGAGCGCATTACTCTAACCATCATGCTATCCCGCCCCCCTCCCAGCCTCTTCAGACGTATGGTTAGCGTGACAGACAGCCTGTTTGGGATCTGGTTCACCCTGACCATCCCAACCCTATGAGTTGGGAGTCTCGTCTGTCGGCTAGCTCCTTCATTAACAGTTTGGGAGTCGCTGCTGTTTAAAAACCAACACCAGTCAGGGGTCAGTCCTTGGCTTCAATTAACAGTAATCGTGTTAGACTTGTACTTGCATATGAATTCGGCTACACTTGACTTTTATTTATTTTTTTCTATAGTTTTCTTCTTTCCCCCCCTTCTCGTTCCTTAGCTAGAGCCCCGACGTTCGCTGATAGTGAGGTTTTATCGTATGCCTATACATGACACCAGCGTGTATATATTTTAAAAAAAAGTCATCCTCTCCTACCTGCATGCAATGGCCTACTCTTCCGAAAGGCAACACAGGTTTTAATGTGTGCACAAAATGTTCGCTTGCGTTTGTTCACGAGGCCTCGGTTTATAGTCTCATTTGAAAGATATTTGGGATAGTGGAGCCAGTATTGATGTTCAGTCCAGAGGAAAATTCCCCTTGAACGAGGACATCGGTGGTGGCTCAAACTAGACCGTCCCTCCCTCATTTCCCTTGGAAGAAAGCTAATGTATTCATTATTCAACGTATCATTTGAACATTTTTTAAAAATCGTTTTGTCTTTGACTTTCTATCTCTTTTTCTGATCCCTCTTTCAAACTGACTGGATTTATCATAAAACACTTTGTCATTAATGTCGGTAGACGGGAACTACAGTACTAGGGGATGCAGATAGGTATTCTCTGTAGTAAACTGCCAACGAATAGTTCGCGGTTTTAGGGAATCTACATATTAGCACATATTTTGTACACAGAGAGAGAGTTTTATTGTCCATTTAGCAGTACAGCCCTGTAGACAATGGGGGATAACAATGTCAAATTAATTTTGTGTAGCATAATACAGACTTCAAATATTCCTCTCATTTTGCACTGAAATACGTAAAAAAAGTTCAATTGAACAAGTCTGTTTGCCACACACACCCCCCTCCCTGAGAGAGAGAGAGAGAGAGAGAGAGAGAGAGAGAGAGAGAGAGAGAGAGAGAGAGAGAGAGAGAGAGAGAGAGAGAGAGAGAGAGAGAGAGAGAAACAAAGAGACCGACAGAAAAAGAGTAATAGACTAAGAGAATAGAAAAAGACAGTGGAACACGATGTTTATCTCAAAAGCAGTTCACTGTGTCAGCCACAGATCATACCGCCATGATCTGACATTCTGGTGTCTGAGAGAGCAGCTAGCTCCCTTCTCTCCCTGTCTCCCTGTCCCCTGTACAATTGTGTGGATTTCCACAGGGACCCTCTAGTGTGCGTGCCGAGCAGTGCTCTTCTATTTGCGTTCACTGGGCCCCAAATCCCCAGGGAAAGTCTACATCACGTGACGGGATTACATTGAGCTTTATCGGGTCATTAACATGCTTTGACAAATAATTAGAAACACGCGGGGTTTGGGGTTCAAAAACTGCATTTATTTATAGATAACTCAAACGACATGCAAGCATATTTTTTACTAGGATGTCCTGCTTCAAAATGCTTCAAAAGTATGGCGTGTGTTTCATGATGTAGATATAAAAATAAGGTAAAAATAAAGCGAAGGAAATGTGTTAAAAAACGACAACATTTAAGAAAAGGCTAAAAATGTTGTTTTCAAACCTAGTATGGTTGTCAATTCGAAATTTAGTTTAAAACAATGAAGAAGAAGAGAAGAAGAAGAAGAGAGAAGAAGAAGAAGAAGAGGAGGAGGAGAAGGAGGAACAAAACGCAAGCAAATGAAATTCACTTGCAATACATGGCATGAAAAATAATATCAGGAAAGATCACACACACACACACACACACACACACACACACACACACACACACACACACACACACACACACGCACACACACACACACATACACACACACACACACACACACACACACACACACACACACATACATACATACATATGTATAGATATAGATATTTATATATATATATAATATGATGTTGAAAGACCCCCTCCCCCCTAAAAGTTGTCAAACTTACCAGATAAAAGGCTGCGGAATGGACTGGGAAGGCAGAAAATAAGCAAGAAAATGAAAAGATAGAAATGTAAGGGAAAGGCAGAAACAAAGAGAGTGATAGATAAGGGGAAATTGTTAGCGCAGATATCCCGAAAAGTGGGGATATTGCTTATACAGAAAGAACCCCCGGCAACCCCTACGGGCATTTACACGGGGGTTCGCACAAGCCTAACCTGGCATAGACCATCACTCTCCTGGTGGCAAGATGCGTTCTGGGTATGTGACTACTATCCATACCACCGGCTATAGCTGACTTACTTTTCTACGAAAGGTGGATGGGGTCTTTTTTGTTTTTGTTTTTTATGGGGTTTGGTGGGGGTGGGGGTGGGGGTGGGGGTGGGGAAGGAGGCTTTTTGTTCGTTCCTCGGCTAGAGCCCCAAGGTTTAGTAATGGTGAGATTTTGAGTAAGCAACCGTGTTGACACACTATTAAAGGTAGCTGCATTCCGACTTCGTGGTTGGTGTCTTAACGCAACACTTGTGTGTGTTCGGGTTTTTTGTGTGCTTTGTTTTGCTATCCGTCCCTACAAGCACAAAATGGCCTACTCTTCTGAAAGTTGGAACGGGTTTTTTAATGTGCGCATAAGATGTTCTGCGTGCGTTTTCACACAGGGCCTTCGTTTATAGTCTCACTCGAAGGACTTTTGGGGAGTGGAGTCAGTACTAATGTTAACTTCAGGATAAAAATTCCCTAAAATGGATACCTCCATGATGGCTCGATCTCCGGCCATCAGATCACAAGCAAAACACTCTAACCACTAGGCTATCCCCACCACCATCAGGATGGGGTTTTAACGTGCTCGCAAGATGTTCTGAATGCGTTTGCGTATAGGATCCCAGGTTATATATTCTCAACTGAAGGGAGTGGAGTCAGTATCAAATGTTACTCTACGGAGCGGAAATACTCCCGAACTGACATTTTAGCAGAGATTCGAACCTGCGGGCTCACCTACAGTCAGATCAGGAGCACAAAGCTTTTAACCACTAGTCCCCCCTGTAAAATAAGCAAAAGGCAAAACGTTCGCCACTGGCTGAAGACAACACCTTCACCCTGTGCTGTCAAGGTTTATTGTGTCGCACACGAAATTCACATCTCTCCATCACAGTGGTGAGGTGGTGAGTTGCTCTCAACTGGTCATTTCACAGGCCAGATTGCTGCAGTAAGTAAGGACCACTTGGATTGCTGGGACATTGTACAGAAGAAGAACAAAAATTCTGAATTTTCGCGACAAATATGTACCGAGAGATTTCTATCAGCGCAAAAGTGTAAGTATTCTATATAAGTAAAAGTCATACATAAGGTATCAATCAAAGGTTTTTTTTAGCAATATCTGCAGCTAATCCTTTTTGCGCAATTTTATATTTTTTTCATAGAAACCGGACAGTTTCTTTTCTTTTGACGAGAAGAAATGTCGGTACTTAATGCGGTTTTTATGCTAAACTAAAAAAAAATTGAATATACTCGGCTGTTCCAGCACTAGAATATTATAAAATTGGTAACAGTTTCACATGCACTGAGTTTCAGTAGATTGCACAGCCTGATAAAACCTATGTAATTTAAATATGGTTTACAGCTGATTTATACAGAGCCTTTACTCTTATATTGTTTACTCAAATCTTTCAATCCTCTCCACTTTTTACTTGTTTTACCAAAGGGGGAGTGGGGCTGTTTTCGTGCTTTGTCAAGACTTCCATCCACTCCACCCTCAACCTTTTTTTTCCCGTGTTTTGTCAAAACTTTCATCCACTCCCCCTTCAACCTTTTTTCCTGTGTTTTGTCGAGACTTCCATTCACCCCCCCTCCTGTTTATTATTTTTTAGTTTTCTGCGTTTGCCTCACAGAGAGTGTAGTGAAATCAAATATATGTCATGAAAGGATATTTTTTGCAAGTTACTATTGAAAGTTCTTAAACACGTGCATCCATGGTCTACACATTTTATCAGCGCCATTAGCGGTAATATAAATTAACTGCAGCCACCATGTCTTGATAAGCAAACTTATCGAAAGAACCCCCCCCCCCCTCCACCTCCACCACCACCACCGACAACAAAGAAAAATATTTATCACAAAAACCTAGAAACATTATCCAGTGTTTCTTTTTTCTTTTAAAAAAAAATTCTTTTATATCGAGGATAACGGAATAAGCACTTGTGTGCTTTTTTTTTAAAAAAACATCAAATCCCCGTGTGTATGCAGTTTTGTAGATTTGCTCAGAGTTGCAGCATCGGCATGCATGGGCTTGAATATTCAGGAGAAGGGGGGGGGGGAAATAAAGAGATTAGATGAAATAGCACGTGTGTTGAGAGGAAGAGGATAAACAACTGTTCATTGTTTTACATCTGCGTAAAAAAGATGGAATGGATTTGTATGACAGCGTGAAAATAACAGAAGTTGTTGCACAGTTGCTAGTGAATGGATCAGTAGTCTAGAGGTAAACACACCTGCCTAGAAAGCAAGAAAAGCTGGTTCGATCCCCGTTGTTTGTGCCCGAAACTTTTTCCCTATGCAAGAGATCTTGAGTGGTAGTCTCTGTGCCTGGTTCTCCAGATAAGACATTAAATCGAAGTCCCATGTGCAACCCACAATCAACAAACGTAAAAGAACCCACGACAACAAGGTTATCCCTGGCAAAACTCTATAGAAGGAAGCCACTCTGACATGAAACATACTTACAGACAAGAAAATAATTTCAAAAAATTAGTGGCCCTGCTCTTGTGATGACGGTCTCTCCATGGGGAGAGTAGCCAGCATTTCACTCAGAGAAATTTGTTTGACTGAAAGTGGTACACAAACACAGATTTCATAGTGAAGCGAAAGGTAAATGAACAATTACCATTTTCGTAATTATCCTTCTCCTTCTGCTCCTCCTCCTCCTCCTCTTCATTATCCCTCCTCCTCCTCCTCCTCCTTCTCCTCCTCTTCTTCTTCTTCTTCTTCTTCTTCTTCTTCTTCTTCTTCTTCTTTCTTCTTCTTCTTCTTCTTCCCCTCCTCCTCCTTCTCCTCCTCCTCCTCCTCCTCCTCTAATTCTTATCATTATTTTTATAATAATAATAACAGCAACAACACTAATTCTTCTTGTTCTTGTTCTTGTTCTTGTTCTTGTTCTTCTTCTTCTTCTTCTTCTGATAGCCAGAATATACCTTCTACTTTAATCGTGACAAAAACACTGAAATTTAAAACGCCTGTGCATTTTTGTTTCTAGATTTCCCAGATAAACACGGCACGAAGCCCCCAACCACTCTGGCACATAATTATGGCAGAAGACGAGAAGCCACAACCCAGATCTTCAGCAGAGTCTTACAGTTGAATCAATCAAATCGGTGAGTGTTTTGTTTTGTCTACAGATTCAAGCACATCATGTCTCTCTTAACCAAATACTTTGTTTTACATGTCTAAATTGAACTGTAACGTCATTTCACTCCTGGCCTGCTGAAACGTGGGATCGGAAAGAGCTCAAGTGAAAGCAAAAAGATGTTGGAAAAACGTGTGCGCTTGATGTGGGAGGCAGCCATAAAAGACATTATTTACATATACGAGGAACAGGATAGACAGGTGGGTAGAAAGATGCCCACGTGAACGGACGGCCTGAGTTGAAGCCACCACCGAGGCCCCTATTGGAGGGGATTTTTCCACAGGAGTTAACATCAGTACCGACCCAACTCCCCAGAAAAAAAATTCGGATGAGACTGTAAACCCAGGTCCCGTGTGTGAACGCACACAGAACATCTTGCACTCACGTAAAAAACCCGTTCCGCCTTTCCGAAGAGTAGGCCATTGCGTGCCGATGAGAAAGGATGACAAAATTTACAAAAATTGTATGCACACGGGTGTTGCGTTCAGACATCACCCCTAAGTTGGAATGCGGCTACCTAACCTTTAATAGTGAGCACAAACAGTGGCACACGAAAAATCTCGTCATTTGTGATCCTCGGGAGTTGTAGCTGAGGAAGGAAAAGCAATTTTACATGTACTCTCGTTAAGAACAGAGAGAAAATCCGGTTCAGTGTTTATGCGGAATATTTCAGACGGTGGTCTGATGTATGAAAGCGAGATAAAAGGTAGATGCACGCGTAAAAACAGCAACAACAAAAACCCACAAGCAAACACACACACACAACACACACACACACCACACACACACACACACACACACACACACACACACACACACACACACACACACACACACACACACACACTCACATTTTCATTTTGAATACTAAATTAACGTAAACATCGATGAATTGCCATTGGTAAGATGAGATTTAAGAAACAGGATTGCCTAGTGGTTAGAGCGTTGCACTCACACTCTGACTGTCCTGGTTCAAGCCAACACCAAAACGCCTGTTCAAGGGGATTTCCCCCCTGTAGTTAATGTTATTGCAGGTCCTAGTCCGCCCGAAAATCCTTCTGATTAGGCTATAAACCAATGTCCCCTATGCGAACACACGCAGAACATCTTGTGCACACGTTGAAATCTGGTCCGCCTAGAGTAGGTCATTGTGTGCTGGTAGGAACATACATGTTCAAAACCATACGCACATGGGGACTGGAAATATATGAGCGCTTATTCTCTATCCTCAATATGATATAATTGAAATGAAAAAGAATCTTTTGAAGTAAATCTAAATCAAGGGTCACATTTTATCATTTGGAAACTAACTTGGTCTCTGAGTTTTGGGGAAAGGGAGGTATTTTTAGGGGAGGGGGGGGGGGGTCTGATAACTGCTTAGTCGTGCCGGTAGGAACACACGCGCGCACACATGCACATGTGGGCACATGCACGTACATACGTGCATCCAAGCACTCATTCACACACATTCAGCATGCAATTTACCGCAATAGTAATATGGTCCAAATAAAAGCAGATGTGCACTGGGGCAGAATAATATGCCCACCAGAACATCTGACTTACAGATAAGTGGGAGTCTTTAAGGATACTCTTTAAGTCGGATCCAGGGCCCAGGGTAGGGGGAGGGGCGGCATTGATGGCCTAGTGGTGAGTGTTGAGCTCACGATCTGGTGGCTGGGTTCGAACTACCACTGAGACTTCTGTTTGACAATATTTTTACCCTGGAGGTCCCGAGTTCAAACGCATGCAGATTATCTTGCTCACAAATCAAAACCTGCCCTGCCTTGGAAAGAGTATGACATTGTGTCTCGGTAAAAATGGAAAAAAAACATTTTTTAAAAACACATGCGCACTGGTGTCGTATTTAGATATTTTGCTCACGAAGTCGAATATAGCTGCCTGAATGGTGAACAAAAGCAGTCACATATAGAAAAATTCACCATTGGTGAACCTTAGAGCTCTTGCTGAGGAACCAAAATACAACAGAACAACCCCCCTCCCCAGCTAAAAAAGAAATACTTTGTTTTGTCTGGTGCATGCTAAAAAAACCTGTTGATGATGTTTGTCTCCAGATGGTTGCAGGTCATCGTGCACCTTCTCACCAGTGGCACTGGAGACGCCAGCGCCACGATATTGGATGACACGACCACTGGACTTGTGTCCTAGACCACTGTGACTTGACTAGACTTCGCCTTTGCTAGATTGATGGGGATTAAGGGTGCGGAATGGGAGATAGTAGAAATGCTTAAGAAGAGCTGAAGGGCGAAGCCAGACCTGGCATCTTCGCTCTGGAATATTGGACAGGGATACCTGTTGCCATGTCCCACTGGGTTAGAGCATCAAGGCTCACGAGAAACGACTTGGAGCAGCCGTATCAAGGCATTGATGGGTCATTGCAGGGCCCGGCCTCTCTGCTGTAGGAAAGAAGTTGCAGGAAGTACTGCAACAAAACCCCAAAGGGCAAAGCCAGTGAAGAGCTGGGCATCTTTGCTCTGGGATCTAAGACGTGGACGCACGTTATCAGATCCCACTGGCTCGGAGCAGCAGCGCTGATGAGAAAACGACCTGGAACTTCCGTATCGAGATTTTGCGAAGATGTTTGGGGGTTTCCATATCAGGGTGGTGTCTTTAAGACCTCCCACCTCTGAATCGCACTTCAAGGGACCAGATACAACGAGAGCAGTGGGAATTGTGGCCGTCGTGGAGAGCCGTTCTCCGACATAGAATAGAAGCAGACTAGGTAGGAACGATGAGCGTCCAGCATCGCAGCTGCGGCCTTGCACACGTTTCAGACGCGTCGGTACAATGATACGTGTGTGCACAGCGTTCACTAGTGACTCTGTCACTTTCCACATTCCCTGAGCTCAAATCCGCGTGTGTCCCTGAAGCTCTGCGTGAGCGAATTGACCACAGATGTTGGAAACTCCGTCGGTAGCCGGTGAACCTTCCCCACTGATCACAAAGGGGGCAGCCAGCCTTAGCGCTGGACATGGATGTCGATGTCCTGAAAAGGCACAGTCTGTGTACCTTGTGCCCAGTGTTCCTGAGGGGAAGGGACACAGTGGACCCCCAAACACGTTCTTAAAGCACTTTCTGGACCTACTGGGTCTCTTCCTTCTAACCCTGGTTCCTCAGAAGTCCTGGCATAGGTGTTGTAAGTCGTCGTGTGGTCCATCTGAAAGTTCTCTGGATGTCTCTTATCCAATATCGTGGCTGCTGCGCGTGTCAAGACCTCAGGTATGTAAGATCGCTGATTATTTTGTTTTGTTTTAGTTTTTGTTAGGGGGTTTCACTAGAAAACCTTGGATGCTGTTATGTTTTTATAACTAGCAAAATATTGACCCAAACTTTAGGATCTTTTCAGATTTATGATTTCCCTTGTAGGGGATGCCAGGGGCTTGTCAGTATAAATAGCATCCCTACCTTCTGGAAATGCTGGGGAAGGAATACCCTCTTTTCTATCCCTCTCTTTTTGTCTTGTTTCTTTTCTTCCTGTCACCTCCTTGTCTTTTTTCTGCCTTCTTTGTCCATTCTTCTTTCAGTGCAGAAAGAAAACTTAAAAGATAGGAATTCTCTTCCATGCCTATGTCGGATGCGCTGGGCCTGACATGTCAGGCGCTAAACGGCAGCGAAATGCAGTTTCGCTCATGTGGCAGACAACAATGGTTGCTTTCTGAGCGTTCGACGAAGATGACAAAGACTAATTGATCTTTTGTTTGCACATCTACACAAATGAATTTAAAACTAAAGATTAGAGGTGAATTTGCTGGAAGATAAATGTTTTAACCCACAAGAATAGGAACATAAACTTAAGAAGACACTTTTCAGTGTTACGGAAAAGGCAGTTGAAAAGAAAAGAAAAAACTACACCGTAGATAAAGAAACCGCATTTTTATACATGAAGTGGATTTGTCACATGCATTGACTCTACTTCTGTACTCACGGTTAAACATTTTTATTTTTTAAGGGTTTTGCAAATGGCAAACAAAAGTTAAATGCAATTTTTCTGTCTTTGCAAATGAGTAAATACCTAAACATACTTTTTAGGTGGTCCTAGTCATGTTGGTGTATTTCAAAATGACTGTGGAGTAATTTTGATGAATGACTGAATTTTACATTGCCAGTATTGTCAGTGTTGCTGATTGATACCTTCTTTTTGCAGGGCAATTGTTACCGAGGCAAAATTAAGTAGCAATCTTCTATCAATCTACAAGTAGCAATCAACAAGAATCAATCGACAAGAACCAATCAATAAAAATCAATCAAGTTCGATCAACAAGAATCAACAAGAATCAATCCAAGTACCAGTCAACAAGTACCAGTCAACAAGTATCAGTCAACAAGCATCGATCAACAAGAATCAATCAAGAAGAATCAACAAGAATCAATCAAAAGCATCAATCAACAAGTACCAGTCAACAAGCATCAATCAACAAGTATCAATCAACAAAAAAAAATCAACAAGAATCGATCAACAAGTACCAGTCAAGTACCAATCGAGTACCAGTCAACACGAATCAACCAATCAAGAATCGATCAAGTACCAGTCAACAAATAACCAATCAACAAGTACAAATCAACTAAAATCAACAAGTACCAAGCAACAAGATCCAAGCAAAAGAACCGAGCAACAAGCAACCTTGTTAAAATAAGAAAGAACAACAAGAACCAATCAAGAACTAAGCAACCTTGCCAAAACGAGAACCAAGCAACAAGAACCAATCAAGAACCAAGCAACCATGCCAAAATAAGAACCAGGCAACAAGAGCCAATAAAGAACTAAGCAACTTTGCCAAAACAAGAAACAAATAGCAAGAACCAATAATAAAAAAGCAACCATGACAAAACAAGAACCAAGCAATTGCGCCAAAACAAATATCAAGAAACCAGTATCCAGAAATCCTACAAAATTAATATCAACTGTGCCAAAGCAAGAACCAAGAAACTGTGCCAAAACAAGAACCAAGCAACCTTACCAAAACACCAAGAGCCAAGCAACTGTGCCAAAACAAGAACCAAGCAACTGTGCCAAAACAAGAACCAAGCAACTGTGCCAAAACAAGAACCAAGCAACTGTGCAAAAAAAAGAACCAAGCAAAACAAGTACCGAGCAACCGTGCCAAAACAAGAACCGAGCAACCGTGCCAAAAGAACCAAGCAACTGTGTCAAAACAAACAAGAAACAAATACCCAGCAACCTTGCCAAAACGAATAACAAGCAACTGTGCTAACACAAATGATCAAGAAACGAGCACCCAGCAACCTTACAAAATAGATATCAACTGTGACAAAACAGGTACCGAGAAACAAGAGCGAAGGAACCTGCCAAAGCAAGTACGTATCAAGAAACGGGTAGCAAGCTAAAGGCCAAAACAAGCTTCAAGCACTGGATCAAACTAAAGTACCCAGCAACTTATCAGGCCGATGAAAACAGCGAATTTCGATTACAGGTAAGAACTTTTGAAGTCACAGGTTTAACAAAAAATGGTGTTCAGAAAGTATATGTATATATAATTGTGGTCTAGAGGTAATGCATCTGCCTAGAAAGCGAAAAGTCTGGGTCAGAAGTGTGCTGTGGTTCGATCCCCGTTTGGGCCCGAAACTTCCACTGCCCCCCATCCATTAGACCAGGAGTGGTAGACTGGGTGCTCGCCTTTGGGATGACACATATTTAGTGCTCGTTAATTAACCCACGACAACAAGAGAGTTGTCCCTGGCAAAATTATGTCGAAAAAGGCCACTCTGACAGGGAAACGGATACAGTTGCAGACAGGAAAGGAGAAGGGAGGTGATGGGTGGCCATGCTCTTGTGGCGACGCACTTTCCCCGGGAAGAGCAGCCCAAATTTCACGCAGAGAAATCTGTCGTGACTTAAAATGGAATATAAAATAGCAAAAAATAAAAAAAATTATACAAAAAGCATCAACAAGCCAAATGCTTATACTGTGCTCAGCAGCAATAACGTAATCAGATTTTACACGAGGCAGGTAGTGGACGTGAATAGTGGTACTTTTTTGCCGAGAGACTCTTAAAAATAATGTGTTATCTGAATTGTTCTTTTCTTTGTTCCTCGATCAGAGCTCCGAGGTTCACCTATGGTGAGATTTGTGTGTATGCGACCGCTTATACCCGCCATTTAGGTAGCCACATTCCGACTTGGGGGGAATTTTAATCTGAATGATCTGTAGTCTGGTGTTTGCATATGTGTTCTTTGATATTGTCATTTTTGTTTCCTACATAGATACTGTTGCCTTTTCTTATCAAATTAGACAATACTACGGCACAGTTTTGCAAGTTGGCTCAGTTTTAGACGCTGCCATTCATTGGACACATAGACAGGTACATCTTTGTCTTAGAGAGTCTATAATTGCTAATCTATTAGACGTTTTGCTTTACCTTATTAAAATTTTTTGTTTCTCGGCTAGAGCTCCAAGGTTTGTCAATGGTGAGACTTTGGAGATGTGACAACGAAACCTACAATAATAATAATAATAATAATAATGATAATAATGATAATGATAATAATAATAATAATAATAATATAATGTATGCAAATTATATAGCACCGAATCTTGTAAAGCAACAAATCAAAGCGCTCAGATTCATTTTTTTCCAAGGATAATGGAATAAGCACTCATGTGCTTTTTTACATCCAGTCCCCGTGTGTATGCGGTTTTGTAAATTTTGTCATGTTCCCACCCGCACACAATGGCCTACTCTTTCGAAAAGCGGAACAGGATTTAACGTGCGCGCAAGATGTTCAGCATGCGTTCGCACATGGGGCCTCGGTTTATAGTCTCATCCGAAGGACTTTTGGGTAGATGATATCCATCTAAGGGGATGATGTCTGAACACACCAGTGCACATGTATTTTGTCGTCTGTTCCTGATCGCTCAACATGGTCTACTCTTCCAAAAGGCGGAAGAGATTTTAACGTATGCGCAAGACGTTCTGTGGGCGACCATAAACGGGGCCTCGAGTTAAAATCAAATACGAAGGACTGTCGGAGGAGTGGAATTGGTACTGATAACTGACTATATTATGTCGCAATACGCAAAAATCTCACCATTGATGAGTCCCGGACCTCTTGTCGAGTAACAAACCCAAACCCCAAACCCCTCACCTATTAGAGAAGATAAAAAGCTCAACTGTGTGGTTCCCAGTGAACCTATTGCAAATTCAGTCTAGGTAGGAGCCCAAGGAGTGTCCGAAAAAAAGATCCTATGACTCATATGGGATTCCAGCTCATAACAGCCAGGAACTCTCTGCATCAACCATCGTACCATTTTAATTTATTATTTTATTTTATCTTATTTTATTCTTTTATATCGAGGATAATGGAATAAGCACTTATGTGCCTTTTTTACATCCAGTCCCCGTGTGTATGCAGTTTTGTAAATTCTGTCATCCGTTCCCACCGGCACACAATGGCCTACTCTTACGAAAAGCGGAACAGGATTTAACGTGTGCCACCATGGTGGCTGTTGTACACTTTACTTTCTTTCTGTAGGGTTTTCAACTTTAAAGTTTTTTTTTTTTTTTTTTTGGGGGGGGGGTGTGGGGCGGAGGATTTGGCTTAGCTATTTTAAATGTTTTCTCCTCCCTTCCATTATATCTGACATAATAGACGCTATAGGTGACTGGTTACGACCATTTCATTTCAATCCCGTGGGCATAAGAAGTCATGGGGTTGAATCTCGGAGGCGTCATCTTGGTGAATTGAGGATGGGGATTGTTACAATCCTCCACATCAACTTCAAGTGCAGACCTACTACTGCCTTAATTCCTTCCGTGTATATACACACGCGCAGAAGATCCAATAATGCATGTTAAAGATCCCGTAGTTCACGTCAGCTTTGATGGGTTACAGAAATTCTAACATGCCAAGCATGCACCATGTACAAAAATGAGCTGCTCTGAACACGTCGGAATGTCGGCTGAAGCCAGCGGGCAGACTGGCTGTAAAATTTACAAGCACAGGGAAAGACCAGGCATACGCCCCCTCCCCTTTACAACCAAAAAAAAAATCACGATAAGGGAACTCAAAGATCTGACATGTAATTTCCCTTTTCTTTTTCTTACAGAATGAATCACCAGCACTTACAGCACAGATCTTCAGACCCACTTCAAAGAAAGCGCCTTCAAAGCGTCATCGTGGAACACGACTTCTGAAGGTCGTTGGAGAACACATCCTCCAAATGTCAGTGTGGGACACATCTCCTGAACGTCCAAGAGGAAACAATCTCCAGAACGTCAACGAGGAACACATCTATAGAACATCAACACAGAACACATCTCCAGAACATGATCTCCAGACCATCGCCGTGGAACACGTCTCCATAACATCACCGTGGAACACATCTCCAGGACATCGCCGTGGAACACATCTCCAGAACAATCTACGTGGAACACATCTCCATAACAATCTACGTGGAACACATCTCCATGACATCGCCGTGGAACACATCTCCAGAACATTGTAGTGGACCACATCTCCAGGACATCGCCGTGGAACACATCTCCAGAACATTGTAGTGGAACACATCTCCAGGACATCTCCAGAACATTGTAGTGGAACACATCTCCAGAACATTGTAGTGGAACACATCTCCAGGACATCTCCAGAACATTGTAGTGGAACACATCTCCAGAACATTGTAGTGGAACACATCTCCAGAACATTGTAGTGGAACACACGTCCAGAACTCTGTAGTGGAACACATCTCCAGAACATTGTAGTGAAACACATCTCCAGAACATCGCCATGGAACACATCTTCAGGACATCGCCGTGGAACACATCTCCAGAACATCTCCGCGGAACACATCTCCAGGACATCGCCGTGGAACACATCTCCAGGACATTGCCGTGGAACACATCTCCAGAAACCCATGAATGAAAAGGATCGTTGGAGATTCAACAGCTGGAACCTAGGACACTGAGACATCATTTGATCAAGTTGTGACTTTGAGAATATGTTGTGTGTGTGTATGTGTGTGTGTTTATACAGATGGATAGGTAGATAAATATAGCTACTTGATATGTCCTTTTTTGTTAATTGGTTAGACTAATAATTATGGGCTTGTTCTAAACGAAGCTAGCAAAAACCACATACCACCCTTGATGTACATGGTGCCAGACATTGGTGATGTCGGCAGATCTTTGCACTGGTCTCTGGCTGACACACCATGGCATAGTTCACAGCAACATAGGAATCCCAGTTTCCCTTTTCCCCCGATTTTTGCCCACATTCATTTTGAAAGGGTTCGCATCACTGCTATACTATGGCATTTACAGCGACAAAATTGACAGTTCTCATTTTCCCTCGGTTTTGATTAAATTTTATAGAAAAAAGTTGGCATCACCGGTATACCATGAAATATGTTCCACTGCAAGAAAGTGATCCGATTTTTCCGAGATTTTGTTTAGATTCATTTGAATAGAGGGCTGAGCCCGAAAGCAGGGATGACAATTTTCCCGTTCTGATAGGAGTCGGCTGACATCCTCCCTTTATCCCAGTGTTCCCATCTACTCATGAGGCATAGAGGACAAGGTTAGTCTGGAAGGAATAGCTAGGTGGCTGTATCAACCTAAACTTCATTCAACGAAATCCCTACGAGTGAGAGGAAAATGACCGTTTTGCAACCCCCCCAGAAAACACGGGTTCTTGGAGCCCATTGCAAGCTCTGACAAAGTGGTTGCTAGTCCTAATACTGCATTCATTTCCCCGTATTGCTGTTACCTTGTGCTGTCAACCTTAACCCTAACCCTAACCATTGTTCCCCCATGCCGCAAACCTGTTCACTGACCTTGTTCCTAAATAACCTCTTCACTTTGACCCACTTACTTTGAGTTTTGAATTCTGCGGTATGGGGAAGCAGTTCAAGGGAACAGCAGTAATGGGGAAAGAGTGGTTTGGGCTGGTGACAGGTTAAGGAGTATTCTATTCCGAAATTACATTTGAGAATAAGAGGTTGTTTTTTTTCCAACATGGTCAAAATTAATGATTAACAGCCGTGTCTGACCTATTAAAAATATTCTGTTCAGCGATTTTGTTTAAAAGCATTAGGTTGATATTTTCTTCTTTTGAAAAGTACCTGTGATAAGTAGGCTGGTCCCGACTGGTTTAAGATATTCCGTTCTCAAGAACAACCCTTGAAGGTAAAGGGTTTAAGAAGTTCTGGCGGTGATACAGAATTAAACAGGACTTGACAAATTGAAACTTATGCTGATCTTCAGGAATCCTTCAAGATGATAGGCCGAACAATTTTGGTAAAGATTTCTGGGGGATGAAAGAGCTATAATGAAGACTAAGAATGGTCTTGACAAATTGAAAACATAATGATCTTCGGGTAACCCTAGAAGATGATAGGTCTAACATTTATTAAACAGACAAAATGGTCATAGATCAGAAAAAGACCAGAGATATCTCCTGATGGTAGTAATGCTTGGGAAGGAATGATGTCGCTGGTCAGTCAACAAAGTTATTGCCAATTCATCCACGAAGTCGGAATGCGGCTACCATTAAGGTGGGTAAAAACAATCGGATGCGCAAAAGATCAACCATTATTGAACCTCGGAGCTCTTGACAAAGAACAACAAACTTTTATAATTGAAAATAGATTCTCCAATACACCTTTGTAGAAATAATGCATTCTGTACGAGTTGCTGACGGAGACTATGCCTTAGTTTGCCAGTTACAGAACACTGCAGATTTGACAACACCATTTCTTTTTTGAAGAAAGGCTGGTAACTTGAACACTATGCAGGATTTTTCGGTACGACATTGAACACAAAAAGTAGAAAACGCAATTGTTTTTTGTAAACATGGTTGAAAGAAGGCATGGTGCTTTCTTCAGAGAAAACTATTTAGGTGTGTGGGTTAGACTGAGGGAAGAGGACATGGCACGCGCACGCGCGTTGTGTGTGTGTGTGTGTGTGTGTGTGTTCTGCATGAGATATATAGGGTAAAATGCTGTACAAAATGTTTTTGAAAAAAAAGGCGTGTCAGAAACGTGGAGTAGGGGGTAAGAAAAATAAACGCATAAACAGAAAAAAAGGAATCAAAGTAACACCAATACACATACCTTAGAGCAAAAGTAAACCCAGACATTTTTAAATCGCCAATTTTTACACGTGTATAAAACGCAAGCATAAGAGCACACACTAGAGCAACAATAAACCCAGCCGATTGTTCACTGCAGCCAAACGCATGCAGCAGTTCACACTGGGGCATTTATTGCCTCGGACAGTAGGTGAGATAAAGAGTTTTTGACTATGATAATGGAGAAACCCTCCTCCCTCCCTAAAATTGAAAAAAGCACAAAAAAGAAAAAAGAAAAAGAAAAGAAAAACATTGAAAAAAAGAGAGAAAAAGTGAACGATATTTATTTTGTATTTTTTTCGGCCAATGAAGAGAGACGTGTGAAGCACTCAAGGTTTGGTTTTTCCTTGTTTTTTGTTTTTTTAAAAAGGAAAGTGCTCCATGGTCTGCATGCAACTGAGGCCATCAAGAAAAAAAATCTATTTAGAGTTTATCTATTTGATAGTTAAAAAAAGCTGGAAAGCATTCTTGCAATATTGGAGTTGTAATGGTTACCTAAGCTTGTTTTCCTTCGATAATGTTTGTCGCTGATATATCTATATCTATATATCTATATCTATCTATATATATATAATATGTATGTATGTACATACATATGTTTATTCCCCCGAACAGTAGGTAAGGTAGAGAAGTTTTTGTCCTTGATAATGGAGAAACCCTCCTCCCTCTAAAAAAAGGAAAACAAAAAGAAAAAAAAAGAAAAACGACATTGAAAAAAACGAGTAAAAAGAAAACGATATTAATTTTGAGTTTTTTTGGCCAATGAAGAGCGACGTGTGAAGCATTCAAGGTTTGGTTTTTTCCTTGTTTTGGTTTTTTTTTTTAAAAAAAAGGTGCTCCATGGTCTGCATGCAACTGAGGCCACCAAGAAAAAAAAATCCATTTAGAGTTTATCTATTTATATTCTATTAATAGTTTAAAAATATTTGAAAGCATTCTTGCATTCTGGGCTTGTTTTCCTTCGGTAATTTTTGTCGATTATATAATATAATAATATAATCATTATTATATATATTATATATATATATATATAATATATATAATATTATATATATAGTATATTTTATTATTATAAATAAAATGTGTGTGTGTGACAAGATAGATAGATAGATATGTGTTACATATCTATGAAAAGGGAGGGAGCATAAGTATACATGGCACATGGTACTGGACGAATTTTTTCCTTAGTTCTTTTATCTTCAAATGAGATCAGTTGATCTTTTAACAGAAACAGAATTTGTAATGGCTGTTGACATTGTCAGGACGACCATTTAAAAAAATTATTATTTCGTTTTTTGTTGCTCGATATTGTTTGTTGGGTTTTTGGGGTGTTTTTGTGTGTGCTTATTTTCTAATTTTTTCAATGTGCTTTAATGTACTTTACAGTATCTTAGTTCTGAAAAAGAAAACGTAAAGCTTGATGTTAGTGGGGCAAGAGATTAGTCATCACTTTTATGAATGCATTCGAATAGCCAGTTCATAGATGGGG
Organism: Rapana venosa; assembly: GCA_028751875.1. Lineage (NCBI taxonomy): Eukaryota > Metazoa > Mollusca > Gastropoda > Neogastropoda > Muricidae > Rapana > Rapana venosa. The sequence goes on from CM054136.1 coordinate 42,692,084, forward strand.
AAATTTGAATCATTTGGATTCTATGTTTGAAATCCTAATTTGATTTCAGCAATCTTTTGTAACAGATAAGAAAAGAATATAGTTTCACCCTAAAGTGGTCAAGGCGTAATGTAGTTTTTCCATTTCCTCTTTAGTTTTAGGAATAATCTGAAGTGTTTTGTGTTTATGTTGAATTTTGTCTTTGTTTTTGGTTTAAATGGCACAAACTTTTATCATTTTTCATATTCCCAGCAGTGATACTGTTAAGTGCTGCTGAGCAATCCTTTTGTCGTGGCATGGATATCGGGTTAGAATTGTTTGTTAGAAAAGTTATGGAAGACATATCTTACTTCTGCTGAATATTAGCAGTGACAGTGGCCAGGTCTAAGATTTTGTGTAATTTTTTTTAGAGTTTTTTTCAGTTGGGTTTTGTTTGTGTCGTTTAGTGAATGGTTCAGTGTTTATAGTTTAAAAAAAAAAGTAAAATGTTTTGGACCATGTGGTAGCAATCCTTGATGTCACTGATTCAAGACTGTAAATCATTTTTCCCCAGGGATCAGTTCAGTGAAAATATTCTGTTTACAAAGGAAATGTAATGTCATTTTCCTTGATGTTAGTACTGCTGGAGAAGTTTGCTTTAAAAAAACAACCCAAATCACTTCATTGACATAATCATATGAACACGTTTTTGCCTGAGTTAAATAAAAAAAAAAGCTTTAAATTTGTGGGGAGAGCGGTGCTTGTTAACGCTAACGGGGGACACAGATTTCATCATTTGTGTGTGTGTGTGTGTGTGTGTGTGTGTGTGTGTGTGTGTGTGTGTGTGTGTGTGTGTGTGTGTGGAGAGTGAGTGAGAGTGAGTGAGTGAGAGAGAGAGAGAGAGAGAGAGAGAGAGAGAGAGAGAGAGAGAGAGAGAGAGAGAATCTTAAATTCGAGAGAGAATCTTTTCTTGAATTCTTCAAGTGGTATCTTTGATGTGAGGAAAGCTTTAAAACATTTACACCTGGCGACTGATATCATAGCATATTCCTGGATTATGAATTTCTAATTCCTGTAATTTGTTTTGCCCCTCAGTGTCACAGCAGGTTTCAACTGCGTCAAAATTCATTTTTCTCCGGGGAAGGAAGGCACTTAACGTTAGTGTGACACAAGGCATTTTTCTTCCCCCCCCCCTACTTTTTATAGTGTACATATAAGAGCATATAGTTATTTTATCTTAACATACAAAAGATTTTTTTTCTCCCTACTGAATTTTACAACAATACATTCTTGTTTCTGTGGAAGGTTCTATCTGAGCTAGGAACACGATGCATGTGAAGTACTGGTTTCTCACCTTTTCTGAAAAAATACAAGCACCCAGACCATCACTCGTGGTTAGAAAACAGTTGAGCTTTCTATGGGATTGGAACCAACCCACCATATCTTTTTCTTTCGGACGGGTGTGTGAAGCAAGTCGGCTAGAGAGACGGAAATATAACCAATCGGTCGGAGACAGACGGACGGACATACAAACAGAAAAATCCCCCAGAGGTTTAACTGACGGAGCCTATGGTACGGAGTGTCCAGCAGGGAATAGATCCCGGGATCTGCATTAATTGGCTGACAGCTGCTATCGGTGCCTGGCAAAGCATTCATGTTTTCCCCGAAGTTGGAATGCAGCTACCTTAATGGTGGGCAAAACAGTCGCATACGTAAAAAGCTCACAGTTGGAGAATCTCGGGGCTGAGGAACGGAAAAAGTACCCCCTTCCTCCCCCCCCCCCGCCCCCGCCCAAACAAACAAACAAAATGACCTCACGTTTCCCACTGTGGGTTGATGATAGTGGATGTACTGTCCTTGTTTCCCCTTTGTTTTAAAATCTTGGTTTAATAATGTTCGGAAAGAAAGGGACATTCGTTACATATAAATTGATGTTAAGAGCAGCAACAAGAAGGAAATGGCCTATAACGTGCCATAACAGAAAAAATTAAACTATAGTACTTTAGCAGCTAGTAAGTAAGAATTCATACGAAACTAAATGGGATTCAGCACAATTCCAAATATGACAAATCAACTGATCACCTTCCCGATTTTGCTGCACCCCTTGTTTTAATAATAATAATAATAATAATAAATAATTAGCGTTTATATCTTGCGAAGACAAAATGCTTGCACTCAACCCATTCTTACAGTCAGGCAAACAATAATGTCCCCACAAATCCATATGTACACACACACACACACACGCGCACACACACACGCACGCGCGCGCGCGCACGCACGCACGCACGCACGCATGCACGCAGACACACACACGCACACACGCACGCACGCACGCACGCACGCACACACACACACACAATAATAATAATAATATATGGAATTTATTTAGCGCTGAATCTTGTAAAAAACAAACAAATCGAAGCGCTTGCACTCAATCATTTACAGGCATGCAACTCTCCTTAAACATAATGAACAGATTTCAAATCCATGCGCACGTACGCACGCACACACGCACACACACACACACGCACACGCACACGCACACGCACACACACACAACACACCACACACGGAACAACACTCAGAAGGTGAAAGATGCTGTTGAAAATTACGGACAGATATGTGAGGGGAAAGTCTCATGTAGGAAATAAGTGTGTTTTGAGGCTGGATTTGAAGGCATCAAGTGAAGGCTTTTGACGAAGTGAAAGAGGGAGGTCATTCCAGGTGGATGGACCAGAAACAGAGAAGGAGCGACGGCCAACAGTGGTTTGTTTGAATCTGGGTGTTCGAAAGCACAAAGTATCTGCGGCTGAACGAAGGGAACGGGATGGAGTGTACAGGTGAAGACAGTTACAGAGATAAGAGGGTGCAGATTTGTGGAGACATTTGAAACAGAGGGTATTGATTTTATACTCCAGTCTTTGTGAGACAGGCAACCAGTGAAGAGATCGCAGAAGAGGAGTGATGTGTTCAGATTTTTTCTTTCTTAGGACCAGTCGAGCTGCAGAGTTTTGTATGCGTTGAAGAGAGTGGATAGATGATGCTGGTAGGCCAGCCAAAAGAGAATTACAGTAGTCTAAACGTGAAAGAATGAGAGATGTGACGAGCTTGGAAGTTGCATCAGTGGACAGATACTTGCGAATCGCGCTTATGCGCCGTAATTGATAGTAGCAAGACTGGCAGGTCTGGGTGATGAATTTTTTCATAGAGAGTGTGTTGTCAAGAACTACTCCTAAATACTTCACAGAGTTGGACAAAGGAACTGACGTATTGCCGAATTCTATTGAAGTTTTTGCGATAAAGTTTATGTTGGGTCCCTATGAGCATGGCTTCGGTTTTATCGGCATTAAGTTGTAACTTGTTCGGAATCATCCAGGTTTGAATGTCTTGAAGGCAGTAGGACATATTTGTCAGGAGGGAAGGCAAGTTTTCAACAGTATCGCTGCACTGAAGCTGAGTATCATCGGCATAGAAATGATGATCAATATGGTGGTTGTTTATTATATGTGAGAGTGGAGCAGTGTAGAGAGTAAAGAGAACAGGGCCCAGGACTGATCCCTGCGGGACTCCACATTCCATTTTGACAGGTTTTGATTGAATTTTGTTTACAATAACTTTCTGGAACCGGTCTGTGAGGTATGAAGCAAACCAGGTGAGGGCTGTGCCGTTAATACCAAACGTATTTTGGAGGCGAGAAAGAATTGAGTGATCTATGGTATTAAAAGCTGCAGATAGGTCAAGAAGAGTGAGGAGGGAGATTTTTCCTGCATCAGAAGCAAGTAGAAGTGTATCTAAAGTGTGGACTAGGGTGGTTTCGGTGCTGTGGTTGGGGCGATAGGCAGACTGAAAAGTGGGAAGAAGATCATTGGAATGAAGGTGACCGTTGAGCTGTTTGAGAACAACTTTTTCTAGTACTTTAGAGACAAAGGTTAAGTTTGAGACAGGCCTATAATTCTTCAGAATGTTGGGATCGAGGTCGTGCTTTTTCAGTAGAGGTGTGACTATTGCTGTTTTAAGAGCTGATGGAAAATTTCCTGACTGAAGAGATGAGTTTACTATTTTAGTGATAATAGGCACAAGTTGTGGAAGGCATTGTGAGAAAACAGGAGCAGGTATGGGATCAAGGTCGCATGATTTTATAGTCATTTCCTTCAGAATTGTCATTGACACACACACACACGCGCGGAAACAAACACGGCAAAAACAAGTAAGCAAATCAATGTGCAATTGCTAGAAAACTAGAACAAAATAAATACTTGCGCTGAAGTGAGGTTGGACAAGTGTCCAAGCGGGAAAGTTGTGTGTGTGTGTGTGTGTGTGTGTGTGTGTGTGTGTGTGTGTGTGTGTGTTTGTGTGTGTGTGTGTGTGTGTGAGTAAGTGTAAACAATTTCTCCTTTAAGTGATTAACGGCACCAAGTAGACGTTAAACCTGGAAACATAAAGACACTGTTGTTCAAACATTTATTCACATTTAAAAAACGATGTGACCTAACAATGAATTGACGTACAGTTTAAAATATTAATGCGTAAATATCCATTCGGAAATGCCGACTTCCTTCACAAAAAATGACTTGAGTAAACTCTAAAACCTTTCCGACATTTCAAACAATACAAAGCAAGAAACAAGACGGTGATGATCAACAAAACAAATACACTTGTAGACTTTGCCAATGCAAACAAGACGACAGAATATCTTGTGATATTTTCAGTTAATGTGACACCAAGTATAAGATATTTGCAGGCAGATACACTCAAAAACAAAAAGTAAATGAACTAGGTGAAAGTGCTCAATTTGTTTACATTTAACGATGCAGTCAATAAACGGATCAAGTCGCTTTTTAAGTTCTTTATCAAGGATGTTTTATAATTTTTTCGCTCCTCGGCTAGAGCTCCGTACTGCAGTGCAATGTAGTACAGTACAGTGAAGTGTACTGTAGTGTACTATAATGTACCGTAGTGTGTAAGATGTCAGTTTGTTTTTTCCGAAAGAATATACTTGACTTAAACTACTAAGTGAAGAAAAGGTTAAAAACAACAGAAAGAAGCTTAGTCATGAGATACGGTTTCATCACTTTTATTTCACAACCAAACGCATTAAACCAAAAAACCCCAAATGCGTGCCATTCCATCAATTTCAAAATGTTTGATAAAACATTTTAAACATTACACATGAGAAAAAAAAGGGCCCACATTTGACGTCTCGCATACTTTCACATTAAAAGGCATTCACTCGACCCATTTTTTTGGCCAAGAAATTCTTTGCACTTTTTCAAAATATTCACACAGCTAAACAGAGAATCGGTATTGAAAAAAGAAAAGAAATCAGATTACCTTTCACTCAAAGTTTTCCCTAACTTTATGTTTTTTTAAAACTTATGGCAGGAGCATCAAATACTTCCAGAGACCTTATCTAAGCTTACAATGACATACCCCCCCCCCCACCACCCTCATACTCTACACACACACACACACACACACACACATGAAAGGGGAGGTACTGGGACAATCAAAGAATTAAGCCCTAATTTATTTGTCAACGCATGTTAATCGTACAATGCTAATTACACAGGATGACTGAAGCGCTGTCCCCTCACGATATCCCCCCTAGGGTTCATGGGCAGTGGATGAAAGAGCACAATGGGGCACAACACGCATTTCAGCGCTGCCCATGGACAGCTCACAAAAGCACGTGAAACAGAATGGCCCCGTCCCTTGATACACATAACTGAATCTGGCGTTTGAGCAAATTGAGTTCCCCTCTATTGTTTGTTGTTTTTGTTGTGTGTGGGTGGGTGTGTGGGTATGTGTGGATAGGCAGAGTTTGTTTGTTTGTTTGTTTGGGGAGTTGGCCCCTCAGGGAGGGAGAGACAGTGTAAAATAGCATTTGGAAGGGAGGAGGAAAGAGAAGGATACACCTGAAAAAGGAGGAATTATTTGTCTGTCTACCAGTTTGTCGAGCTGTCTGTCATGTATGTCTGACATTCTGTCTGTCTGTCTGTCTGTCTGTCTAACATTTGGTCTGTTTGTCATTCTGTCTGTTATGCTCCCTGTCTCTGTCTGCCTTTCAGTCTTCTGCCATTCTATTTGTTTGTTGTTTTGTATGTTAGTATGCCATTCCGTCTGTCTGTCTATCTGCTATTTTACTGTTTCTTTGGACAATTATTTGGGGGGCATATACAATTTTTTCCCCCACAACGGACCTTTAACACAAACAAAATTGATATTTCAACCCCCAAAATCTTAAGCATCTATCATTGTCACCAGAAACAATTATTTTCACCCCAGTACTGATGTTCACTCCAGGAGAAGAAAACCCATCTGGTATGGACATCCTCTAGCGGGGAGATCCAACCCTACACCCTCTCGGAACACATCGTACAATGCTCAAACCACAAGGCCATCCTGCCCCGACTTTTAAAAACAGCCACGAAGAAGCACACACACACAACACACACACACAACACACACACCACACACACACACCACACACACACACACACACACACATATATCAACAAACTAGCTGCTCAGAAGACAAGGAACAAGGGAACACAACCTGGCTTGGAGAAATAAACTTGAAAGCCAGCTTTTGATTTGTTTTCTCCCTTTTTTTAAATTTTAAAGTTAGAAAGAGTGTGTTTTCAATCTACATCAGACTGGAACTACCCGGGGAAGTGGCGTGCTAATTCTCACACTGGATCAACAAGTACCAGGCGAAGCTGATGCCGATAGCTGCCCATCTCCACACCTTGCTCTGCTTCTAGGGGAAAGAGTTCCACTCCCTGGGAGATTAATTTTGTTCTTCCTGGTGATAGCAAGGAGATAGGCGCACGCACATCTGGCCACATTGACCCCATTGAAGCAACACCTGCTTCCTCTCAACTTTCAGAGCTTTCCCACCCCGTTTTTCTGCAGTCCTAGCCTACCCCCCCCCCCCCCCCCCCCTTTCTCGTATAATTTATCTGTCCACTTCATTTGACTGATTTTTAATGAGTTGGTGGTGGTGGTGTGTGTTTGAATGTTTTGTGTTTGTTGTTGTTGCTGCTGTTGCTGTTATTATTGTTGTTATTGTTGTTGTTCTTGGTTTGAATATTTCCAAACTTGACTCTCTGAGGGTCACTCAGACTATGCACTTGTGTCTCACACATCACATCTTTCAAATCACCGTGGCACTGTAAGCACACACGAGGTGAAATGTTTGCGTGTATGGCTGTTCGGTTTGGTTGGTTGATTGTTTCATTTCGAAAACCTCGCCATACAGTTAGCCACTGTCCAGCTTCAGATATTTTTTTCATTCCTTAAAGTGGAGTGTGCAGGTTTTTATGCTAAGGGCTTTGTCGAAGAAGAAAGCAGTTTCAACATGACTAAGTCTTGGCACTTTGTGTACCAACAGATAACTCTTTTTTTCCTGGTACAAGTGTTGTGTGTGTGTTGTGTGTGTGTGTGTGTGTGTGTGTGTGTGTGTGTGTGTGTGTGTGTGTGTGTGTGTGTGTGTGTGTGTGTGTGTGTGTGTGTGTGTGTGTGTGTGGTGTGTGTGTGTGTGTGTGTGTGTTGTGTGTGTGTTGTGTGTGTGTTATGTGTGTTTGTGTGTTGTGTGTGTGTTGTGTGTGTGTTGTGTGTGTTGTGTGTGTGTTGCATGTGCTGTATGTGTTGTGTGTGTGTGTTGTGTGCGTGTGTTGTGTGTGTGTTGTATGTGTTGTGTGTGGTGTGTGTGTGTGTGTGTGTGTGTGTGTGTGTGTGTGGTGTGTGTGCGCGCACAAAGTATTGGTTTAGTTCCTCATTATAGGAGTTGAAAGAAGCATCACTCGACACTGACATATAGTGGATGAGCGACATGCGCCAGAAACATTCAGCCTCCTGCTGAATGGGAAAACAACTATTATTTTAATTTCCCCCCCTGACAAACGAGCAGAATGACGGAATGAGTGAAACACTGAGTTTAAACTGCAAAGAGTTATCATGGATTTCATAGACTTCTAGAGAAAGAGTAAGAAGAGACAATGAGTGAGTGAGAGAGAGATAGATAGAGCGAGCGAGCGAGCGAGCGAGAGAGAGAGAGAGAGAGAGAGAGAGAGAGAGAGAGAGAGAGGATAGACAAAATAGCAGATAAGGACAGACAGATACACAGAGACATAGGCAGCTACACAGACTACAAAAGGACAAAAAAGAGAAATACAATATTTCGCGCGTAGCGTATTAGTTAAAAACAAATCTGATCCTCTACGGACACTACAAAAAGCTGGCTCCCCAAAAGACTAATCCTTTGAAAAAAAAATGGAGTTCCATAAAAACAACAACAACAACAACAACCAGATACCAGACTGGTAATGACGCCCCCACATGAAATTTCTCTCTCCTCCCCTTCTGGGGATTCCCCTCTCCCCCACCCCCACCCAACTGACGGTGAGGGGAAGGGGGTGGTTAAGCAGACGTACGGCCATACTGACTCTCAGACGCCTGTCTCCTCTCAGTCCTCGCGTCACCCCTTCCCCATTCAGCTTCTGCTGCATTGGCCACTACTCCTCTCCGTTTCATTTTCATTTTTTTCATTTCATTTTCATTTTCATACCGCTTTAAAGTCACGGCAGATTTCTCTGCGTGAAAATTAATTAGGACTGCTCTCCCCGAGGAGAGCGCGTCGCCACAAGAGCAGCGATACTTCTGGCAGCAGTAAAGTATTTTTTTAGGAAAGGGAAACCTTCCCTTCCATCTATCCCAGAGCTGCATTCTTCCTTCTTTTTCTTGATAGCATAATCTTGCGAACAAGGCATATGATTCATCGTCTTTTGTATGTGTGTGTGTGTGATTGGTTCTTAACAATTCATGAAGTCTTTAATGTATGCTTAAGTATTCTATGTTTATGGAACTCAGCCGATAATGAAATGAATCACGATATCTTCAGCATGAATACTTGAAAATGAGAGAGAGAGAGAGAGAGAGAGAGAGAGAGAGAGAGAGAGAGAGAGAGAGAGAGAGAGAGAGAGAGAGAGAGAGAGAGAGAGAGAGAGACAGACAGACAGACAGACAGACAGATATGAATGGAGACAGATGCCCATCTTTTTCCCCCCAACAGTAATTGATTGGTTTACAGATCTGATTACTTACTTAACACCAGACCTGGTTCACAAATGACTGATCCTTAAAGGAAGCTCGAGCCCACACAGCACAAAACTCCCATTCCCTAGCTACAGGGTGATTACAGCCACACTCACAGGTGTTTCTGTTCCCCCATGGGAATTCCATCCCCCAGAGATAATAATAATAAGAAGGGGATGGTTGTACACTGACATCTGTGCCCTCTCAGTCCTTGCCTCTTCCCCAGTTAACCAACTACCGCTGCATTGGACAGTGCTTCTCTCTGCTCTTTAGTCACAGTTCTCCATCGCTTTGTTGATGAGGAAAAATCGTAATTTTTTTCACTTCCAGGCTGTTTTATTTCCTCACTGTGTCTGCCACCCCACCCCAACAAGCAAAGTTAGTGTTACAACGACAAAGATAATGAGTCAACATCTTGCTCTCTTTTTATCATTATTACTTTTTCTTAGATCTGTACATTGTTGTTTTTATTAAAAGTACTTGTGGAGCATTTTTATTGAACATACAACTCACTACACTGGTAGTGCCTTGGATATACGATGTGTATTTGATACTTTTACAACCTACCAAACATTGAAGCGAATGATAAGATCTTTCGTGTGGATACTCAAAGACAAAGAGAAAAAAAATGATAGGCAGACAGACAGACAGATAGAGAGACATACAAACACAGAAGCAGAGACAGGTGACAATCTTCTCCTTGTGCTAATTGCTCTACAGATCTGATCATCCACTGACACCAGTGCCACCCTCCTCCCCCCTCCCTCTGAAAGACTATGAAAGATTGATTTGGCAATCAGACAAAGGGTTTGTAACACAGAGGAAAAATTCTGAAGAGAAGCACTCTCTGTTAAATCTAAGCATACTACAATAGTAAATCTTTAGATACTTGTCGCGCATTTCACATTTCCACAGCCTACCAAACACAAGGTCTTCAACAGGTGAAGCTTAAGAAAGACACAATAAAACAACAGGCAGACAGACAGAAACAGAGGCCGGGGGCTAACTCTCCACTAACCATAACTGATCGATTTACAAAGCTTTCTTCTACTGACACAAGTCCGGCTTAAGACAGACAGGAAAAGAAAAGAAAAGAAAGGAAAAGGACAGCAAAAGACAGCAAAGAAAAGGAACACAAACCCCTTAAACAAAATCCCAAACAAATCAGGATCCTCTGTGGGATTAAGCTGGTTGTTCAACAGAAAAGGCAGCAACAAGATTGTTACAGATGCTCCCTGCTGTTCCCAGACCGTTCTTCCCCTTCTGTCCTATTGGCAGACCATGACATCAATGAGAGAGGGGTGGCTGTGCAGACAGTCACGCTGATCCCGAGTCCTCGCCCCTTCCCCATTCACAGTCCACATGTTAGTGTGATGCGCCCTTACCACGTCAGTTTACGTCTGCTCATTAAGTTAAGAGGTCTTCATATGGCTTGCTGCTATCATTCTGGTTTTCTCGTCCTGATTCTTTACTGACACCAAAATACCGGCTCCCAGAAAGACCGATCTTTGCAGAAAGCTGTTTTTAGAAGAAAAAAAGCTACAAGACTGTCAGAAACCCACCACAGACAAACACCCCCCCCCCCCCATCCCTACTTGGGAACTGTCACCCTCCCCTCCCCTCCGACAGAGAGGAAAAGGGGGCGGTTATACTGTCGGCCACACTGACCCTCAGACGCCTGTTTCCCCCATGTCCTCTCCCCTTCCCCATTAATATATCTCCTGCTGCATGGGCCCCTCGTCCCCCACCCCCCCTCCTCTCTCTCTCTCTCTCTCTCTCCTCTCTCTCTCTCTCTCTCTCTCTCTCTCTCTCTCAGCAGTCTCCATCACGTGGCAGGGTATTTTAGGGGGAAAGTCACTCAGTCCTCGGCAGTGTCTATTTTCTGCGTTGCTTTCTAAAAATAAATCTTACACAAGAAGGACGATGAATCATTCTCTTCGTTTCCCTGGTCTCTCTTGGGAGGATGGTGATTTTCTTTAACTCTGTAATCCAGTTCAAAGTTATCAGGCTGGAGGATGTACAGTTCTTCCTTTTACACAATCTATATTTACGAGGGACGGGCTAACTCAGCGGTCAGAGCACTCGCTTCCCCCAGCTAAGGTTAAGCAACATAAGCGTGGTTACCGCTTGGATGGGTGACCGTTTGCGCGCTTTGGCTTCAGTACAGTTTCTCAGTCCACCCAGCTGTAAATGGGTACCTGCCCTCTTTAGGGTCAGGGAAGGTAAAGCAGCGAGGGAGAGGAGGTGAACGCCGCCCTCAAAATGCTGGCCCCTAGAGAAGCTGAAGTGTTTGACGCCTCGCTCCCCTACGACCACATAGGTTATGGGACACCTTTTTTACTTTTTATGTTTACGAAAACATAACCAGCGACTTTATATGCTGAATACCTCAGCATTTTCCTGATGTGTTAACCGCAAAAAACCAGTCCAGGCCAAAGCTTTGTCAGTTATTAGTGGAAGCCAAGTGCCACGGTTTATACTAAAATGTTGAAATTGTCTCCATCTATGCATATGACGTAGCGTCCTTTACTCTCCATTAAAAGGGAAAATCCTCTGAAGTTAGAGTATGGCTGTTTCTCTGTCGAAGTACTTAAAAACAGCCGTACATGTAAATTTCTCATCCAATGTGTAATGATGATGATGATGATGATGATAACCACCACCCACCCACCACCACCACCACCATCATCATCATCATCATCATCATCATCATCATCTCCTCGCCTTTGTCTTCTTACCCCAATCTTCCTCTCCTCTGTCTTTTCTCTTTCCCTTCTCCCTCTTTTTCATTCTTCTTTTCGTCCATCTTTCGTCTTCGCGATACCCTGCCCCCTCCTCTCCACCCCCGCTCCTCCCATTCCTAGTTTCACCTTTTATTCTCCAAAGATGCTGAAAACATACAAACAAACACAAAAGCCCCCGAACTAACAAACAATTAAGATCATATGACCCTACTAACATGAATAGCCATGATACCCACTGATTAGTTTTCGTGCGGCAAGTCCCTCCCACACTTTTGACACTGCCACGCAACACTCCTTTCACATAATACTCTAGCCTCCTCCACCCCCCTAAAAAACCGACACAACAAAATTCAACAACAACAACAAACAAAAATACCACCACCCCCACCACCACCACCACCGCCACCCAAAAAAACCAACCAACCAACCAACCAACGAAAAGCACACACACACAAGAATCAGATGAGCGAGATCTATCTCAGAATAGATTGTGGGTTACCTATAGAATTTTCTCACCTTTCTTTTTGTTTCTTTTTCAGTGTGTTTTGGCAATTAATTAGGGATGGTCGCAAGGGAGAGACAAAAATACTACAATGGGCAGTCACGCTATATTATTCCTTTCTGTCTCGGTTGTTCTCTCCCTCTATCTCTTCACCCCCCTCTCTCTCTCTTCTTCACCTCCTCTTTCCCCCCCCCCCCTCTCTCTCTCACTGTGTGTGTGTATGTGTGTGTATGTGAATGAGATAGATAGATAGATAGATAGAGAGAGAGAGAGAGAGAGAGAGAGAGAGAGAGAGAGAGAGAGAGAGAGAGAGAGGAGAGAGAGAGAGCGTTCTTTCTTTTGTATTTTTTCTGTTAGCATTTTATTTCGAGTATTATAGAATAAGCACTCATGTGCTTTTTTTTTACACCCAGTCTCCGGGTGTATACAGTTTTGTGTTTTGTCATCCGTTACCACTGCACAAAATGGCCTATCTTTCCGGAAAGCGGAACACACACTTACACATACACGCGCGCGTGTGCGCGCTCACACACACACACACACACACACACACACACACACACACACACACACACACACACACACACACACACACACACACACACACACACACATTCATACACACACACATGGAAATCGCACGCGCGCGCGTGCACACACACAGAAAAATTAAAATCAGCCGAGATTAATTCAATTCACTTTAATTTGATTATACATTTGAATGTTTCTTTAGTTTTTTTTTTTAGCGATGGGAGATAATATGATAGCCTAGATTCAAAATACTACACACACACACACACGCACGCACACACACACACACACACACCACACACACACACACACACACACACACACACACTCACACACATATATTGACTGATTGATTCAAAATCTTTATTTTCAATCGTAACAGATAATAATTAACATGCATTTTTTTCATACGACCCCTTGTCCTGAATAAGGACTATAATTCATAATGGCAAATAATAAATGAGATAGAGAGAAAGAGAGACAGAGAGAGAGAGAGAGACAGATACAGAGAGACAGAGTGAGAGACAGACAAACAAATAGAGAGAGAGACAGAGACAGCCAGACAGACAGACAGAGACAGACAGACAGGAAACAGAAAAAGAGAGAGATGGCTTTTGACTTTGACTTTTTTTAAAATCGAAGATAATGGAATAAGCACTCATGTGCTTTTTTTTTTTTACATCAAGTCCCCGTGTGTATGCGGTTTTGTAAATTTTGTCATCTGTTCCCACCGGCACACAATAGTCTACTCTTTCGAAAAGCGGAACAGGATTTAACATGTGCGCAAGATGTTCTGCATGCGTTCGCACACGGGGCCTCGGTTTATAGTCTCATCCGAAGGATGAGACAGAGAGACAGGGAGGAGAGAGAGAGAGAGAGAGAGAGAGAGAGAGAGAGAGAGAGAGAGATTCGGATGATTTATTCATAAAGGCCATTGCCCCTTAGAAGGGGTATATATACAAGATAGAACACACACTTTTTTTTTAAGAGAGAGAGAGAGAGAGAGAGAGAGAGAGAGAGAGAGAGAGAGAGAGAGAGAGACAGACAGACAGACAGACAGACAGACAGAGGCAAAAAGCCAAGCACAATCAGCCTATCAGAGAGCGGGAAACATGGATAGAAAGACAGAAGACAGGTGGATCGGTGGTCTAGAGGTAACGCGCCGGTCTAGAAAGAGAAAAGTCCGGGTCGGAAGTGTGGGTGGTTCGTATCCCGTTTGGCCCGAAACTTTCCCCCCATCCATTAGATCATGAGTGGTGGTCTGGGCGCTAGTCTTTTGGATGAGACGATAAACCGAGGTCCCGTGTGTTACACAAAATTATTCAGCGCACGTAAAAGAACCCACGGCAACAAGAGAGTTGTCTCTGGCAAAATTCTTAGAAAAAAGCCGCTCTGATAGGGAAACAAATACAATTGCAGACCAAAAAAAAAAGGGTGGTGCTGCTCCTGTGGCGACGCGCTCTCCCCGGGGAGAGCAGCCCGAATTTCCGCAGAGAAATCTCGTGACTTAAAGTGGTATAAAATATTTTAAAAAAAAGTAAATATTAGAAGAAGACAAAGCACAGAGAGAGAGAGAGAGAGAGAGAGAGAGAGAGAGAGAGAGAGAGAGAGAGAGAGAGAGAGAGAGAGAGAGCCTCAGAGAAAGACAAAGAGAGACAACAAAGCCCAATCAACGTGTCGCATTCAACACAGAAACCATTCTTCACTGCGAACGTTTGTCTCCCTTGCACTGCTGTGAAGCCTTCCACCTATCAAATTTTTCCACAAAACAACGCATGACATACACAATGTTTGTAATAATCATTTCGTGCATGAGTATAACCATTTAAAAAAAATGTTAGCAGCAATGTCAAGGTTTATCAAATGAAACAAAAAATGGCCGCTACATGAATATTACCTGTTACACCCAAATAAAAAGGCATTTCGTGATAAAACGTGCATTGCATATAGAAATTACTGATCACTAAAAAATTTAAATAGTGAGGGGGGGGGGGGGGGGTACGGTGGGGTGGGGGAGGGGGAGAAGTTGAGGGGTTGTGGAAAAAGATAATGTAGGAAGTTAATGAGCAGAATTATCATTTTGGACAGGTGCAGTTACCTTATACACACGCACACACATACACACACGTGCTTGTGCTCATTGCACTTACACACACACACACACACAGACACACACACACATACTTGCTTGTGCTTATGTGTGCTCACACATAGATACAGATACATATGCTCACACATCTATCTATCTATCTATCTATCTATCTATCTATCTATCTATCTATCTATCTATCTATCTATCTATATCTATCTATCTATCTATCTATCTATCTATCTATCTGTCTGTCTGTCTGTCTGTCTCTATCTATCTGTCTGTCTGTCTGTCTGTCTATCTATTTATCTATCTATCTGTCTGTCTGTCTGTCTGCCTGCCTGCCTGTCTGTCTGTCTGTCTGTCTGTCTGTCTATCTATATTGTTATAAATATACGTTGCCTATGTGGTATTAGTACAAAATGACCACAACATTTTAACATGTTATTGTTAGAATGCTTTTTAAGAATGCAATAGTTTTTTTTTTAAATGGCAAATTGATAAAATGCTAATTATTATAGATTGTTCTCCAGCGCAATGTGACACATTACGGAGTGACAGGTCACACACACATGCACACATACGTCATACACATACGTCACACACACACCCCCACACACACACACACACACACACGCACGCACACACATACACGCACGCACGCACACACACACACACACACACACACACACACGCACACTGGAACAATCGAGGTCGTCTGGTACTTGCAACCAAAAGTCGTTCACCATAGCAAGACCGATAACCATTGTTTTCAGACAAACATGCTTGCTTCCCTTGCACCACAAAGGCTTCTTCACTGTGAAAGAACGATCAAAGGAAGATCAGCTTTTCCCACTGTTTTACCTGTTTTCATTGGCTGTCATCATGGCGTGCGTGATCATGATCATTGATAATCTTTGTCAACCGTTTCTAGCAGAATGCCTGTCATTATGATGTGCGTGACCGTTGTCATTTATGGCAGCGCAACATTGCCAGAAGTTCTGGCTTTGATGGACAAAAAGAATTGACTGAATGCTTTTGCAGTATTTTTTTTTTTTAAGGGTGTGTGTGTTTGTTATAGAAAAAAAGCTTGAAAAGGTTGAAAGCGTTTGTATGATGTGTGCACGCAAGTACGAGAGGTCAGTGTGTGCTTGTATGAATATGTGCGTACACGAACGTACGTTGAATGCGGTATATGTCCATACAAGCGCGGTTGCGCGCACGTGCCCACACGCACACATGCGTGCGCAGCACACACACACATATCTATCTATCTATCTATCTATCTATCTATCTATCTATCTATCTATCTATCTATCTATCTATCTATCTATCTATCTATCTATCTATCTATCCACCTTGTATCTGTACTTTTTCACTTGTTTCCCATAAGCAGCATGCATGACTTGATTTTTTATTATACATATTTATAACTATCTATTTTCAAAATGTTGCCATTCCCACTATATTTCAACACCAGTGAAGCCCAGACCTTCCCTCAGCACACGCTCCAACCTCGTCTGTTACCTGTCTCCATCGCCACTTCTCCATCGCCACTCTCGACCGTAGGAGCTCCACGTAATGCCATCTGGTTTTGTCATCTTTCTCTGTCTCTACTGAGTTCTACGATCTTCTGTAGCCCTCCAGACCACTGATCTCAGTGATGATGGCAACGTAGGATGTTGGTGATCTGTCCTCTTTTCCTTATGCCCTCAATCTTGCCCTGGAGAACTGTGGTCATCAGATTTGTCTTTGTGTTTCTGTTTGCATGACTTAACATATCTCTGTCTGCGCTTACTAGTTTCAGCTAACATTTATCTTTTCACTGAGGGTCCACCAAGAATGTTTTTAGTTGCTCTCCTGTCTGATCATTTGACTGTGAGAAGTCACTTGCAGAACTACATTTCGGTAATCATCAGCTCCTATGTAACCAACAGATAATCAGTAAAGGGTTTAAAGAAAACCCTGTGTACTGCATAGACCAATTACAAATGAATAGTGAGAGCATAGTCTGACATAAAGTAAAACTGCCTAAAACGGGCATGGCACGGCTGGTTCTTCAGACAAAAGGAGTCCTTAATGAAAACAAAAAACACAACAACCCCGAAACAACTCTTTCAGCCTGTCATCTCGTATCTCAGTGAAA
>CM054136.1:42714152-42724152 GCA_028751875.1 Rapana venosa
ACAAACCGAGGCCCCTTGTTCGAACACATGCAGAACATCTTGCGCACACGTTAAATCATGTTCCGCTGTTCGGAAGAGTAGGCCATTGTGTGCCGGTGGAAACAGATGATAAAATTTACAAAACCGCATACACACGGGGACTGGGTGTAAAAAAGCACATGAGTGCTTATTCCATTATCCTCGATATAAAAGAATAAATAACTAAATAAAAACATACAGACAGGTAGAGAACACAGAGTTGGTCAGTTTTAATATCTGCAGAGTAGGATTGCCACGCTTTTGATTAAGAGTGTCAAGATGTGAATGCCATAAATCCAGACAAAGCACCTGGTACCGCGAAAAGAAATTGCCCATTCTTTATAGGAAAAGATGACACACATGCGGCGTGATCATTTTAATGCCCGGTGCGTAAAACTATACGTGAAAAACATCGCAATATATCTGATAACATGTCATGATTGACCCCCTTTAGTCATGTTATTATGTAAACGTAACAAAAAAAAAAGTCAGAATTAAATTAGGTTTGTATGCTGTATGTTGTAAGAGGGGTGGGGGAGGGGATTTGATCGTTTGCACATGTTAGTGCACGTGGAATACATATGTGTGTGCGTGTGTACGCGTGGGCACGTTTATGTGTCCACGCGTGCTTCTATCTATCTATCTATCTATCTATCTATCTATCTATCTATCTATCTATCTATCTATCTATCTATCTATCTATCTATCTATCTATCATCTATCTATCTATCTATCTATCTATCTATCTATCTCTCTCTCTCTCTCTATCTCTCTCTCTCTCGCTCTCTCTCTCTATCTCTCTATGTATGTATGTATGTATGTATGTATGTATGTATGTATGTATGTATGTATGTATGTATGTATGTATGTATGTATGTATGTATGTATGTACGTTCGTACACGACTGTGTATATGTTAATGCTTGTACGTGTACACATGGATGTGCACGTGAAAGGCTAGAGATGTAGCGATGGGGGTGTGTGGGTGTGGGGGTGGGTATGATTGAATGGGCAAATGACTTTAATCGCACTCTATCTATGCATGTGGTCATCACGGCTGTATTGTTCAACTGCCTTGGCGTTGGTCAGACGCTACCACAAATCAGCTGCCACCACCACATGGGGTATGCCACAGATTGCGGCGTCAAAAATTTCAGCACGCCTCACACGCTGCCATCTGTAATCAACCACAAACCAAACCCATGTTATAATAGTTATAGAAAACCCTGGCTATAATTTCCGTTATTGCTCCAATGTTTACATCCGATCAAAAATGACTTATAACCATTCCGACGATAGTAATTAACACATTAACCTTGCTTCTGCTGCTCCTGCTGCTGCTGTCGTTTTGTCGGGATCAGAGGCAATCAAGAACTCACTGAATGAGAGAATGGATTAGGAGAGGCAACAGTTTGGATGCTTTCGCTACACGAATGAATTAAGTTTGAATGTGTCAGTTTGGATCGTGACGCTTCCGCCATTTTGGATCAAATACCAAGAGACACGGAACGAGGCTGTGATTGGCTGCAATCTGCCACCTGTTTGGAGAAATGAAGAGGATGGAGCCCAGATAACTTACCTTTTGCTTCTATAACTCGGCAACTTTGCTGCAGGGGGCTTACAACAGTTGCCACCACAAAGTTGCGAGCTACAGCAGGCAACAGTGGAAGCGTATGAGGAACACTTGATGAGATTGTGTTATACTAGCTTGATCTATGGGTCACCTGCTTTGTTTCCTTCTGTCATTTCTGCCCGCATTTCTAAGTATGTAAGTCTAGTACGTAGAGTAAAGCTTTTGTATTATATCTATCTCTGTGTTTGTCATTGTGTGTGTGTTATTATCTATCTTTCTGTCTGTCTGTCTCTGTTTCTTTCTCTCTCTCTCTATCTGTCATTGTGTTCATGTGTGTGAGTGTGGTACTGTGATAAATTGATCAGTCCTGAAGAAGAAGTGGTCTGGAACATCCTGGGGGAACAGATCACAACATTCAGAAGAAAGTATACCTTGGAAGTGCAAGATCTAGCCTTGGGCGGCTGCGTCAAAATTCAACTTTGACAAGTTACCCGAGTTCAGAACTAGGCATTACGGATGATCACTGGTGCCCTCAGGTCTACTGCCATTCAAGCCATGGACACTCTGACTGGTCTTGAGAGCCTTGAAAGCAGGCGAGACACCAAAGTCGTGATATCAGCTGCAAAATTCAAGAGACTGAAGAACCGCTCAATGCACAAGAAAATGTCAGAGCCCACAAAGTGCTTTACGCAGCAGCTTTGTGTACAGTGTACGAAGACGTGAGAGGCTGGATCCTGAACTGATGCAACAAGGAACAAAAAATAGCAACCCACTCTACAGTATCAGCATGGAAGACAGAGCTGTTCCCAGAAATCAAAGACATAGTTCCTGGCACCTTACCAAAAGGAACACAGAGGCTGTGAGAAAATAACTTCTGCTATACTACATGGAAGAGAACTATTTAAGAGAGCTTTGGACACATGCATTACAAATGGATCAGCAGAAGAGGCTACTAAGATGGAGGCCGCGGACTGTTCATTACATTGAAAGATGTCTCAGAAATCCACCACTCAGTACCAATTAGAAAGTTCAGGGCTGAGGCAGATGCACTGTTGACAGCAGCCAATACACTATGCATCAACAGAGAGGCAATTCACCCCTAAGTTGTCATCTTCTCAGATGCAATGTATGTGCTTCAGGCCATTCACAAGTAACAGAACAAGAAACATGATGCCCTTGCCTCCTCTCTTGTTGCTATGCAGCAGTCTACTGAACATACAGTCATCCAGTGGATTCCTGCACACTGCAGCATCCATGACAACGAGGAAGCTGGCTGTTTGGTGAAGGTAGGAGGGCAGATGCCTCAAGAGAAGCAGGAGGTGACGTATGAAGAGGAAAAGACAATTATGAAGGAAAAGAAAAAGAGAAGACGGCTTCTTTAGCACCCTAATTTCAACAATAAATTGACTATTACATCCTGACCAGAGAAGACCAAGTGACCATTGTGAGACTGAGGACTGGACACTGCAGACTCAGACATCATATCTTCACAAAGTCCCACATAGATGATTCTGCAGTGTGCCCCTGTGGCACTTCTCCCATGACAGTGGAACACTACCTCCAGACCTGTCCAAAACCTAAAGACCTGCCGATGAGGGACAAGCTCTGTGGACCCCTGGAGGGCCTTCAGCATACCACAACATTTGTCAGGGCCTCCCGGTTGCTGTCAGAGCGTTCGACAAAAAGAAAAGTAACATGTAGTGGAGAAATCTGATCACCGGACCCAATGTTTTATGTGCGAATTATTTGATTAAAAAATGACAAAATAAACCTACAGGCTAGGCAGCACAGATTTACTTTTAGATCTTACAAGCATTGAAAACAGTATGAATATCAATTTTCAACTGGTAAACAAGTCTTAACAATATCGTATTGTTTTTTGAGTGCAATGTTGGCTTTTCTTGCCTCTGAATCTTCCTAAGTGTACGACGGTGTGGTTCTGCAGCTGTCTAGGTATGTGAAACAACCCACTTCAGCATCCTAGTCTATCCCCCTTTAATGATAGGATTATTGCAACTCGTGATGATTTACGGTTTTCTTGGTTTTCCTCTTGCGGATCTTTAGACTGGTTTGCATCAACGTGGTGTCTCGCTCACTACTTTGTTCTGGCATTTACTGGCAGCTTTTTATGACAAGAATGTCAACTCATGCGCGAAGTTCAGATCATCTAATGGCTTCGGAGCATCCACCATATATGATTTCTTATGTAGTCTGTCGTTTGTTGTGATTCAGTCCACTGCTTGTAGAAATAGGAACAGCGGAAACAGGAAGCCGGGGCTCACGCTTGTAGTGATTTTGAACAGTTGATGACTGTGTCCATTGTTTGTAGCTCTGCCTGTCAGTCCACAACGCGTGCTTCTGGCAGCAGAAATGAACTTTAAGGGATATGGTTTAGAGCTACAACTGTTTTGCATTGGTTATTGAGACCGTGATTGTCACACTTCTGAAATGAGTAGCAAAAATCGATCGATGCACTTTAGGGTAAAGTTACTAATGATGGAAATGATGTCGATAAATGGACAGAAGTCAGTAACTTGATCACGGGACGTTTTCAACAGCTGAATAACACAAACTCCTGTGCTGGAGTTTTGGCTGGTATGGCTGGCACACACACACACACACACGCGCGCGCGCGCGAACGCACGCAAGCACGCGCACACACACACACGCGCACACACACACACACACACACACGCACACGCGCGCACGCACACACACACTGACACGGTCACAAAGGATGCACATTAGAATAACATTTTTTTTACACACAATTAAACCCCCCCGGAAATTCTACACCTAAAGATCCCCAAACAATCAACAGTAGGCAGCAACAGTCATGGCTTATTAATGGTCAGGGCATACATTTAGTGAAAGGCACATTTTACAGCCACATTTACTTTTAAATATAGAGATATACAGATAGCATATTGCTACAGTCATATTGTTTACCATAGAATTTCTAGAAACCCCGTATCACTGAAACAGCATATTAACGTTAAACTATAGATATCCTTTTTCTACTTTAAAATATACAAATGCCCTTTTTTGCTTTGAAAATTAAAGTAGATATGCCAATCATTTTACAGAAGATATATTTACAACAGTCATAGCTTATAGTTATTTAATTGCCATAGCGTTTTTGGTAACACGCACAGCGTACAGAGCCCAATTTGCATCTATCTATCTATCTATCTATCTATCTATCTATCTATCTATCTATCTATCTATCTATCTATCTATCTATCTATCTATCTATCTATCTATCTATCTATCTATCTATCTATTTATCTATCTATCTATCTATCTATCTATCTATCTATCGCCTGGGCTTTATAACAGCTCTTGATTACACCATTGACGCTGGGGGCAACAGCAAAGTGAGAGGCTGTATGACCAGTGGCTTTCCCACTCATGGAACTCCACTTTACAGCTTAGTCTTTAGTGATCGACTATGACTCTCTGACTAGAGGCTTGACTCGCACAGTCCTTATGTGCTGCAGCCCTGGGGGCTGGTTGGCCTTTGGAGAACATCTCCAACGCTGACTGTCCTTATGCCCACTTGGCCGAGAGAGTGGGGATATACGGGCAAGGCATCTCCACTATAATCAAATTTCTGCCCAGTTTCCAAAACAGCAGCTGCCTCCTCTGCTGTTTTGGAGGTCATCGTCGGACACGACGGACAAAACATCTATCTATCTATCTATCTATCTATCTATCTATCTATCTATCTATCTATCTATCTATCTATCTATCTATCTATCTATCTATCTATCTATCTATCTATCTATCTGTCTGTCTCTCTGTCTATCTATCTATCTATCTATCTATCTATCTATCTATCTATCTATCTATCTATCTATCTATATGCTGACATACTCACGTCGTGTATTTCTGATTGGATTGTATATTGATTTAGCTAACAACACAATGCTAAACTATACACAAATGCCTCCCATACGCATTTCCAAAAGCAAACAAACAACAACTATAGCTATAAAACAAACAAACAAACAAACAAACATACAAACAAACAAACAAACAAAAGTCAGTACATTGTACACAAGAATATGTTCTTATTTCTTGTCAAACAATACCATAGACAATAAAAAAATCAGCAAGCTTTTAAGAGGCGGTTTTATTTTTCAAATCAAATCAACAGTCTTCATGTACAAGATGGCGAAAGAGTATTACATGCTTTTGCTATATCTGATCCCTGCTCTACAGTTTAGTAATCGATTAATCCTTTTCTGGATTTGCAGTTCACAGAGTAGTAAATTCTAGTGCTTTGTTTATTCCTTCATATAGATTTTACATTTTGCAGCCCGAAGAATAATAACACAAATAAGTACATGTGGCATTTTTCTGTTTCTAAGATTTTAAGAGCCTGTTTTCTTTGTGAAGTACATTAAACAAAGAACGGAAAACATTCTGCCCTAAGCTGTCAACCGTTGAAGAATGATAAAGAAAAATATACAAACATCCATTCAGAAAATGACCAACTGTGTCTGTTCAACGGATTTTGCCATCATGGAGCATTGACACGAACAGTATGGACAAAATAGTTTGGAATCGTTACAAAACACGTAAGTTGAGAGAAATTTATTTATTTATTTATATTTATTTATTTATTCTTTTATTTCGAAGACAATGGAATAAGCACTCATGTGCTTTTCTTTTTACATCCAGTCCCTGTGTGTCTGCAGTTATGTAAATTTTGTCAACCGTTCCCACCGGCACACAATGGCCTACTCTTCCGAAAAGCGGAACGGGTTTTAACGTGTGCGCAAGATGTTTTGGGTGCGTTCGCACACGGGACCTCGGTTTATAGTTTCATCCGAAGGACTTCTGAGGAGAGAGTGGAGCCTGCACTGATGTTAACTTCAGAAGAAAAATCCTTTTGAACGAGATTCGAACCCGGGTCAGCATTGGCTATTTTATAATCATTGCTATTGACAAATACTTTTATTCTTGTTTTTGCTGCTTCGTCTTCTGTGACAGTCGTGTCCCGCTGTCTCCGTGCCGCTTATTTGTATCTCTCCGCCGCTACAGCCGTACCCAGAGTCGTTATGCTGCATCCTCAGGATCGGAAGTCCACAGAGAACCCATCAATGTCAGGCCGCCGTGGAGCCACCAGCCAGAGGGGCCCTGCACTGCTGCTGTGCTATTTTGGTGGTGTTCAGTGGTGCCTGTTCATACGCACTCGGCATCCACAAGAACGTCCTTGTATTGAACTTCTGCTATGAACCTCCAACCCCGAAGTCTCTCTCTCTCTCTCGTCTGTCTGTCTGTCTGTCTCTGTCTCTCTCTCTCTCTCTCTCGTCTGTCTCTCTCTCTCGCTGTCTCTCTCTGTGTCTCTCTCGTCTGTCTCTCTCTCTCGCTGTCTCTCTCTGTGTCTCTCTCGTCTGTCAGTCTGTTTGCCTGGCTCTCTTCACCCGGTTTTCCTCTCTTTCCGTCTTTTTCTATCTATCTATCTATCTATCTATCTATCTATCTATCTATCTATCTATCTATCTATCTATCTATCTATCTATCTATCTATCTATCTATCTATCTATCTATCTATCTGTCTGTCTGTCTGTCTGTCTGTCTGTCTGTCTGTCTGTCTGTTTATCTCTCTATCTATCTAGATAGTTGTTTGCAAACTGCATACTAATAACATTTTCATTATAGCAGAAATTCAGGAGAGAGAGAGAGAGAGAGAGAGAGAGAGAGAGAGAGAGAGAGAGAGTGAGAGAGAGAGAGAGACGTAAGATCACGATCGCATGCGAAGGACCACTAACGAAAACTGGGTTGTCAAGAATTTTCTGGATTTTTTTCTTCTCAGATATATTGTAACAGATCACATCGTTTTAAATACAAAGGCAAATACGGAATACAATTCTGACATATTTTTTTTCTTTTAAACACAGGTTGCCTCAACTTGAGAATCATCACATCGGTTTTAAAAAAAAAATTATCATTATTATTTTTTACAATTTTCTCGCACAATGCATGAAACGGTATCGTTATGTTGGAATTGATGATGATGATGATGATTATTATTACTTCTTTTTGATTGAAGGTCACTGCTTGTAGAGTGTGTGCGTGTGTGTGTGTGTGTGTATGCGTGCGTGCGTGTGTGCGCGCACATGGATTTGAAATCTGTTGTTCATTATGTTTAAGGAGAGTTGCATGCGTGTAAATGAATGGAGTGCAAGCGTTTCGATTTGTTTGCTTTTTACAAGATTCAGCGGTACATAAATTCCATATTATTATTATTATTATTATTATTATTATTATTATTATTATTATTATTCCTGTGAAGGTCTCTCTGTCTCTTTCTCTACATATCTGTGCCTCCTTCCATGTCTGTCTGTCTGTTTCTGTCTGTCTGTCTGCCTCATCCTCGATTAAACATTCTTGTTTTGTATTCTCCTATCTGATTGTCTCTGTATGTCTGTCTTCTCTGATTGTCTCTCTTGCTTCGTGTGTGTGTGCGTGTGTGTGTGCGTGCGTGTGCGTGTGTGCGTGCGCGCGCCCGTGCACGTGCGTTAGTTTAGCTTTGTGTGCTTCTTTACGCCAGTATGCTGATCATAACAAAAAAGGAGAGGTTTATTTTCACGGTCCCGAGGAACAGCGATTAATTCGAACAAATATACATCGATCATTCTTTGTGGCTATGACACTGATTCTGAACACAACCTGTAGGTTCTTAGCATCGACTACAAACAACATTTCCTGCACCACCAACACCAGCGTCTCTGATTGACGGACTGACTTCTTCGCTGACTTTCTCACTGACTTCCTTAGGAGTCGTTTGGGAGCAACTACATTGATTTTCATCAGGCAGTGTGTTGTCGTGAGCAAGTGTAACCAGGAGGAGCCTAAATCCCTCTGCAGGTAGCAGGATGCATGCTGGGTATGTTCGTGTCATCCAATCCAAGACCTGCCTTAGCTGAAGTACACTTCCACGGAGGAGGGATGCTGGGGTTTTCACCTGTGTACAAGTCGTTGTGCGTATGTTCCCACACGGGAGCGTGGTTTGTAGTCTCAACCGGTGGGAAGGAATTGTCCAGTATGTAGAGTGATGAGCTTGTAATTGCTACTACTACTACTACTACTACTACTACTACTACTACTACTACTACTACTACTACTACTAGTACTTACTACTACTTACTACTACTACTACTACTACTACTACTACTACTACTATACTACTGATAAATGGAATTTATATAGCGCTATATCTTGCAAAAAAGCAAACAAATCAAAGCGCTTAAGTCGACGGCTCAGGATCCAGCCACACTTAGCTTCAAGGGGATTTTTTTCACATTGAATCAACATCAGTACTGACGCCACTCCTCCGAAAGTCCTTCGGATGAAACTGTAAACTTAGGTCCCGTGTGCGAAAGTATGCGCACGTTAAA
Source organism: Rapana venosa (assembly GCA_028751875.1). Taxonomy (NCBI): domain Eukaryota; kingdom Metazoa; phylum Mollusca; class Gastropoda; order Neogastropoda; family Muricidae; genus Rapana; species Rapana venosa. The sequence goes on from CM054136.1 coordinate 42,723,152, forward strand.
ACATGATCTTGTCTTTCAGAAAAGTAAGGCCTTTCGTGCAAGTAAGAATGGACGACAAAAATGTAAAAAAAAACCCACCAAAACCCTGCATGCGCACAGGTGTCGTGTACAGACATCATCCCGATGTCGGAATGTGGCTACCTTTATGATGGGCTAAAACGGTCACGTTTGCAAAAATGTAACCAGTGGTGAACCTTGGAGATTTAGCCGAGGAACGAAAGGATGGGGTTGGGGGGGTGGGGGGTGGGGGGGGGGGGGGGGGGGGGGGAGGAGGGAAATAGTCTCCTCCGAACAATTCTCAGGGGAGTGAAGTTAGTGCTGATGTTAACTGTAGTGGAAAAACCAGTACTGATGTTAATTGCAGTGGAAAAATTAGTGCTGGTGTTAACATCAGAGGAAAAAACCAGTACTGATGTTCACTGCAGTGGAAAAATTAGTTCTGGTGTTAACGTCAGAGGAAAAAACCAGTACTGATGTTCACTGCAGTGGAAAAATTAGTTCTGGTGTTAACGTCAGTGGAAAAAACCAGTACTGATGTTAACCCCAGCGGAAAAATCAGTACTGATGTTAACTCCAGTGAAGAAATCAGTACTGATGTTAACTCCAGCGGAAAAATCAGTACTGATGTTAACTTCAGTGAAGAAATCAGTACTGATTTACTCTAGTGGAAAAAATCAGTACTGATGTTAGACTCCAGTGGAACAATCAGTACTGATGTTAACTCTAATGGAAAAAAACCCAGTACTGATGTTAACTCTAGTGGAAAAAAACCCAGTACTGATATTAACTCCTGTGGAACAAAATCAGTACTGATTAACAACTCCAGTGGAAAAATCAACGCTGATGTCAACTCCAGTGGGAAAAAACATTTCCGACAAATGGACACTGCCACAGAGACTCAAACCCACGCTCAGTAGCTATCGGATAAAGTTCTATGCTCTAACCACCGGATAACTGCCTCACCTACTTGCAACCTCACCACAGACTCCAATATATATATA
>CM054136.1:42729152-42736652 GCA_028751875.1 Rapana venosa
CACACCCCAGCTTACCCCTCCCCCCTCCCAGGGACACATGTATACACACACACACACAGACACACAGACACACACACACACACACACACACACACACACACACACACACACACACACACAGTCACTCCCTCCCTCCCTCACTCATTCACTCATTCACTTTCCCGTCTGACATCACAAATCAGTGGAAGGACGTTAAACTGAAGAACTAACTAACACACACACACACACACACAACACACACACACACACACACACACACACACACACACACACACACACACACACACACACACACACACACACACACACACACACAACACACACACACACACACACACACACACACACACACACACAACACACACAACACACACACACACACACACAGAGAAAATAGTAGGGTCTCTCACCCTTATCAAGTGGTCAGTCACAGCGCTCTCACGTCTAACCTAAACTAAATAAAGAGATGCTGTATTATTTAACGCCACCAAAGGGCACAGCTGATGGAGCTGAGGGTAGTCTTAATGGGCATCCTAACAACAGAGCCAACCCCCCGCGAACCCCCCTGAAACCTTTTATCCCCACGTGTTAATGTCCCCCCGCCTGGCTTGTTTGATCAACGAAATGCACTTCTCACCTTGCAAGTAATGGATGTGGCACGTACTTCAGTTGTGTCCAGATGGACAGAAACATACGGGGTGTGCGCGTCCTTATCTTCGGGATGGGAAGAGGTAGGGGTGGGTGGGAGGAGTTGGGGGTTGGGGCGGGGATGGGGGGTGGGGGTGGGGGTGTTTGTCTCATCTGTTGAGGACTGAAGGTGATGAAGCGGCGGATGAAGGGGGTTCAGACAGCAGCAGGGGAAGAGCTGTTTTTTTGAGTGAAGCGGTAACGGGACTTGACTTTCGGTCCTAAAGGGTTTTGGGCATAGTCATGGAACATCGTGTGGTTGGAAAAGTTCAGAGGTTTGTTGGATGGACAGCCCGGTGGAGAGAGAGAGAGAGAAGAGAGAGAGAGAGAGAGAGGGGAGGAGGGAGAGAGAGGAGAGAGAGAGAGAGAGAGAGAGAGAGGAGAGAGAGAGAGAGAGGGAGAGAGGGAGAGAGAGAGAGAGAGAGAGAGAGAGAGAGAGAGAGAGAGAGAGAGAGAGAGAGAGAGAGAGAGCCCGCACTCATTTATGGTCTTTATGGTAGTCTAGGACACAGGTTTCAATATTTTGCTGACGGGTCTGGTGGTGTCGTTAAGTGTTGGTTTTCCCCCCTTCTTGTCGCTAACTGGCCCCAAGACGTTCAACTGCGCGAACATGGTCCAAAAAGTAACAAGCGAATTTTTTTATACCGCTCAGCACATCGCTGTATATCTTACATAGATTATGCCGTCAGCGCCTGGGGTTTATCACAGTTCTTGATTAAACCATTGACGCTGGGGGCAACAGCAAAGTGAGAGGCTGTATGACCAGTGGCTTTTCCACTCATGGAATTCCACTTTACAGCTTAGTCTTTAGTGATCGACTATGACTCTCTGACTAGGAGGCTTGACTTGCACAGTCCTAATGTGCTGCAGCCCTGGGGGCTGGTTGGCCTTTGGAGAACATCTCCAACGCTGACTGTCCTTATGCCCACTTGGCGAGAGAGTGGGGATGTACTGTGGGCAAGGCATCTCCACTATAATCAAATTTCTGCCCAGTTTCCGAAACAGCAGCTGCCTCCTCTGCTGTTTTGGAGGTCATCGTCGGACACGACGGACTAACATACATAGATGAAATCACAACTAAAAGTAACAGCAATCAAAATAAATTGATTTATTAAAGATACCTGTTCATTTCACTTCTTTCTTTTTATTGCATGCCGTTAGTTTGGGTTGTATTTTGATCTGTGTTGATATAAAGCGATGTCCTAAGCAGTCCCCCCAAAAATGTCCAGTCACTTTTAGACCAGGTTCGCACAGATGAATGTCGTGGACCAGTTAGAGACAACCCCCCCCCCCCCCACTTAATGACACCACAATTATCTATGTGAGGGGTAGGATAGTGGTTGGGAGGAGGGAGGGATCTCCTGGAGATAACTATGGTACTGACTTCATTCTCCTGGAAGTCCTATAGACGAGTCTTGAAACAGAGGCCCTGTGTGCGAACATAAGCAGAATTTATTTTTGCACATGAGAAAAGCGCCATTCAACTTTCAGAGAAGAGCTGGCCCACCAATGGCCTGTGGTATGGACAAAACGGGTACCTTATCCAGTATCCACCATGGTACCTGGAGAGGGACGAAGTCTTGTCGGGCTCAAGATGTCCACAACACACTGCCTGAAAGAGCCAGTGCAAAAGCTCTGACAACTCCTCAAAGTCATGCCTGGCGGTTTCTCTGGCGTTGTGTATGTTACAAGTGTACCAACACTGCAGCTTGTACACAACGTGTCTTGTAGAATATCAAGAACAAAGAAAGCTTCAAAGTTTGGTTCCTCTTTGGCACTCCTTCGCCTGGAAGTTAACCATGGACTCTGGAAATGTAGAATTAGTCAAGTGATCTTCTATCGCTTTGTTCCTTTAAGTACAAGTAATGTTTTTCTTATTTTGATATATATATATATATATATATATATATATATATATATATATATATATATATATATATATATATATATATATATATATATATATAAAAGCCTTTAATGAATTGGAAATAACAAAAAAGAAGATTTCAGTGAACTTGCATCATAATCACTGCAAATGTAGAATCCAATCTTTAAAATGACGAACATAATATGTTTCTCTGTCGCGCTGTCTTCTCATCGATTGAATCTCTGATCAGTTCAAGAAGACTTAGACCTTGCATGTATTCATATTTCTAGACACATACGCACACACAAAAAATAAGGAGAAACTCAAACACTTCAATTATAAAAATAAAGCCACACCAAATTCCCTACCAGCAAACAATGTACAATTCAACCGCATAAATGCCAGAGTTTCAGGATTTTTGTTCTCCTTTGCTAGTAGAACCCCGAGGTTCACAAAGAATAAGATTTCAAGTATGCGACGATTTTTGCCCGCAATCAAGGTAGCTCAATTCCGACTCTGGGGATGATCTTCTCTCAACACGACACCAGTGTGCGTGGAGAGCTCTTGTAAAATCTTAATTTGTCATTTGTTTCCACTAGCATGAAATGGCTTTCTCTACAGAAAGGCAGAACGGGTTTAAATGAGTGCGCAAGATGTTTTCCACGCGTTTTCACACGGAACCTTAGTTTATAGTCTTATCCAAAGGACTCTCGGGGCGATGCAGTCGGTACTGAAGCTGACTCCAGGGGGAAAACCCTCTGAAACGAGTGTCTCGGTGGTGGCTTGAACCTGGGCCGTCAGATCACCAGTGTAACGCTCTAACCACTAGGCTATCCCCCCTCCCCCCGCCTGTTTTCTGTTTGATTCTCCAGGTTTCTCTACGTCTCTCTCTATTCATTACACTCCCCCTCTGTACGCTTATACAGGTGACTCCATCCATGACGAAGAAATCGTCTTGGTACTTAAGGCCTAACGAACACTTAATCTTTCCGCTTGTGAATTTACTGTGAAGAGACCAAGAAAAAAGGAGTAAAGTATTGGAAAGAAACAAGACAAGGAGGGGTGGGGTGGGGGTGGAGGTAGCTGTGGGAGGGGGAAAGGGTGGAGAGAAGGGGCTGGGTGGGTGTGGGGAAGGAAAGCTTTACACGCACACATAACTCTCTCTCTCTCTCTCTCATTCTCTCTCTCTCTCATTCCTTCGGATGAGACTATAAACCGAGGTCCCGTGTGCGAATGCACGCAGAACATCTTGCGCACACGTTAAAACCAGTTCCGCTTTTCGGAAGAGTAGGCCATTGTGTGCCCGTTGGGAACGGATGACAAAATTGACAAAACTGCATACACACGGGGACTAGATGATAAAAAGCACATGAGTGCTTATTCCATAATCCTCGAAATAAAACAAACAAAGAAAAAAAGTCTCTCTGTATCTGTCAGTCTCTCTCTGTCTCTCTGTCTGTCTTTCTGTCTTTCTGTCTCTTTTTCTCTCTGTCTGTCTGTCTGTCTGTCTCTCTGTCTGTCTGTCTCTCTGTCTCTCTCAAGCTGATGGCTGGCAGTGGTGCATGGCATCTTCCCATGTGATCCTCTGCTTAATCTTTCCGCCAGCTATTCCGCCAACTGGCCCTCCTGATTTCCTTGTTCTCTGTCTGTCTGTCTCTTTCTCTCTCTTACTCTCTCCTCCCCCTCTCTCTCCTCTCATCTCCTTTCTCTCTCTCTCTCCTCATCTCTCTCCATCTCTCTCTCTCTCTCTCTCTTTCCTCCTATTTCTCTCTCTTCTCTCTCTCATTTCTTCTCTCTCATTCTCTCTCCTCTCCTCTCTCCCTCTCTTCTTCTCTCCTCTTCTTCTCTCTCTCTACTCTATCTCCTCTCTTTCTTCTCTCATCTCTTCTCTCTCTCTCGCTCCCCCCCCCCCCTTTCTCTTCTCTCTGTCTGTCTTCTCATCTCTTCATCCCCGTCTCTTTTCTGTCTCTCCCTGTTTCTGTCTCTCTCTCTCGATCTGCTGTCTCTGTCTTTTTCCTTCTCTTCTCTCGTCCACTCTTTCTGTTCTCCTGCGCTCCTACTCTCTCTCTATCTCTCTCTTCCCCTTCCTTCTCCTTCCCCCTCTCTCTCTCTCTTCTCTCTCCTTTCTCTCTTCTCTCGTCCTGCCTTTCTCTTTCTCTATCTCTCTCTCTCTTTCTCTCTCTCATCTTTATCCTCTGTCTCTCTTTCTCTCTTTTTCTGTCTCTCCTGTCTTCTGTTCTCTCTTCCTCTCTTCCGTCTCTGTCTTCCCTGTCTCGCTCTCTCTGTCTCTCTCTCTTCTCTCCCCTCTCTCTCTCTTCTCTTCTGTTCCTCTCTCTCCTCGCCCTCCTTTTCTCTCTCTCTTCTTCCCCTCTCTCTCCGTCTCTCTTTCTCTCTGTTCTGTCTGCTCTCTCTCTCTATCTCTCTCTCTCTTCTTCTCTTATCCCGTCTCTTATTGTCTCTCCTTTTCTCTCTTCTCTCTTCGTCTCTGTCTTCTGTCTCTGTCTTCTCTCTTCTCCTCTCTCTCCTTCTCTCTTCTCTCTGCTCCCCTCTTATCTTCTCCTCTTTCCTCGTCTTCTTCTCGTCTTCCTTCTGTCTGTTCTTCTGTCTCTGTTCTCTCTTCTCTCCTCCTCTCTCCTTCTCTGTTCTGTTCTCTCCTTCTCCCTCTCATCTCTTGTCTCTGCACTCCTCTCCTCCTCTCTCTCTTCTCTCTCTCTCTCTCTTCCCCTCTCTCTCTTCTCTCTTTCCTTACTCTCATCTCTCCTCCTCTGTCTCTGTTCTCTGTCTTCTCCTCTCTTCTCTCTCTCCTCTCCTTCTTTATCCCTGTTCTTCTTTATTCTTCTCTCTCTCTCTCTCTCTCTCTCGCTCTCTCTGTCTCTCTCTTCCTTCTGTTCTCTGTTCTTATCTTCTCTCCTCTCTCTCGTCTCTTTTCTGCTTGTCCTTCTCTCTCTCTTCTCCTCTCTCTTCTCTCCTCTCTCTCTCTCTCTCTCTCTCTCTCTCTCTTACTCCCCCCCCCCCCCCGCGCTCTCTCACTTTTCTCTGATCGTCCTGCCACTCCTACTCCTACTCCTCTCGTCTCGCTGCTCCCCATCCCTCTCAGCATCCATCACTCACAGAGCATCCATCGATCTGCATGTATGTGGAAAGCGTCAAGGTGAAGGTGCTAAGCAGGGAATTGTTCGTGGGTTTGTTACGTTGTCTACAGTAGTAGGTTTGTATCAGTCCTCAGCTTTTCATTATTGCCATGATGCTGGTGGAAATGTGTTCAAGTTTTTTGTTTATCCTTAACTCTCTCTGTCTGTCTCTATGTTCTGTATGTGTGTGTCTTTCTCTCTGTATCTGTCTGTCTTTGTCTCTGTGTGTTCCTTTCTCTCGTCTCTCCCGCTCTGCTCTGTCTCCTTGCTCTTTTTGTGTTTTTGTCTGTCTCTGTCTGTCTATCTCACCTCCTCCTCCTTCTTCTTTTTCTTGTTCTTCTTGTTCTTCTTGTTTTTCTTCTTCTTCTTCTTGTTTTTTTTCTTGTTCTTGTTTTCTTGTTCTTGTTCTTCTCTTCCTCCCCCCTCTCTCCCTCCCTCCCTCTCTGTCTGTCTGTCTGTCTGTCTGTCTCACCTCCTCCTCCTTCTGTGTGCCGGTGGAAATAGATGACAAAATTTACAAAACTGCATACACACGGGGACTGGATGTAAAAAAGCACATAAGTACTTATTCCATCCATTATCCTCGATATCAAAGAATAAATTAAAAAAATCTCTCGCTCTCTCTCTCTCTCTCTCTCTCTCTCTCTCTCTCTCTCTCTCTCTCTCTGTCTCCGACCTGGACTTTTCGCTTTCTAGGCAGGTGCGTTATCTCTAGACCTCCGATCCACCTGTACTTAAGCTAGCAAAGCAGATCACCATATAGGTAAAAAAAATCCTTACCCAACCATTCATCTGGTTCTGCCAAGATCCAAACCTACGACCTGCAAAATCAAGTATTATATAAGGCTACAAGCCTATTGCCTTATCTACTCGGCCGTGGGGCCATCACTTGAAGTGTCTTCTGTTCAGCTGAATTTAGAAAGTAAAAACCAAATGACTTTTCTGACCTTTACTTTGAACAACAAACAAAAAGACCGCAAGATTTTATTTGTCCATCATTACAATGACATTTCAGGTTTATTATTCAGCCTTTCAATGACATTATTTTCACGTTCATTATTCAGTCTTACAATGGCATTTCAGGTTCACTATTCAGTCTTACAATGGCATTTCAGGTTCATTATTCAGTCGTATAGTAATAATTCAGGTTCGTTATCCAGTCTTACAATGACATTTTATGTTCATTATTCGGTCTTATAATAACATTTCAGGTTCATTATTCAGTCTTCCAATGACATATTATGTTCATTATTCAGTCTTACAATGACATTTCAGGTTCATTATTCAGTTTACAATGACATGTCACGTTCATTATTCAGTCTTACAATGACATTTCAGGGTCATTATTCAGTCTCATAATGACATTTCACGTTCATTATTCAGCAGTACAATGACATTTGAGGTTCATTATTCAGTCTTACAAGGACATTTCACGTCCATTATTCAGTTCACGTTCATTATTCAGCATTGCAATGACATTTTAAATTCATTATTCAGTCTTACAATGACATTTCAGGTTCATTATTCAGCATTACAATGACATTTGAGGTTCATTATTCAGTCTTACAATGACATTTCAGGTTCATTATTCAGCATTACAATGACATTCTTTTCAGGTTCATTATTCAGTCTTCTCACCACCAAGCGGAACGGGGAAAGTGACACCAAACACAGGACTATAAAAGAGACTCGGTACTTTTTCCTCCCCCACTGTCCTTTCTGTAGATTTAGTTATCCGAATGTGTGTTGAACTAAAAGATCTTTGTTGGTGCTTCCTTCCCAAGGGAAGGCTGGCATTGGACATAACTAGAACAA
>CM054136.1:42741652-42759152 GCA_028751875.1 Rapana venosa
AAACAAACAAATCAAAGCGCTTGCATCCATTCCACTCCCACACATGCAACCAAAAATGATTAACAGTTTAACAAATTCAAATACACACAAACGCACGCGCGCGCACGCACGCACGCCGCACGCACGCACACACACACACACACACAGGTTATATGCTTCAGCAGGGTGATGGAAACTTAGGCTATTGAAGGCAAGGACAGATAATTATGAGATGAAACTGTAGGGGGAAGTCTTCGGTTTGAAATAGGTATGTCTTGAGACTGGATTTAAAGGTGTCGTAAGTAGACTTTTCACGAAGGGAGAGAGGGAGGTCATTCCAGATTGATGGACCAGAAATAAAGAGCGACGGCCAACGGTGGACTGGTTGAATCTAGGTATTCGTAAGCAGAGGGTATCTGCAGCAGAGCGTAGGGAACGAGAAGGAGTGTACAGGTGAAGACATTCACAGAGGTGATGTTTTTGGATACATTTGTAACAGAGGGTACTGATCTTGTACTTTACTCTCTGTGTTACAGGCAACCAGTGGAGAGATCGCAAGAGAGGAGTAATATGCTCAGATTTGTTTTCTTTTTGAGAACAAGTCGAGCAGCAGAGTTTTGAATGCGTTGAAGGGAGTGGATAGATGATGCTGGCAGACCAGCCAAAAGAGCATTGCAATAGTTCAGACGTGAAAGAGAGATGTGACAAGTTTGGATGTTGCATCAGTGGACAGGTACCTTGGAATTGCACTTATACGCCGTAATTTATAGTAGCACGACTGACATGTCTGGGTGGTGAATTTGTGCATAGAGAGTGTGCTGTCGAGAACAACACCAAGATACTTCACAGCAGTGAATAGAGGGACTGTCGTATTGTCAAATTCCATTGAAGCTGTTGCGATGGAAGAGAGTTTGTGTTTTGTCCCTACAATCATGGCTTCCGTTTTATCTGCTTTTAGCTGTAATTTGTTTTGTATTATCCAGTTTTGAATATCTACTTCCACGCATGAGTGCAATGCACTGAGTACCTGTTCTTCTTGAAAACCCCCCCAAAACGAACAGACAAACAAACAAAAAACCCCTAAATCCTCCCCCCCAAAAAAACCAAACAAACAACAACCAACAACAACAAACAACCACCCTAACAAACTGGAAACAAAAAATACTTTGTCCATGTAAGAAGGTGGTTTTATATTCAGAGAGAGAGAGAGAGAGAGAGAGAGAGAGAGAGAGAGAGAGAGAGAGAGAGAGAGAGAGAGAGAGAGAGGAGAGAGAGAGAGAGGGATCTTCGCGCGCGTCTGTGCAAAATCTACACCTCAAGAAGAAGTGGGTATAGTGACACGGGTGGTGATAGAAACAAAAACACCACCACCACCATCAAAACTTGTACAAGATGAGAAAGTGTGTGATGGGTAGGTGGCGGGCAAAAAAGGGTAAAAGAACAGAAGAGGAAGAAATTTTCACGGCAGACTTAATAATAATCTCTTCTTCCTCCTCCCATCCCACCATCCCTTCTTCCTCCTTCCTCCCCCTCCTCCTCTTCCTTCCTCTTCCTCCCTCCTCCTACGCTTGTGTGACAGCCAGGCAGATCGTCTTTTAGCAGTGGGCAGTTGTTGGAAATCTGTCGGTGTGTGTGTCTAGTCTCTCTCTCACTCTTCCTCCCCCCCTTCTCTCTCTCTCTCACCCCATACCCCCCATCCGCATTGTGCATAACGGTGACTCCCCGCTGCTTTCTTTCTCGATCTGTCCGCCAACTAGAGAGGCACGCATCACCACGTCACCTTCCGTCGCCACTGCTGCTGCCACTGCTGCTGCTGCTGCCCACCTAGTCTGTACTATACTATACTATGTCCCAGTGCTTTTTCTTCTCTTAGTGTGTGTCGCTTTTCGGACTTTCTGCCAGTGACGGTATACTTTTGTTGGGGGGAGGGTTTTTGTTGGTGAAAAAAGTTTGAAGTACTGGTTTGTTTGTGTGGTTGGTTGTTTTTTTAATTTTAAATTCTCTCTTCAGTTTTTTGTTGTTGTAATTTTTGTGTTTGTTAGGTGTCGGTTTGTATAATTGGTAAGAGTGGTGAGAAATTGGGATATTCTATTTTATTTTTTCTGTACAGATTTTTTTTGAAGGACGAAAGTATGTATCAACACAAGAATAGGAAGTGGTTAAAAATGGTTAAGAGATAATTTTTCTTGTATTTTGTTTTTGATGGGGAAACGGGTATCATTCAGTCATTTGTTTGGCTAGTTTGCTAAAAAGCAAAAAACTGAATAAACTGCATTAAATTTTTGTTGAGAAAACGCTACCGCTTCTTGTTTTTAGAAAGACATACAAAATTGTTTTTTTTAACTCGATAAACAAAGATAACATGTCTGTTTTCTGAATTTTTGAAACTCGCAGATTTACAAAAAATATCTAGTCTTCATGAAACTTACTCTAAACTTTCCCGTCTCTTTAATTTTGAAACTAACTATCTTAATAAAACATAGCTACTTTTGCGTTTATTAAAAAGTGTAATTAGTAATTAGATCAGAAGTTAATCAGAATGTTTGAAATGTCCTTCGCGTTATTGTAAAAACTGAACATCTACTTTTGTCGTTTTCTTAAATGAGAACAACACACATTCTACTGCTTCTTTAATAAAGTTTTACAGAAATACTTGAAGTATTAATTATACATGAAACTCTTAAAATCATCAGGAGAGCAGAGTTTAAAACATGTCTGAGTTATAAACCATCTTTTAAGATCATACCAAGCTAGAACGACTTTTGAACTTCTTCTTTCTTTCTTATATCTATTGCTGCCTTTATAATTTCAAATAAAGTATTGTTTTAGATTTTCTTTTCTTTTTTCTTTTTTTTTCTTTTTCTTTTTTGTGTGCTGTTCTACACTGGAAAACAAAAAAAGTACCGTTAGAGAGAGTTTGCTTTTATTAGATAAAGTCATTTTCTCTTCTCTTAAATTTGATTGTATAGATATGTATTTTTTCCTCTTAATTTTTCTAAGCTTGATTTAAAAAACAATGTCCGTATTTGCTGTCGATATAGGTGTGGGAGCAATCTTAAATGTTTGAAATGGTTACTTTTTAATTGACAAAAAAGGCTGAATATTTTGAAGACACAATGGTTAAGCAACCATAAAAACCTAATATATTTCACTTCAAGCATATGGCAGATCACATTGCGTTGTGGAGGAAAATTTGAATTTAAAAGATCGTTGTTTGGGGGTGGTGGGGTGGTTGGGGTGTAAGGGGTCAAACTTCATATGCAAAGACAGATCTCCCATCCTTTTCATCAACTTCAAGGTAAAAAACAATCAAAACAAACCAACAAACAAAAATCCACTTAGATATGTTGTCGGCACAACATACTTCAGGTAGATTTTTTACTCCCTTTAGTATGTGATTTAGCCATTTTTAAACACAAAAATCTCCAGAAGTTTTTTTCTTCTTTTCCCTTTATTTTGTTAGTTTTAGGTGACTATTCATACTCAATTTCTCTTTGAAAATTTTCAGGACTGAATCAAAAAGATACTTTTTATAAAAAACACACCCAAAACAATTGTACCCTAACCTTTGCTGAAGTGAACTGCAACATTTGAAGGCCATTCTTTCTGTTTTTCTTCTTCTTCTCCCCTACCTTCAGTGATGGCTATTCAACAAAGAGTGTTGCTCTTCACCTGCTTCGTGCTCCCCTGTCTCCTCACAGGTAAGTGGATGTCTTTTTTTTTTTTAACCTTTCTTTGTCCGTTTTTCTGTTCGTGAAGAGAGAGAGACAGAGAGAGAGAGAGAGAGAGAGAGAGAGAGAGAGAGAGAGAGAGAGAGAGAGAGAGAGAGAGAGATCTGTTTTTTTGTTTTATTCTTTTATATCGAGGATAATGGAATAAGTACTTAGGTGCTTTTTACATCAAGTCCCCGTGTGTATGCGGATTTCTGAATTCTGTCATCTGTTCCCACCGGCACACAATGGCTTACTCTTAAGAAAAGCGGAACAGGATTTAACGTGTGCGCAAGATGTTCTGGAGAGAGATTTATTTATTTATTCTTTTATATCGAGGATAATGAATAAGCACTCATGTGCTTTTTTTTTTACATCCAGTCCCCTTGTGTATGCGGTTTTGTAAATTTTGTCATCTGTTTCCACCGGCACACAATGGCCTACTCTTCCGAAAAGCGAAACAGGATTTAACGTGTGCGCAAGATGTTCTGCGTGCGTTCGAACACGGGGCCTCGGTTTATAGTCTCATCCGAAGGACTTTGACATTCAGTTCGATTTTTTTTGTCAAACGGGGAAGAAAGGGCGAGGCTGGGTGTCGAACCCAGAACCTCACGGTTTACTTGTTGGCAGGCGAGCGTCTTAACCATCCTGCTACCTTCCTTCTCTAAAAAGAGGGGGAGTGACAGGGAGATAGATAGATAGATAGATAGATAGTAGAGAGAGAGATAGAGAGAGAGAGGAGAGAGAGAGAGAGAGAGAGAAGAGAGAGAGAGAGAGAGAGAGAGAGAGAGAGAGGAGAGAGCTAACGATAATGATAACAACTTTTTTTTTCTGAGGGTAATAGAATAAAAACAAGACCTATCCTTTTTACATCCATCCCTCGGCCGATGAAGAGAGAGAGACAGAGAGAGAGAGAGAGAAGAGAGAGAGAGAGAGAGAGAAGAGAGGAGAGAGAGGAGAGAGAGAGAGAGAAGAAGAGAGAGAGAGAGAGAGAAGAGAGACAGACAGAGAGAGAGCGTGAGAGCGAGAGAGAGTGAGAGAGAGAGAGAAAGAGAGAGAGAGGAGGGGAAGAGACAGCAGAGAGAGAGAGAGAGAGAGAGAGAAGAGAGAGAAAAGAGAGAAGGAGAGAGAAAGAGAGAAGATGAAAAGAGAGAGAGAGAGCAAGATTTTATGGGGTAATCGACTACGACTTTAAAATAAATACTTTATCTTTTATTTAGCCCGAAGAAAAGCAAATGACACAAATACACAAACACATAGAGAGAGAGAGGAGAGAAGAGAAAGAGAGAGAGAGAGAGAGAGAGACAAGAGAGAGAGAGAGAGAGGAGGAAATTAATTTCATGAGGGTAATGGACTGTGACTTTTAAAGATTTTTTAATTTAGCTCCCCCAAAAAACAAATGACACAAATGCACATACATATCGGAGAGAGAGAGAGGAACATTTCATGAGGGCAATGAACTAAGACCTTTAAATATTTTTTTTGTTCAGTTCCAATAAAGGAGCAAATGACACAAATACACACACAGGCACATCACCACACACACCACACACACACACACACACACACACACACACACACACACACACACACACACACACACACACACACAGGGAGAGAGAGACAGAAACGAAAATTTATTCCATGAGGGTAATAGACAAAGTACAAAGACTATTTTCGTTCAGCTCCGAAAAGAAAGCAAAAAGAGCAAATTTTTTTTAAAGAAACGAGAGAGAGGAGAGAGAGAGACAAAGAGACAGGACAGACAAACAGACAGGTAAACAGAGAGAGGTGAGAAAGAACAAGAGGACAAGAAGAAGAAGATGACGAAGAGGAAAAAGATAACAAAAAGAAGACAAAGAGAAATGATTCACTAGCTCACATACTTTATTGATTAATGAGGAACAGAATTAAAAAAATAGAAAATAAGCAGATTGGGAAAAAGAAAATGAGAAAAAGAAAGAAAAGTGAAATAACATAACACAAGAGAAAAGAAAGCATGAAAAGAGGAAAAAAAGAAAAAAAAAGGACGAACAAAGGGAAAGAAGAAAGAAAAAACAAAAGAGAGAAGAGAAAAAAGAAAGAAAGGAACAATGAAAGTATGAAAGAAGAAAAAGAACAAGGAGAAGAAGAAGAAGAATGCAAAGAAGAAGAATGCAAAGAAGAAGAAAGCAAAGAAGAAGAATGCAAAGAAGAAGAGACAAAAGAGAGAAAAGAAAAGAAAGAAAGAAAGAAAAGGAAGGAGGAGGAGAAGAAGAATGCAAAGAAAAAAAGGAGGAGGATGAAGAGGAGAAGAAGAAGAGCTACTTCAACTACAACAGCAACAATTACAGCTAAAGCGTGATAACAACATCCAACTAGCCACCACCACCACCACCACCACCACCATTGAAACAGAAGTAACAGCAGAAGCAATGATAGCAGCAGTAAACGAAGTTTCTTCTTCTTCTTCTTCTTTTTTTCTTTTTCTTTTTCTTCTTTTTTTCCCTTTCTTTTGTTTTTAATTAGTTCCAGTTTGTTTTCTTTTTGGGAAGAATTGTAAAAAGGCCTTTATTGTGCCTAATTATTTACCGATTAAAGATTCAATGAATCAATAAAATGACTCAATCAATGAATGAATCAATGAATGAATGAATGAATCAACGAATGAATGAATCAATGAATGAATGAATCAATCTTCTTCGCATTCTTCTCCACAGTCGTTTTCTTCTTCTCCTTCTTCTCTCTTCTTCTTTTCTTCTTCTTCTTCTTCTTCTTTCCTTCTTCTTCTTCTCTCTTCTCCTCCTCCTCCCTCCTCCTTCTCTTCCACCTCTCCTCCCCTTCTCCTCCTTCTTCCAACTTCTACCCCCTCCTCTTTCACTCCTTCTTACCACAGCACGTGATCATCTTGATTTGAGAGCTGATGGTACGCTCTTGCACTGATCATTATGAGGAATGAGAAGAGCTTTAATCTGCTTGTAGTCTGTATACAGCTGGCGGGCTACACAGCTTTAATCTGAGCGGTCATTACTGGTGAGTTGGCAAGCCTGATAGGCCATCTGTGTCCGTGAGGCTGTAGACAATAATTATTCGATTGGGTACTTCTTCTTCAACTTGTTGTTGTTGTTGTTGTTGGTGGTGGTGGTGGTGGTGGTGAGGGTGGTGATGTTTTTTAAAACTGTTCTTGTTCTTCTTCATCATCATCATCATCGTCATCGTCATCATCATCACCATCATCATCATCATCATCACCATCATCATCGTCATCATCATGATGCTTTTCATCGTCATCGTCATCATCATCATCATCATCAACAACATCACCACCATCATCATCATCCTCATTTGCTGCTTCTTCTGCTTCCCCTTCTTCCCCCTTTCTTTTTCTATCTTATTTTCTAAAATGTGCATGTCCTGCTGTTCCAACGTAGCTCATTTTAGATCACACCACTCTAATCATATTCGGGCTTCTCTCGGTGTACTCCCCAAAATTTCTTATCTCACTGAAAACAATGTTGGGCGCCATATGGCCACAGCCAGAAAGAGGACGTGCACTGTTACTGGCTCACTTTTACTGTGTTGAGTGGTGTCTCCCTTTGCTGTATCATGCAGTTCAATCTTAAGAAGCCTGGACCAGGTCAAATGCTTTGTTGATGTCAGTGTAGCACCAAGGCTTACATTACCTTAAAGTTGGTTTTGCTTTGAACATGTATGCTGAGCTTGTTCTGTATCCATGGCAATGTCAAAGTGTAAAAACCTGTATTCTTGGTTAAAAGGAGAAAAAAAATCCTTCGAAGCCAGAATATGGCTGCCTATTTGTGCGATATTTTGGAAGCAGCTGTACACCAAGGTCCCATGTGTTACACATATTTAGAAGCACGTAAATGAACCTACAGCAACAAGAGAAGTTATCTCTGGCAACATTCTGTAGAAAAAAGTCATTCTGATAGGGAAACAAATATAGTTGCAGACAGGAAACAAAATGGGTGGCGCTGCTCTTTGTGGCGACGCACTCTCCCCGGGGAGAGCAGCTGGGGTTTCGCGAAGAGAAATCTGCCGCGACTTAAAGTGGTATAAATCGATGCAATACAATCGTTAACTTCTTGTTCACTATATACTTATAGTCTCACAGTGATTCCAAGGGCCCAAGATGGTCCCGCTGACTACCGTTGTCAGAAGATATCACGTTCGAAGAAATTATCCGACTGCAGTTCACCCAGTCCACACTCTATATAAATGCATCTCAAGGATGCCCTTCCCTTAACACAGTGTTCTCGCCTAACGAAACTTAAAGCACACAAAACCCCCCAACGGATGAATGTTTCAACATAAAAGATTTTTTATATTACCGTTCATATAGGCGGTCCTTTGCGGCTCAGTCACTTGTTAAAAAAAAATCAGAGTGATTGAAGAATTTCAGTGGGGATGGCCTCTCGATTCGTAGACGTGTAGTGAGTGACATAAAGAGATAGACCCATAATACTACACGATTTGGATGACCTCCCTTGGTATTCTCTACTGCAGCTATATCATGTTTACATGGAAAAAGAGGTCACAGGAAGTGACCTGTGGCCTATAAAGATTGACCTAAAAACTGCAGTTACGTAAGACGATTAAGTTTGCCCACTTTGATCGATGGTAGCCACACGTCAAACTGAATGACAGTTGTTTGGCGGGTGAGAACTTTTAGTCAAGACAACAAACGGTATGTGGAGCAGAAGGAAAGCAGCTGGAGGTGAGAGAGAATGCCTAGTTTGGGTGACCCCCGTGGTGCTAAGCTAGAGAGCGCCCAACACTAATAACAAACGTAGCCAGCCGCCACGGCGAAGTGGTTAGCGTCTTGGGTTACGGACTGGAAGGTCGTAGGTTCAAATCCCATAAAAGTATAGAGATTCCTTTTTTAAAATATTAATTTTTTTTTTATACTCCTGCCGGCTCCTATCCAGAGTGAGTTTGCTATGGGCTTATTGGGAAGACTAGGATGACACACTCGAGCTTCATCCACTTTACAGATGGATTTTGAGAGTATTGCTCATATTATCTGACCAACCCTGCAGGTGTCTGTATCTCTCGGCCCGGTTGACGCCGGGATATATTATGATAGGAAGCGTAGGGTACACAGACCTGTCACGTAGTCTCAAAGTAAATGCACTTCCAGAGCAGCATTGTTTCATCATCCTCATCATTGATCATCATGCCGTAAAAGAAAAAATTGTCTCTGATTCGGTGTTTCACAGAAGATGAGGAAGGAAGAAAAAGACAAACGTACTAATCATCCCCCTCCTCTGCTCCCTTCTGTGCAGCTAGACTAAATTGGGATAGTCATTTTATTCCTTAGCTGTGAAGCCAGACTGAATAAGACGTCTATTAATCACTGCACAGAGTCAGATACACCAGCTTTCCTACAACTATCTCAAAGCAATCTCAAGAATCCGAACGTTTTGAAACACAGAGAGAGAGAGTGAGAGAGAGAGAGAGAGAGAGAGAGAGAGAGAGAGAGAGAGAGAGAGAGAGAGAGAGAGACAGACAGGCAGACAGACAGACAGACAGACAGAAAGAGATATAGACAGAGGGAGAGACAGATAGAGAGAGAGACAGAACAAGAGAGAGAGAGTGAGAGACAGAGAGAATGAGAGAGAGGTTTTTCGAAAGATTTTTTTCTGAACTTTTTACGTCTGATAACCCAGACACATGTTGTCACAGAAATGGCGATAGCTTTAAATGGAATAACGGATATTTATCAACATTAATTCAGTTACATTGTTTTTTCCCCCGCCATCTGTGTTGTCAAATGTAACTGGAATAAGCAATCTTTGGAACATATCGTTGACAATAAGCAGAATAAAGAAGGACATGTGATAGAAAATATCCTCGACAATAAGCAAAATAAAGGAGGACGTGTGATATAAAATATCTTCGACAATAAGCAAAATAAAGAAGGACGTGTGATGTTTTCTTAGAAAGTTGACGCAGTGTAATGGAATCTTTGTTTGAAGAAAATATCGGAGAACGTATTTTTTGAACACATTTGATCAAGTTTTATTGAAATTGTTGAAAACTTTAGAATTGAGGTAATGTGTCTTCAATTTTACGTCTGTTCACTTAAAGTGATATTAGACGATGAGGTAATGTGTGTGTGTGTGTGTGTGTGTGTGTGTGTGTGTGTGTGTGTGTGTGTGTTTCCTTTAATTTAACGTCTTTTCACATTCAGTGATATCAGGTGTGTGTTTGTGTGTGTGTGTGTGTGTGTGTGTGTGTGTGTGCCTTCCTCAGCTATAGCTCCGTGGTTCACCAATGGATAGGTTTTGCATATGCGCCCGTTTCCCCTCCTCCCCCAGCCATTTAGGTAGCCGTATTCTGATTTCGGGGCTTTTTGTTTCATCTGATATATAAAGAGCTTTAAAGTCTAATTCATAAGTTCACGAAAATAAGTTGTGTTCGTGAGCTCTTGACACGTATGCTATAGCATAGGTGGATCGGTGGTCTAGAGGTAACGCGCCTGTCTAGAAAGCAAAAAGTCCGGGTCGGAAGTGTGCGGTGGTTCGAATCCCGTTTGGACCGGAAAATTTTCCCCCCCACCCATTAGATCATGAGTGGTGGTTTGGGCGCTAGTCTTTCGGATGAGACGATAAACCCAGGTGCCGTGTGTTGCACATAATTATTTAGCGCACGTAAAAGAACCCACGGCAACAAGAGAGTTGTCCCTGGCAAAATTCTGTAGAAAAAAAAGCCACTCTGATAGGGAAACAAATGCAGTTGCAGGCAGGAAATATTAAAAAAAAAAAGGGTGTCGCTGCTCTTGTGGCGACGTGCTCTCCCCGGGGAGAGCAGCCCGAATTTCACGAGAGAAATCTGCCGTGACTTAAAGTGGTATGAATAAATAAATAAATAAATAAATAGCAGTAGATGATAGACACAACTGACTTTTCATTTTGTAGTCAAAGACATATTTCGATTAAAAAAAACCCAGTAAAATAAATAAACCCATACAGTCTCAAGCATGAACACATGCCTGCATGGACAAATGCAAAAAAGCCAACAAAACCACACACACATATCCACGCACACGCGTGAACGCTTGCGCGCGCGCACACATTTTATAATCTAACAATAGCAAAAAACCCAAAAACATTGTAAAATTTAATACAATCACCACCACCGCTACCACCAGCAGCACACATAATCTTACACTCACATGGTCGCATGCATGTATACAACACATCCACTGAGACACACACACAACACACACACCCACACACACACACAAACAAACACACACACAACACACCACACACACACACACACACACACACACACACACACACACAACACAACAAAACAACGCACACACACACACAACAAAGAGGAGACAGGCAGACAGACAGGGCAGAGAGAGAAAAGAGAGAGAGAGAGAGAGAGAGAGAGAGAGACGAGAGAGAGAGAATAAGAGAGAGATAGAGAAGAGATAGTAGTGAGTGAGAGAGTGAGAGAGAGAGCGACAGAGAAGAGAGAGAGAGAGAGAGAGAGGAGAGAGAGAGAGAGAGAGAGAGAGAGAGAGAGAGAGAGAGATTCTTTTCTTTTTGATTATGTTATCGTATTTTGAGAATAATGGAACAAGCACTCATACATTTCTTTTACATCCAGTCTCCGTGTGAACGCGGAGAGAGATAATAATAATAATTATTCTTTTATTTCGAGGATAATGGAATAAGCACTCACGTGCTTTTTTCATCCAGTCCCCATCCAGATAACTGACCCTGGCCCTGAGCTCGATGACGAAACACACAGCTACAGGCGCCAGACTTTGACGTCGATATTGCTGGCTGAGCCCAGTAGTTGAAGACAAATGTTAATTCCAGAGAGTATGCTCAAATATCATGTAAGAAGTATATAAACAGTGTGTGTGTGTGTGTGTGTGTGTGTGTGTGTGTGTTGTGTGTGTGTTGTGTGTGTGTGTGTGTGTGTGTGTGTGAAAGAGAGAGGAAGAAAATAATGAACGGTTACCATGTTTGGCTGCATCATGTTTCAACTTTATTGTTATTTTGCCTTGTATAGTTACATTTCTTAAAGGCATATCATATTGCGCGCGCGCGCGCGCGCGTGTGTGTGTGTGTGTATGTGTGTGTGTGAGAGAGAGTGTGTGTGTGAGAGCGTGGGCGCGCGCGTGCGAGCGTGCGTGAACAAGATATACACAATTTTTATAATAAATGTTTTGTATGTTTAGTTGCATTATCTTCAGTTCTATCATATTATTTTGTTTATATTGTATTAGGTCAAAAATGAAATAATAAAGTTGTAAAAAAAGGAAGAAAATGACGGGGTTAGCCCGGTCAAAAGTACACATGTGATATAGAAATGACATGGTGTGTTTTATCAGAAACAGGGACTCCACAAAAAAAGATGGTGTTGTCTTATTTTTGTGTGTGAGGAGTTTCCGATATGCACAATAATTACAAAGACAAATCTGACACTAGTTTCGTAAAACTCGGTCAAAATAATGATGTTCTGTTGCTTAGTCTTTTTCAGGAGTGGGGATGGGGTTGGGTTGGGGGGGGGGGGGGGGCGGTAAGAGAAAAGTGAAGGGGGGGGGGGGGAGTGTATACGCCATAATAAAGTTTTTTTGCCATAATGAAGTTTATTGATTAATCTGAAGTCAGCGTGAGGGATACTACTCATATCCACAAATACCTAAAGGTAAACTTCTTCAATTGCTTAGCTTCTTTGTGAAAGAAAATGTCAGAAATGCCATTAAACTGATTGTAATTTGTTACAATATACTGCAAGGACACGATTACAAGCATCTGATGCTGCTTAGACTTTTGGTTGAGAGTGTACTGTTTGCACATTACAAAACTGTGATTTACAACTAGAATGCCAAGAGTTTTATTTTGCAAAATTCTGATTCTTACCAGCGAAAGTGAAACTTCTGGACATAATTCTGAAAAAAAAGTAAAAACAGTTGAAGATAGAATTGCGTTCATCCTCTGTTTCACAAATATTACATTTCTCGTTATAGTCTCTATTCATGAGAAAAGCTCAACTCTTTTCCTTTTTGAATTGAAAGTGTGTGGTTTAACTGCCTAAAGTTTATAGAGGTTGGAAATATATGATGTGATATATATATATATATATTAATATATATATATATATATATATATATATATATATATATATATATATATATATATAGAGAGAGAGAGAGAGAGAGAGAGAGAGAGAGAGAGAGAGAGAGAAAGAGAGAGAAGACGAGGAGAGAGAGGAAGAGCAGAGAAGAGATGAAGAGAGAGAGGAAGAATATAATATATAGATTTATTTTCTTTTTGCTGCGTAGTGTAAGCCACAAGATAACATTCATCACCTTGGGCTGCGAAGATTCTAATTAAGGAAGTGTCTGCTGTAGGTACCGCAGAGAAAATGAGGTTCAATCACCGCTTGACCTTCGAAGAGTGCTACCAAGCCAAGTCGATGTCAGTTCAGTCAGTCAGGCAAAAGCATGGTTTTTACCAATACTTCCCAAATGCATGCCTTTTAAAGTTTTATCTGCAATGATTTTTTGAAAATCTTTACAAATCATTTTTATATGAATTTGACTGATACTGCATCTTTTTTCCCACTATATTTTCTCAATTATATATCTATATCATATCTATATTTTCTATCTATCTATCTATCTATCTATCTATCTATTATCTATCTATTTCTATCTATCTTCTCTCTCTCTCTCTCTATATATATATATATGTAGTTGTTTTCGTTCAAAATCTTTTTATAAATGATATATCTGGTTTTTGTTCATTTGTTTTCGTTCAATTTCTGAAAACCACATTTGTTAAGTACTGATCATTTCCACAAACCTAATAAAAAGCTCGCTCAATTGACGTCAGTGCCTACATAACTGATTTCTAGTGCAATAAACCTTATTGTCAACGTCTGCACCAGTTTTTTCCCTAGTTGCCGTGACGATTTATTAAAAAACCCCACTGAAATCAAAATACCTTCTCATCCAATTACCAGTATAAAACCAGCCCTGGAAAATTGCAAATGGAACGTACACAGGTGTGCCACGTATTTTCAATCACATTTCTGAAACTTAAACTTGTATCCAAATTGTTTTTCTTCTTCATATTTATACTTCTTGTCTTAGATAAGATTTCGTTTTCAACAGTAATATGAACCTTTTTGGACACACCATGAAAAAAAGCAAATAGCTGAGGCTAATGATACTCTGTACCCCACATGAACCTAGATTTTAGTTGACAAAAGAAAACAAAAGTTGAGACATTTTTAAAAAGTTTCAAGTTGCGTGAGATTATCTACTTGAGAAGCAATTCTGTGGGCTTGTTTTTTGTGCTTACTTGCTTTTTTAACACCAATCTTTGCTTTGCTGATGACTGAGTTTCGGATTTTCTCTCGGTTGTAGGGAAAAAGTATAAGTAGATGAGCATTTATGAAACTGCATCAGCTCGGTAAGGTGAAAATAAAACACATTAAGTTTCTAAAGCGTCAAGGGTAAAAAAACAACATGATCTGCTTCATCTTAAAGAAATTTCAGTCCTATGGAACCATTTTAGAAGCCCTCCACACATTTTGTTACTGTAAGATCTCAAACTCTCTTGGAGATGAACACTACATTCTGACAACCTTGTTCAGCAGCTTCTGTAAGGCTGACGAGATGATCATGTCCTCAGCTTCTCCCTCTCCCTCTCTCTCTCTCTCTCTCTCTCTCTCTCTCTCTCTCTCTCTCTCTCTCTCTCTCTCTCTCTCTCTCTCTCTCTCTCTCTCTCTCTCATAAATGGTGAGGGATTTTAAAAACAGCCACATACGAAAACGTTTTATCCACTGGGTACTTTCAGACTCACAGTGGTTCTCAGTTGTGATGAGTGAGACAGAGTGTACATTCTGGGTAGTCCTCAGCATGTTAAGCTAAGGAACGCACACCACCACCACCACCACCAAAAAACACAGGTTCATTTTGATTAAAAAAGAAATAACCAGAATCTTGCCTGATGTAAAAAAACAACCCCAGAATCTTTAAACTAGCAGAAACAAATTATTTTGTGTTTGTGTTTTTATTCGCTTGGTATTTTGTTTTATATTAATAATAATAATAATAATGTATGAAATTTATATAGCGCTGAATCTTGTCAAGCAACAAATCAAAGCGCACAAGTGACACAACATCTGATACCATGTTCACTAAACCAGACACCAAAAAAAGCCAAAAAAAAGACGGTTAAAAAGCCATTTCAACAGAAACCTGATACTGGCATAGCATCAAAGACTATGCCTGACAACAGAAAGGGATGGGGAGGGGGGAGCGTCATGATCGCTGTGGTCTTGAAATGCCCAATGCCAATAAACCAAAACCAGACATAGAGTCTATTAACTCTGGCATCAAGTCCGGGAAAACTGCCCGTTTTCTCATTTCCGTTGAAGACACGCTCATACACAGCGGACAATCAACCGTTCATTCCGGACTAAGGCCTTGGACACACCCACAGATACTGGGTGCTCTGACCAGATTTGTTCTGACTTAACCGTGGCGCACCTTCCAGCTTCACACAATGAAGAGTGGTGAGAAAAATAGGGACGGCTGTGTCTGTATATGGATGTGTGGACTAGTGTGTGTGTGTGTGTGTGTGTGTGTTGTGTGTGTGTGTGTGTTGTGTGTGTGTGTTGTGTGTGTGTGTGAGAGAAAGAAAGTGTGTGTGTGTGTGTTTGTGACAGAGATAGATAGATAGAGAGAGAGAGAGAGAGAAGAGAGAGAGAGAGAGAGAGAGAGAGAGAGAGAGAGAGAGAGAGAGAGAGTGTGTACATCTGTCTTTGTTCTATTATCGGTGTCTGCTATGTATTATAGGTAGCTTTCAGAATTGTGAGCTGAAACTAAGTATACTCTCCTTTTTTTGCTGACTACCTCCAATGTTATGCCCAATGTGTGTGTGTGTGTGTGTGTGTGTGTGTGAGTGTGTGTGTGTGTGTGTGTGTGTGTGTGTGTTCCAGAGTTTCCATTTGGTTTCCACTTGGATGGCCAAAAATACCCCCGTCCTGTTCAAAGTATCAGTTTTTCTATAATAGCAATTTGCAACTCTGTTAAAACAATGAACATATCACAAATCTCGCTTATCTCTCTCTCTCTCACACAAACAAACACACACACACACATATATAATATACAATTATATGGTAACATCGACTATTTCGACTTTGCCACGTTTTAGAAAACGTTTCATATAAGCAAAGATCGCCATTGGAAGAGCGCAGTTTAGGGTCTGAGCATGCAGCTATTCCCGTGACAGGTATGGTAATGTTGTAGTAAAGGCATTGTGAATAAACATATTTAATGCATAAAACAGAATGGCGGGGACATCAAAGGGGGATGGGCGGGTGAGCATTGGAGAGAAAGAGACAACAAACTCAAGTCCTTACGCAACATGCATTCAACGCATGTAAAACTCTCATGGCAATTAGCAAGTTGTCTCTTTAAAAAACTCTGTACAGAAAAGATATTCTCATAGTCATACACACACACACACACACAGACGCACGCACGCACGCAAACACACACACATACACAGACACACACACAGACGCACGCATGCACGCAAACATACACACATTCTCTCTCTCACACACACACACACACACACACACACCCTTATGAACACAGAGTTAGGGGGTAAAGGCCGTACTGTCATCAAATGGAAAGTGAATTTGGGAACAGACCCATCATTGTACATGTTTCGTCTCCTCTTCAACATAATCAGCTGCTTGCATTTTTTTCTCCTCGAAATCCTTTTAGGCGATTCCTTGATTTTGTTTTCCTGTTGCCCGAGTTGTGAAAGTTCAGTGGTTTCTTCCCCTCTCCTCGTGACTAGTCTCCCCCTGCTGGCAACTCATGATCATGATCTTCTTCTTCTTTTTCTTTTTTTTTTTTGTTTTTTGTTTTTGTTTTGTTTAATGTCTATTCACTACATGGTGATTTAGACACACCCGCATTCATACCAAAGTACCTATTATTACACTCCGCATCTCTCTCTCTCTCTCCTCTCTCTCTCTCTCTCTCTCTCTCTCCCTCTCTCTCTCTCTCTCTCTCTCTCTCCCTCTCTCTCTCTCCCCTACACGCACCCACATCCACACACACATAAGTATTTAAATATATACATACATATAAATATACATACATATATACATATATATATATATGTATATACATATATATAAACATATACATATACACATCATATACATATATATATATATATATATATATATATATATATATATATATATATATATATATATATATATATATATATATATATATATATATGTAATTACAGTAAAGGTTTTACAGGTGAAGAATATATGACTTCAGCAACTGACACTATGAATTGCTGAGAGTCATATAAAACTTCTTGACTAGTGGCATATTTCTTATGAATATCTAAACCTCTCCTTTTATACATGTCAAGAAGAATTGGGCAATCAAACAACAAATGGTGGACTGAAAGTGGAATAGAACAACAACATGTTACATTTTTTGAATATTTAGTATTCCATGCATTTAATCTCAGTTTATGTATTAGAATTTCTAATTTCCGTGGGCAAGGAAACTGCTGATAATGTTTTTCTATGATCTTTGAATGTATGCATTTCATTAACTTAGAATGAATTTCATAAGACGACAATGCAAGATTAGAATCAAACACTTCAGTACTGTATTCAGAGGCACCTTGTTTTGCCAAAGAATCAACCAGCTCATTCGAAAAAATTCCACAATGAGAGGGGATCCAGCAAAAAGTTATGCTGATGCCTCTGCTTGAAATAGAATG